>OY720145.1:5732018-6936898 GCA_963082955.1 Cheilosia grossa
CTAATGACTCAGGTTGTATCTGTGAGGTAGCCCCAAGCACAATGTTGTTGGAACAGGCTTCTTGTGACCAGCGCTGTTTTAAAAGTGAAGTTGATCAGTTTAGACACTCAGGCATAACTTTGGAACAAAATATGAGTTATATGATTCTGAAACAATATCTACGATCTGCAGTACGAAGCTTTTACCATCTTAAAATATTCTGTGACAGTAAAACTTTAAAAACAGTATATTATGGATTATTTCAATCTAAATTACAGTACGGAATAACTTGCTGGGAATAACTTGAACCATTAATTGTTTTGCAAAAGTGCGATATAAGAAAAGGATGTGGGGTCAATCGTCGAGCTTCTTCCATAGCTTTGTGCAGAGCATTGAAAATTCTGCCACCGAAACATTTGTACTATTTTAAAGTATCAAACATATTTTTTATGAGAGGTGGCTATTTACAAAGCCATATTTCTAACTCTCGTATAATTTGCGAAGCAATTCAACTGATGTTGTCGTCATTCCTCCTTTCCGTACAACTCTATTCAAAAACGTTTACTCCGTCGTGCAAACTATTTTATAAACTTTCTATAAAAATCAGAAGAATAAGATCCTTGTCTCAGTTCTTAAAATTTGTAAAAATGTGGCTTTTGTTGGAAAATCAGATATTGCTCTATTGCTGATCTAAAGGGTCCGCCATCTAACTTTTTTTTTTCAACTAGTTCTTATTTCGCGAATGGTAACACTTAGCTCATGTCTGATCTGACAGATAATTAGTTTTATCCTTCCGCTGAACGAATATGGTTGTGTATACGCTTGAAAAACGCTGGGAAATATTGCGACATTACTTTAAAAATCATGGTAATGTTGCAGAATGTGTGTGAAAATTGCGTACGGAATTTGAAAGAAGAGAAGCACCGTCAGCTCCGTATGTTCGTTATCTGGTGAAAAAAGTGAAAGAAACTGGCATCCTCATCGATAAACCAAAGCGTGAAAAGCCAGAAAAAGTGCGTACACCCGAGAAAATTGCTGCTGGTGCGGAATTTGGTCCAGAGGCATGATTGGGCCATTTTTCTTCGAAAATGAGCAAGGAGTGGCCGTTACAGTCAATGGCGATCGTTATCGGGCCATGTTGAATGAATGTTTGTTCACAAAAATTGAAGAGGAGGATACTGGCAACATTTGGTTTCAACAGGACGACGCTACGTGCCACACAGCCGCAGCTACACTCGATGTTTTGCGCCCTGTTTTTGAAGATCGCATTATCAGCCGCAGAGCTGATGTCGTTTGGCCACCTCGGAGCTGCGATTTGACACCGTTGGACTATTATTGTGTAGGGTTATTTTCCATTATTAACCGGAAGGATTGTATTTTCAAATAAAAAAATAAATTTGAGAAAATATTCAGTAGTTTTTTTTTATAGCATTTTTTAAAAAAAAAAAAAAAGTTATTTGGCGGACCCTTTATCTGCAATATTTTTCTGCTAATTCAGCCTCAGTGACGCCCCTGTACCTTGCTATCCTCCGTATAGGTAGATCCGCCGACCTTCTGTTCGGAGAGTAAAATATCTCGACAAGTCCTCAAACAAAGTTGGACCGACTTGCCAAAAAAGCAACATCTACGTATGAAGCTCGCCACCAAAGGGAAGCCAAACTTCAGACTATGAAGTCAGAGCCCACGAACACACAAGGCCTTCCTATACCTCGGCGCCACTTGTAAATTCACGTCACGTTTCCCTCACAACATCTAAGGACAAATTAATATTTAAAATCAAATAAACAAAACTACACGATAACGCTGTTGAACAAATATGAATTCAAACAGCAAGATTAATATTCCAGTATTAGGTTCATGGCATTGACTGACACCTTTGGTTATAAATTACGTATTATCCCCATATACATATGTGTGCGAGCGGATCGCTGTTGAGAGCTTAATTTTTGCTCAATTAGCTTCCAGTAGTTGTCGGTGATCATTTATCAAGTGGCCACCTATTATTTAATTTTTTCTTCTTCCGACCTATTAGGCAAAGCTATACACCGACTTGGTGTTTACATTACACAGTGTGACGGTTGGTTACCATTTTTCGTTAACTGATCGAAGAGCGGCTTAAGCTCTTTGATTTGATAGTGATTCAAGGAAAGAGATGTTATAGGCAGATCTTTACAAATATTTGGTGGGTCTTCTGACGAACTTTTATGACAGGTGGTAAAATTATTCACGATCTCATTGATTGATGACAAAATTATTGCTTGTACGGAGTATCGGATTTCATTCAAGAATTACTGAAGAATCACTGCGAGGTCTTAGGCCTAACGGGCATTTTTAGTGAATTGGTGTGTGGATGCCGGGGCAGGTATCAATCTTATCTGAAGCAAAAGTAGCGAATATCCAGTGATCTCTTAATATACCATGACGACTGCTTTCTACTTTGTCAAATTTGAGTCATTTTAAGCGGTCGGGATCACATTTTGCTCCAGTTTACCCTGGCTAAGCATAACGACAACCTCAATAGCGAGCTCAAGCTGCGTAGCTTCATTTATTTCCCAAATTATAGGTCCCTATGACAAGGTATTCAATAACAATCATTATAGACCAATTGTGGTCTGACACTTTTCCAGCACTACACCAGCTGTGGTCTGAGGAAGCGAATACAATTAATGAAGACATAAATTGTTATCAACGAAACAAGGTATTAAGTATTTACAATAAATACCTCACAGACCCAATGAGCTTACCTCAGCCTTACACGAAAGCATTACCCCAGACTTGGCCATGTTAGCAGAGACAATCGACCGCAATGAGTGGGAACTACATCAGATGTTGTTCTGCAGCTGGAGCCAGACCTAGCAAGCTACAAATGAAAGCCCGCAACTCAAGAGTAATTTCCGCCCAACCCCAACAGAGGTAAAAGAGTAGACCACGCCACTTTTGATAGTTTCGACGACCTTTTCGAACTGAAATTCAAAATTGAGATAAATTTGAAAGGACGGAAGCCACCTAAACGAGTTTAGGCTCATCGACTTAAAAGAAGAAGAAACCTGTCAGTTTGCAGGATAAATTAGGTTCCCAGAGAGAACTTGAAACCCAAGTCAACAAGGGCCGAACCGGTACATCTATAGATTTAATGAACTAAGGGACGGTCCGATCGACGGAAGACACTCTTATTATCTATTGGAAATTTAGACGTTCTATACTGTAGAAACGTAGGCTAGGCTAAAGCTTATAAAATTAGTGCGGGAAATAGGACTAAACGACGATCCGAAGAATGCATTTTATAGTGAGATCAGTAGAGTCCAAACATCGACAAAAGTGTAAAGAGGTCAGTTTAATGTATTCAAACCTTGACAAGACGAAAGACTGCAGAGACAAAGAAGCGAACTTTAAAGCAGCTGTGCAGTCAGTGACCAAATCAAGACTACATAGAATCTGCAGGGCTTTCAGACCTGAGGGTCTATAACTCACAACATATTCCTGTACAAAAGAAAGGTTACATCTTCTTCGAAGCATCAATTATCGTTCTCAAAGCCGTGTTAACGAGGTTAATAAGGAGGAGCTGTTAACTCTGAACATCGACAGATCTAAGAAGTGAAGGCTGCTGAAATTGGTTTACCGTCACCCATCCACCAATAGCTAACGAAACACCTACATTTCTACGTCACGAGCAGCTTATTTTTATGTTATGACGACGAGGTCGTCTTGTTAAAAGCCTCCGCGATAATTATCAATCATGTCTAGCTGACGACCCATGAATCTTTTAAACTTTTCATAAGTCTGATTAAAGTAGGCACCCTTGTAGTTGACAGCTGTAATTTCTTTGTACGACCCTCTGTCAGTGATCAGTGATCATGTCTTCATTGAAAACACATGGAGTAGATTGAACTTAGAAATTTCGTCTTTTTAAAAGACTTAGTCATCCATTCCACGCCCAAGGTGGCTACGCTGAACAGAAATTCTTCACGCCCAAGGTTATTTGCAAACTTAACCAGGGTATTTGACAAGTCTTGAAGTTTAGAGTGCCCTCAATCTCATCCTGAAAGGTAGTTAGTTAGCTGGTGGGTTAATAAATATTCCATTAACAAACCACAACAAACTCGGGTGCTAAAGCGACATTTTTGCGCAGAAATGACAAATCTGGAGACAGAAACGCTGTACCAATACTTCAAGGAGGAAAGATGGAAATTTTGTGAGAAAGTAAATGGAAGAATGACCGCATAACCCCGAAGACGGAAATATTAGGTGGTGGCTTAGACTTTCCAAGTTGAAAAATGCTTCCAACTTAATGGAAGTGGCTTAGACTTTCCAAGTTGAAAAATGCTTCCAACTTAATAAGCAAGGATCTCTTGCGGTGCAGTTTCGACAGCATCGATACCATGTTGAGGACAATTTGAATGGTGCTTCGATCACCAATTGATCAGCCCCTTACTCGCAATTCATTGAAATCAAAAGAGCTTTCTTGGCTAGCTTTAAGAAAGAATAAGTACTTTGTTTCCGACATTTGGTATTCCGTCTTCGTGCTGAAATAAATTAAATGAAAACAAATCTCAAGAACAGGATATTTTGCACTAAGTCTGTGAAGCTCAAAACTAGGGAAACCAGCTTGCTTCTTTATTTATAGATCAAGGCACCAATTTTTTGCTCTGTGCAGCTCAAAACTAGGGAAACCGGCTTGCTTCTTTATTTATAGAAACAAGACACCAATTTTGTGCATTTCTATGACTGGACACCGTCTAACCGAGCTTTAACCAAAATTAAAGAAAAAAATCCAAGCACCTTTAATAAATATGTATACCTACCAGAAATGGAATGATGTCGTTCAGTTCTGTCGACTTGTAGGGTTGGGCCGCAAGGCTGTAGGTACTACTCCGTACTCACGAGTAGGGTATTCAATAAGCTATGTTCTTCATAGAAGTAAATTTGTTATGTGAAACATAAGACTTTTACCGATAAAATCCTGTTTAGTCAGGTTCTTAAAGTTGCTTTATTATTCGGACAAATATAGCTGTCTCTCTGAGATGGGACAAAAGTGGGCAGCTAAGCGTGGACGTCCGAATTTATTTCATCAACTAAGTGACTGAATTTTATTAACTTTTACGTGCAATATCAGACTTTCATAGACCTCTTCGTGTGGGGCTTTAATGGGCTTTCAAATAAAAATAACTTTGCCTCACACTCGGTCTGATTAATTCCTTTTCATCATCCACCCGTCCCTATTGAAAAAAATTAAAACATAAGAAGCTTTACTGCATTTCTCTGACGCCCAGATGGCGCGCGTATCCATCGAAAGGTGGAAAACCGAATTTCTTATACTGCTGACTCAATTTTTATGCAAATAACCCCAGACCCGACATCCCACTATAACAACTCGTTAATTTCCATCACAGAAAAGCGCGTCCAAAGCGAACTTCGCGCCAGCCGCATCAACTCCAAATATAGAATTGCATCCGACGGCGATGAGTAATGACGACAATGCACTCTCTCTATAGCTTTTTCTGTTCCGCCTGCCATTTACATTTACTCCGCCACATATCCACACGTAAATGCGGTTTTTATAAAAATAGGTAAGACCAAACGCATGCCGCCACCCCACTGACGCATCACCATAATCATTTTATTGGGCTGTTGTAACCTCTGTGTGACTATTCGTTTTGGCCAACATTGAGCGACAATAAACCTCGGCTATGGCCTATGCATATGGTGGGCCGAAGAAGACGCTAAGCCTGCATGCCTACGTATAGTTTGATCAAGTTATGAAATGAGCCCGTCCTCTGTCAGTGAGAAGTGGAAGTCGTTAAGCGGCTAATTATTATTAGCTTTCGAAAGAGGCAGGCGATACTATCTGTCAGATCCCTATAGACCAGCAAAACGTGACATAAATACTGACGAAGGCTGCAGTTTCAATTTTTATCTGATTTTTTTTTTTTTCTTTTTTTTTATCGTAATTATGAGCAGTCGCCTATTAATTAAGAGCTTACGTCAGAAATAGGTAAACAAGGAAATATCCACCATGCTCACTGACCTAATAGATACGAATTTTAGTTTTCCCCTGTGAATGTTGTTTAAAAATAGAGCGTGCACGAAATTTGGTGTAGCGTTATCTTTGTCCTTCAGACCGGAGTGCGATAAGCGATATTTTGGTCTGATTATGTAAGCAGTTTTCTAGATACCCAAACTAGTTGCGAGTGCGAGTAACTATGCAAAGTTTAAGCATGTGTGGGGGAGTAATGTCGAAAAGAGCGCGAATTGCTATCGCGCTGAACGATAAGGAGATGGGGTCATATTTACAATCTTTTTTTTTTGTTTTTTGTGTGCGTGTGCATGGTGATCTTTACTGGGAAGGGAATTGCATGGATTGCGAAGGGGAGGAAACACCTTTTCACTTCCTAAGTAACAATGATTATAGAGCTATAGTTAGAGTAAGTTTTCCCCGAATTGAAGACTATTTCGACCTTTTTTGTTATCAGGAAAAGCTTTAGTTTAACCTAAATTAAAATAAAAAAATCATTTTTTCTCCCCTGTTGCACTTGTTTTCATAAGAAAAGCTTAGCAACTGTAACGTCTTTTATTAACTAGCTTAAAATAAGCATATCACATAAAAATACACATTATTAAAAAGGGTGTTTTTTTTATAGGTACCTATACAACTTTAAGTTGGCAACACTTTTTTGACTGGCGGCCATTTTGTCAGCTGTCAAGTGATTTGTTTTTAGTTTGGTTTGGCATTTCAACATGAATAAACTGACGCCTGAACAACGCTTCCAAATTGTACAAATTTTTTTTTGAAAATCATGGCTCTGTTCGAAAAACGCATCGCGCACTACATTTTACGGAGAACCATGATGTGCAGGAGCTGTGGTTTCAACAAGACGGCGCAACATGTCACACAGCTCGTGCCACGGTTGATTTATTGAAGGAAACGTTTGGTAACCGCATAGTTTCACGTTGCGGACCCGTGAATTGGCCACCAAGATCGTGCGATTTAACGCCGCTTGACTATTTTCTGTGGGGATATGTGAAGTCGCTATAGTCTACGCCGATAAGCCCGAAACGATTGACCTCTTGGAGGACAACATTCGCCGCGTTATTGCCGATACACGGCCGCAAATGTTGGAAAAAGTCATCGAAAATTGGACCTCAAGATTAGACTACGTCCGAGCCAGCCGTGGCGGTCATATACCAGAAATCATATTTAAATCGTAATATCAGAAGATTATCTTTCGAATAAAGTAAATTTCATGTCGATTTAAAAAAATCATCTTTGTTTTATTCCATTTCAAAGTTCTATACGTCTAAAAAAATCACCCTTTAAAATTATTTCCTAATGTCAAAACGAATGAATGCATTCAGATGCACAGAAAGTCTTATGAAGACGTTCGATGGGCTTTTTATTTCATCTTTAATATGAACAATTGAATTTCTGAAAATTTTTGGTAATGAAAGTCCGTATTTAATTTTATTTTGTAACATTTTACGTTTCACAGAGATTTTGTTATTTCCCCCTTTTTAAAATTTTTTGAAGCTTGTCCGTTTTTCCTCATTTTTCATTCAAAAAACGCCAAAACTTCCCCTCAATCTGGCACCACTGCTTGCAAATATTGCCGAAGAGGATATCTACGAAATAAGGCATAACCTCTAAAATTCAAAATGGTTCCGAGTGGACCTAATGTGGACTAAGTGATTTACTTCGAGGGTTTTGAACAACTGCCACATAACTTAACCTAACGCGGATAACAGGAGTAGACATCCACCGCAGAGGGGCCGGCCTATTAGGTGGGGATACCTTGTCGAATACCATTTAAAAAAAACCTTCGCAGATAGCAGCTTATAAAAGACTGCAACAGACTATTGATGTTGGCCGAATTATTTATCCGTGAGCGAGCCATACGTCACTGACTTTTGTGGATATTACAAGAAAAACAATAAGAAATTCAGTCACGTATTACTCTATCACGGATACGGTAATTCAACCCCAGGGTTAACAGACACTCAATAGCTCGAAATTGGGTTTGAATGATGAGTACGCCGCCAATGCTCAGGAGCTCCGCCGTTTTAGTACCGCAATTGCGCAACGGAACAAAAACTGATACTTTAAAGCAGTTCACCGAATTTTGGTGGCTTGAGGAAGAGGTGAGGTTGCGGAATGCGGATACGCTCTACCGGGCCGGTGCGCTACTAACGTAGCATCCTCCTTAGTTTTAAACTAGATATTAAGTTAGTAGGTTTAGGTATAGAGTATGGGGTCTTGTGGAGGGGCAGGGCTAGCCAACATAAATAGGGCTTCCGAGAGTCGACTGACGTTTATGGCCTCGCTCGTCAGGCGCCCATGGACGCAATCAGGATGGAAACCAATCGATGAGATTGCTTATCACCCTGAATATAGGTATTTTGGCCTAAGTAGATTAGGTAGTTTTAAGTAGTTTTAAATAAAATAACAAAAATAAAGAATTCAAGTTTTTCAAAGTTTCTTGAAGCAGAAAAAACAAACAAAATTAAATATAGATAGATCTAAGGCCGAAAGACAGTAATTTTAAGGATATTGTTAAACTTGGAGCGGTCGCTAGGAATAAGTAAGTAAGTAGAATAAGAAAAATGTTAGTTTTAAATTAGATTTAATTAAGGATATAAATAAAAATGAATTTTAAATGAGTGTGCTGATGTGAGGACCGTAATTTTTGTAGTCTTGAAAAACATCGTCTTGTATAATATATGATTGGTGAGAGAGGTCTTTACTTATGAAATACTTTGTTAGCCTGAAGAAACAGCGATTGACAAGAGTGATTTTTTCGCCTGAACTATGCGCTGATGCTATTTTCAGACAGTCAGGCAGCTTTACAAGCTTTGGCGTCCAATACAATGGACTCCAGAACAGTTAAGTGCTGTCACGATGCCTTGCAAGTCCTAGCCAAACACAACAAGGTAAGGCTCGGCTGGGTGCCGGGTCATCAGGGTATTGCAGGCAACGAATATGCAGACAAACTAGCTAGGACTGGCTCCGAATCCTTTCTCTGTGGACCAGAACCCTATTGCTCGGTCAATTGGACTACTGCACTAAGGTAAATTAACGATTGGGAAAAACAACTCCGTCTTGAACACTGGGAACATGTCCCGGGTCTAAGACAATCCAAACGATTAATTAAACCTTACTCCTATAAGGAAATACTTAAACTCAGTAAGGATAACATAAGTAGGCTAGCGGGCTTCCTCACAGGTCATTGTGGCCTTAAATATCACCTCAACAAAATGAATCTTTGTCCGGAAACAGAATGCAGATTCTGTCTGGAGGATATCGAATCCTCTGAACACATTTTCTGTGACTGTCCGGCTCTTCATTGGTTAAGAAAACGGGTCTTCAATAGGGAGAATCGTACACCAACAGAGATAGCGTACTCTGCTACTAAAGATTTACTGACCTTCATTAGGGAGGTCGAACGTCTCTTAGTTTAACCTCTCCCCATTGACACAATAGATCTTTCAGGTCGCAGTGTCAGCCATTTGGGCATGGGATAATTTAAAAAAAAAAAAAAAAAAATGCGCTGATGCGAAGTGATAGGGGAGCCAGGGTAGATAAGGCTTCGTACTAATAATGAATGTTAGTCTGGTCTTTTAATTTACGGAAGCTCCAAATTGCGAAATTTATAGGCAACTACTTAAATTTAAAGGTCTTTAACTATTTCGAACTTATATCTGTCCATGGTGACGTTTTGTCTTCATTTACAGCCAGACCGATCTTTCCCGCCTGCGTTTCAATACTTGCAAATGCGTCTCTTATAGCAGCCTCCAGCGCTTTATGCTAAGCTTTTTGTTGGTTCAACGGATAGCCTTTGAAATCAACAGATCGGGGGCATTACAATATGCCAACCTCGGCCTACGTATGGCTGTCGCTCTAACCTAACCCAACTTTTGCGCTGTTCCTTTCAAGTGGCAAGAAGTCAACAAGTTCCTAAAATAAACCTGCTGCCAATTCAGCTTATCTATAAATCATCTTTTGACTGACTTCAAGTCTGTAAAAACCTCGATAAATATTCCAACTTAAGTTAGTTCCGGCATCAAATACCAAAAGATACAAAGCTCAGACTGTGCTTAGAAAAAAAAACCGTCGCTTACAGAGCGCAGAGAAGACACAAGACAGAGATCCGACAGGTAGTGAGGTTATCAGTATGTTTACTGTCACTAGTAGCTCTTTAGAGATCTTTAGAGCTGTCTGAAAGAGGTTCATAGTCGCCACGTACTGTGCTGATCGGCAACCATGAACCACTGCCATTCTGCGAAAGCAGGCAATAAAGTTTTGTACAGAAAAAAAAGAAACATCCAGTCTGCAACCAATTACGAAGTTTTAAACTTTTTACAACTCCACATTTCCGGTGTGAAAATGTTACTGATCTAGCACAAACACATCTATACCCATCGCATAATACCAACCTACCTCAAGCTCAGCTCGTATGTAAACAAATTAACGATGTTGACGAAGTGGAAACACGCCATCCCACTGCCGAGAGTCGTAAACTATTTTATTTCTGTCAAACAGCAACAAAGCGAAATATATTGTAAGCTTGTAATGGGATAAAAACAGATCGTTAAACCGCTCTCAGCCCAGCAACCTTTATCCAAGTATGGTATTTATTTACCAAACCTCTTATAGCCATTAGACATTTAGACCAGATTTACATGTCAAAAACAAAAATTAAACGACACCACCCACCCACTTCGACAAGACCCTACCCATGGGCACAATGATGCCTCGCTGGTGCTACCGTTGTCTTGTTCGATTTGGGCGGGCTTCTTATGCGTGTTTCACAATCGGTTCCGCTGCCATCCTAATTGATTACGCCGTGATTAATGGAGCTCTTGCGCTCCGAACATTATGGCGCTGTCTACAAATACTCGCACTCGAATAGGAACGTAGATTAAATTCGAAATCAGTTAGTCGATTGGTAATTAATAGTACTACGCTTAAATGAGTTAATTTGGACTTTTGTTTATTTTTTTTTCCTATTCACTTTTTTAATACATATTAATGGGGAAGATTAGAAGAATGTAAATTTGTCCAGAAGTTTGGTTTCACTTTCGGTGCCTAATCTCTGGCTTAAGTGGAATTTGTGAGTTGGAATTAGAAGCACGTGATTAGTTATATTTGGCCATGCTGATGCCTTGGGCTTTATTATAGAGTTGTCTCTTTGACTTTCGGCCTCTGGTTGCCGTGGGAAAATTGACCGCAAGAAAGAGTTTTTCTTTAAAGGAACTGTATTTAAGTTTGGGACAATCATTCTCGATTTTCTTTGGTTTCGCTTTGTTTGGAAGATTTTTTTTCGGGCTTCTGACTGTCAAAGAGGTTGTTGTTTGAAAATTGAAATATATTGTGAGTCGACATTCGTCATGATGTCTCTTGTTCGTATGGGAGGTCTTGGTGCGGTCCATATGTCCAGTTTTTGGAGAGCTAATACTGGGCACCTTCGAAAGAAAAATGCTTCGACGGTTTTTTATTCCCGTGGGCGATTGTAGGAGCAGATACAACTGCGAACTCTATGAGCTGTAACAAGATGTGGATGTACTTGAAGATATATCGCGCGAATGGACAATATTGCTCCAGCTAGGGGGATCTTCGACCCCTCAGCCCTCAGGTTTCGAGACGACAAGGAAAACCGAACCAGAGTTTAAGGACCAAGCTGGATAGCTGGAAGTAGCGTGCCTGGGATCGCAGAGGATGGAAGGCTGCAGTGTCTTAAAGACATACTCTTCACGGGTCAAGGGCCCGTTAAGTCGGGTAGATTGTTACCTAAACGGCTGGCCCCTGAAAAAGTTCAACGGAAGAGAATAATATTCAAATCATTGTCTAAGACAAATAGGGTTGACGAGCCTTTTTTCTGTCTGTAAATAGGCAGATCAGCTTATCGAAATATCGACTGCGACTCCAAGAAGGTGCATGGATTTTCATCAGATTTCGACTTTGAAGATGATCTTCGAGATCGGTGTAACCTACAAAATACGAGCTCATCGGTTTATGTGAAGAAAAACGGCGTGTTATAGCATCATTTCGATGGTACAATTGGTCAAAGTAATTCCAGGTTCAAGAAAGCGAAGGAAACTGCATAAAGACTTCAACTTGATAGACTGCTTTCAGAACACACCACTAAAACCTTAACCGTTCGGTTGTCTCTCGATTAATCGATCCCGAGAAGCGATCGAAAGTGCCGACCCCTTTGAACTCGCAGGCTTGATGAGGAGCAAGTGTATGCAACAAAACAACTCGGCTGTAAGCAGGTGCCGAAGAAAAGGACCAAGAGCCATTAGTCTCCTTAACGTTGAACACAAGATCTGGGGTCGAATCGTGTCGTCCGTGAACGAGCATTACGTGACGGAAACTGGTTTCTTGAAAAAATTAGGAAGCTTTGAGCTTAGACCGCCCATATCTCCGATGGCCATGACACACAGGCTTGTGTTCATAAGACGAATGGAGGCCCCGTATGACCGAGCACCCAACGCAGGTTTAAGTCGCAAGAAATCATTCCCTGACTCTAGCTTAGGAATCTCTACGGAAGCCTTATTTACCGCAATTTCAGTTAAGACTTGCGAACCGAGCCTTGCGACGAAATTCAAAGAGTTCTTACATTCGCGAGATGTTTTGCAACTAGTTACCATGTTTAAAAAGGCTCTGAATCCACCCCCTGATCTTAACATGTTATTCAGCAGCCATTAGGACTTAGCTGATGTAGGCATACTTGCCTAAACGAGGAGATGGATCTAGTGTTGTCGATTCTGTGAAGACTATTTTTGGAGCCATCCAAAAGAAATCCAGGCTTGGACTTCGAAAATCTTGGAAATTTTGGCCCAACCGTTTTCGATACATCGACTCTTTAACTTCACAGAGGAAAGTGCCAAAAACCCAACTTAAGGACGATAAAACTCCTCAAGCTTCCCGTTTAAAAAAAGATCAAGAAATCCAAGCTTAGACTTCGAAAACCTTTGAAATTTTGGCCCAATAGTGTTCGATATCTCGACTCTTTAACTTCACAGAGGAAAGTGCCACAAGCCCAACATAAAGACGATAAAAATCCTCAGACTTCCCCACTAAAAAGAAATCAAGAAATCCAGCATTTGACTTCGAAAACCTTCGAAATGTTGGCCCAATATTGTTCGATACATCGACTCTTTAACTTCACAGAGGAAAGTGCCACAAACCCAACTTAAAGACGATAAAACTCCTCAGACTCCCCCACTAAAAAGAAATCAAAGATCCAGCATTTGACTTCGAAAACCTTCGAAATTTCGGCCCAATATTGTTCGATACATCGACTCTTTAACTTCACAGAAGAAAGTGCCACAAACCCAACTTAAAGACGATAAAACTCCTCAGACTCCCCCACTAAAAAGAAATCAAGAAATCCAGCATTTGACTTCGAAAACCTTCGAAATTTCGGCCCAATATTGTTCGATACGTCGACTCTTTAACTTCACAGAAGAAAGTGCCACAAACCCAACTTAAAGACGATAAAACTCCTCAGACTTCCCCACTAAAAAGAAATCAAGAAATCCAGCATTTGACTTCGAAAACCTTCGAAATGTTGGCCCAATATTGTTCGATACATCGACTCTTTAACTTCACAGAGGAAAGTGCCACAAACCCAACTTAAAGACGATAAAACTCCTCAGACTCCCCCACTAAAAAGAAATCAAAGATCCAGCATTTGACTTCGAAAACCTTCGAAATTTCGGCCCAATATTGTTCGATACATCGACTCTTTAACTTCACAGAAGAAAGTGCCACAAACCCAACTTAAAGACGATAAAACTCCTCAGACTCCCCCACTAAAAAGAAATCAAGAAATCCAGCATTTGACTTCGAAAACCTTCGAAATTTCGGCCCAATATTGTTCGATACGTCGACTCTTTAACTTCACAGAAGAAAGTGCCACAAACCCAACTTAAAGACGATAAAACTCCTCAGACTTCCCCACTAAAAAGAAATCAAGAAATCCAGCATTTGACTTCGAAAACCTTCGAACTTTCGGCCCAATATTGTTCGATATCTCGACTCTTTAACTTCACAGAGGAAAGTGGCATAAAACCCAACTTAAAGACGATAAAACTCCTCACACTTGCAGTCAAAAATATCCAGCTATACACAATTCCCTGTCGCAGAGTGTAAACCGTACATACATCACCATCAACATCATAAGCTCAAGGGAAGCAGAAGTATCTGTATACGCAAACTCTGTGTGGAGCTGACACGCGGCCGCAGTTATACCGAGTATTGCATGCAAATCATTAATCTATGCCAGCCATGTCAAGATTATTGTGTCGGGTTAGTCACAAATGCGTCCCAGTCACAGACGTCAGCTCATTTGTCTAAGAAAATTGGAAATAGCGATAAAGTGGGCTAATTTGTCATGTCAATGATCGTTCAGTAATGAGATGTTGAAAGTGTTTGCGCCTGTGCATAATTTACGCCCGAGGATGCCTCTGCGATAGCACGACCGCGAAAATTTAGAATGGAAACAACCACTCTGTGTTTAGTTTGCTCATCAGTTAGAGTTTTGCGATCGCCAACACGGGCGACAACTGACAAACACTTCCAGAGGAAGAAAAAACTGCGACCCCTTCTCCACATCAGATAGAGGACAAGTAGCTCTTCAAATCCATCATATACCACCTCGGGCCGACTTTAGTCTTGTGGTCTTAACCTTGTATCTACGTGTAGAAGTTGACACAAGCAGCATTGAACTCCCGTCTTAATACATAGCAAAGGCTCGCGTCACCTGAATCAATAGAACACTACCCTCGCTTTGGAAAAAATGTACGCAGTCCTCCTCTCCATTCGCATGTCCCACTAACACGATTTGTCTTCTTCCGAAAGGTTGCCACCGGTGCTGGTGCAATAGCCCCTTTCTTGAATACTCGCACATACAAGCCGTGTGCAACATAAATTTAGAACTTGAGTCACAATGCTCGCTAATTGTGTTGCTGTTCGTTCTGAGATAGATTTTCTGTTTTGTGCGATTTGTTCGCCTATTTTTCACTCCATAAACAGGCTGTCAAGTGGCGGTGCTTGACAGTACGTATCTCTCTGACTCGCGGTTGCCTCCTAATTACACAGTATTTCTTTTGGCTTGGATTTTTGTTTATTTCTTGGTCGGTCGACGAGATGAGCTGTATGTGTGTGTTTGTGTTGAGGTTATGCTGAAGGGGTGAGGAAGGAGCCGCCACTCTGGCGATGTGATGACTACCTTGACGTGGTTGTTCCCTATTATGCGTCATCCCAGCAATCTTCTTCTGGACAAGGGCTGTCATTTAGTGGGAAATTCAAGGCTTGCAGCAGCAAGTGTACTATAAAGTGTGAGTGGGCGCACATGGAGTGGATGAAGCCTTGAGCTGTCTTGTTGTGAGCCGAGAGAAAAGGAACTTCATATTTGGTGGTTGTATCTACATATCTCGGTATGCGTTTAGGGAGTCGTTGTGTGGAGATGTGCAGGGAATAGAGCGCGCTAACAATGGTCTGGTTAAGGAGGCGGATCCCGAAAATGAGCGAGGAAGACCAGCAACCAAATTGGAGATGGCTGCACGTGCTGCACAATGCTGACACATTTTTAAAGATGTTTCGGGTCAATTTTGAATTGAGTCCGATGTTGAAAAATTCGCGACTATTTGCAGTAATATGTGAATTTAATTGCATTAGACAAAAGTGATGGGGCAAAGGCGGTTTAAGGAACCACCACCTAAGCTCTAATGGACCTAGGGAGGCATCCTCTCCCAATAACCGAGATAGCCTGGAGAACAAAATTAAAAAAAAAAAAAAAAAAAACATGACAGAAGAGCGACAGTGAATCTAAATACGGGTTTTCCGAGTTCGAGTAAGTAAGGAGAGCGAGCAAGAAGATTCAATTTTAACCACAAAGCTGCCGACTTGAGGCTTCAAATAGTATTTTTAGTTTATAAAAATTAAGGCGGTCTATAGACTCGATACAGAAAGTTAAACAGTTTATTGCCAATAGATTTAGAGAGCGGTTCTAATAAAATCCGACAGATGGCGCTGTTCTTACTACTGCGTTCGGCATCAAAATGCATATATTCTGTAGCTTCTATCTGCAGAAAGCTTAACAGTTTATTCCTAATAGATTTAGAGAATGGTTCAAATAAAATCCGACAGATGGCGCTGTTGTTACTACTGCGTTCGGCATCAAAATGCCCCTATCCTCCACCCTCTAACTACAAAAAGGGTAGACAGTTTGTTCCCAATAAGTTAAGACAACGCTTCTATTGAAATTCGATGTCCGATAGATGGCGCTGTTGTTCCTACAGTCTTCACCATTTTGTATGTATCGATCTGACGCTTATCTCATGAACCACTGAACGGACTTGACTGTGCTTTTCACAGTTTGTCATCAGCATTTCTCGGGAATAAATAAATGGAGTTGAGCACTCGGTGTCAAAAAGACAGAAAAGGCGTTAAAATTCGTGATTAAAGGCGTGGTAGCTATACAGAGTGGTTGGACAAGAAAAGTAAATATAGAAAAGTCGCAGTGATCGTTGCAGATTGACCATCGTGTAGGTCCAGTTTCGACAGGGCTCGAGTCTCTTATTGTGACTGACAAGCTCTGTCGAAACTATTCTTAATGTGATCGTAATTCGTAAATCATTGAGTGTAGTTTTAATTGCATTATTAACAGCGGCTTCTCAGTGATTTATTGACCAGACTAATCGGTGGACAAAGGATGGCCGCCACTTTCACCCAAGATTTTGTTAATCTTGACAGAACAGGCGAAAGTTGTCCAAGGCGTTGTTTGGGCGTTCTTTAGCCCCCTGAAGGCGACTCGAAATCGACAGACATTATCGGTTTAGATCCGCACTTTTGAAGTTTACTGAATCTTGACCTCGAAAGTAGAAAGTCTGCGTAAGGTACTTAGAAAAGGACGCGGCGAGCGGTGCAAATTTTAAATAAGTTAGAATGGCAATGTAAGCACAGAAGGTTTTCAACAACGAGTCTCTCCATATGCGGGATGAGATAACAAACTGAGTCAACTAACAACGAACTTCGCTAGTGCAGGCTGTTTCAACTAGATACCAACATGCTAAGCTCAAGGCAAACTAAGTCATACCTAGTAGATGTGACCAGCATTCGACAAGTCAGGAGGGGACCTGCTCATATAAGACCTGGTAGTTGACGAACTGTGCAATAGAAATATTAAAACATACTTTTAGGGGTACCAGATTGACGAACGCCAGTGGGATCCCACAAGGCTCTGTTGTTAGACCTCTCCTGGAGAGTTTCATTCATGAACATCCGCTGCTATGGATAAAACAGTCGCGATGATCAAAAATTGTCTAGAGTCTGTCGGACCACAAGACAGAATCTGTCAAAAGACTGAAAAATATGCAAAATATGTGAGAAGGGAACTTACTTATTTGGTTGATAGAAGCCTCAAAAGACATGACCATTAGGCAAGCAAAAAGGTGTCAAAGATGCAAGTTGCTCTTTGTCGCATACTGTAAAATATCCATGGCCCTAGACGGTCAGGGTGGAGACACTTAAGACCGAAGACACTTAAGAACGGTAAAGAAGCTACCGTCAAGATACAAGCTTTGCGCAATCACAGCAATTTTCCCAAAATTTAAGCCGTCAAGAAAGGTAAAAACAGAAAAAGGGCTGCATCCAGGTGGATGCACAAACTGCTGCAAGTCTCAAGCAGTTTTTGTCGAAAAACGGCGGCTGTTGAAAATATATCGACAGATTTGGCACAATAGTTCGCCCTTGTACCCTGAATTTCTAGATGAACAAAAAGACGTGGATCGGCCCTGAATCCAAATGAAGACGTACTCATATCGAGGAAGGAAGTGCAAACCTCTCTAGCACGGAGTTTGTGATAAGCCCTAATGTTGAGGTGATTAGGCGTCTGACCCTTCAAAAGTATTATATTCACAATGAGCTGGGAATGTCGAAAGGCCTAATTGGAATGTGCAGATGACAAAGGATCCGATGTAGGCCACGCGAGGTAATATACTCAACAACGGTCCGTCAGCAAGAGTGATAAAAGAGTGTGTGGTTTAGCATCTAAGACTGAAGAGTCGATTACTGCGCAATAACAAGACTATTCCCCAAGCAGAGTGTCATATAATGCTGCCAGCTCAGTAGGCGTCGCGTCACAGCCATTGCATCCTTCATACAGTTTTAATCAGAAAGAGCGAGGTTGAAGTATTTATGTAAAACTATACGAGCGACAATGAAAGCCAGTGCGGACTACGAATATTCTTCAAAATGGCATACCCATTGGAAGCATCCATAAAAAGGGTAGAATACAGCTCAAGCCGAGGGCAGAAGCCTTGAACCGCGGTACACGGACTGGTTTAAGACATGCATGCATCAGGTTCAAGATACTTGTGCATGCATGCAAGTGACCCCTACCGTCTATCACGGTAGTACCCCTCAACCCACCCACTTCGACGACGACCACTAAAACTGCCTCGCCAAACTTACACACTTCTTGCCTCACAAAAAGGCTTAAAAGACTTAAACTAAAACAGAGAAAAGAATCTCCGTCAAACTATCATCATCTTTTGGTAACAGCAAACTTGATATTCCCGCAGCCATTATTATGTTGGTCTGATTTGATCCCATTATCAGGAATACACTTCGCACTAGTCCTTCTCTGGCGCGCCATGTAAATATACACGTACGACGATATAGATACTTATGCCTTGCAAATTTCTAGATAGATACCTACTTTGCTGTCGAATATAATAATGTGATGAGTTGCCTCCCTCTCCGCAGAAGACTCGTCGAACGACGACCAACGAGAGCGTGTGAAGAACTGCTGAAGCATCTAATGCTTATGATATATGGCTGAGCGATATTCTGGTCACGTTATTGAACATTTTGCCACTTATTTTAAGATTCCCTTTTGCTTTTTTTTTGTGTTATCCCTGTTGGGTTTGTAGTAGGTACATGTGCGAGTAGTTTGGGCATATGAAGACTGAAGACTTTTGTTCTTGTTGTTTTTTTCTTTTGTTGGAGGCGAAGGAGCTTTGCAAAGAATATTGAGATTGGTGGTTGAGCAGTTTGGAGACTGTTTTAGGAGTGTGATCGAGTACTGGGCATGGATACTGTTCCTGATTCATCGTATGCAACTCGGCCGCCCAGCATACGCCTCTTGTTAAGTTGTAAGATATTTTTTAAAAGCTATGTTCACAAAAAGGACGTACCAGCAAGATCAATTAGCGCTTCCTAAATTAACCAACAAATTTCAGTGGCAAGGGTTTTTCCCTATATTTGCTAAACCAACTGAGGTTTGATTCGGAATATTTGTTTCCTTTGGCAGCAACAAGTCTCAGATGTATCGTTCTAGAAATCGACCAAGCTCAACGCTCTCATACCGAACTAGATGTCAAAAGAACATAAAGTCATCTCTCTCTAAGTAGGATCAAAGTCAGTTGTCAGTTCCGTATGGTGGGACAGTGGGAGCATTAGCAGAACACTGTTGAGAAGGTAGACACGCCATTAGAATGGGAGCACACATAACGACTTTTACAGAAGCTGTATGGATGAGGAGGAACAAGAAATAACTGCTCACTACCTATATGCACCTGTCCAGCACTTGCCACTAAGGCCAACCTAGGAGGTGAAGCAGAATCAGCAAATAAAACACAAAGTCTAAATGGATTCAGTGGGCAAGGTTCTATTGACTCAACCAGCTTGTCCTTGTCTATTCAAATACAAGTCTACGCCAAGCTCCCACTGAGCAATAAACTTCCTATAAGTATGCCCACTCTCAAAATGCATCCCTTTCTCTCACTCATGTGGCATAGGACTTATCATTAGCCTGGCACAAATGTGTCTCTTAAAACAGTCACCTAATCTAACCTAACTTACCCGGTAGCACGTTGTTCGAACATTCACAACCTTGAGTCAGAGGCGAACACTCTATATCCATGAAATCATTCCCATCGCAGATGCACAAAGCTCATGGTGATACCAGGAACGACGTGACTACTTCAGTCTTTCTGTAAGGCGTTCAAAGAGGAAACAACTCCGGACTAGCTCGAAGACGACAAGAGTGCAACTAACCTCAACAGCATCTCAGGGGTTCTTTTTTGAACATGATTTAGAAAACGTTTTCAACGATGGATTGATTCTCCACACGAAGGTGCTTAAAGAAAAGAGTCCCTGAGCCGCCGTCGAGTGAAATAAAGTTCTTGCCGAAAAACACTTGTGGTCAAAAACGTACTGAAAATCATGTGTTTTTTAACGCACGCACATCACACCCATTCGTTTTCCGATTTCAACCAAACTTCACGAAAACCATGTATAGGCCAACACCACATGTGTGTGAAAGTTTGGTTAAAATCGGTAAATGCTATAAGGCGTGAATCCGCTACAAACGAACACAATTTTAAAGCTCAATCTTTTTGTATAGAGATTGGTTTTCCATTGCAAAATTCTACAAACTATCGATGCAGCCTCTAAAACACGTTAGTCTACAGTAAGTTTAAAAATAAAACGGACAAGAGCAATTGTTACCCGAGCACCGAAGGTTCCGTACTCCTTTTGAGTCGGAAATTGCAAAGATTTTTTGCAGATGAGTTAAATTACATGAATGTAAGTGTAAGAATAGAGAACACGCTTTAAGAATGAAATGAAATGAAATGACAACAATATGTGTGGATGAGAATGAGTATCCAGTGGAAAAGTCCCAATGGAAGGCAAACGATGAAGAGAATACGGTTTAATGAGTGGAGAATAAGAGAACAGAGATGAGCTACAAACACTAGTGTGGCTGAGGATGTGGACTTTGGACTGGACTGTGGAGTGTGGTATCTGGATGGAGTGTGGTGTCGGTGTGTGAATGAAAATGAGTAGAGTTGAGTTGAGTATTCATCGAAAATTCCAATTGAAATCGATTAAGAGAACACACCAATAACGAATGAAAAATGGTTAAAATGAGCGTATTTTGTTTAGTGATTGACAGTTTTTTTGTTTATATCTTCTAAAATATTACTTTTCCGCAAAACAGTCTTCGGCACATTTATAGCTACGAGCATGATCTACAAAAAAGGTATATCTCCATTTTTTTCTAAGTCAAGAAATATACAGCTTCCTGTGCGAATGAACATATTTTCTTCACCAAATTACTAATTACTCTAAAACCAGTCGATGTATCCCTGCCATTGGTGTTTGTCGTTTAACTAGAGGCTATACCGGAGGTGCAAATTTCAGACAGTTAGTTTCTGGGACCCTACTCCGTATCTCGTTTCGAAAGTAATATATTTCGAAAATGAACGTTTTCTTCTCTCTATTTCGAAAGCTGAATGAAATGAACTACTACTCCGATTAAGGATTCCGAAAGTATTAGAAAGTACCAACTTAAAAGCAATTTCGGATAGGATCCTAGTGGGTTCGGACAGACGGTCAGAAGCGAAACTAATAAGGTTCGGTTTTTTTTTTTTACTTAAAGAGGACCAGCACGGGTCTAACCTTATTTCCATCGCTTTGATGTCCACCCAGAGGTATATATAAATGGCGAAAAGCCTGAAAATGGATTTCGTAAAAATCCCACAAATTGCACTTTCATCTCCCAATAAAAAGAGGTTTGCCTCAACATAATCATAGTCATCATTTCCACAAGAACCGCCGGCCACTTCTATTCGTCCAACTTGAGTTTTCCAGTTTTACCAAGAACGACAGCCAGACTTGTATGGTCTCATTTTCAAACTATTTCTCGTCTATAACACCGACTTGTTGTACCTCCAGACGATGTAGCTGCTGGCCCACAGATAAACGTTAAAAACTGTGTAATTGACTTTAAAAATTCCCCACTTCTCGTGTACATTTTTGAACCTCTGTCGATGGATTCCATTTTTTTTACTCCATTTATCCAAGTTCCTATGAAGGTATCAAATTCGAAACCCGCTAAAAATGTTGCCTTTAATTAAGCCCGATATTCAACACAACCAAGTGTCGTGTGTCCACCAGCAAAGCTATCCTTTAATTGCTAAGGAATGCCCTCCCGCTAAGTTTCCGGAATTCTCCTAACAACCCCTTGTTTAATTTAAATATCATATTCCCGTAACCAATTATTTTTGTGGAAAGTAGAAATCTTCCTTTCACTACCTTAATCTTTTCCACAGCTAAAGGCTAACATTTCCATCTGAATATCCCTTTACACAGGATCATGGGTGAAAATATCCAAACAGAGAACAAGTGAAAACTTTTCGCCAGCGTGCAGGAATCCTCACAAAAAGAAATATCAAATTTTCAACTTCTGATGGAAGATGCTCAGATACGACGACAACAACGTAATGAAAATGCAGAACTTGCACGGATTCGTCTGCATTAGATGTACACATAGACAGACAGAGAACACGCAACAAGCTGGCTTTGGCTGACATGATTTGCAATACTCGTATGCGCGAGAGAGTGTTACACAGTGCAATAGGAATGATGGGCGTTGGCCATTGGGTCAAGGCTCGCGGTGGATCTGAGATTTCTTTTTGTTTTAATTGCCTGGCATAATTTCATTAATGAGAACAATTGATAGGATAGAAGAGCAGAAGCCTGCAGCTCGTTGTGACAGATTTATTTTTGTTTGCCGAGATTTCGATTGCGCGCACGCAATGTGGGTAGGTTTAGGTACGATTAAATTGTGGCGACGATGTCAAGATGTTATCTTATGCAATTGTTGATGTGCGATGAACTGAAAAATATGTTTTTAATGCAATAAGTACAGACATTCCTGGGAGCTGCAATCTGCAGTTAGAAATATGTGATTTTTGTACGTAGATAACGGAATTGGTTCGGGCTTTTATAGCTTGTCTGGTGGGTTGCAAGATTTTTGTTGATAGCGCTTGGTTAAAATGAGGGATTAATCGGGATGGACTCAGTTTTTAGCATCTTTTTGATTGGGTATTCATGCTTAAGCGGTTATTTAGGCCGATACATTGTAGGTATTTTAAAAGAGAGGATTTGGACAAATGAGGAATCATTTCAGACCTTCCCTCAGTAGATTCTGGAAGTCCAGTTTCTAAACCCCATATTAGCTGAAAACCAGCCAAGCTCGGGAGCAAAAATTCACAAACTATTCCGCCCTAAATAATTGGAACCAAAATTTTCGTTTTTGGCAGTCTTTTGGGGAACTGAAAGACATTGAAACGTTCTCTTTTATGTAGCCGAAATTCTTTGACCTATTTCTCGTTAGATCTACATTTGTTTTCTAATTTCAGTTTTCTAGGCGCAACAGTCTTCTAGTTAGTTCAGAGGATTGCTTACAGAGGGCAAACTATCTACATAGAGGTATGGTCTTCAAAAGAAGTCCTCAAGGTAAGCTAAGCCAAAGCTTCGTTTACTTAAAAAGTACTGCTTACAGAAGACAAACTGGTTACTTTTATATAGGTTTATAAAGAGATAGTCGTGAAACGAAGACCTCAAGGTAGGCTGAGCCAAAACTTCATTATAAACAAATATGCGACGGTATTGCAAGACTCAATACCTATATTGATTAAGAAATTTTCTAAAATTCGCGTACCTGAACGGACCTTTCGTTGTCCAAGCTTACAGACATCGGACACAGGCGAAATTTTGCAGTCAATTTAATATATAAAAAGTTCCGCGACCCATCGTTCGTTTCGTATTCCGTTTTCGGCGGAAAAGATAATAGCTGGGATGGAAGACCTTTAGGTACATTCGGACATTCGAGGCAACATAAGTCGTCTTTGATATCGACAAAGTACCACTCATTAGAGCTAAGTATGGCACCCTTGGCACGCATCTTTATCACAATTACACCGAGAACATTTTCAATCATCGGTTCAATGAGGATGGTTATAATTCTTACCGAAAGTCGACTTCAAAGTAAACTGAGAGCAAAAACTGACAGAAAGAACTCGATGGGAACAGTGGAATGTCATCTACGACAGATGTCAAACTTTCAGTTTGACAAGCAAAGGCTATGAATGAGTAGGTTATGGAAACCTCACTGATAGACCTTTACTTCTACTATCAGAAGCTTTGCTTTTTTAGCTTAAATCACATTTTTTCGTCAAGCTTTATAGCCGGGCTTTGGATTAGTAAAATATCAACCAGGAATGTGATATTTGACAGCCATCTGTTGGTTTCCAGCGAAATAAAGTCTAAATCTGTGAAAGACTGTCACGGAACTTCAAAGATAAAGCTGGATACTATAACTTCAGCCTTTGTTGTGACGTAGGTCCCAGTCCCGAGGGGAATGAGGAGCCTTCGAACTAGCTACACCAGACTCCTATGGAGTTGACAATAAAAGCCAGAACTACTTGGATTCTCCATTCTCAGTGGATAGTTAAACGCTGGAGGGAAACATGCAATAAATCTAAGACCACCGGGCCAAATTTGAATGCAAACGGATCCACTAAACCAACGTCTCGAAAGTCTATAATAGCATTACCTGTCAATGGATCCAAGGCAAACATGTGCAAGGACTGGGCTTGCCATGTAACGACTTCTGGACTTCTGTAAAAACTGTAGAGAAGATGCAATTTTACTTTTTCCATGTTACCAGCGATCTTTACAATACCAGGGTCTCTAGCATTTTTAATCTTATCAATAGGATGAATTGATTTGACTGAGTTGCCATCAGCAGGGTTATATATCCCTCCGTTGCTGAAGTGTTGTTTGAAATCCTTTGTATTCTGTTCCCCGCGGTGAGCAGGAAATCAGCCTTGAAATCAGGCTTGAAATAAACGATTCTCAAGCTAGGGATTGTTCGGTTTCCCTTACTTCCTTGTTTGGGTGGCTTTCTTCGACAAAAAACCCTTGAAGAGCTCTGGTAATTCAAAGTAGACGCATTTTAATTACCAATTGACAGAAAAGATCTATCAAACGAAGTATTACCTCGACAATTGTAGAGTCAAAATGCTTGTCTGAGGTTGCAGCCTGGGAATTAGCTCAAACTTGCAAGCATTCTTCGGCAATGAACCGGGAGTCTGCCTGTAAATTTTAATCAAAATAAGAGAAAGGGGTGCGGCTATGTTTTTTCGAACTCATGCGAGCTAATATTTGAAAAATTTAGATCTTTTATTATAAATACAAAACACTTTGGTGGGATTGTTCAAAAAACCTTTTTCAAATTTTTAAAAATGATAATTTTGACAGTTTTAGCGTTGAAATTTCGTATATAACCTGCTGGAAGCATTCTACACAATGTGGTAGTAATGAAAAAGGGGCGTGCCACCTTCCATACAAAAAAAAAACCTTTAAAAACTATAAATTTCGAGCTAAAGTTGTAAAATTAAGAATTTCAATGCGGATTGAATACGAAAGTTAGGTTAGGTTAGGTTGGTGGGCTGGCGGGAAGTTTTCCGCGCCACACTCAGGTCAAAATTGACCCATTGTGACACCCTTCGGGGGAAGGAGACTGTCCCTTACCCGTAGTAACCTATTCAGTGCGTTGTATCGAAAGATAAGGCAGGGGAAAAGCCGGGCCAGTACAGCTAGCAATTAATACTTCGTTAACATATGTTGCTCCCGTTAAATGTTTTATGTACCAATAACAGTACCACAAACAAGATTTATCGTGTCGAGTTTCAATTACATGTGAGGTACGTTCATTTACCCCCCAAAAGAGTGCAACAAGTTGTACACCAATAAACATCACTACTAATCAGCACTTTTATGCCTTCAATGCTGTTGCTTTGAAAACCCTCCACCCGCCTAATCACTCAAGTAATGTGCCATAAAACCTATCGAATTAGGTCTACGAACAAGGTGGCTGTACAAAAATGTGCACACAACAACCACACGTCCCAATAATAACTTCCAACCTCGACCTTCGCGGCACACTAATTTAATAGCTTTCCTGTATTTAACCTTCGGGTCAAATCAAACTTAAGCGCACGTCTTGCGAAAGCCCTTCCATTACAAAAAGTACGACAGTTAAACCCTAAACCATTCTCCCTCTCTCTCCCGCTCTGAGATTATCTGCCAGTGTTGGCATTTTACACCTCAAACATCGCTGTGTCAATGTCAGTTTCCAAGAATAGCACATCGATTACATTGCAATTAATCAATTAACCCTGCGAGTAGATATTCGTCATTTTGTTTCCACCTCTTATCCACTGGGCAGTTGGTATTGCCCATTTCGGTTCTATATTAAACACGAGGCAGGCAAAAAAAAAAAAATAATCGAACATAAAAACACTCACCGTGAAATACGTGCAGGGAATATGAATTATTTTTAAATTATTTTAACTACATCATATACGTTTAACAGAAATCTACGCAACATACGAAAAGAAGAAATAAAACCACATGAGATGTAAATTGTAATCTGCAAGACTCACAGTGTGGTTGAAAAGTTTTTGGCCGCCAGTAAGTACTCGGTGTGTTCGAAAATTAGTAAGATTCAGAAAATGCAAGGCAGTTTTTAAAAATTGGAGTTGATTTCAGGGAAATTTTCAATGGAGTCTGCTGAATGTGGGTCAGAAGTTCTGCTTGACAAAATGATGTACGAGTACTACTTCTTATAATCAAATAGGGAAAAGAAACATGAGCTCGCATTCACACCTAGGACCGTATAAGGTCACGGGGCTAACTAAGTTCTCGAGACATATTCACCTAGCACTAATGGAGTTGTGTCTATGCTAATTGGAATATGTCTAAGGATGGCGATGGACCCACTATGGGGCCCAGTCTTTTGTGACGATCTCACAGCCCTCCTCGATCTAACCTAATCTTATGGAATATGCGAAAATTCCTCCCAATTTCGAACATTTAGACTTAGATTAATTGAAAACTAAGTCACTTTAAACTAATGAATGAAAAGCCTAACATATCCAGATAGGGAGAATGCTGAAGGAGATCCAGCTTGAGGTGGGCAGTGAAGCGGTTGAAATCGAAGGTAAGGTTACCTTTTGCAGCACACGGTAGATGGATTCATTGGAGCCATATGAGGCACGATGGTTTGGTTGGTTGGTTTAAGTGGCTGTATTTCGTTCCCTGATGGGAAAAACACAAATAGCGCATTGAGCGCCGCTTTGAGACCCCAACTAACGGAACCTGAAAATAAAGGGGGATGAAGGATAGTAAAGGATTTCAAAACCAGCCTGTGGAGTTGAGAAATTTGATGATCTTGTTGCAATGTATGATCTGAATGGCGGAAAGGTCATCAGAAAAAGGATGACCTAGTGCACTGCATCTGGTTTTAGCTGGGGCTGGACACTCAAAAAAAAGATGGAACCCTGTTTCATCTATAACCAAGGAAAAGATCTCATGGAACGATGGTTTGGTGAGCAAAAAAGACGAGGGCAACGCAAATTACCGGGGTTTGTGCAAAAGAAAATATAGTTTGAAAGGGAGGCACAATCGACGGAGCTTGAGGGAAGACGATGAATGAAAATAATGTCTGCAGCGTCGCTTCGTTCCTCGAGGGTATTTTAGTTAATGAGATTGAGACGGTGTGTGCATGAAGACAAAAAGGTCTTCCCAAGGCAGACCTCGAAGAGCAAACCGAAAGCGACGTTGGACTTTGTCGATTCCAAGCACATGGACTTGATGAAAGGGAGACCAAGCTGGAGCCTAGTGTACTCAAGGAGGGGGCGAATAAAGGTGATGAAGAAGGATCTGGTTGGGGGGGTTTGAGAATTCTTGAGACCAACGTTTAACAAAGCCAAGAGATGAGTTAGCCTCACAAAATATTCCGTCAAAATACGAACGAAAACTTAGCTGCCTGTCGTACAATATGCCAAGAGTTTGAACGCGCGAGATTGGGTGACCGTGGAGAAGGTAAAGTCGAGAGGGAACTTTTTGCACTTGCATTGTTGAGTAATAGATTGACATTTGGAGATGTTGAACTCTTTGTGGGCAAGTCATGGAACACGATGGTCGTCTGGACGATATCGTTTTTGAAATTTTGGTGATCAAAATAAGTTATATTCAGGCCACTTTTTCGATTATCGTAAGTTTTCAATACATTTGTGGAGGATGAAACTAGTAATTTTTGCACTCGCGTAAAGAGATAGAGAGCAGAGTGTTATTATAATTATGTGAAAGGGGTTATTGTACTGCGACCTTTGGGTTTATTGTACCCCCTGCTCACGCCTCAGGGAGGTATATTCCTTCATTGGTGTGGTTCCTTTCGGAACCACTTTAAGGTTCTTGTACTCTTCTTTCTCCTTGACAGAAGAAATCTTTCCTATAGCACTCCCTCCAGTCCAGTCCAGTCCTCCTTTCAGAATCTAAGGATGAGAGCTGGCTCCAGTGACAGTATTTTACTTCCCCAAGTATTTCAATCTTTTGTGGGTCAGTGCCCCACATGAGCAGGATGTTTAGTGACCTTCTCAATATCATTTATAGTTAGAATGAATAGAAGGGGACCTAAATGGCTGCCTTGTCGGACACCAGTGATCTGTTTCATCAATATACAAATTTACAAGCATTTTTTTAAAGAAACTTCTGGGAAAATCGATTTTTTCTGTTTCACAAAAAGGTTTGTGTCACAAAATTGTATTTATTGTTCACAAAGTGAAATTGGTATACATATAGTTGGCGCAACAGGTCCGTAGGGACCCAAGATCTAGCTTCTCGCAACCATTCGTTTTGTGTGAGTTTTTTATTTTTTTGGAACGAATGGAAGGGATCTACAATTTTGTATGCCGATTCCAAACGGCTAATTGAGAAGCTCTAAAGACAGTTATACTCTCGGATGTTTGTCCGACGTTCGCGAGAGGTGGCGCAGTGGAAAAAACCCCAAGTTGGAATTTGAAAGTGAAATTGGTAGGAATTTCATTATATCCGTTTCACCAAAAGCTAATTTTCTTCGCACAACATTTTGTAAAAATTCATACATTTCTTCAAGTTTGTGTTTCACCAGATCAAAAAATTTTACAAATTTGTTCAAAGTCTTAAAATTTCTTCCAAAAAAAAAGATCGTGTATCGCCTTAATAACAATTTGTAATTTTCCAAAGGAATCGCTTTTCAAACCTAAAAATGTCTTTAAGTGTAAGTGAGATTTTGTGCTGTTTAGACGAAAAAATAAAAACAATTCACGACCGCGAGCTGACTTGAATATGAAATTTCAGATTCTTTTGTTTTCAAAAATTTTTAAATTTAATTTCAACATTATAAAATATGTTTCTTATCGCGAATTGAACAGGCGATAACATTTTGTTCTTTTTATTGATTTTATTTGATATTATTCAAACGTTTTATTTTATATTTGAAACTAGTTTCCCTAATTTTATTCTCTTTTTAACAAATTTGTTAGAAATAAGTTTTTAGTTTGAAGAACAGAAAATCAGTAAATTAATTTGTTAATGTAATTAACAAATACAAATTTGTAAGAATGATGTTGCTATTACTAATAACAAGAACAGAATTTACAAAAATAAACAAAATTAAAAATCAAATCTCAAAATGTTGCCATATTTTTAAAGGTTAAAAAAAAAGTGCGATCCGCTTTTTTGTTGGAGTGCGAGCAACTTAGGATACGATCGCTCTTAACTCAGGAGTCGGTGGGATCCAGTGTTGTGCTGAAGTACCCAATTGGGTAATTTGGCTCAAGTATTTTAGCTTTGGTTCAATGCTCCAATCCATAGAGAAATGGCTCAAATTTGTCCCAAAACTTAAACATCTTAAAAACAAATGTTGAAAAGTAAGAAAACCTAATCAGAAATTGAGAATTCACTCGACTGAACGCCGTCACAAAGACAAAAGCAGGTTATACAAAATTCACCAAGTGAACGCACCCATAAACTTTGCATTTATTTTCTTAAAAAATTAACAAAAAAACTCCCTGCCCAGCTCGTCTTATTTTAACTAATATGCCTCAAACTTGTGTAGAATGACTGGGAAAATGGCTCAACTCTAAAATTTCTTCGGAAAAACGCTGGTGGGAGCATTAATAGGTCTTAGTCGAGCTCCCAAACATCAACTTAGTCTTAAAATGTCATCTAGAGTTACAAATTTCCAATTACCTTATAAAACTAGTCTTAATAGTTATACACCAATTTTGTTTTAGGTACATACCTGCAAATAGAGAAAGAATGAAAAATACAGAATTAGTTTTGAATCAATATTAAAAGTATTTTTTATGTTAAAAAAGAAGTTGGTTTTTATACAATAAAGTTAAAAAAAGAAATTGGTGATTTGAAACTAAGCAGCCTGATGGAAACAATTTTCATAAAGAATAGTACGACCGACAATAAATAAATAAATAGTTTGCGCAACAGGTCTTTATTGGTATAACTTGGGCTTGGCCTCTCACACCACAACCATTCGTTTTTATTTCTTGTGACGAAGGGATCTACAATTTTACGACCAGTCCAAAATTAGAACGGCTGACTTGAGGAGCTTTTGCAGGACTATTACTCGGTAATTTTTAATTTTTTCCAGCGATAGAAGCCGAGACCCCTCGCTTAGTGATGCACAACTGAGGTAAAAGTTTAAACAAATATTTCAGCACCCCACAGTTGGCACAAAGGGGCAGTAAAACGACCTCTTAAGAATGGTGATCTCGCTCAACGTTGCCCATCGATGGGAACTCACTTGACAGCTCAATATGACAAATCTTTGATCGCTGTCGGTGAGTCTAACTACCAAACGCCCAAAGTCATCCGACCATCCCTCAATCCGACTTACCTTATTACAAAGATTTCCGCCGTCCAAATTTTCTTTCGAATTTTAGCCAACTAGGCAACGGTCAGTCCAACCCATCTAATCGTCTTTTCAAGCCTCCCTCATGTGCCATATGACCATCGTACACGCTCGTACCGCTGGACATGTGAGGAATTCCAAAGCGATAATGTCCGGCAGACATGTTCGCACAATATATACCAACGTACTGGTATCCACAAATTATATATGATCTATTGGTGTGTTTTCTCTTTTTTGTAAGAACTAATCTACTGACATAATTTCCAATATGCGATAAGCGTCAGCAGAGGGCTTTCGCCGTCTCACCTACTTTTGCCTTCCCCCAGCGCGCCGCATCCGTCTGGTTATTGTCATTGATAAGACGCAATAATTTGGGGCCGACAGTGATTACCCGCAGATAGATTGTTGAATGGAAAGGCCTGTTTCGTAGAGTGCACGTTGTGTCAATAAACTTGGCAATTGAATTTACCGGCAAAGTGGTGCATTGTTGAAGCACACTCATAAATACAGACGTATCCTTTTATCTAACCTGGTGAAGTTGGATGACACAGTTTTGTCATGTATGGAATTAATAACATTTTTGTTTACAAAGATTATTGGTTTTATCAGTTTCGGAGACGCATCCTCGGCGACAGATTGCCGATTTGGGATAGCTACTTGACCACTTTGCTATGACGTCATATGAGAGTCGCTCCATTTTTAGTGGTGGAATTTACAATCACTCGACGGGCGTTCCACTTTTGCACGAAACAGATTAGATTACGTCGATGCAGAGTCCAGAGTCCTTCCGCTAGCCGTTTGGCTGTCAGTTATGTGTAAGACACTCCGCATGTCTGTTTTATTACAGGATATGTCCAATTGACAAAGTAATCCTTGCAACGGCCCTGCCAGTGGTCATGCAAATAATAATTACGCGGCGATGATGACGACGATAAGCCCGGGTGATGTCATTGTCAATGAAATCACCGTCTCCGCATTTACGCGATGCGTTCATTCGTTCGTCGCTGAGTAGAGTGTCTGGATCGAATTGATCGTCTCGTACAATGACGGCGACGCATTCGACAGTATAAATTGCGGCTATTACGATGCCAGATACGTGGCCGGCAGCTAAAAAACACGAACATAACAACATAGCCGTCGTACGGGGGGGAAACGAACATAAAACGATCACTGCAATAAAATGCAGTGTGGTTGAGCGAACCGGCCTGCTTGTGGATTGGCGGGGTGTCGGAGTGTTAGGGCACGCATAATATGCTCGCACATACTCACGCGTTCGCTCGAAACGCAACGTAAGTGAGACACGCGTGCTAAGTTTGTGCCAAAGGAAAAAATAATAAATTTCAATAAAACAGTCGTGTTGGAAAGTAGTGCGCGGATTCCAATTCAATAAGTAAATATAAAGTCAGGGATAGAGTTAGACATTTTTGAGCTTAACATGGAGACTCATATTTAATAGTTTGATAGATAGTATGCGAAAAGACAGTTATGAGAAATCTGCTGAAGTTTTAAGAAAAACCCCAACAGATCTGCTGAATTTTTCAGAAAACCAGAAATCTGCTGAAGTTTTAAGAAAATTCTCAACAGGTCTGCTGAAGTTTTAAGAAAAGAGATTTCTGCTGCAGTTTTAAGATAAACCCCAACAGATCTGCTGAATTTTTAAGAAAACCAGAAACCTGCTGAAGTTTTAAGAAAGTTCTTAACAGGTTTGCTGAAGTTTTAAGAAAAACCCCAACAGATCTGCTGAAGTTTTAAGAAAAACAGATATTTACTGCAGTTTGAAGAAAATTCTCAACAGTTCTGCTGAAGTTTTAAGAAAACCAGAAATCTGCTGAAGTTTTAAGAAAGTTCTCAACAGATCTGCTGAAGTTTTAAGAAAACCAGAAATCTGCTGAAGTTTGAAGAAAATTCTCAACAGGTCTGCTGAAGTTTTAAGAAAAAGAGATATCTGCTGAATTTTTAAGAAAACCAGAAACCTGCTGAAGTTTTAAGAAAGTTCTTAACAGGTTTGCTGAAGTTTTAAGAAAAACCCCAACAGATCTGCTGAAGTTTCAAGAAAATCAGAAATCTGCTGAAGTTTCAAGAAAAACCCCAACAGATCTTCTTAAGATTTAAGAAAGTTCTCAGAAGGTCTACTAAAGTTTTAAGAAAACCAGAAATGTGCTGAAGTTTTAAGAAAGTTTGCAACAGGTCTGCTGAAGTTTTAAGAAAACCAGAAATCTGCTGAAGTTTTAAGAAAACCAGAAATCTGCTGAAGTTTTAAGAAAATCCTCAACAGATCTGTTGAAGTTTTAAGAAAAGAGATTTCTGCTGAAGTTTCAAGAAAAACCCCAACAGATCTTCTTAAGAGTTAAGAAAGTTCTCAGAAGGTCTGCTAAAGTTTTAAGAAAACCAGAAATCTGCTTAAGTTTTAGAAGAATACTCAAAAGTTTTCTGTATTGCATGGCTCATATCTCTGCCGAGCTCAGAATGAAGCTCCCTAGGTCCCTAAGCTGCCTAGGGCAGTACATATTCTTGATATTTCTTTATACAATTAAACTTCCTATGAAGAATTAGCTTCCTCAACCTTGACAACAAAATCAGATTCCGCTTGGGGTATGTCGTTTGTGGTATGCCGTATGCCGACCCTTTTCTACCTTGGTAAAGCCCCAATCACATTTAAATGTACCTGCCACGTCCATTTTACAAGTTTAAGACACATCTCCTGCAGACAGACAGATCGGTTCAAGCCTCTATCGACTGCACGCAACAGCCAACCCTTCAGAAATAGATTCCCTTATGTAACCAACATCACCCTGACCAAATCAGAACCCGCTCTCCAACTTAAATTTCACAACAAATCTCGATCACTTTTCACGAGCGATCTCCACACAGTTACCCAATTGGAAAATCTGACTAATAAATCTATTTCAGACCCGGCAACCATACTGCACGCCTTTTGAAGTACAGCGCTGTGCATCCTCCCAGCACCACCATCACCCTGATGTGATTCGCACTAGAACCCAATGAGTACATCAACCTAAATAGAGTCTCCCCACAACTTGTACTTGTGTTCCCCAGTGGGCTCACATCCCACTGGGAGAATGTTTTCAGAACTATTTTTGGAAACTCGCATGACACTTCCGCGAGCAATTTTTGGTTTTTTGATTTCGCCCCGCAAATTAGAACATTCCCTAGGCTGAAGTGGAGTCCATCCAACATTACTGTTGCTGGCACATAATTTGTTCTAATTTAACTGCGCCATTACGATCATTTTATGAGCGCGCTCCGTTTGGCCCAATTGATCGATCGTTAAATTAACGAAGTTAACTGATGGTCGGCCGCTGTGCTGCATCCCTGCATCTTGACAGATTTATTTCGAAATTTGTTTGTTTGGCCTGGCCCATTTCTTGGAATTCCTCATCTCGCCATCGATGTTATACTGAGTCAGAAGGCATAGAGCGCTGTACCAAAGTGATCCTCTCGGCTCGTAAAATGACATCACCCGCCGCAACTCAAAGGAAAGATGACGGATGAGGGCGAAATTGTCCGACTTGTTGCAATAAATTCGCTGTGCCCAACATCGTGAGGCAATTTATGACTTCACCCCATTTCTGTCGATGATAACAAATGATGGACGGCCGACTTTTGCCCAGGAGCATGCTCGTCAAAGTGATCATTAAGTTGTCCCAACAAATTGATATTCATCGTTGCACGGCTACAAAGTGATCTACTTCCGTATCGTCCTTAGTTATCAGCGAGAAGCCATCCGTCTTTCGTAGATGTCGGCTAAATATAGGTCCGGCGATGGGAGATCCTTATTGGTATGTTTGGCCTCAGGTGGAGAGTGTTGTAAATAGATGTGATCCATAAACTGGGAGCAGGCGATCTCGGGAAGGGTGTACCGTCAGGGGTCATAAAAGTCGGACGCCTGTGATTGAATAGTGAATGTGTGGTCACTTTGAGGAACTTGCGTATAGATGACGTTAAATGGGTATAAACTGTTTGATGGTTGGTTTGAGCGGTGAGTGCCGAAGCTGCGTGAGCGGCCTGAGGAAGTCCATCTTTTGATGTCATTCTCATGTTTTAATGAGAGGTTTTTTTTTGCGTGGAATGTTCGGCCCTGAGGAGGTCTTACAGTTTCATTGCCATTCCTAAACTTATGTCTTGTGTTTGAATGTTTGCAAATATGCCTTATGAAGAAGCAAGGCTTCCAGAAATGTGCTGCTTTCATTAAAAGCTGTCACCGAGGCTGTTGGTCCGGATTAAATGCAAGCTCAGGTAGGGGAATGGAATAATAAGCTATTTCAATCAAGCTTACGTATCAAACGCATGAAGGGTGGCAAAACATGCTACAAACGGAAGAATTTGACAACAATATCAAGCCTTTTGGAAAAGAGCTGCCAAACACGGCACCAAAACTGGGCAAATCGATTTGGTCACATAGTTGTGAACTCATGTGCTTTCAAATCATCTTGTCCTCCATGGCTACAAGAAAATTCTTTTCCGGGATAACCGGGACGTCGGACAACGCTTTGAGTCTACAGGACTTATATTGAGAGGTACCAACAACCGCGATTTGAATATAGCCAGACCTTTTGCCGACTGCCTTTCCCTAACTACGATTAGATGGCTACACGTCCTTTCCCAATGGGGTAATTTGAAGCAGTGCTACAAGGGATCACAAAGGGATGATCAGTTAGAAAGGCACGATTCTAAAGAACGGATCCGCCAACGACATATCTACAGGCAGAGGTAAGTAAATATAAGGTCGAGAAGTTGCCACCTAGTTTGGTCAAAAGATTCTTTCACAGGGCTAAAATATTAAGTGATCGTACGGATTCTAAAAATGCCAGTGGAGGACAGAGCTTTTTACGGTCTTCTCCAGAAAGACACTCCGTCCCCAGGAAAAAATATAAAAAAAAAAATATTATAAATATATTGAATGTTATCAAAGTTCCAACTGAAAGGGACAGTCGAATAAGGCCACGACGAGACCAAACATCGCAAACACAGATGCTGAGATTGGGAGAGATTAAGCTTGGGTGGATGAACTGTCCCATTTGCGAGCCCCGAAAAAGCAGGAAACGTGCAACTGCAAGAGTGGGTATCACTTAAAGTTCGCACAACAGGACTTGAAAAAATTCAACAGACACTTGTATGACCTGTAGATTTGTCGGATTGTGTTCTATGTCCTAGACAGCTCCTTACACACGCTCAGCCCAAAGCCGCACTCCAGTAAATAAATAAAAAACACCAACTTCAAAATCTAAGCAGCGGATAAGCTATCCCACGAACTGATGATCGTAGAATTTTAAGCTATTTCGAAGGACTTAGCCGTCTACCGCCCAACCCGACAAAAAATATTCAAGCTGCACCATTAAATGAACGGAAAACAGTCAAAGGCCTGCATCTGAAAGTCCATCAGAGAGGGAAAACCTGCAACTATAGTTATTTCCACCTCAGTAAAAATGCACGTACTCTGTACCACACTCCTATCTATACATGCATTTGTTATAAAACACTCAAGCTCCATCCCACAAATGCTATTCAACTCTCAGTAGACCCACAAACTGCAACCTTTCATGAGTGCTTTCTAATTAGCCACTGCTACTGTTACCAGACCGCTCCAAATGATGGGCCGGCCATTGAAAATTCCATTCCAACCGAAAATTCCAAAACGATTCCGTAAGAGCTTCGAAAACAACGAAAAAAAAAAAACCCTAATTCATTACAAAATATGTACAGACTCACACAAAAGAGGGCTTTCCTCCTGCCACAACCCTTTTCATAAGTCGCCATCAATGTCATTCGCGCAGCATACAAAAAAATATTAACCAACACCCAAACAGACTCAGGCATCGTTCCTTCTTTTTATTGAGCACGTGAAACGAGAAAATGGAAAAAAAAATAAATAAATAAAAAACCCGACGCACCGTCATGACCTTGAACGTAAAAAAAAAGTTCGTCAGTCATCATCGAGTTCGTCCCCTCCGACCTTCCACCATCCCATATTCCCTTGAAGTACACACTCCAAGAGTGGGTAATAGAAAGATACAAAACCCAAGTTCGAGATATACAAACCACAAATAGACATCAATAAAAGCGAAAAAAAAGAGCGGAGCCACTCCTCGCAAAGCAGATCAACACCGGGAAACAATGAAAGGGAGAAAATTCGAAAACACTTTCGATTTTCCCAACCGAAACTGGTTGCAAAGCGAACAAATTTCCATTGATTAGCATTAAAATTTCGGAGTGAATCTTTATCAATAATTGTCACCTTGACAGAGACAGATACATTAAGACATTTTGAAATACATATGCGCCCCGAAGTGTCGATTTCCATTACACGTACCCTGCATTTGTGCAACAGTTAAACATTTACAGGGGCAACTGCCGAAGTTGGATGCGGTTTTTGATTATACCGTCCAGACAGACGTTGTAGTCGTAATCGTAACGGCAATGGCAGATGATTTAACAAGGTAAACTGGTGGTTGGCATTTTTTTTTTATGCAGTACCTACACATGAGTGGAGGGGCCCCCTCTACCGGGTCGTACCTACCTGAAGTTGCAGACATTTAAAGGTCCACGCATTCCAAGACGATGAGGGAGCAATCAAACCCAAACCCGATTTATTTAGGTTTATATGGTTATTTATTGGCGGGCGGCTTCAGCAGTTGCAGCACCAAATCTGACATGGGTTTTCGGTTGAGTGTTGATGTCTAAAGGTATAAAAGCGTTAGAGCTTAATCTGATTTGGAAAGGATTATGAGTTACGTTTGGAGAGCGGTGGCTGGGAAATTAATGTCGAAATAATTGCTGTCGCTATAAATTTTGACTCAGACGGAACCTTTTCATTAGTCATGCGGGGCTGCAGACTGTCTGGAGGACATAAATACAATATGCTGATCGAACTGTGGAAGGGAAATTTAAAAATAATTTCGTTTCGGGTGGGACAGTTTTGGATTGTATCACTGTTCACTGGCTGAAGGTGTGCGATCATGTTCAGTGGATTTGTTGATTTCATAAAACCGTCAGATGTTGTTTTGTGGCAGACATAAACAACTTGGTGATGTCTGGGAAAATTTACATTTGCAAAGTGTTTGACAACCGAAACGGGACAAATTTTGGAGAGTAAGAACAGAATGACTGAACGACAAGTCTCAAATAAAATCAAAACCTATAGATTCGCACCTTGAAAGTCAGGACCGCGTGAAGCCAAGCAACTTGTACAGACCCAAGATTATAGCCACTAAGAGAAATTGAGCGAGAAAAGACCAAAAAAGCAGGATAAAGTCAGCGTCTAATTGGATGCGGATTTGTGTTCAGAGCCAGACTTAGATAAAAAGTGTTACAGGCTTCGGTGACGTTGGAGCCAGAATCCGAATTAGGAATAAATAGAAGAAAAAAAAGTGCACGACTGGGTCGATCGAAACTTTCTCGCTGATCAAGTTTAGTTGGTTGTTTTCTTATTTTATAAGGTAGGTGTAAATTTGCTAGATAAAAGAAATGGTTCATAAAGTATACGAATAGTGTTAAATTAAATCTACTTTTAGGAAAAAATCAACTTGCGTATCTGTTTAGGTGTTCGTAAAACTCGAAAAGTAGTCAACGGATTGACTTGCAATTTAGACACATCGTTGGATTCGTATACTTCTTATAATAAAATTAAATTATATTAAAAAAAATGAAAACATTTCAAAAGCTATATCTCGACCCTAATGGCTAAAGTTGTAAAATTTGGAACATGCATTCACTGAACAAAGCTATTCGGCGAGATGTATGCGGGAACGGGGCGTGGCACCTCCCACAAAGCAAAGTTATTCGAAAGACTGGATATGTCTTGTTGTTTATGATAGTTTCTGCCTTGAAATTGGGAAAATTGGAACGCTGCTTGTCTGTTGGAAGCTTTTAAAAAAATATGGGAGGAATTGAAGAAAGGGGCGGGGCACCTCCCATACTAAAAAATGTTAGTTCAAACGCTTTATATATTTTTAGAGTTTAAGTTCCAAAAATTGGAACATTACTGTCCGATAACCGAGCAAAGGACTACCTGAAAGATAGGCAATATCTTCCCATTTCAGGCAGCTTTGGACTTGCAATTTGGATATTTAAACACTAAAGTAGGCTCAGCAAAGGGCCGCACTATGGTCCAAAATGACTTTTTTGGTTGCAAAAATCATAACTTTTGAACGATAGAATTTTTTTCCTCTCCACTCAAACCAAAAAAAATTCTTTTTTGTTTTGTTTATTCAAAATATTTTTTTTTTTTTTCAGTAAAATTTTAATTTACCTATTTATAAAACAAGTCTAATTTCAAGAAAATTAAGATTTTTTATTTAGTATGCCACAATTGCAAAAAAATAAAATAAAAAGTTAGTTTTTTCTTCTTTTTTTTTTTAATCTATAACCAAATTTGAAAAGCTCTATAAGTCAAACTAAACAACAGAAAATTATTTTGTTCGCTGTTTTTGAAGCTCCGTTTATATTTCTATTACAGAATAAAACATTTTGTGCTTTTGCCACGAGATTTACCATTTCGGACCACAGTGGGCCGCCGGGTACCCACTATTTGTTTATATGAACACAGATGCTCAACTTTACCAATAGCGAAGGATTTTCGTCTATTTTTCATCGATAAAAAAACTCGACCAAAGCCGGAAGGGTGGTAGTCGTAAGAATAGTTTTAAAAATCGTAAATATTTATATTTTCTTCCAAAAAACATAGCAATCGCCACTGTCTGTGGTAAAGCTGCCTTGAACTAAGAAACTGTGACTATGGATTCTTGTTTTATGTCTATGGGTCAATTTATGCACTTGACTGCCTTACACCAAATTTGAGGCACCTTCGCAAGAATATTCTTATACTTTATTCGCGCTTAATCTACCGCATAGTTACCACCGAATAGTTTTAAAGTACAGCAACTTCCAACTCACCTGCAATGAAAAGAAGAAATATATTTATGAATTTTATTTAAAATGAGTTGTTAGCAAGAAAAAAAGCTGAATACATAAAACGACAACATTGAACCAATCAAATATCAACCCCAGCCTGCACAGCCTTCAACTAATTTTCTATACCAACGACGATCATCAAACAGGGCAAAATAAAATGTAAAAAAATTCGCAACAATGTAAACCAAACCATTCCCCCTACACCCACAACACATTTTGCAAATGAATCTTCAAAAGTGTGAACCGAAATTCCTTGGAAACATAAGAAAAAAGCGATAAAAACGAAAACAAAGGAAACTAAAAATCTCACAGATGCACATTCATTTAGCACACGGCTCTCTGCTGCCGCGCAAACATTAAATATATGTAAACAAAATAGAATCTAACACTAGAATAACAAAAAACAAAAAAAAAAACCCAACGGATCGGACAAATGTTATGCACAACTGTCCTACTTATGGTCTCGCCCAAGTCAACACACAGATCGTCGGCTTAATTTTAGTGAGAAAAATTATAGATATACATTATAGAACTATCTACACAAAAAGTGTGATAATTACATTCAACATTAAATGTTAACGCAAATAGATATCCGAGAATCGCGCCTGAATGAAGGGGGGGAAACTGAAGTTTATGATGCGCGCGCGGGAATACTATAAAGCCCTGCCCAGCTTGTTTGCTACATGCCTTGCCAATTTGACGGCTAGACAGGGTGATCGTTAATTGTATCTAATTTCTCAATCTCGCGTCTAATTGATTTGAAGATGAACCGGGTATGGCTATGGGGGGGAAATTTCTGAGGCCTTAGGCTTTTTCCCGAAGTATGATTGACGATGGCCAGATCTAGTGGTAAAATTAGGCATTTTCGTCCGTCGATTGAAAGGTTAGCCCATTTTGATTGACATCAGTGTGGTTCTCTATATTCCACTTGAATGGGGTATGAAACTCATCTAACAGCGACATAAATTGGCAAGGAAAGTATTATCAAAACACTTTGGTTTAAGATCAGTATTTTGCGGTGGATGAAGGGGTTGGCATCTGGTTGGCATCTCTAGTGGGCTTATACGGGTTTTGACGGGGATTTGAATAAATCAAGTGAACGCAGATGCGAATCGCGGAAAAGGAAGCAATTTGTAATGACACACAAAATAAAGTATGCTTCAACTTGAAGCAAAGGTCGGAAGGCAAGTAGAGACGATTTAGGATTTTCTTGATGGAGAGAAAGCAGGAGAGCCCCCAAGAGCCATTGGCAATAGACAACTTTTGGCTATTTGCGGTTGATTGCAACTGTCAAAAGAATCATTCCTCTCAGTCCTTTTTTTTTTGGTATTTTTCTCATAAAAAATTGTCCAAGTCAAATTGATTGCAGTTGATATTCATAATGGCATAAACAACCGATACGCTGCAGACTTCTTGAGCTATGTAAACTATACTTAGAAGTCGCAGGCAATCGAACAATATGACGAATTCAGAGCCGTAGCTTTGGACGTCTCAAAGGCCCTACAAAGATCCTAATGGATTGCCAAAAATCCTCTGTGGATGGATGCTGGTTCTGCGGTTGTTGTAGCTGATGCATCGTCTGATTTCATTGCTACAAACGAAGGAGTGGCTCAAGGATCTCTACATACCTCGACTCTCTTCCAGCAGTACCAATGACCTGCTTGGGTTGTTAATCAATAATTATTGTAGCTTTTGTAGATGGCAGCACTCGACTCAATACTTTCTCAGTCTGTGTAACTTTAACTGCGACATAGAGTCTAAGATACTATCATACTGAAAATCTGAACAATATCTTGAAGTGGAGAGTAAGAAAGAGGTCATATTACATGCACCGAAGACACAGCTCACAAGCTTTTCGAAGAAAAATGTATGTAGCTATTACAGATTGAAATAGACGACCAAGTCAGCTGTCAAGGAAGCCATTCACATTCTTGGAGGTGCTAGGTAAGGCCACTTATCCAATATCACAAGATCAGCCTTATCAAAGTTAAGTTACCTATTTACAGCAAAGACGTTGCTCATCCAGAAGCAGCTCTCTATAAAGCAAAGGTTCGACCAGGCTTCGAATACATTGCTTCCATATAGACCTCATTCTCAAAAAAATACTGTTATCGTTTGAATTTGAATTAAATTATGATAGATTTATTGTGTACAGGTAAATTTTGATTAAAATATGGGGAAAACGACAGAGTTAAATATGTGGAAGATCGACTAGCTTTTGTAGCTTTTTTTTTAAAAAAAATAGGGGAAGAATTTATTTTGTCGAAGCAAACTGTAAATATCAATATCAATTATCACATACGATCTCCGTGCAAAATTTACCACCCTCGAGTAAAAAACGAAAAACTTATAGCGAAAAAGGTAGATGTATAAATATATATATATTTGGGGGAAGTTTATTAAATATCCAAGTTTAAGTCCAAAAATTCTCGAGATTTATATGCATAAATGTGCTAAAAACCCGATTATAGAAAGTCTAATTCAGAGGCGCCTTGCTGAACTCTATTTGGATACATATCCTGTAAGAACAGCACCGCATATAATTACAAAAACAATAAAGAGGCTACAATTCGCCAAGAGTTTAAAAATTAACCCATAAAGGTGTGGAACCGGGTCTTATGAACGGAAGAAAGTTCATTTGAGCTCATGGATCACCGTAAAGAAGATTTGTTCGGATGCCGCAATTATCTCGCGAAAAAAACGCAACAGTCTTACTTTACTTTAAAAAAGTCAAACGGCTGTGCAGATTTCATTCCAATCGATGGAACGTTGATCCAGCACAAATTTTAATCAACTACGCATTCCCAACTGGCGATAGACTAATCGTGCAGTCATTTATTCTCCAACAGGATAACGCTCCTTGTCAGAAAGGCCCAATGGGTATTTAACTTTTAGGGGATATTGGACTAGAAACACACAACTGTCCACCCCGAGGAGCAGATTTAATGTTATTGCATTAAAGGAAAAATAACAGAGAGGAGATCATTTTTGTAGTATCCCGCAGAAATGCTGGAAAAACTCACCAAGACGGTTTCAAGACAATTGAAGAATTTTATTGAGGCTAAAGCAGATATATTGTTTTATAAAATAATTTTGTTTTGTTCCTTTTTGATTAAAATATCTATATATTATTTTTAATCAAAACTGATTTGTCAAAATAATTATGCCAAAGCAAAAAGTTAATTTTATTAATTTTAATTAATGTAAATTAATGCATTAAAAAAAAAATATGGCATGTTTTCACATGTTAATTAACCAAGCAAACTGTGTAGTAATTTTTTTTTTTATTGGATATCTGATATCTATGAATACGGTTGGGGTGCAAATTCAGAAAGGTCGAAATTCTTTTTACAAAATTCAGCTTTTTTTTTCTTAATTGTTTTTTTTCTAAATTTTCAACTTCTTTTTTCTTAGTGTTTATTTTTTTTTTAAATTAAATTTCGCATATTGTTAATTGATTTCGTTTTTTTTTAAATTTGTATTTATTTCTAAAATATTAATTTAATTTTGTTTTTATTTAAATTCAATTGTGTTTTAATTTTTATTTTGTAAGATTGCAAGATTCTTTTCAGTATATTTTTTTTTTTACTTATATTTTTTGTTAGTCGGAAAAAAGCAGTTTAAGCTGAATTTTATTGCTTTAAACTTGAAAAACAGCATTTTGTAGGGGAGGACTAAAAAATAATTTCGAAAGGCAGAATCTCAGTGTGAGAAGACAAAATTTTTAAAAACAGAATTTTGAAAGCAGAATTTCGACCACGTCCCCAAGGACTATTTAATCTCGCTTCCTGGAGATATATCTGATAATACAGACGAAGATCGAGGAGGCCAGAGATGAATAGCAAAAGAGTATAGCAATAGATCTAATGTTAACGCTTTATACACAATTTGGGGGAAGTATTGACAAACAAATCATTTAGTCAACAGAGGTCCCCCTAAGCCTAAATGGCCTTAAGTCAAGTATATCACCTTGGTCTTAAGCAAATCGCTGAGTTCTTCTTATTTAAGCAAGAGAAGAGGCCACTCTGGCGGACTTTTGGGACTGTTAAAAAAATATTGAAAACATTTGAAAATATTGAAAATACTTTTTTAATCGAACAAAAATTAAAAAGAAACTTGCTTAATTTTGGGACTGTTAAAAAAAACATTGAAAACATTTTTTTAATCGAACAAAAATTAAAAAGAAACTTGCCGAATTTTGGGAAGTTATCGAGAATTATTGAGAGGCTTATAAGGTATCAATCAACTTAGAGGTAATCGCTAAAGTGCTGCACTTCTTTATAGCCTCAGCAAATTCCGCACACTATATACAAAGTAATAGATTTTATTTCTGTTCCCTACTCCTACATATTTTTGAATCGGCCATTTTGTATTTCATAGAGGTTTGGATTCACTGTTTAAGGAGCCGGACAAGCTGTGCCCTCCCATTTCATTGGACTTCAAAACGACCCGTCGCTTTTTCGCGTCATCTGATGTCGGAATTGATACAAGTTTCACTTCAACAGAAATGGAAGAAAGATGAATGTAGACTCTTTTATGGAAAAATATAAGAAAAATGCCTTTGCATTCCGAACTCACTGGTGTAGTGCGGTTGAGGACAGACTTTCGATCATTTGGAAGCCAACAGCCGTCAAGCTGAAGTCAGCATATAACTGTAATGTTGGACATGGTGATCGAAGCCTTGAGCGTCCTGAAGCACCGTCTGATTCACTTTGGATGGAAAAAACAATTAAAATTTGTAGTGTTCGGGTGCGAACCAAGTGCAGATCACCATCATACTACGTGGCCTGCGAGATAGCCAACTCCTCTGAAGCTACTAAGCTCCTCTTTCTACTATATTATGTATGGGGTGGCTCCTCCACTTGCCGCCAAAAAACATTTGACTATTAGTACACACTGTACGACAAGGAGAAAGTTGGTATACCCAAAAACCGGGTATCGAGTGTCCACTGTCATGGATGAGTTGTCCCAAAGTGCAACTGTCCCATAGCTGAGGTGTATGCGGGTGTAAATCTGAATAGCCCCTGAATGAGTTGCGAAGATCCAGTATAGCATTTTGCTCAAAATAAAATTCAATTACCCCTTGTTTAGCCACTTCGCCTCTTTTCAATATTTGCTTTGTAAACAAGTGACCAACAGCGCCGTTCAATAAACATCTCTTCCAGTTTATTATTTTGCAAATATATTCGAGTCGTTATCCATCATTAACATCCATTCCAACATATGCCACCGAGAGGGGAGCAAAAATTAAATTAGAGGCCAGAAGGCCAAGTCGCTTTTCCACGTTCTCACAATACACAACCAACGCTATATTCGCACATCAATCTAACAACTTCAGTACTTTCGGGGCCGGCCAAGATCAGTCTACGTACCAGATGTGCTGCTCAGTGGAAAAAGAAAATCTCTACGCAGATTGACATTTAATTGAGTGGCATCTACAGGCAAATGAAAAACGAGCGCTCATTCCAACAAGCTTTTGCGTCATCGATTTTATTAGACCAAGTCAACATTAGCAACCGCCTTAAATACAAATTCAAACGATTTGTCTATCACGCGGTCATCCTTTTACAATGTCATCTCCATCCGCGTCGCGATAGTTTTTGTTTCTCCGAAAACCTTCACAAACTCTTTACGATCTTCGGATATGTCTGGACATTTTGTCTGAGCTCTTATTTATCGCACTCCATCCGCGTGCATGAAATGTGTCTATAAATCTCATTTATATTCGCTTATGGATTAGATCACTGCGATTCGGCGAATTTGGCGAATGACCGTCATGACTCTGCCACCCACGCTGATCGAAAGATAGATCACCCGCGAATTTGTCTGAAGATACACATGGATATAGAGGAGATACGTACTCGAGCAGTTTTAGGTTATCGGCAACCGTGGATAATGAGACTTTTGTCGGACAGTTTTTACTCAAATCCAGTTTTAATGGAAATTGTGTGCGACCAGAGAGAGAGGTTCCTGATTCGAGTTTTAGAATGGGTGTGGGTAGGGACAAGATGGTTCGTTTAGAGGCAATCCTGATCTGGAGAAGTCATTTCAATCGTTGAGTAATGGACCAGTTTAAAGCAATTGAATGGATATTGTGAGGGACACAAGCGGCAGTCTCTTGGATGCCACTTAAAGAGGCAAGAGTGTAGAGGAAACTGCGGAACAACAGCCTCTGAAAAAAAAAACCAGGGCCAACACAGAAATCCTGACTTTTAGGAATAAATCTGCAAGATCGATATCACCGGAATGGAGTTTCTACTCTCTCAGCCCAAGATCATCTCACAGCGAGGGCTTGTGAATTAAATGATTTGACACTGATAGAGTATGTTGTGTCTTTCCACGGACTTTGGATCATTTAGAAGAACATATTTAACTAGTTGAAGCCAGCACACAGCCGCAAATGTTGGACATTGTGGTCGAAAACTTGAGCCATATGACATTGAATGAGTAGAGGTATTTGGGGAAATGTATAGATTCTGTGACTAAAATCAGCAACTCAAGCCCAATAACGACAAAAAGGAGCAGACAATTTGGAATACGGTCGGGTATAGATCACTTATATACAGCTCATCCGTGGACTGTGAAATGGACAACTCATCTACAAAACAACTGAACTTCAGATCAACTCATCTTGCAGATATTTCATGCACGATCATTTTTGGATTGGATGGGTGGTTATATTTAAATATAAGAAATAGTTTGGGCTCCACTCTCATGAGCTCTGTCACCTGTTGTCGAAGTAAACCGTAGAAACTAAGGAATAAGCGATCATTTTGTAAGCATCAACTTGGTATTCCGTATCTGTGCCCCGACACCATCGCACAGAAAGTATGAAATGTCCCCTTCAGTTCGCCAGGATCTAAATGTATATCTGAGTCTGAAAGTCCACTTTTGGCATCTTTCTCGGAAGATACCGGCCTTGCCAGATCCGAACTAATGTCGTGAGCTGGCCCCTATTTGGTTTTGGAAGTTTCCTAAATCGTTTTGTATCAAAATGTGGGTCTTATAGATCTACCCTTTATGACTAAAAAGGTTGTGAAAGTTTCAGGTTAGCTATCTTTATCCGTTTGCTCATTGACCCCTAAGCCGTAACGTCTTGGTACTCAACATAGATTGACTCCAACCTGAATGTGCAATTACTTGACAGCTTTTTGTGAGAGGTACTGATATTTCATAGAATTTTCTACATTTCAGTACCTTGAGTGCAGCCCCAGCTATCAGAAGCGCAATACCTTTGGTATGAATACAGTGGCTCCAGCTACCCTCTAGATTCTAGGCAAGTACATCCACTTGATGAAGCTGTTAACGATATTAGAAAATCTATTTTGCTGACGATAACAGCTGCATGAATATTTATACATCGATAGGCATGTCATTATCTTTAAAGTGATCTGTAAGAAGTTTGAATATAGGGCCCTGCGCTGTCCCATTTTCAGTTTCTGAATGACGTAGATAGGAAGAAGAGGTGGCTTCTCGTTGAAATCGTCCAGGACAGACAACTAGCGGTAATTTCGTTTTTTTTTACCAAAGGTAGTTGGATGTGTGGGCTAGGCTGTCAGTAGATGTCAAATACACTCGGTGGATATGAGAGAACTAGCAATTTCGCGATATCCGTTTCGACTAAGTGGCGGTTATTTACATGGGAAATGCGTCACTGAAAACATTACTAAACAACAGTCCATCAAGTTATATATTTAAGATCGCGGCAACTAAAGATACCCGCAGACTTTAGTTTAGAATTAAGAAGCCTGGTTCTTTCCGTCACTTGAAAAAAAGGCGTGGCACCTTCCATACAAAAATATTGCAAACGCTATTGACATAGACATAGTTGGCGCAACAGGTCCGTAGGGACCCAAGGCCTAGCTTCTCACAACCATTCGTTTTGTGTGAGTTTCATTTTTGGAACGAATGGAAGGGATCTACAATTTTATGCCGATTCCAAACGGCTAATTGAGAAGCTCTAAAGACAGTTCGCGGCCCTTAAATTTACTTCCACCAAAAAGGGCAATTCGAGGAATGTTGGCGTAAAATTTACACTAGGCGTGGCACCGCCCATTAAACAAAACTATTCAAACCACTAAATACATCTTTACATTAACATTTATAAAAGTTTAAGCCTTGGAAAATTGGGACGCAAATCGCTTGTTTGAAGCTTTTAATAAAATGTGGGAGGGATTGGACAAAGGGGCGTGGCACTTCCCATACAAAAAGGAGACATTTCAAACGCTATTTCTCGACAGACACTCATGCGATTTAAACCTGTAAAATTTGGAACATGGATTGTCCGAAGATAGCACTTTAGGAATTGTGGACGGGACCTACGAAATATAAGTAAGGTAAGTCGCGTTCTTGGCAGGCTTATGAGAAATCAAGCCTTGACTTTAAAAGCCCAAAGATCGTTACACCTTTTGATGATGAATATTTGGCGTGGAAAGATCCAAACAGTGTACGATTTAGACAGAGTATACAGAGGCTAAGCCGATGCCTCTTGTAGTGATAAGTTGTGCCAAAAACCAAGAGGAAAGTGGAACGTATGTTATGCCCTCAAGAAAGCTTCTTCTCTTGGATGGGAGCATGGTTCTTTTACAAATCAGACGATGTAGTTACCCCCACCGTATTTAACTAGATTCAATAACAGATCTAAATGGCCTTGTTAGTCACTGTACTACTGGCATATACTATAAAAGGGTATTCGCATTGGGCCACTTTGGCCTCTGGGTGAAAATGTTTACTACTGACTAAATTTGACTCTCAATATGAAGATCACGAGGAAGATTGTTTACGAGTACTTATGTTAAGTATGCGTGATTCGGAATTGACCTTAAGGCACTTGTGTTTTGAATTATGTTTTCAGTTTTTTTGTATGTTATTCCTATGGCAGGGTACAATAATTACATTGTGACCTTATAGCCCTAGCTTGCATTAACCACTCGCGCACGTACTTATATTAAATCTTGGATACAAACGAAATGGGCTTACCTACAACTGTTGCGTCTGAAATGAGAAGCTTTGTGTCGGCGAGAAGTTCAGGCAGTGGAAATTAATTTGAATTGTTAATTTTACGTCTTTGCTAGTTAAACGACTGAGCCCACATAATAGCATTCCACTGAATATTCCCTTTAAAAGGTCCCTGAAAACTTGCCTAATCAAGTGAATTTTTCACAACAGTCCCGCACAAAGAGATCCTAAAGCTGGTCAGTCAAAATCCATACTCCTCACCAAAACCATCACCCCAACTAACCAGTGCAAAATTGTAGCCCAGCACCTTTTACAAAAATTCTAATCAACCTCCCCCCATGCACTCAACATACCCTACAAACGATTATACCTCCCCCTTGCATATAGAAACAGATCCAGGCGACTAACCCGACCTCCATTATGGACAAATAAATCCAGACACATTTCGCCTACTGACCCACTTTTCCGCTCAGTAATTATTTACATCTTGTATTCGATTTACGAGTCTATATCATCCACACATACTTATTATTTGATTGGGTACAACAAATGAATTATTAATAATTCCTCAGGCGGTTTGTTTTTTTTTTTTGGGTTCAAGAATTTCATCGCGATATTTGGAAATAAGAAGAGATACTAATTGCATCTTTGATTGAAAGCACATGGAGATGGAATAGAGGGTACAATTTTTGTTTTGTGTCTCGATCTCTCGAATAAGAAGTGCGTAATGTGCGTAGCATATACGAGTACCGCCGCCAGTCCGTTCTTGAAGAGCCCGAAGGGCTCTTATCGGAAATATGTTTCATTTCGGTTTAATTCAAATGCGAGAGGTTATAAATTCGTTTTTGGCTTTTGTTTGTGTGTGTGCCACTAATTTCCCGCCACAATTTCGTAATCGAAAATTTATTCAACAGAAAATAACGATTAGTTTGATTGCTTTCCTTGCGAACGCTCATACCGACCGACCGACGGTATGAATTAGTCACAAACAGATGTGGGATTTGGTGGGTATGATTCTGACGCGTATACGCATTGAAATTGAAGCAAATTTGATTGGAATTGGCAGTATTGGGACAAACGATCCTCTGTCTTTCATAGGTGCGAGCAGTGATCGCAAGCACACGTCAAAATAAGCACAGGTTACTATAATTAGACAGAGGAAACAGATGGAAAGTGTTTGGAAACCAAGGCAAGATCGCAAGTTGGTTAGAATTCTGGAGGACTTAATGACAGACGGCCTTACCATTAATCAACTTTATTCTGGCAGCTTACGCAAAGGCACACTTTCCAAAATTCCTGTTCCAATAAACAAGTATAGTTGCCAGACAATCGCTGACTGTGGGGTCAAATGTTAATGCTGAAGAAGCCGTGTATTATGTCATAATTAGTTCCTATAATAATCTATTACCATATTCATTGTTAGTATAAAGCTTTAACCATGAACTGTCAAATTAGTTTTCTATATAACCCCTTCCGGTGTCAAAATTCTCTCATTTCTTGTAAAAAAAACCAGACTGTAAAATTAAATTAAATCATAATGGCAAATATTTTATTTGGAGATTAAAAAAAATTAAGAATCAAAAGTTCTTGCTATTCTCCAACACCGTGTTCATTCGAGAGTCTGAAATCGGAGCCTAGTTCGATCTGTTTGACAGTTTGATGCACGTGATTTTCGAACATAATAGGTCAGACTTCTATGTAAAATTAATGTTCCAGTGCTAATAGATTCTGAATTGAAAATTCCCTCACCGAAAGTAAAAATTTCCCTTTTCACCAATCCTAAGGACTAAAACAACAATTTTTATCCTGAATCTTAAATAAATTTTGTAGGTCACGATGGATCATTTCATTCGAAAAATGTGTCCATTGTAAGTTGGTAAGATTTAGCATGACAATTGTTATTGTTAGAAACGCGCAATGAAATACAGATTTTGTATGCAAAAACTTGCCACAAGTGTTCTAATTCATTTTCGGTGTGAGGAAAACTGATACACAAAATACGAAAATTTTATGCAGGGTGTTTCTGATGTCGTCTCTGACAAGGACTTATTGTAAATTTCAGATATCGAAAAAGGCAAATGGAAGGTCTAGTTTAGAAGAGGCCAAGAAATATCTATTTATTTGTTGAAGTAGTCGAAAGGTTTTCCTCGTTACCTAGGCCGAACATTCTCATGATCTAGTGCTAATCCCCTCAGAGCAACAGAATTCCCAGCAATGTGGATGTGGGTCAATAGTTTTTTTTTCGGGAAGTATAGGCGTGGCAATAGGCGGATTATAGAAACATTTTTGTTCGCGCTGAGCACTTATATATATTAAGCTTTAAATTGAAGACATTGGACGGATGAACGGTTGAACCGATGAAAAGGAGGACGCGTTGAGCCCTTGGACTGTTGAACAGTAGAAGAGATGGATGGATGGTTTGGCGAATGAATGAATGGACGAATGGAGGGATGAATGAACGGATAAATGCCTGAATGGGAGAATGAATTAATAAACTGATGGACAAATAGACTAATGTACGGATGAACGATAAGATGAATGTACGGAAGAACGAATGCACAGATGGACGGATGGACGGATGGACGGATGGACGGATGAACGGATGCACAGATGGACGGATGAACGGATGAACGGTTGAACCGATGAAAGGGAAGACGCGTTGAGCCCTTGGACTGTAGAACAGTACAATAGACGGATGGATGGTTTGGCGAATGAATGAATGGACGAATGGAGGGATGAATGAACGGATAAATGCCTGAATGGAAAAAATGAACTGATGGACTAATAGACTAATGGACGGATGAACGAATAGATGAATGTACGGATGAACGGAAGCACAGATGCACAGATGGACGCATGGACGGATGGACGGATGGACGGATGCCTGAATGGAAAAATGAATTAATGAACTGATGGACTAATGGACGGATGAAAGAATAGATGAATGTACGGATGAACGGAAGCACAGATGCACAGATGGACGCATGGACGGATGGACGGATGGACGGATGGACGAATGCCTGAATGGAAAAATGAATTAAACAACTGATGGACTAATGTACGGATAAACGAATAGATGAATGTACGGATTGACGGATGGACGAATGGACTGATGACCGGATGGACAGATGGACGGATGGCGAAATGAACGGATGGACGAATGGTTGGTGAATATCTTTTCCTGCACCCTTAAAAACTGAACCAAAATTAACAAAATAAGTGTGATGCGAAAGCAAATTTAGACCTATGTAAGAAACCGGGCACAAATTCATCTGAGTTGCCTGCAAATGGACGCAAAGAAACCATACACCAAGATATATCTGAGAACCCTAGTTGGATCAATTATAAATAAAGCTTTTTTCCATGTGTTCTTGGAATGTCTTTTTGAGAAAGAACCAACGGGATAGTTGTTCAGTTGAGGGAAGTATCATAGTGAAACAAATCAATAATTTAGTCGCTCCACTGGACAGATATTACCGGAGAAATGTAATACTGAGAAAGGGCTCAACTGGGTCAACAATCGAAGATTCAAAGACCAGAAAAACACCAAAGTATATAGACTCAGTAAGATCGTAAGTCGAGTTAAAATGATCGCATAAGGGATCAGGGGAAGGCTGCTACAGTCGATTTGAATGTATTTTGAAGGTTTGTGTTAGGCTTCCTAACAGAGCTTCTGGGAATAACGAAACTGTCCTATATGATGTCAATAATGGCAATACCTCCCTATGCGGATACTTTACTTATTGACACAGTCAGATGGCCATAAAATCATTTTCTGCTATGGAATCTAAGCTATCCCGAGCACCTCAAGTCTCTTTCAGTGCACAAAAGTCTGATTGTAAACTCGGTTCTTGGACACAGGGCCGATAATAGTGGCTAAGGAACTAGCGAGAAATGTGCCCACAATGGACTATGATGGAACACTTTAAAGGACAAAGAAACGGCATTGAGTACAGTCTTAGAGAACGCGAGTGGTCAATGAAGAGCAAACAAAACGGGTGGAAACTTTTTACAAAGTATGAAATTGGCTCCAGACTTAGCGAGGCGGTAGCTGGTTTTTTTTCTACTCATAGAAGCATCCCACTCGGAGGTCAGGTTGGTGAGTATAAAACGGTCTCGAAAACCTCTTTACCAATGGAATGGTCTTCTCACTAGGGACTAGTGAGTGAATCACCTTCGCCGTGATTGTTTTTTTTATAGGAATTCGGCTTCCTCGAGCTTGTTGTCGTAATCATTTTCGGTTAAGACTTCGCTGAGCCACAATCGAGTGCGGGAGGAGGCTTAAGACTAGAGAACTGTTTACAAAGGCTTAATTGACCAATTGACTGCTTTCCAGAAGGTGTGTTTAAGGTCCTTGTTGACAAGAATTATCTATGACAGCTTGAAAGGTGCTGTAGAAGATTAGTCGGAGATCAAACGAAATTTATTTTTTTTTTCTGTTCGAGGTACATTTCATTTTTTAAGATCCCTTGGATTTTAGTGCGGGCTTGAAAGATGGGACGTCTTCTTAAGATAGTTTTAATGAGCTGTCAAGCTGCGGCTCAATTTTAAGGAATTTATATGAAAATATATAGAAACGTCACTTCTGTGTTGACAGAGAGGGTGAGTATTCGTGTGATGGTACATACAGTCGCTTTAATTATTTATTGCTATACTCAAAAGAATATAGACTTTGGCTGGGATCAGCCATTTCATTCACAAATTCAAATATTTAATCTTAAAATTGGGATTGAGTAGCAGTCAGTTTATTAGTAATTGCAGGCTTAATACAACGAACCCTTCAAGTGCCACATTCGAACGAAACACATCTAATCTAGGAGCTCAGTTTCGATGATCACTGATCTAACTACGCGCAGCCAGCTAAATATGATCGAAAAATGCCTGCCCAACCTCTGCACGTGTAACCCCGCTTAGCCACTTAATCTGTGGGAATGAGAAACCAATCGCATCTCAGAAGAGGCCCCGAGGCAAACGGGTGCAAAAGTCTGCACATCTCTATACATCTACCTGTAACGATCAAGTGGTGCCTTCCATTAGCATGATCTTTTGCAAAGATCCCCAATACCAAAGAAAACCTTCAATTCCGGTCTGCACTCATGTAGTTGCGATCTTCTCGTTTACTGACCTTACGTACAAAAAAAAAACCGGCATACAATTCGATGCCAACACAAAATTCCACACCCCATCACATTTTGTCACAGAAACCCAAGTAGCAGATACGAGTATAATGTGCAATCTTCCCGCAGAATCTCTTATCGCTTTCCGCAATGAATCTGTGACGAAAAAGTAAAATAAAATAAAATCTGAAATGGAAACCATCTTTTATGGGCTGCGCATGTGCAGGCATCGCGTTCATGCTATACAGATAATTACTTTTCATTTCGATATTCAAATTGCCGGTCGTCGTTGTCGCCTGTCGTGATGTTCTAGTTTCTCAAAGAAATAGGAAAAATGGTCTGACATTCAAAACTAGTCGAAAACTGTTTGCGCTTAGTGTCTGCTTGCTTTTGTTAGTGTCATTTCATGTTTCAGTCAGCCGCATAGTTTGAATAGTGCTAATCTCCTGTGTTGCCACTTATGTTACTGAGAAACACAAACAGTATCTCGAATGCATATAGTAATCTATGATCGCTTAGAGGAAGTTACACATTTACACACTTGTTACGGAGCTACAAGCTGAATAAACTTTTTATCTTGACATACGTTTTAGATCTGGAGGTGCAGGTACAATTGCCTGTTATCTCAAGTATGAGAAATGTAATACACAAGCTTTGGACAGGTATCTATGGCTATGTGTTTTGCTCATAGTGGCCAGTGGATTATGCTTCGTTAGCAGTGGGAAATATTTTTATTGCTGGTTACAGGAATTGCGCTTTCTCACAATGAAATGGGAGCCTTCATTAAAAGCAGTGAAATTTGGGTGATATGCAAAGATGACATGTGTTCAAAAAGTGCGACTTCAGGTGATAGATAGACAGACCAGGAACAAAATGTCAATTTAGCCTTTGATGACGGGTATTTATTTATAAGCGAACATAAGTGCCAACAGGCTGTACTGGTGGCTAACCTCAGGAGTCAGTTGTTGGACCCATGCTCTTTTGCACAAAGTTTTAAAGCCATTGGAAAACAAAATGGAATATCTTTTGGTGGGGATTTCTAAACGGAAAACATTGAAGCAGACATTTTTGCATAAGACGTTGGCTTACCTAAGGAGTCAGTTGTTGGACCCATGCTCTTTTGCACAAAGTTTTAAACCCATTGGAAAACAAAATGGAATATCTTTTGGTGGGGATTTCTTAACGGAAAACATTGAAGCTGACATTTTTGCATAAGACATTGGCTTACCTCAGGAGTCAGTTGTTGGACCCATGCTCTTTTGCACAAAGTTTTAAAGCCATTGGAAAACAAAATGGAATAAGACGTTGGCTTACCTCAGGAGTCAGTTGTTGGACCTGTGCTTTTTTGCTCGTATTTCTAAATCACACACAAGCCAGCATGAAGTATCTTTTTTTAAATATAGAACATTGAAGTAGACACCACTGCTGAACACGTTGTTTAACCTCAGGGGTCGACCTTGAGCCATATGCTCTTTTGTATACAGTTTTCAAGCCTTTGGTAAACAAAATGAAGTTCCTTTTGACGAGGATTTGTAATAGAGGCACATGAAGGGGGACAACTTTTCAGAAGATCTTTCGTGACTTGATATTGATTAACTTCAGGGGTCGGGTTTGGGATAAAATAAATAGTTGGCGCAACAGGCCGGTAAGGAACCCTAGGCCCCTCTTCTCATTTTTTGAACTAATGAAAATGTTCTACAGTTTTATGCCGAGTCCAAACTCTTTCATGAAAGTTATACCTACTCCTAGGCGTTTGTCAGATTTCGCGAGAGGTGGCGCAGTGTAAAAAAAAAAACGCTTAGATGTAGTTTCGGTTTATCCCAGGATCAAACCCGGACCCCTCGTTTAGCAGTCCAACACAGTAGCCACTGCACCTACACCTTTACCCTTTAACATATATATTTTTTCAACACCTGGGAAACCAAAACTTGTAGCTAAGTAGCATGGTACAAAACATCCGTGTAGAAGACTTGGTATTGAAACTGGACCAATGGCTTTCATCAAGGGTCGCTTTTAGGACCTTTGTTCTTTAGTACACATTTTTTCGGACATCCCAGAAACAGAATCTATGAAGTTTTGATTGCGATTTGTAACTGAAGTAGAAGAAGCTTTCAGGACTTTCCAATTGCCCAGTCATAAAGGCTCAAATTAAGGGCCGGTCAGTAGAACCAATTGTGCCAAAAACCAAGAAGCAAAGCCTACACACAATTTTCATCAGAATTTGTAAGGGACAGCCACGTATAGAGAGCATCTGTGCAGAAGATTTTGTAGGACTTGGCATACCTAAAGGGTCGGTTTTTGGAACCTTTATTATTTATCATGAGTTATTTTTGGTTTGACTCGAGTTCTTCTATAGGTAAAGTTGGGAATATTTATAGGTACCACATAATGGCAAAGCGCTGGATCAATATGTCGCTGCTAAGTCTGTGAGGTGGGTCGTATGCAACCAGACAAACCGAGCAAGAACAACTTATAAATAACTTATCGTCACTCTGTGACGGAATACATTCGTTCCATACAAAAAAGTTTGCATGGGAACTCCAAGAAGATGTGTCCATTCTTTTTCATCTCTGGCATGTAAAAAAAGCAAGCAAAAAAAGCTCGTCCTTGAAGCCTTCGTCTTAAACAATCTTGGCGACTTCACTTTCAAATTGTCTATGTAGCTTATAAGTTAACGATAGGTACTGGCCCTGTTTAGATATTGGCAAAAGTTTCCCCTTTGTGATAGATCCAAGTGGAAGTACAAAAGAAAAAGACTAATCTTTACCGGTCTACCCACTTAATGAGTCGCATGCGAAAAAATTAGAACGGTCTCTAAGTTAGAGGTGACGTGCTTCAACTAGCATGTTAGATCGTTGTGCGAAGTAGTATATTCTTTTCTGCTACAATTTTGAGAAAGATCCCAAGGAACTGAGTAAACAGCTGGAACTCAGAAATTTGCATTCGACCGATTGTAGGTATGGTCTGTTCGAAATCTACCCGATGCCTGATTATATGAGAAAGTCATGAGTTATCTTATATAAAGGGCGTCCTAGAAACAGTGAACAAAAATCTCTAATCATCGGATTGGTGAGTTTAAGATTTGTTTGGTACCTTTTAGGTCTCTAACCATTCTCTGTTGTTTGTTTAAAGCCACACCAGATGGCGTCTTGAGCTTTAAAACCGTTGATACCTTGTCCGGAGTATGAATCACATTCATACAACTCATCCATTCGTCATCTAGTACCCCTTTGCTCCATGATACAAAAAAACTTCACATCAACTCGCATTTGATGGACATTTCGTCCACCGTCAGGATGCGTAGCTCCCTTTGCAAAAGACTGAATATGTACGATAGGATGCATTTTTAGACCGAGTCCTTTATGATTATAACGCACACTTTTTTCTTTTAAATCTACCCCAATGCAAAGCTTTAAATGGAATGAAGTTTCCGTGGATGAACTGCCTCGAAATTCAGTTGTTTCATGTATGAGTTGTTTGGGTATAAAATGGGCGTGGATGATCAACATATTGGAAATTTTCTTCGATAAGTTGTCCCGAAATTCAGTTGTTTCATGTATGAGTTGTTTGGGTATAAAATGGGCGTGGATGATCAACATATTGAAAATTTTCGTGGATGAGTTGTCCCGAATATCACTGAATTGGATTGGCATGAAATGGACATGGATGAACCTGTGCGGATAGGTTGCTCTCTGTGTTAGCTGTAGCAATGAGAAAGAGCGAACAAGTGTGCGCTTTTTATGCTGAAATACTATACTAGGCATTTAACTTTCGAAACCAAACCGATCCTATAACTACGCCGATTTGAAGATCAATTACAAGTCCATAGAAAAGCAATTGGTACTAGGTGCGGATAGCGGTAAGAGTTGACGGCTCCAACAATCATTCAGGCTGCTGTTTTGAGAAACAAAACGTATATATGGACAGGAAGACTGTGAAAAGCTCAATTCACCCAAACAACATCTATACGGCTCGCAAATATGCAGAGTAAACTGCAAATCAATCAAAATGCGTACCCGGTGTTTCATCGCGAATTTCAAACTAAATCTGGCTGACAAATGATCGACTGAATGGAATGCCTGCCTTCACAAGCCCAATCGATGAGTTGTTCCACTTAAGCAGAGATCTGGCTACTGCCAGACGATACAAACATGTAAATAAGGAACGATAAGGAAGCCAGAACCATTTGCATGCGCGCAGCGAGCATCAACATGTTTTCTTGTTTACATGCGGGAGCGCTCCCCCATATGGCGAACAGAACAGAACTCCTTTCTGTAATGGACTCGGACACGATCTAGATCTGTTGACGATGTACAAATGGTACAAATGGTACAAATGGTGCCGGTGGTGGAATGCCGTTGGCGTTTGGCGCCAACCGCCCCACAAATATGGCAAATATCACTGACCAAAGGCGATTTTCACGGAGCAATTTTCAGTGGGAATGGAATGATGACAAGAAAATAAACACTGAAATGTTTTCTTCTTTTTTCCATTGGAACAGGAAAAGCATATGCGCGACCGCAAACGATGATCAATGTATCTGGCGATTCAAGGTCCCTCTCGGAAGATGTTTGAATATCGGCTGCATAATTAGCATAAATTTCAAAGTGACACACATGTATTTGTATATATACCTGTACAGGCAGACATATCGAAAGACGTTCATTCAAAAGTTAGGCAAATTTATACATCCAATTGGCGGCTGAATGTCTCCAGCGACGAACTGTGTATTTGTACTGGTAAGTTGCTCATCATCATCGCATCGGGTAGCCAAATATTGACCGACTTGAAATCGAAATTTAATGAAACAAACTATGTGGATGTCGACGTGAGTTTATTTGCATGAGTTGGTTATTTAAATGGAATCTATTTTTTTTTTCTTTTTAAATAAATGCGGCACAGTTTTGGTTGGGATTTGTTGCCGACAAAAGCGACGAAATGTATACAGTTGACGTTTTTAGAAACTGTAAGAGGTATAAGGTGTTGAATGTTGTGAGCAAAGATTTATGGGTTTAATGCTCACATTCAGGCACAGGGTGAAGTATTAGAATCATCTTCACTTAACGACAGCGAGGTAAAGAAACGTTAACCTTCGTCAGACCAAGCGAAAAGGAAAACAATTCACACATCTTCAAGTACAGGTACTCGAGTGGAACGAAAACAACAACAAACAAAGGTTTTGACTTAGACTTCACACTCGCTTTTGGTAGAAAACATTCCGTACCGCTTACTCTGCTTCCCTCCCACTCTAAGCAGGCCCGCTGGTCTGTTTGGCCTACCGCCAAACCCCTTTACGATTGGTTCCGTTCAAAACCACGTTCGATGGCTGTTGGACTGTCTTCTGACAAACTAGCCAAGTAAGCTTGCTTTGATGTTGAGTCGATTTGGAATCAAGTCTGTCTTTGGGTCGCTGTCTGACAGCCTGACTGAGAAACCCTGCTTTGCCGTTGAACACTTTCGTAGCCACTGCCATCGTTGGGTCGCTATCTGACACCCTGACCTAGAAAGTTCGCTTTGCTGTTAAGCCTGTTCGGTACAAGTTTTGTCGTTGGGCTATTTTCTGAAACCCTAACCTGAACACCAATCTATGGTTCGCTTCATAACTACTGGCACAATCTGAGACCCGGGAAACAAGCGCGTTGGATCTGTTTCTTTGTGGGGCCATCTTCTGACTACGTTCTTCGTGGCTCAGCTATCTCATACCCCGACTGAAGAACACAAGCAAATGTTGGATATCCCTCCTGACAGTAAGTCAGCTTTGCTTGTTATAAAACTTTTCGAGAAAACAAGGAAAACAGTTCGGAACATCCCTGACTACTTAAAAGGCTAGCCGGCACCAACAAAATTCACTTGATCCAAGTGCCAGGACGTAATAGCTTTCATGACAAAGAAAAAAACACATGAAAAGATTCTCCTTCGATATTTATGATTCAAAAACCGATCTGCGACATTTCGCTTATAGTTTAAAATGTCCGGCCGTAGTCGGGTCGTGGGTTTAGGATAGTCAACCGGACCCTCTTTGAATTTCGGTCCTAACCTTAATAATCAGGGGCAATCTATATTTACAGAGGACGTGTGACGGAATTTTTCCAACCAACTCATCTAAGGCTCACTCAGCTGATGCTATTCCAATCGATTCGGATTCTATCACGTCTTCGAAGCTGGGTGACAGAGGTTTTAGTGGCAAAACCGTGGAAGCTCTATTCAGAGAAGTAGGTATGCTTGACACTAACTTCGTTTTCTGGTATTCTTTACACGACCTTTAAGGATCACCCTGGCAGCACATAGTGAAGGAATCTTATTTCAGCAGCTTTCGTTGCGCAATGAGCGACTTTTCCAGGTTTTGTTTAAATCAGTCTGAAGGGACTGATCAAGGATGATCAGCTCATCAACAAGCCTAAGGAAACCCTTCACTTAAAATGAGTTTGAAAAGAGACCGATCAAGACAGCTCACAAAAAAGCCTAACACCTTTTATCACATTAAAACTGAGATCGCTATATCAAATAGACCGCCCTATTTTTGACGTACCGCTTTGGGTGCCATGTCAGCACCGATTTTTATGAAATATGGACCCAATGAAAGGTGAGGTGAGTTCCCAGAAAGTTAGAAAAATACAGTTTTTTTTTAGGTATCCAAAGGATGTCCGAAGATACGCGGAAAATTTGAATTGCCACCATTTGAGCAATAAATAAATAAAAATAAAAAAAAAAACAACAGTTTGACAGCTGACAGCTTGGAATTAATAAAAATGGAGTACTACGCAAGAGAACAACGTGTTTTCATTGTTGAAGAATATTTCAAAAATAGTGAAAGTATGGCTGTCAAAAATTGCAAATTTCGCACAAAATATGATCAAACTCGATGGCTTCGTTAATCGGCTAAATTGTTTAGTTGTTGTCCAGATACAATTTTTCCCACAACGTGGCACAGCTGGGTGCGGATTTTTCTCGGACGGCCGCATCGGGCTATTTTATTTGAAAATGAGCCTCAAAGACTGACTCTGACTGTTACTGTTGCTCAATATCGCAACATGACAACCGAGTTCTTTCTGCCTAACTGAATGCGGTTTCAACAAGACGGAATAAAATAAATAATCGACTGCATTAGACATTTCCCAATCGTGTAATCTCTCGTTTCGGTAATAAGAATTGGTCTTGTACGAGCAGATCATGTGATTAAACACTATTGGATTTCTTTCTGTGTGGTTAGTTAAAGTCAAAGATCCAAGTCATTAAGACCGCTCGCACCCCTGCATTGAAGGAGGACATTTAATGCTGCATCAACGAAGTCAAGTGCGCATGTGCCAGTACGTTTTTGAATACACAGCCCTACCCTACCTACTTTTGACTTCACTAAAAGCCATTTTTAAACTTCACACATTTTGTAGGTCACAATGGGTAATTTTATATACAAAATTGCGCCATTGTGAGTTCTTAAAATCTAGCCTGGCCACTAAATAGGATTAGTAGTGTCGCGCATTGTTAATAAGCAAGCAAAGACAGTCTCAGACTGACAATAGGTGTTACCTACTTATACCTATTTTATTGAACCCTTTCAGTAAATATTTTGTGGGTCACAATCGACAATTTTGCATAAAAAATCGCGCTTAATGTTTAAATAAGAAAAATAAAACAATACAATTATCTTTTGTGAATGGGGACCATGTTTTTAAATATAGTTTTTAATAAGCCCACTGATCAGTGATTCCGAATCTGTTTTCTATGTTTAATTCAAATCTTGGGTGTAAATTCTGTGACACCCTTTAAAATGAAAGGCGCCTGAATGAAAAATGATCGCTGAACAATGCACATGTGCAACGATGACAAACGTTTAATAAATATTCGAATTTCCAAGTCAACGACACTTGAACAGGTCTCCAATAACCATCATCCCACTTTCTGGTGTCAATTGTATTTACTGCCAGCGTGCGTGGCTAAAGTGACTCAAACTGGCCGCCGCCAGTGATTTATTGCCGCTGCCTATTAATTGGCACTGTGTTTCTGCCCGAAGGGACTTTCTTTTCAAACCGAACTATGTATCTCAAACTGAAATCAGTTGTCTAACTCAAAATGAGGAACAGAAAAATCCCTACCAAGTTGAAAAGATGTGCCTGAAAATTGCATTTATTAGATACTTTAAAGTTTGGTATAGAAAATCGTTTCAACAAGTGTCCCTGTCAGATCACAACCCTATAAAAAACGCCCTCCATTCAAATAGCCATGTCGGAGGTCATGTCATGTGACAACTATCTAACTTTAAATATAAACAAAACCGCAGCTGGGCCATTTCGCCAATCGATATAATTAACACCACAGCAGTTATAACTTTGCGCGCGACTCAGCAAAATCATAATGGCATCTTAATTCCAGCACACATGAGCCTATACACAAATTCATTTGAAACAAAGTTCTGAGTTATTTTTATATAAATTCGGAGAACTATTATAAAAGACGGCAAGCATCTTTAAGTGCTTCTCTTTCGCAAGTGAATGTTATCGCCCCGCATGAGGAACCCATATATGGCTTACGTCATCTAATGGTATATAAATAATAGAACATCCGTTCCTACATATGCATGTACCCCACTTTTCATTCCCATTTCAAGGACACATCACACATCAATATTGTACTATCTGTTGGGAAGGAAAAAAAAAATCTGAAAATAAGCACACGCACATTATGAGAATGGGCACAGATTCGTCTGTGCATAGAATCTGGGGTGCAAAAGTTCAACCGGACAGATTACGCTCCGTACCTAGTACTGAAATACATTTCGCTTGTTTTTTTTTTTAGTTTTTTTATTAATTTTTTATTTCAAAAGCTCTTTGTCAAAGGTTATCGCAGCAATTAAATTAGGAAATCGTGAACTACTTTGCGATTTCCCATAAACAAAAAAAGAATAGTTTAGTTCGGAAATGTGGTTGACTATCTCATGCAAATGGGTGGAAGGAATCTATGCATAGTTGGAAGAGATGAGTCGGAAACGGAAGGCTTTAGGGTTGTATTTTGTTGAAGCGCAGATAATGCGAAGAGATTGGTGTTTCCAAATGTGTCACCAAGGGGCATGTATTTGATGAACAAGTTCTTGTTTTGTTATGGGAGAATTCAGGTGGTTGTTGTATTAGATGGGGTGGTGTTGAAAGTTTTAAAAGTGACTCTTTTCTTTTTATTTCATGGGGTGCTGGTTGGGAAATGGTAATGGGCATTCTGGTGGCACCTTTTAGGACCCTGAATTCGAAATAAGATCATTTGGAATATGTACTATGGTGAGAACTATCCACGATATTGAGTGGAGACCAATAGGCTCTGGTGATTCGAGATGTCTGTGATGAAAACCTGCGGTAATAATACTTCATCTAACGGAAGTTGAAAATCCTACGAGTTCGAATAAGTAAATCGAAGGTGAACTTTATACAACATAGAAAAAAGAAGGCAAAAATTATTTTCTCTACCATACAAGGTGGGCAAACTTACTGACAGCTCTGAGGAAACAAGAACTTCTGTCATTGTTGTCTTTAATTCGAATTCTTCTTCATTAAAGGGTATTGACTGTAGCAAGTTGATTGATCTCTGTCCTGGACCGTAAACTAATTTCAAAGACCTCTAAATTCCTATTGCTAAAAGCTAAAATTTCGTATAGACTGTCAGCTAAAGGCGGTTCATGTAAATAATTCTAGCAGTGAACTCTACTTTCGGGTTTCTTAAATCTATTCATGTCAATTTAACTAGTAGGTTTACAGTAAAGCAATAAAACACTGTCAATATTTAAGTACAAAAATTGCAAGTCCGCCCGGAAACTTACAGAAGTTGTTACAAATAGTCATTTAAAGGCGAACCTGTATTTCCAACCCAACAATCCTCAGGTACATAACTACTTCGAGAATCGATTTCGAATGACCTTAACTTTAATATAATAGGTCGGCCCTTAAGAGGAAAAAAGAGGCACTGCTTACAAGCTATTTGCAATGTGTCTAGGCATGAAAGAATGTTTGCTATGTAAATAGCGCTCGCACGTAAAAATTTGACAGTTCGTCTAAATACAACGAGGAAGTTTTTTAAACATTTTCATAAATAGCTAAATTTATTTCAAAATTTTCCCACAATCGGTTCGGTCCATAAAAGATGGCGTCATATTAGATTACGTTTGATAAACATTTTCAGTGTTCAGCCTAATTTTTTCGAGCTTACAATGGCGAAATTTTCTAAACAAAATTATCCATTGTAACCTCTTCAAAATAAGGATTAAAAATGACTATTTGTAAGGCCCTCTGTGTTAAGGATTTATCTTTTAAATATTTACTTTTAACCTCTACCTTAAACTTGTTAAAGGTCACAATACATAATTTTGTATAGAAGATGTCATAAAATTTAAATGCGAGGCTTATCGATTTTTAGGCAGTCTTACTTTTTTTAGCTACCATAAAATTCCAACAGATGGATACCAAAATCATGTTAGGCAAGCCGTTTGATAGAGTGCCAAGTAAGATGGTTCAACTGACTTAAACGGTCACATACAATATTAATGTCTGAGAAATGACAAGAAAAGTTTTTGATGGTGATTAATTTAATGTCTGTCATGCTAAATTATATTCGCACCGTCTAGTTATTCCCTGCCTATGAATGTGATACAATGCAGTAGATCGGAGTGTACAACCAATCGCGGTAGTAAGATAATCTTAAGTCGAAAAAGGGGAAGCATATAGTTCAACTAAAGTTACACCCTATCTCCTGAGAAGAAGAATGCCTCCTTCAGATAAAGCAAGCCCTATGTTCTTCAGATAGTATTTCCCATGTTCGTTGTAATTTCCAACTACAAGATTTCCAAAATGTTGGGGGTGGTCGACTCGTAACATCGGATTTTATGTAAGAGCGAAATATGCCGATTTGGTTCGGGACATCGATTGAATTTTCAGACTACGGTAGAAAAGACCCAGAAATTAAAATACTATACCCGTCCTATTAATCGATTTTGAGCTTTAAGTTCATAGGTTGTATATCCACGAGGTGCAAGAGGTCCGTGGGGCTTTTCTAATAGAGGGCAGCACACCAAATGTTAATTTCCGAGTAAGGACTTCAAGCCTTTAGCATATTCCTGTGATAAAAAAGTCCAACAACATACCTACCTACTTTTACTGTCAAACTTCTTAGAAAAGTAGGTTTTCTGACAGGACAATGAAAAATGTAAGAACCGTAAAACAGCCCGCACGATTATCGGAGAATTGAGAGGAGCTTTTGGTCTATAAGGTATTCTGTCAACAGAGTTTGGCAAACATGTCTAGCAGCTGCATGTATGCTTCTTCTGACATCATAGCTTATGGAAATATTAGCAGCTTTTTGCGTTTTTCTGACTTTGTAGGGCTCACCAATGGCTTTCTTACAACTTCACAAGTTCTCGGCATTCTATTAGAATTTTTCGTCTATAAATAAAGCTTTGTGTGGGAAACTAGAAGTTTGTGATGGAAGTTTTATCTGAGAAATTTTATACTTCCTGACTGACTCCGAGTCCATTTTTCTTGGCCCATTTTGGGGGAACCGAACATTTTTTGCTAAGAACTTCTGTTAGAGTATTTGTGCTTTTTCCCGAAGACACCAAACACAAGTCATCCGCAATCTGTTTGCAACTAGCTCTTTTCAGGTTTGTAAGCAACCTTCTGAGAGGTAAAATTGTCAATATTAAATATAATGGTCAAAAACCCTTTTAAGTAAAACACTAAACCTACACTTACTATATAAAACCCCATCTAAAAAATTCCACAGTTGCAAATTGTCACTATCTATAGTACTTTCTAATACGACATGTATATTTTTAAACAGATATTTGAATAACTTCCCAAAGAATAAAATATATCTTAACGTTTTTGTTTAGTTGCCCAAAAGAAAAATGTCAAACACGCTATAATCTGTTTTATGTCTTATCAGTCTTTGCCTCCACTGAACCGAATCGTATCGATATTAAAATTAGAAACAAAAAAAAAATACTCAAAGTGTTCTCCCAAGTGATTGTATATCAATTAATTGCATTAGATAAACCAAAGAGTTTGTAGTGCGTGCCGGTGTTAAAACACGTCATACAAACGTTTTTAGTTTCTATCGTAAATTTTGAAATTATCAAATCAATAAGTTTTAGAGTTTTCCTTTCTGAAATGCCTTGTGTTTGTTTTTAATGGGTTTATCTAGTTTTACCGTGGTGATACTATTTAGATATTAGTTGCTACTCTTTTGGGTATTTGAGTTGAAACCTTGTTACTAAAGTGTGCTAGTTAAAGAAACAAATGTTTGTCTTTCGACAGTGAGCAAGTTTTGTAAGTATTTTGAATTTTTCGGTCCAATTTAATTTTGACAAAGATTTATATTTTACGTTGGAGATCCGTCGAAATATATACTCATTGGTAAGGGCCTACAATGAGGCAATTTTGAGTAACAAATACCTTTGGCACCTTTTAGTTAGAGGAACTGCCTACATAAAAAAATGTGACTTCGATCCAACTGACCGAATGTTGTTTAACTTGAGGGCCTTGGATGAAGTGTATAACTGACCTTCCTTTACAGGAAGAAAATCAGAACAAGTCCTCCGCAGACCCTAGAAAATAAGGATCACACAGCCCGACACAGCAACTGTAGGGCTGCTCCACGAAATTGAATAGCCTGTTGACAAATTCCTAAAGGGTTTATCGTATATTCCAAAGCGATGGTTGGAGTGATTTTTATTCCTAGGGCAGGTGTAATTTGCACCTTTCCAAAAATTACATTGGCAACACTGCAACATTCATATTTGTAAAAGGCAGATCAGTACAATTTCCTTGGATATAATATTTGGATTTATTATACTTTTTCGTTCAATAAAGAATAAAATCTTGCTTAAACTAAAAAAAGGGCCGTTTTGACAATTTTTAAAAAAGTGGGGGCCTTGAGGGTCCAAACAATGTTTGACCGAAGGCAATTATTGACACACTCGCAGATCTGAATATACTTAGAAAAATGTTTACATCTGTTTGTACCCAACTAGGTGGTTCTTCCATTCCAAGGCGGGGTTTTACTATGAGTCCGTGTAAAAATTCAACCAATGCACAAAAATATTGACTCTATTTTTTTTACCAAGAGAGTGAGTCGCTAGGTACTTAAAAGAATTCACGAGAGATCGCGCTTGTACCCATGATAATACGCTAAGAGTTAAAAGAAGCATTCTTTGGGGCATGTTCCATATGGATAAATAAAACCCCTTTTAACCCCTTTCAATTATCTGCCCAAATTTTTAACGCCTTTCTTTAGGAGGACAATTTTCCTGCGCCCAAGTAGAGCCAAAAACGAATCCTATATACTGTCGAAAGAAAAGTATAATCCCAAAAGAAGATTATTACTGTTCATTAAGTAGACACGATTGGAGAAATCCTTGCGAAGATAGTTTAAAATAGACTCCAGCCATCAGCAATGGAAACAACAACGGGCCTCTTGGAACACAAATGACCCTTTAGTAAGTCAAGACCCACCATAGAGCCCATCAACGGGGTAGTGGAAAAGCCGCCTGGTAGTTCAGAAGCTGAAATGAAGACATAAACAAATACTACTCGTTTATAAACATGGACGTTGGAAAAACACGTTTATGTCAGCGAATTGGCGGTCTTTGTCGAATTCGAACAAAGGGCTTCAGTCGTAGAATAATAACGACTTGTTTTTCTTATATAGAGTCATCCTCTGTCTATTTCTGATTATAGAATAAACGAGTACGAAGTGAGTGGAGGTGTGCCACAAGGCTCGGCCGTAGGTCCCTTGCTTTAGATTTTTTTTCCATAACAATAAGTTGGGTCTACGGAGGACCCAGTGGTCCGATTTAACTCAAAAACAAAACCTCCATTACGAATAGTTCGTCCACAGATGGCACCATTCAGCCTCAGTTCCAGTAAGAGGTATGCAAAAAAATAGGGGACGCAAATGGGACATAAGCAACCTCAGATCTTGTAATTGACTGACCAAGTTCCTTAGCTCAAATTACTACAAATAATTAGCACGAGTGGCAAGTAACACCTTCAGATCTATTTTTTGTCATTTCTTTGGGATCCGTTTCCGTGAATTTTATCTATGAAAACCCACAAGACTTTAGTGCAGAGCTAACACCTTTCTTCAGCAGATTAAGCCATTAAAGGTTTGAATTTTCTGAAAGAGGATGTACATGATTTCGAAAGTTGCTTGTAAATTGGATACTTTGAAAAGGGATTACTCAATCAAGCGATGCTTTGTAGAATTTTTGCGAGACCTTAACTCGCATTTAATTCACTAAAATCCACACAAATCTACTATTTCTTCATTCTAAACTTAAACTCATTTTAAAAAGTTTGCTCATCATTGGCACTTGCAAATGACGAATGGGACAGAAGCCATTGACAGATGGCGCTGTCTTACCTTGGTCTTTTGTTAAGTGGAAATAATTAACATTTTGAAAACGCATCCAATGCATCCATTTCAAACGAGTTTTGAATTTGTCCCAAGGCCATTGAAGGCACAACAGCTGTTCCAGTTGTTGGAAGCTGAAAATTTATGCATTAGAATAAAAATTCAATAAACTGTGTATATTGTCGAGCACAGGCCTATTACATGCTCTGAGTCGCTCTCCAACATGGTTTCGATCAGACCCATTATATCTGTTGAATATCTATGAATATTAGTGAAAGAATGGAGGAAAATGTCATTAATCATAAACATAATACCATCAACGTCACTAATGACAAACGAGTCAAACAATGCTCAAAGTTCGATGACAAATGGGTGGCTGTTCCTTCTAATTTCAAAATTAAGGTATATTTGAATATGTTGGTCAACAATGTGGTTCTGACGTATGTCGTTCTGTTTGTACGCCCAAGTGACGCAGTTTTCGATACAAAAGAGCGCCATAAAATTATTTCTGTCTTTTCATTGTTTGTGATGACAAAATGTATGTTTAAAAAGTTTCGCAGGACTGGTTACAGTGTGTAGATCTTGCGCAGGGCCTTTAACGTCGGTATTAGCTGGTTAAAAAAGCTACGTTCTTTATTGGGTAGACTTCGTTCACGGTGGTAGTTTGTCAAAGAAAGAAATGCTTATTGTTGATTTCCTGAGCACGATCAATTGGCTCTTCTTGTACCCAACTCTTTTCGGCGGCCGTTTTGCAAAGTTTTGCTTCGATTTGGTGATGTTTTTAAAAAAATTATTTAAAGGCGACCACAAAACGCCTCGAAAAGGGAACTGAAATGGTCGAAAATCGTGTTTTATTTCTGTCAGATGTGAACCTGTGTCTTTTGAGCATCGCGTCAAATGAAAATAGACCCGAAAAGAGAAAAACCGTCAAAAAAGGTTAAGTTAAATAAAAGAATATGTGAGGATCTCTTTCTACACTAGGAAATATAATGAACCATCGCTATGGCTGAATAACCAAACAAAATCAACCTTGTAAAGTGAAAATTATTGACCAACCATCTCTGGAGCTGAAGAGGACGTCAGGCGAACGTAAATTAGTAACAGAAACCAAGATCAGACCCAAATTAAAAGGAACAATGAGAGGAAGACGATTGTAGAAATCTATTCAAAACTCGAGCACGGCATTGGCGCTAAAACAGGTATCGTCAACACATCCTTCTCTCTCAATTTAAGAAGCATCACAAGAAAACCCCCTTACAAAATCACTTCCAATACATTAGACTTCATACACATGCTCTGACCGACTCCCCCGCAGACCCACAGCACACTGTAGGTACGGACACAATCAAAAGCCCTGTCTAGACTGTCTGTCATTGAAAAGTTGTCACATCAAAGCAATTAACGCTCGAGTTCTCCTTAATTTTGCACACGTTAATATACAGTCGATCGCGTGGACTCCTCACAACTTTAGAAAGAAACCTCCTTCAACCAATCCAGTTCATAAATTTCACGCAAAAAAACAACAAAAAAACAACAACATAACCATCCAACTTTAAATGCATAACTCATGGATTTTATGCCCGCAGGAGACGTGTCTCTCTGCCCACGATCACTGTTGTTGTCGAGTCCCTTTTGAGCCACACGAAAACCGCGGCGACAACCACAAAACGTGCTTACCGCACTCAACTAACCAAACATAGCCAAGCGCTAACAAAAGTATCTTTATACCTCTTTTGAATACACATATCGTGGTGAAAAAAAAATAAATAAATAAAGAGGACCCTTTAATCCGGCCAAACTCACTCACCTTAGCATAACTCGTGTATACTCCAACAGATTGTACAACAATGCATATCGCCAATAATTTCCATAGCAGCGGCATCGGTGCTGATGATCTACCCAACTGGGGTATCGACCCCATTCTGACACTAAACGTACAAAACTTGTAACGAAAATATTTAACTCAAAAACAAAAAAAACTTCAAGCCCTGTGCACTTTGGGCAAATGTGTATTTTTCGTTTCGGTAAACTTTCTTGTCACTTGGAAAAAAATTCAACTTAAACTGGCTACAAATGAAAATGAACGAAAAATTAAAAAAAAAATTAAATAAAAATTATATATTTAACGTTTTCTCTTATCACACAGGTTAACTATGTACATGGAACCACACGACCCGAAGCAGAAGAACATTCGAAATGCGCGAACCGAGTTTTATCGATGACGAACCTCCCCGCACAAGTGAACCGGATACCGGCAGAGAGGTTGTCCTAGGATTTTGCACGTCTCAGCGAAAAGAAATTCTACCAATGCGCGATCAGCTTAAGATTTGGAATTCGGATTTAAGATTTTGTCCTTCTGTGACTGACTAAAAAAATAAAAAAAATGTTTAACTCAATTTAAAAACACCGCAAAATTTAATAAAATCAGAGAAGAAAAAAAAAAATATTCGCCGAAAACTATCTTTGTAGCACCGACAGGATCAAAATCTGAAGGAGAACCTAACGTTAGCCGAACGATGTGTTCTTCTTTTACTTTCGCTTAAGTTTTTTTCTCTCTTTTTTTTGGTTTTTTTTCGTACCACGAATCCACAACGAACGATCTGCGTCCGTACCGTTTGACGGCGCGCAACTGAATGAAATTCTCAGCCGAAATCGTTCTCGTTCCCCGCAGAAAATCGAATGAAAACACGAAGAACAAACGAAAAAACCCATAAGCAAACGAAAACGAAAGAAAACCTGACAATCGGCCAAAGACGACAACGGCTACGGCTGCGGCAGCGATACCACCAACGAAAAAGCCACCAACAAAAGTATCTATCGCATACACAGACACACACTGTGCCACCTCACAGATGCGTACACCGTACACATACTGCCGCATAACTCATATTGGCTGATTAGTTCGCGCAATCCACTATCAGCAGCAGAGCCAGAAAGCAGAAACCCCAAAAAGCCACCATGCCCCGGTGGTTACACCCACCCACCCTCGTCGTTCGCCAGCATCAACGTCTTCATTGAGTTTTCGCCCCGGCCGGCTTTAAGTAGCAAGCCACATAGCCATGGGATCGGGATGTGGGAATGGGAATGCACCGATGGATGTTGCTTTTTGCTGATGGTGCAAAAGGTGGCGAGGGCGAGCTTACGATATCTGTTTGGCTCGTTGGAGAAACGTGCGAGAGAGAAATACGATAAGAGGAGACCGAATTAATTACACGCCGCTGCACAGAGAGAGGGACAACGAGAACGAGAACGGTTGTGGCTAAATAAAATCAAAATAAGTGAAACATAACCCGATAACCGAGAGTGGAAAAAGCACGTGGGTATCGCAGTGTTGTCGATAGGTAATTTTACAGCGCAGGGGTCGTACTTTTGCCATGGGCCGTTGAGATGCGCCGCCTAGTTTTGTACTGGTTTGGGTTTGGTTTGATTTAGAATTGGCTGGTGTTTTTCGGATTTTTTTTTTCTCAGCGATGTGTTGGTAAATAAGTGTTAAAAATATAAACCTAGTCGTATCGTATTGAAATACTTAAAAAATTAATAGTAGACAAAACAGCTCTTGGTTTTTTTTTATATCCCTTCACCTGTTTGAGCTCTGAACTCTTGGGACTCAGAAGGAACCTCTAATTTTGTGCTGGATTGGAACGGCTGCATTGAGAAGATTTCTCAGCAAAGTCATAGAGCAAAGTTACCAATTCAATTGGGAGCTTCCGTAAATTTAAAGTCGAAACTAAAATTTGTTTTTAGTGCGGCGCATATACTCGGATCTTCGTCGTATGTTCGCAGGAGTAGAAGTTTTTCCTAGAGATTTCAATGGTTTTTATTTTCCGGGCTTTGAACCTGAGATTCCTTCCTTGGTCGGTTGTTTAGCAAACTAATCACTGACCCGCTGTGCCCACAAGTAAAAGTGGTGCAACAAATTTCCGTTAAATTTATCATTTCTCCTAACCAACACGGCTTTCTTAAAGGTAGGTCGACTACAACTAACCTCGTTGAATGCGTGTCTTCTGCACTGTCGGCCTTAGAAAGTGGTAAAGAAGTTGATGTTATTGCAACTGATTTTAGTAAAGCTTTTGATAAGATATCGCATAATTTAATTATTTTCAAACTGTCTGCACTCGGCTTTGAACCAATACTGTTGAAATGGATTTCCTCGTATTTGGAAAACCGTTTTTATAGTGTTCGCTTCAGGTCCGTCCTGTCCGCCCCATTCATGGCAACCTCTGGTGTACCTCAAGGCAGTCACCTAGGTCCGCTACTCTGCATCTTAACTATAAACGATCTTGAAAGGGTCATTAAACACTGCGCTATTTCTCTCTATGCCGACGATACCAAATTCTTCAAACACATATCTTCATCGCAGGACTCCTGTTTACTGCAAAAAGATCTAGATAGTTTTTCTATCTGGTGTCTCAAAAATTGCCTGGAGCTCAATATTTCTAAATGCCCATCTATCACCTTATCCCGTCCCATGAGCTTAATTTCCGTTCGCATATGGATGAAATAATTCGCAAGGCCAATTCATCCCTTGGATTCATTAAACGGTGGGCAAAGGAGTTCTCCGAGCCCTATGTGACTAGATCTCTTTACACCACTTTTGTACGCCCCCTCCTCGAATACGCAAGCAAAACGTGGTCACCATTTCATCAAGTTCATATAAGTAGAATCGAAAACGTACAAAGACGTTTTCTTCGATTTGCGCTCCGAGGTCTTTCTTGGAACGATCCCTTAATTCTTCCCCCCCTATTTAGACTGCCTCAAACTTATTAACTTGCAGACATTCTTTTCATTCATCGACTCCTATCAGGCTCAATCGATTGCCCGTCTCTGTACAACTCCATCTTCTTGAATACAAACCCTCGAAACCTAAGAAACCCTCGCCTTTTCTACCTACCGACCCACCGCACGCTCTACGGATCCAACGAACCAAAATCCCGTATGCTCCGGAAGGTAAACTCAAACATTTCCATTTTTGATTTCAACCACAGCACTCTTTCCACTCTGCCTCCTTCACTCCAAGCCCTAACTATATATAATAGTTATAAGTCTAAGTGTCTAGTTCTAAGTCTTAGTTTTAAGTTATTGGAATAGTTTGTATTAAGCCAAATAAATGGGGGTTTCGCCCCCACCAAAATTAAGTGTGCCCACTTAAAGATGTCCACTGCATCTGATTTGATCTGACTGAGAAATCAGATGGATTGTGTGGCGCTGTTAGTAAGTCCCATTTCTATACTCGTCCAGAGGAGACCATCTTACTATATCTTTAGAGCTTGGGGTCTAGTGAGGACGAACAACAAATTAAGAGCAAAAATCGGTTGAGCTAGCCCAGTCACTGGATACGGACTGGCTGATAAGTGGGCCCGCCTTTGGCTGCCGAGTTATGGCCGCGGTTGGTTCCTAAATAAATTTGACCACCACTCTAAAAAGGTGAAAACGAAATTTTTTTCAATCAAGACGATAGTACCAACAGTATAGATAGATAGATAGATCTTGAAATACGGGGCCTCTTTAAAAGGAGCTTATTGTGCCTTCCCTGATGTGGTCCTAGAGACAACTTTTCACGCCGGAGGAAGTCAGGAGGACGAGTATCTTCTCTGGATTTCAGCAAGATTTGCCGATGTGACGATTTCCTCGCCAACGCTGTTTTTCTGAGACGAAGGACGGCCGGGCATTCCATGAGTATGTGAAGAGAGGATTCGTCACTCTCGAGAAAGAGTCTGCATGCAGGGTCCGTTGAGAAGCCGATGCGGTGAAAATGTTTTCTCAATATTCCGGTTAGGATTCTCAGGTTGTTTTTAAATTTAATCTTTAAACTTAATTTTAAGTTGTTTATTTGTTTGTCAACAAAGTACTAGGTCTTTTTTAGACATAAGGAAATTGAAATGGAACAAATGAAATGAGAGACCAAGATTGAAGAAAAATTAAGTAAACAAAGATAATACAGGAAAAAACAGGTACAAGACCAATTAAAATTTGAGCAACACAATTACAACTGGAAATAATTAATATGAAATATTTCTGTAAAATAAGTTTGAATTCTGTTTAGTGTAAAGAAAAGGCAAAAATGAGAAAAATAAGAAATTTGTCACAGATCGAAGTCGCCATAATGTTTGAACAATACAGAAAAGTAGTTTAATGATTATGCAATTGGTCATTTACTATTTATTTATTTATTTATTTATTTATTTATTTATTTGCTCGCCTGTTCTGGACTATACAGTTTTAAATGTATTTGCAAAACAAATACTCCCATAAAGAACTTTGCCCCTGAAGAAGTTGGAAAATGCCAACGAAATGTTAGTTTTAAAATTCGCATTTTGAGAAGAATCTCAGGTTCAAACCAGGGAAAATAAAAATGATTGAAATCTCAAGGAAAAAATTCTACTCCTGCGAACATACGACGAAGATTCGATTATATGCGCCGCACTAAAAGCCCAAAAAAGGAGACATACACAAAATCATACTTGGTCAACAAAATAATCTTGCCACAAAACGAAGTCTCGGAGATGTGCCTTCAATCTATTAAAACTATTCGGATCATTGCATGAAGAGTATAATTTAAAATCATCGGCAAACATCAGGATATTGCAATGTGGAACAAATTTGACAACATCATTAACGAATCAAATAAATAAGAATGGGCCTATGTGACTTCCCTGTGGGACAACGGATGTCACCATGATTTCTTTGGAAAAGTGTCCTCGAAACTTCACAACTCGGTATCTGTTTTCTTAATAGGATGACAGCCGTCTAGGCTTTGTTGGTTGGCTGTATTTCCCGTTACCTAACGAGGGAAAAACACAAATAGCGCATTGAGCGCCGCTTTGAGACCCACATTAACGGAACCTGAAAATAAAGGAGGATGAAAAATGTTAAAGGAGCCCAAAGCCAGCCTGTGGAGTTGAGAAACTTGATGATCTTGTTGAAATTGATGCTTTGAATGGCCATCATAAGAGGTATGACCTAGTTCACTGCGTCTGGTTTTGGCTAGGGTCGGACACTCACAAAGAAGATGGAACACTGTTTCACTCTTGTTTGTGTCAGCGCAGCTACGGCAGGGGGGTTATGAGGGATGCCAAGCTTGGCTAGGCGTATCCAGGTTGATTAGGAATATAGATTTTCTGGGGCAGAATTAGGGAAAGGAATGTTTGGTGCAGTTCTGTCAAGGTTCTGTAAGCCAGACGTCATTGGATTCGAAGCGCGCCAGTATCACAGCATGATTTTTGAAAAGATTTTTGCGTGGAGTTATTGCTCCCTTCTTAGCTTATAAGATTGCCATCTTAAGATATATGCGAGTTGTTGGACAAAATTGGACATCTTGCGCAAGATTATACTGTCAAACCTTGCACTTTAAAAATACCCTCATCACGCTCACACTTAAAGAATCATCCGTCGAGATTATTGAGCCTGTGAAGAAAGCAATTTCCTAGCTCAAGGATCCTGTAGATATTCAAGGGCAAGTTGATGTACAAGGTGGGCCAAAAGAAGTCATCCTATGTTGTTTGGCTCTAATTTTTTTTAAAGTTTTGCTTGTTCAGTTACCCGCTGAGGTGGAAATGAGCCTCATCGCTCATTATGATTTTGGTCGAAAAATCGTCCACTTCGTTTATTCCGCGTTCTTGGGGAGTGTATCGCTCCATGGCTTGTTCAATTGTATTCTACATCTGCCTAGTCCACAAATGTCAAAACAGATTCGACATTGGCGGCCATTTGCAAGAATAAGAGCATCTTCCAATAGGGTGATCTCTTTTGGCCCACCCACGGACCATTTAATGCATTTTAAACAAATATATAACGTATACAAATTTTGAATCAAAGATTCCGAAATCCTTCATCTCGAGAAAAGTATTTTACTTTTCATTGAATACGACAAACTTTTTCCAAAGTGAGATTGTATTTTGAAGAGGAAATTAAAGATAGAGGGACCAAGGAACTGCTTAAATGTTTCAAGAAAGGTAATCTTTAGTATAAAAATAAATCGTTACACAATTTAATTTGTATTTTCTTAGATTCACGTTAATCCGCAGCTGCATTCAATGCTTCAACTTATTCGATTCCAGAAAGGATACAAGGAACAAAAAAGAGCTGCCATTCTGTGAAAGGAAGGAAAATCTGCAGTCAAGAATTGTCGTTTTGAGACCAGAAATTCAAGCAATTCTTAATACAATATTTTTATAAGATCATTGAAAGATGCACATATAAGTTTCGCAAATAAATGTTTCCATGTATTTTTAAAGCGTTTTTCATATAACTTTTTTCATATACTTTTCCCTATTGCTGCTTTCTTTTAGAAAATTCACCATAATTTTAATAAGATTTTCACTATTTCTTCTTGGATGAAAACCATAGAGAAATCTTATAACTTTTCTTCTCTTTTATGTGGTTGTTTACACCCCTTTTATGGCAACACTTAGCGGGAGAAGTTCATTTAAAGGACTCAGAGTTACCCTCAAATATGATGGTCCACAAGTGTTTACTTTAACAAGATTCAAACCCAATAAAACTCGCACACAAAACAATTTCACGACGGCAACTCTTTTCACAAAATCACCATCTCTCTCTCGTGCATTTTCTACCGCGCACTCGCTTTGCAGACATATCCCCACGTTACCATACTCGCCTCCAATTGACTGGGCATCACCCTATTCCCCGTCCGTTTTGTTTGAAGTTCGAAGTACTATATCCAAAGGTACGCACACAACACACCTCTGCTTCATACCACCTCCAAGCACCAACTATAAAGTGGCACAGCTTTGGGGGCATTATTCCAAACAAGTCTCGCGTGTCAACAAAAACAAACAAATCAAAACACACGACAGTCTATAAATAAAAGGAGAATAATTTACAATACCGGTAAACCAAATGAAAACAAATCCGAAAAGCGAAGTTCGTTAGCGCATTGTCTGCATGCAGTCACAATAGCCGAGTGTTGTCTGATCGGCGTTCGGATGGAAATGGAAATGGAAATGGAAAAGGAAAAGTATCGTTCGTTCATTCACAAATCAACACGAGTTTGTTGGAACAACAAGAAGACGAAGCACACACAGGTAAATAAACAGAACCTTTAGTGAAAGGGCAACACACAAACTGGAAACATTGGAAATTCCCCCCCAAATCCAAACAATAGAATAGACAGATGCAGATACATTAGATTCTGTTCCGTGAGATTTGTGGTGGACTGTGGGTTTTCTCTTTTCTTCTTGCCCTCAATGGAACTTCCTATTGCTATCTGCGAATAATGCACTTAGTGGCTCTTTGGAGGAAGGCGTGGAGCTGGTTTGAGGTGCGGCTGGCTCTGTGCACATTGTGTGGGCACGAAAATGAATTTCGGATTGTGACGAAGGGATACCAGTCCCAGTCCCAGCATACGAGTAAGAAGACTGTTTTTGCAGGACACATGTGGAATGACATTTATATATTTTAAGCATGAAACATGTGGCGAAAAATTAAACACATGCTTGGTGATCTTCGCATCCGGTGATGTAGATGTTCGCTTCAAAAGTATGCACTCCATACATCATCTTTCTTTTTGTACAAGGGTGGGTTACATGTTACTTGTCATTGCTGTAATTAGGTCACGCTTGTCGCGGCTGTAAATTGAAGAGGTCTGTCATGAGTTTATGCTTTCAGCTACATCTAAAGAACATTTGACTTAATCACTGGGGCAGACACAATAAATGCATTGGAACCTTGCAAATCATGAGTGGAAAGAGTTCTAGTGTTTTTGTTTTTTTAAATCTACTGAAATCACAGAATGCATCTCACAGAAAGCCAGAATGCCCCAGAGTTGTGATTTTTTTTCGACATGCAAACCGCGCTACAAACACCAGCGAAACGAACTGGCAGAGGTAAGAAAAGGCAGCCTTCAGTATTCACAAATAAAATTGAATAAAATTGCTCATCAAAGTATCCCACAGAAATTCGGCTCACACGACGAACCGATTTTTTACAGAAAAGACCGTCCACTTATTAGTTCCCAGTCTATAGGTACGTTGCTTGAACTTTCGTAAGCGGAACCAAGGCTTAACAGCTATAGAAAGTAAAATAAGGAAGAAAATCACAGTTTTAGCAAAGAAGAGTCTCGAACTTTGAAAACCACTTTCAAAGATAGACTTTATCTTGAATTTTCTCAAATTAAGAAAAGTCGTTAAGAGGAGTAAAATGTGGACACTTTTGAGGCTATTTAAAATAGACTATAAGCCCTTATTTGGGATGCGTCCGAAATAATATGTACTCCTTAGAGTGTGTGGCAATTAAATGGAGCCCTCTCCATCATTGACTCGTGGTCCAGGAAATGCGATCTATCAGTCATCGCCATAAGATCGAATTAGTATTGTTCACTAACAAAAACTCCGCAGTTTGTCATGCCTTCTGTTGCGGTTCCCCCTCAGAATCTCTGACAACGCTAAATACCTGGGACTAATACTAGATGAGAAACTGAATTGGAAAATGAACATAGACGAAAGAATCAAGAAAGCCTCAAAAGCATTCTACACCTGTAGCAAAATCTTTGGAAAAACATGGGGGCCATCCCCCAAGATTAAACTCTGGTTGTACACAGCTATTGTAAGACCAATACTGACATATGGAAGTCTTGTATGGTGGCCAGCAATGAAAAAGGCTAAATATCCAAAGGCTATTACAAAAGTCCAAAGACTAGCTTGCATCGGAATCACCAGCGCGATGAGGTCAACTCCCACCGCCGGACTTGAGGCTATCCTCAATCTACTTCCGCTAGATATCTTTGTACAGTCAATGGCAGCAACAAGTGCCATGAGAATAAGCCAATCAGTAGACTGGAAATACGATGAAGATGGTCACTCAACGATCCTACAGAAGAACTTTGGCAGTGTACCTAACACGGATTACATCACGCCATATCCGGACTTCATAAGACGCTTGTCTACCGCCTACCCGAGCAGGGAAGTATGGAGAGATGGACCAGTACCTAACACGCAATCCGTTTCGGGTGCACACAGACGGATCAAAAGTGGACAACGGCGTGGGGCCAGGCATCTACTCTGAACCGCTGGGCATCTCAACATCACTTCGCCTCCCAGACCACTGCAGTGTATTCCAAGCGGAAGTCATGGCAGTGACAAGATGCGCCCGTGAGTCTGCGTTAAAGGCAATACCTCCGGAAGGTATCACCATCTTTATCCACAGCCAGGCAGCTATAAAAGCCTTAACTGCACCAGTAATAAAATCGAAGAGCTGTCGCGAAGAGTTCAAAGCTCTTGGTACACAGCACAAGGTATTACTGTGTTGGGTCCCTGGACATGAAGGCATTCCAGGCAATGAGAAAGCCGATGAACTAGCCCAACAAGGCTCGACTAATTTTCCAGAACAAACATGCCCCTCTGTATATTTCCCGCTTTGCACACTAAAGCTAGAAGCAGGGAAGAAGGCCACAGATGCGGCAAATGATGGACATCCATGGACACGTGTGTGAACACAAGGAAGCTATGGCCATCTTTTTGTATATCCAGAACAGAGAATCATGCGGAATAACCGGAAAGGTATTTCTACGCTTGTAGGTATCCTAACGGGACACAACACCCTACGATACTACATGAAGAAAATGCGACTGACCGAGGAAGAACTTTGCAGAGGCTGCGGCGCGAGGGAGTTATAGAGGACATAACCGACTTCCTATGTCACTGTCCAGGTCTCCAGCACTCCAGGAACAAATTCCTTGGAAGATACTTCTTCCACAACCTGAACGAGCTATCTAGCACACCGACAGACAAAAATCCCAGAGTGTGTTGATCATGGTCTTTTGGACATTACTCCATTGGATAAGGTACAAAGAGCCGCGACGAAAACAGGAAGCCTACAGATCATCTATCGGAAACTATATCATCCCGGGTGCTCTATAGAGTTAGACTATATAGTCGTTCGATGGGCTGTTTTCTTTCATGTTTTATATGAACAAATGATTTTTTTTAATTTTTTTTTATTTAATTTTTGAACAATTTACGACTCACATAGACTTTTGATTTTTGTTTTTTCCTTTTTTTATGCTTGTCCCCTTTTCCATTCAAAAGGTGTCAAAATTGAATCTTTTCACCTCAATCTGGTATCACTGGGCGCTGGTATATGCAGCGAAATATTTGAGAGAATTATTCAGGATAAACGATAATTACAGCGACTTTCAAACAGAGGCAGCTGATATAACTCAAACGGCAAAGGACTTAAAGAGTTTTTGTGAATGAAACCATCACTGTTACCATAGACAGAATCTGCCCTTCATTTAAAAGGTAGGGAGTATCCACTCTGAACTAACTGGTGGGGCTAACCATTGACGTTGACATATTTACAATTTATAATTTTAGCTCACTACAAATCCATGATCGATAGTTTGAGCAGAAACTGTCACAGATGGAACTTGGTTTTAAATTTAAATAGTTAAATCAGAAACGAAGTCTTTCCGAGATTCTAGGGCACTCATTCTTTCGGATACCTTGAACGGAATTTCCCCGATTTCGTACGAATCGAAGATAATTCCGTTCAACTCTTCAGACGATTATTGTCAAAACGATGGACCCCAAAACTAGCAACTAAGTGCACAAATTTTGAGGTTGAGAGCTTAATCGAGTTTATTTTCTACAAATCGAATGAAAGCTGACGACGGTTAGAAAACTTTCTTCAGAATATAACTTATTATGGTCCTCAAAATAAAAAAAAAAAAACCAATATCATCCAGATGAGTATTGCTATACGGAATCTGCAACTTGTAATGGAAAGCGGTTCTTCCGGAATTAAAATTATAGTGTTCATTCACGACTTGCTTTGTGAAAATTCAACAATCATGGTGCAGTTTGATAAAAAACAATGTCCTAAACTCAGCTAAAACTATGCATGAAACCGCTGCAAAGGACACAAGTAACTTCTCCGAACTTATCCAGGTTAAAAGCAAAGCTGAAAGACTGCAATAATTTTGTATACAGGCCACAACGCATTATAAGAATATAAGAAACTCATATAAGACATTGATGAGGAAAGACCGAAGAATGTTTTTCTTATATGTGTTCGCATAAAATCCACGTAGGCATACAAAAAAACTAGGACCAGAGATGAGCAAAAAAATATCTGGGGTCATGAACACAAATCGTCACAAGCACAAAAAAAGCATGTCCGGTCTAGATTGTACTCTGATCACTTCCCTTTTTCACGTGGGATCACAAGGGACCTCTAGTAATAAGGTCGAAATGTTCCTTTTTGGACATTCGCCTAACCTAACCTAGTTTCATGATTGGACAGAATTGCATACTCACGGGGGTTACTATTGGACACTGCGCGAAAGGCGTAGGTACTCCATATCGACTATTCGAGTAGCTATAGCCTATAGGGCGATGTCCAAGAAAAATAAATAGTTCCCCACAGGCTTTGGAAATGCCCAACCCCAAGGAGCAACAGATTGGATAACTTCTATAAGGTTGAGCCTCTCAAGAATGCCGATCTGATAGAACTTCTGATTTATACTATATTCTGGGTGATTCTAATATTTAAATGGACTTTTTGGACTGGAGGAGCTGGATATAACAAACTTTAGCAACAGAGATTCGTGCAAATCTAAAAATAAAAATATAGTTGGCGCAACAGGTCCGTATAGGAGCCTAGGTCAAGCTTCCGACAACCATTGCTTGTGTGAGTTTTAATTTGCTGGACGAATGGAATGGTCCTTAATTTTTATACCGAGCACGAAAGGCTGAATTGAAACCCCTTTTTAAGAGAGTTTTACTTTTGCGTGTTTGCCAGACGTTTAGAAAGGTGGCGTATAATGGGAAGGACCCTTCCCAGATTTTAGATCCGCAATCTCGAACTCCTATACGGCTTATCAAAGAAGCTACTCGCTGGTAGCCCAGTATAGTCACTTCTAAAGCTTTGTTCAGACGATTGCCAGATCTGCCAATATGGTCAGGTCTACAAATGATCTGGCAATGAGCTGCAAATGATCTGACAATAGCGAACTACCTTACAATGCCAAATTGACTGTTAACACGGTTGCCAGGTTTTGTCCCAAACTCTGACAATTTCATAAATTTGTCTAACAAAGTTGGCAAGTAGAGAAAATTGCAAGTTCACACGGTTGGCAGATGTTTGTTCACTAAATATTTGCAGATCCGTTTGCAGGCATTGTCAGACAAATTAAAAATATTTTTTTTTTTTTTCATTCACTGGTTAAGTCTTGATTAAGAAGCGCGTAATAATAGAAAAATAAAAAAATAAATGGTATTTGAGAGCAGCGAGGAGGATGAATTGCCACATAAACGTCGGCGTGTTTGCACGAAGGATAGGGTGGCTCGACCAACAGCAAGAGGGACAAAATTGCTCGTGAAAATGAGAACTGAGGAGTAACAATTGTATCGCAATTGTTTGAGTATGGATTCCAAACAATTCGATGACCGTTTTGCTTTAGTGACTCCGCATATTAAAAAACAAGAAACAAATTTGTGTGCTAGCATTCAGCGGCTGGGCGGCTTGTGTTGACTCTACTATACCTAGCTAGATCTAGATTCTAATATGTCCTTTTAGAAGAATCAGTAAAAGAGGAAAAGGGTTATAAACATTCCGAGATCCTTTTCGTTTATTTCAAATTATTTAATTCACACATTTGCACCAAACTACAGAAAATGCCACAAAAATAACACCGAAACTGCTTTTTGTTGGTTCAAATTATGAGAAATATTTGTCTACAAATGAAAAATTTGCAACCACGGCACATCTGTCAATAGCAAATGAGTCTGCAAATGTCATAAACGTCTGGCAATGGTCTGACAATGATCAAATTAGGTGTTCAGACGATTGGCAGATTCATTGTCAGATGGCGGTCTGGCAATTATCTGACAATGACTTTTCTGCAAATATTGGTAGACCAAATTGCCAGTCCACACGGTTGGCAGAGATTTGGGACAACTTTTTCATTTGCAGACCTGACAATATTGTCTGATCTGGCAATCGTCCGAACAGAGCTTAAGACAATCGTCTCTTCAATTAAAGTGAATTCTGTGACAAGAATATGAAGGCAGAAATAGGTAACAAGTTTGAGTTCTATAACTTGGACCAGCTTTTTGGGACATTAGTTCCAAAAATGTTTTGTCGAAGATGGGACATAAGTCCCAAATTTTCCCATAGATAATATTTAGCATTAGGAATCGAATACTTCAAATTGGGCGCACGCGAATTGCTACCATTGTATTATGAAATGTGTAAGGGGGCCAGGGCTGCCCCCCTGCAACCCCCCTGCTTGGGTTTACTGGTGCGAGGTTTTTTTCTTGTATTTATTTGTTTAATTTTCATATTGTTGGGTGGGACATAAATCCCAAATTGAATTTGGGACTTATGTCCCACTTAAGTGGGTTATAAGTCCCAAAACTAAAAATAGGGACTTATGTCCCTGCGCCCATTTTCAATATCTCTAGGGAACTCCGAGAAATCCTCTGATTGAAACTTGAATAATGAATTTTTATAGTCGTTTGCTCAATATTTTCTTGCAGTTCCTGTAGTTCCTGTAGTTTGTCGAAAAAGTAGTTACTGAGGTCTTCTTAAATGCGACAAACAAATGTTGCCTCTTCAATTCAACCACCACCTTTGAACCGTCGATATAGACAGTTATCATGCTTCTGTGACGTATTTTTTGACCAGTTCTCTGCTGTAAGGAATTTCTGTATTGAGTCTTCTTTTAAAGGCGAAGGTACTTCGGTGTCTTTTCGACGGCACTTCTTTGTGATGAAGAAATGAAAGTTGTGTTCAGGTCTTCCTATAAAGCTGGCAGCCGTTTTAACCACTACAGAAGTCCGATAAATTTTGAGCTTGACTCTGCCAGTTTTGTCGCAAAGTATTTTTAGCTTCAGAGCTCATTCTGAGCATTAACTGATATGCTCTGCTGTTGAATAGATGTAGGGGAAAGTCTATATAAAGCTCAACTAGTGAAAGAAATGGGTGCACATGACAATCCAGCGAGTTCATGATTTCTTCCCAATTTTTTTGTACCACATTCCCATACATACACCCAGCCAAAAAATCGCTTTTCCTATTCATAAATCTGTCGCACCTACACACCTTTACCAACATCTATTCACTGTTAACACAGGGACAAACATTTGGCTGGGAATAAACCCAATTACCAGTCGCCAATATTCTTTTCGCTGTGTTCGTCGAAATCAGCTCTTGATAGCTTTGGGCAAGGTTATCAACAGCCATATACGATTGGAGCCATTCGAAGTAATTTTAGAACAGTTCCTACACACAGAATAATGTTACTTTGCGCACTTTTTCGAATCATTCACAATTCTTCCTATTTAATCAAGGCGGCCAAATTTACAGCTTTGAGACGGCTCCTTTGACTGTCGATGATAGCCTCACTAGTGACCCGTCAACTAGTTATTATCAACTACACAATTATTCAACAAGAATGTCTATCGCTAAACAGAAACAGAAAATAGGAAGAGCCGTCAAAGTTTATTGACCTTGGGAGACTTCCTCGCACGAAACAAATTTGCACACCTCCCGTTTCCCATCAGACTTGTAACAGTGGTTCCTTTTAATTTTCCCATACGGAATAAGGATCATGCGCCGCTCTGTCAGAAATACGAAACCTATCCAAACCAATTATCACCCAATTCTCCACTCAACAGACCTAAATGTCAATAAATCACTCTGAAAGTCGCTGTGACAAGTGCTTGTCCTTTAATTGGGTGGCCAAAGGGAGAAATCCGCCAATCGCACATCCTATTGGGCGGCGGCACAACGCATGCCCTGTGAGATGCACCACTGGCAGAGCAGCTCATTCTAAACCCTCACCCGAAATGAATTGACCTGTCGCAGTGTTGCTGAAAAATGTGTTTTCAGATTTTGAAATTCAAAATCTCGTGCGATAACGACGACAGTAACAGACCAGCACTTCGGGTAGGTGAAGAGTTCATCAGTTTCAAAATTAACTTGCGGAAATTGACAAGATAATGGGCCAGAGATTTTGTGCTGAGCGTTTCAAAATTTCACACAAAATTATTTTTCTAATTGTTGTTTCGTTTTTACAGATTTTTTTTTTTTTTTTTTTTGACAATGGGTTATCGGTGTTCAATGGCTTTGATTAGGAGCTTCATTCAGAGAACCATTTGTAAACGCGCAAGTGAGCAGTTTCCTTGAGAGGAATGTGGAACAATGCCAACAGAGATTAGGTTTGTGATATTGTGAAAGAGAACGTGGTCAAAAGTTTTACCCTTCAGAAAATATTCCCTCTTTAGAAATAGGGGCTAGGGGAGCTGGTTTTAATATCCTCTGAACTTATGGGCTGATACCTGATATGTAATGGGAGCATTGGAAATATCAAAAGTCGGCGAAAACTCGATTTGAGGACAACAAAAAACCATCATCGAAAATTTATGGCTAACTAACTAAGATAGGTTCGATTGAGAGATGCTACTCTAGGAACAACGTACGGAGGGAGATTTACCAGAAGTTTAAGAGAAGATGATAAGGCAGCAGAGCAAACCCCATAAAGAGGACGAAGGAAAACTTGCAGTGGAATCAAAGTCGGTGCTGAAGAACTACAAGGTGGGCCAAAAGAGATCACCCTATTGGAAGATGTTCTTATTTTTGCAAATGGCCGCCAACGTCAAATCTGTTTTGACATTTGTGGACTAGACAGATGTAGAATACAAGTGAACAAGCCATGGAGCGATACACTCCCCAATAACGCGGAATAATCGTGTCTATTTTTTTGCGTAACAATTCGTCTGTAGTGTTGGCGCAGCGCGAATTCCGTCGCCGATTCCACGGCCGTCCGACACCGACTGCGTAGACACTGCGCCATTTGGCAACCAAACTTGAAGAGTGTGGGACCACACGAGACGTTGCCAAGAGTGGCCGGCCCCGGAGCGCCCGTTTTGCCGAGAATATCGCCGCTGTTGACGAGGATGTGAAGCTGTCGCCGGAAACATCGACCAGACGCCGTGTCTCGCAATTAACCATCAGCCGGTCGTCCCTAAGGCGAATTTTGATCAAAGAGTTGCGCATGTTCCCGTACAACGTCCAGTCCGTGTATCAGCTGCTGCCTGTCGACCGCCAAACGCGTGTAACCTACGCCCAAAGCCATCCTCAATCTCAAGAAAGAAGTGGACTATTTTTCGACCAAAATCATAATGAGCGATTAGGCTCATTTCCACCTCCGCGGGTACGTGAACAAGCAAAACTATCGCTTCTGGGGCACCGAAAATCCACGAGTAATACACGAGGAGCGATTACACCCGCTCAAAGTTACTGCATGGTGCGCTATTCACGCCGGAATCATCAAGCCATTTTTTTTCAAATCGGGCCGCTGGTCAAACGACAACAGTGGACGGTGCGCGCTATAGGGCCATGTTTACCGAGTTTTTTCTGCCGCAATTGGACGAATTAGGACTGCAGGACATGTAGTTCCAACAGGACGGAGCTACGGCACACACTGCGCAAGCCATAACCGATATTCTGAAGGCGGCGTTCCCGGGTCGCCTCAGCTCTCGTTTTGGCGATTTGCACTGGCCCGCAAGATCGCCCGATTTAACCGTTCCAGACTTTTTTTTTGTGGGGTTTTTTGAAGTCCCGTGTTAACGTGAACAAGCCCGAGACCCTAGAAGCCCTCAAGGACAACATTCGACACGAGTGCGAGAATCTGTCGCCCGAAGTTCTCGCCGAAGTAATGAAAACGAGTCCGTATGGCAATCAATTGTGACGGCGCCCATTTGGCCGATATCATCTTCTCGACTTGACCAATAAAATTCTAAAGGTTCAAATAAACATAATCAAAAAACAGAATCGAAATTAAATTAGAGCCAAACAACATCGGATGACTTCTTTTGGCCACCCTGTAGAAGCCTCAATAGAATTAACCTCCTTCTACATACATATCAAGAATGTGGCTGTATACAGCTCAGCATAAGTTAAAATATTATGCTTCAAAAGAAAATTCTCTATATGGAGATCGCTAAAGGCCAAGCATGGGTTATTAAATAACCGAACAAACTGCCCAAAACGGACCCAAATGGTATACGTCAGGTTGCAAAATGGACTCAGGGAAGGAAGCTGGCACTCATCTACCAAAACACATTCTCAATACCTATGGGGAAGTGCCTCACTGTAGTTCAAGCCAGAGCTCCATGCTAAATGTAAGCAATGCGCGAACATCCACAACCAATCAGGGTTCGAATCGCGTCATTCGTCAACGAGAGCTGTTTCGTATGTTAAATCGACCTAGTTTCGTAAACGTGTATAGCTCGTTGCCAGGTATTAGGCGCGAACATTTATATATTCATAGACAGTAAATCACCTATAAACTCAACAACTTAGCTCAAAATCAGTCCTGACGCTGCTTCAATACCCTTCAGACTCTCGGGGGCTCCCGCGCAGGGCCGAATTGAGGGAAAGAAATAGCTAGCCGCCTTTATAATCGATCAGCTGTCAATTCGACTTTAGAAATCTGGGTATACAACATGTTTATCACATGTTGGGAGGAAATTCCAGGCACTTAACAGACCAAGACGGCCAAACATAAGGTATAATAACTGAGGAAAGAATTTACTGGTCCATTGAGACTTTTTCTCCATTCAAGTCACCTGGGCTTGGCGGGATTTTTCCAATCATGCTCCAGAAGGCCAGACCAATTATCATACCAACCCTGATGAGACTCTTCACACGCTGCCTAGAATTTGGCCACATTCCTAGGGCATGGCGAGAAGTAAAGGTCGTCTTCATTCCGTCTTCATTCATTGAAAGGATCACTAACGCAAAACTATGTGACATTGATCTCAGAATGACAGCCTCAAGAGGTACACCACAAGGAGGAGTAATATCCCCCTTACTCTGGGTTCTTGTTATAAACGAAGTACTAGGAAAACTCGAAAATAAAGGGGTCAAAGTAACTGCTTATGCAGACGATGTAGTAATACTTGCTAACTACTAGCAAATGCATTACGAACACTTAAAATGTGGGCAAACCAATGCGGTCTTGGAGTCAATCCACAGAAGACTGAACTGGTCTCGTTCAGTAACAGAAGAGTGATTCCAAACTTCGATCCTCCTACTATTGAGGGTACACCCCTTAGGGTAGCCGGGAGTGCCAAATATCTGGGAATAATCTTAGATAGGAAGCTCAATTGGAAATTAAACGTCAATGAACGAGTAAAAAAAGCTGCAAATGCAACCGAATCTTCGGAAAAAGGTGGGGACCAAACCCCTAAGTAATTCTGTGGATGTATAAGGCAATTGTGCGTCCAATACTCACGTACGGAAGCTTAGTCTGGAAAATAAAACCCGGATGAAAGCCAACAACAGCTGGAAAGAATTAACTACCTGCGAAATTTCACGGAAGCTATGGCCGGAATATAATCCAAGTCGGACTAGCAAGCTTATGCGGTTTGAAGAACGTCTATGTATAAACTGGTAGGGGCCCTAACGGGTCACAACTTCCAAAGATAACACACAATGAAAATGAAACTCAAGAATGACGATATATGCAGGGGTTGCGGAGACGAGGAGGTACACGAGGACACACCTCACTTCCTCTGTCAATGCCCTAGTCTTGGAAGATATTACTTCCATGACATACATGAACTTTCAGATGTCTCTTTATCTAATCTTTACAGGTTCATAATGGCTGGAAAAGGTCGAGTAACCGAGAGGGAACAACGCTTACACCAACAACATCGGCTAACCCCCCAACAAGGGCATCACAATGGGTCCACATGGACCTAAGTGGGGTGCGGCAGGACTCGCTTTTGCCGTACCCACCCATAAACCTAACCTAACCTGAGGTCATGACGGGTTGGAATTGGGATATCACCTAAATAAAATTGACTCCCCGATGTAGATGAGTAAGCTGAGCATTTTATGTGTGAATGTCAAGCTCTATATTCAGATATAGAAGGAAGTTCTCTTCAAGGGAATTTTAAGTCCAGACGAATTGAGGTAATCCTCTGCTGAAAAGTGCTACTAAGCCCGGCACTACAGTTCTTTTAGATCCACTTACCTCTACATCGCTCTAGCATGTCAGAAGTTTAAAAAAGGAATTTCGACAAATTTGCTTAAGAGTCAGTTCGAAACGAGTCACTCAGGTCTTCGAAGAAGAACCTTACCTTTTAAGAAAACCGTTCGTAAAACGACAAGGACTGGACAGAAGGTGAGCTTTGGTTACTTTTACCTCTTCAACTCTTTATAGCGGATACAGACATTTTTGAAGGGACTTCCATTCCACGGACGTGTCTATCGCCTACGGACCTAGTTTTATTTCTATTTATAGAAAGGAGAAGTTCTTCCGACCTTCTATTTTTGACTTTCAAAGCCTCTTCCTGAGGTGGAGAAAATTGATTGATTGGAATGGAACTTGCCCCCACTAATGCCATTATATCTATGGCGCAACCTCAAGTTAAACTATAAAAGTTGTCCAATCTTTAACACTGTGACCATTTAAAACCTATTTCTGACAAATCAGGTCAGTGACGAGCTGAAAATAGCAACCATTGACAGCAGACTAAGTATACCACTGACAAAGCAATCAATCTAGAGAACTTGAAAATATTTTAGAAAGACTATTATTCACCGAGCCATTTGAAGAAGGTCAACAAGCTGGGATTAGAATGCATCCACAGACGAACTGACAGTCCTCCGACAGCCCATAAATATCAAATAATTTGATATAGCAAAGTTCACAACTGTCAGCCCTAATTGAAATATATGTTTCGAAAATACATATACGCTCATCATCGTTAAGTCAGAAATGGTATCGTAAATTATTATTATTCAAGTGACATCTCTTCTTTTTATTCCCTTTCCAATTATTGAGTTTGTTGCGTTTCGAAAGAGTTTGGTACTGTTTGCGTCGACCCGCACAAGTGATTGCACACACTGGCATTCCCAGAAATTGATTGACCCATTATTTGCTTAACAGAAAAGAATGACATATGAACTGGTGCTTAATAATTTGTCATCGGCAAAAGTAAACATGCGGATGGTATTGAGGGCGACAGTAAATTTAAACGAAAATTGCATCTTAATTTATTGTCGGAGGAGGTTACTTTATTTTAATTAGCACGCTCTGTTGAGCGGTTCCTGGAGAGACGCAGGCAGTAATCATACAAGCAGAAGCAGAAGCTTCAGATTGACATGGGAAACGCATAAATCAAGTTTGTCAAGGGCTGAAATGGTTATATGTAGTAGGCGATGTCGCGTCTGTGAAAATGTCTGTTATGGAAGGTTCTGCATTGTCTACAAATTTTTGTTTCAAGGGTGACAATAACTTTGAATAGGATCTCATCTCTCCTTGTAAGCTGAGCGATAAATGAACTGAGCCGTTGAGGAGGAGACACAGAGTAGAACTGGAGATTTTAACTAAACAAAATTGCCAGAAGGCAGAAAATACCTTCCACAGCCGCCCGGAATGTTTTAATTCCGATATAGAGCCTCCAGCCTTAAGTAGTTACCACACCGACTGTATGCAAAAGTATAATCACTAATTAGACCAGTCAACTTTAAGGAAGAAGTATAGGTAATGTTGAACTTAACAACAGCGCGATAGTGAAGCTGCCGAATTGGCCAGATCTCTAGTCAGTGAAGCGATCGCCTAGTGTGTCAATAGCTTTTCGAAAACTAAAATTAATACTGAGTGCGACCAGCAAAACAAACCTCAGATGAGACGACTACATCACATGCTGTATTTGGCCAAATTTGAGTTCAAAAAGATGGAGGTTTCTACTTGGCAAAACAAGCACTATTATTGGAGTCATGACAACAGACTCCTTCCACCTTATCTTAGCAAATCTTCGTGAATTGGTCACCATCAAACATAAGAAAACACGTCCACAAAGGCATTAAAAATCGAGTCCAAAAACCCTCGCAAAACACATGAAAAACCCGTCCAAATACGCGTCAAAAATGCTTCCAAAAAGTCGTCAGAAAACGTGCTAAAAAAGGGGGTTCGAAAATGTTTCCGAAAATGTTTCACAATCGACTCAAAAAACTCGTGCAAACGCTCCAAAAAACGCGTTCAAAAACATATCAAAAATACTTCAAAAACGCATAAATAAACTCATCCAAAAACGCTTCAGAAAACTGCAAAAACAAATCATTAAACACTTTAAAAAATCCTTTAAAAAACGTGTTCAAAATCACAACAAAATCGCATCCACTAAGTAGTGCAAAAACGCTTAAGAAATTCGTCTAAAACCGAATCAAGAAACCTGTGCAAAAACACGTTAAAAAACGCCTTGAAAGGTGAGTTGAGAACTATTCCAAAAACGCTTTAAAAAAGCATGCAAGCCGCATCAAAAACCCGTCCTAAAATCCAAAAACGGCTTCATAATCGATTCATAAAACTCGTGCAAAACGCTTCAAAAAACGCGTTAAAAAACATAAGAAAAACGCTTCAAAAACGCATCCAAAAACGCTGCAAGAACACTGCAAAAACAAATCATTAAACACTTTAAAAAATCCTTTAAAAAGCGTGTTCAAAATCACAACAAAATCGCATCCAATAAGTAGTACAAAAACGCTTAAGAAATTCGTCTAAAACCGAATCAAGAAACCTGTGCAAAAACACGTTAAAAAACGCCTTGAAAGGTGAGTTGAGAACTATTCCAAAAACGCTTTAAAAAAGCGTACAAGACACATCAAGAACCCGTCCTAAAACGGCTTCATAATCGATTAAAAAAACTCGTGCAAAAGGCTTAAAAAACGCGTTTAAGAACATAACAAAAACTCTTCAAAAACGCATCCAGGAACACTGCAAAAACAAGTCATAAAACATAGCAAAAACGCGTCACAAACGCTTCAAAAAAGGGTCCGAAAACGCATCCAAATATGTTTTAAAAAAAACCATCCTTAAACGCAGCAAAGAAACGCTTTCAAAAACTGGTGCAAAGCTAATCAAAAACGCTTCCTAAAACGCTCGATAAAACACAACAATCGACTCCAAAAACTTTTCCAAGAAAGAGCCCGTTTAAGAACGCTTCAAGAAAACGCTTAAATGATCACGTCCAAAAAATTAAAATAAATGTCTCGAAACACCCATTCCACGCTCATCAAAAAAACGCGCCTGAAAACGCTCTAAACGACGCATACAAGACACATAAAAAAACGCTTCATAAAACACACAAATCGAATCGAAAAACTCACCAGAAACTCACCCGAAAACGTTTAAAAACGCTTAAAAAATTAATAGAAAAACATTGCAAAACAAGTCAGAAAAAAAAACAAAAACGCTTCATGCAAAAATGCACCGAAAAACTCGCCCAAAAGCACAGTCAACTCTGTGATGAGTTTCAACAAGAACACTCACAATAAAACTCGTACAGAAATTGGTTTTCCAATAAGAAACATGCTCTCTAGGTCTGCACAAGGTTAATAGCAAAACTATGAAAATGATTGAGGTCAGTTGGGTCTTAGCCTTAACGATTTGTATCTCAGTGCATGCAGATTTATTTTGAAAGTGCAGAGTAAAAAAATAGCCGTACCGCATAGCCCAGGCCAAAAATGATTGATGATAAGTTATATCCGTTACAAAGGGCCTTTCTCACAAACATTTTGAACCTTCAAGCTAAATACTTTGTAGGTCACGTTAAATCAAGCGATCACTAAATATGATTATTGGTATCGCGCAAAGAGCAACAATGAAAGACCAACCTATGCAACTACCCCATTCGGTATAAAGCTCCTACAACATTCTTCGGCAAAGTTGAACTTCGAATTGGTTGCGTTACAGGAAAACGTATTTTATTTATCGCTGGCAATGTCGAAAGACTTCATTGGTTGTTGCACAAACTAGAATATGGGTGCAATGTCCAGGCTAGGAAATATGTGTGTGTTTTGTGAACTCGCAGCTTTAAATTAATCTCAAATAACGGTTGTTTGATAGCATCAAATACAGTTTTATGAAGAATTGTATAGAACTTACCGAATGTTGTTAAATTTTTGCACAAATGAATTGGCATGATGGGGCGGCTCCACACAATTTGTTGTTTGAACGACTTGCCGAAAAAGCTAACACTTACAAATCAACCGAGAATCGAACGACCGAGTCCGCGAAGAAAACATGTTGTAACTTGTAACAAAAATAACTAACACTGATGGAGTTGCACAACATAAAAAATGCTTGCTTCACTTTAATTTTCACGAAAATATTATTGCCTCCAATTAAATGTAAACTATAAATTAATTAATCGCGGCACTTTCACTTCAAGTTCAAGTTTAACATTGGTCAAGATAGAACACGCACCGAAAACACAAGACGAACACGACACGACCGCGCACTTTAAACACTTTCTTCAGACTGAAGTTGAGACTGAAACTGGACGCGTTCAGTAGCAGCAGCGATGCACTTTTTTGCGCAGATGGGCTAGACTAGTAATCTAGTTGCTAGTTCCCTTCCTAGTTGTAGGATGGTACTAGAACAATATTGCAAATTGCAATTCGACTTAATGGGAAAATACGTTGGCCACTTTAAATGGAGTTTTCGGTGCGAAAAAAGAAACTTGACGGGTTTTATCGTATCGTATTTATTTGACAGGGATAATTTATAATGGTTTCCGGAAGTGATTAAAACAAGCAAATCACAAAAACAAACAAAAAAAGTGCGATTAGTAGGGAACTGGGTTTCGATTTTAGTACAAAGAATCGTAATACGACACATGAATGAACGAATGAAGGACTAAAATGTAAGTTATTTCACGTAAGTAGGTACCGACTGTCAGTTCTGTCGTTTTAAAATTTTGTTTGGTATCCCAAGCCTATATTTTTGGTTAGTTAGCATTTCTATGCAAAGAGTATCCAAAATAATTAACATGAAGTAGCTGTATCCGTTTCGACAGCATTGCCTACTATGCTTGTACATTTTGTGGGTACGTCACAAGATGACAAGATACAGTTCTACATACCTGATAGTGAAAAGAGGAAAAGTTTCCGCGGGTACCTAGCACTCCTTAGAGATGTTTCGTTTTAGTTTTAACATAATTTCCCTTCCTTGGTAGGAACGGAGAAGGTTACCAATTGAAAATTTGGTCATGTGGTTCATCTAGATAGAACAATCAAAATGACAAATGGAAAATACTGTCATAGGGTTGGGGTCAAAATTCTGTAAGAGTAAACATTTTTTAACAAAATTCTGTGTTCAAAATTGTGTTTTCCTATATTCGGCTTTGAAAAATGTCCACAAATGATTAAAATAGGTATGGAAAATCAAAACGAGAAAAAAACTAGAGAAAAAACACGTCAAAGTCGAGAAAGCATCTGTCAAAAAAGTCAGAAGAACGCGAGAATAAAAACCCGTGAAACGACGCCTCAAGAATGAAAGAAAAAACGTGTGAAAAACCCTTAAAAAAATGCGAGAAAAAACTTATGCGTAAGCCCGATAAAAAGGCGAGAAAAAACGCGTCGAAAAAGGTTTCAAAGGACGGGAGAAAAAACAAGTCATAAGAAAAAAAAAACAACATCAAAACATGCCTCAAAAAATACTTCGGAAACGTATTGGAAAACACGTCAAAAAAGCGTCGAAGAAACCTGCTCGTCAAAAAACGCGTGGAAAAAGGATTTTAAAAAACGATTCAAGAAACGTGAGAGAAAATGGGTCAAAAAAAGCGAACTTAATATCTGAGGGCTTCGTATTGTTGGGCGATTTTTTTAGCGAATCGCAACTTATCGAAACGAAGCACAACGGACTGTCATTTATGATGCCTTGAAACTCCTCTTTATTTAATTTGGTTTCTAAATTCTGATTTACAGCTGACGAACTGCAAATGAAGACAGTAGATGTCTCATAGTAGGCCTCCTTGGAATATTCGATAGCCTTACGAATTTTATCTGTGAGGTCTTCAATCGACGCTGAGCTGTTGGCGTAGGCCTTATCTTTCACGTGGCCCCAAAGGAAGAAGTCGCAAGGTGTTAAATCACAAGATCTCGGTGGCCAATTGTGATCACCTCTTCGAGAGATAACACGGTCCGGAAGCTTTTGCCGTAAAAGATCAATGCTTTCGTTGCTTGTGTGGCACGTAGCGCCGTCTTGTTGAATGTAAACGTTGTCCAGATCAATACCATCCAACTCCGACCATAAAAAATCATTAATCATCTCTCTATAGCGCAATCCATTCACCGTAACTGTTGATCCAACCTCATCTTCGAAAAAGTAAGGTCCAATGAACCCGCCGGACCATAAACCGCACCAAACAGTCACACGTTGAGGATGGAGAGGCTTCTCAACAATAACTCTTGGGTTTTCCGAGCCCCAGATGCGACAATTTTGCTTGTTGACGTAGCCGCCGAGGTGAAAATGGGCCTCATCAGTCAAGATGATTTTTCGATGGAATTCCGGATCATTTTCAAGGACCCAATCAGCAAAGACACGACGTTGTTGAAGCGTGTATCGTTCCATTTTTAGTAATGGCGTAGTTTCTACTTGTCAAATGTCAAAGAATAAAAGCTTCAAAAGTGACAGCTAACGAAATAGCGGGTCATTCACAATAACACCTCTTATTTACGTAGTTGGTTTTTGGTACGTATAGATTTTGGCCTATGACGAAGCCCGTTGTCTGCTTCTTCGCAAAAGCAGTACTCATAGAATCAGGACGAGAACTCCCAGTAAACACGTTGAATAATTTCCACGTTAGAAACTGTCGTATTGCTTAAAACTTCTGTAAGTTTAACGCGACATAAAGTTCATTACAAAACGTCGCATCCCCTGCAACAATCGAAGCAACAATGCCCCATGAAAGTTGATCCTTAAAAGAAGAAAGGTTTCATATTCCCCACTCCACACATTACAACGTGCACCTCCTCAGTCTGCCTTTGCTGTTGTAGCAAAGGTACCTGTACCTACTTATGCCTTCAAATTAACATAGTCTAAGGTTTCCTCCATTTCCCAAGCAAAGCCGAATGCAACACGTTTTCGCTGCCAGATTGCAGTCAATAAATAAAAGAAGCCATAAGTCGTAGGTGAAAATTGAATCCGCATTCGGATCGGATCGATACGAATTGCTTCAAAGACGTTAGGTATGCAATTACCGAGGACCAAGAGCGACGTCACATGTCTCGCACACACCTTCTCATATCCTGTCACGTTTTATTTGACACCATCAAAGAATTCCCATTACCAAGAAGCTCGGCATTCTGCTGAAGGATAGTCACACATAACTCTTAGAACGTTTGCATTGTTGGGTGAAAAAAATCCGTATAATGGAAAGGAAAATCGCGTTTGAATGAAATTAAATGGACTAGTTGCTTCGTATCCTTTTGTGTTGCCATGCCATAGGTAACAATATACGACTGGGCACATGTGCTGTATTTGTTCAAAGGGGGTTACACGGAGGGGAACCCCTTTAAAAATACGCTCTCTATGTAGGTACTTACTGCTTGTTCTGGCTTTCGACGTTAATGGGTGGACATGGGTGGGTGTATAGACTTACGGCTGACTCCCTTCGAACTTAATGACTTGCATTAAACTGCGAAACGATGCGATACTTATGCACTTTTGTCCTGATGAAGATGGTTAATCTGAGGAACTGAGGAGTTGGTGAAATATGAAACAGGCTTTTTCAACCGCATAAATTTGTAACAGCCTCAGGATGGCTTGCCAATCCTTTTAGGGTTTCGTAGGTTTCTATAGTGTGATGGTCGTAAGCCCTTAAGGGCCATAATATTGGATTTACATTGGGGGCGATACAGGCTTCTCTTGTTTCAAAGCCCTAAAGCCCAAAGTCTGGTGAGTAAGGTATGTGCAACCCACTCACCTACTCGGTAGATCTCAGGTGCATTCTTTCTTAAATTTTTGTAAAGGGCTCCGGTTGCTCTATTGTTGCAATTTTCACTTATACACACTAAGCGTAAATATTTAAAAAAGAAGATTCTCAAGAACTTTGAAGAGCGTATCGATAAATTAGCCTTCGAATGATTATTTACGTTGGGTTTATGTCTGTTGGATAACAAGGAAGGACCATTCCATGCCATACTTAGCTCAATTCTGACGGTCTGGCGTTCCTTTGCTCCTGTAGCTTTTTGTCCCCGCTTCAAACTTTAGTCCACAGGTCGGGGTATACACAGAGGATAACGTCTTTTCGAGAACATTAGCTGGACCTTTTCGTGCTAATTAGTCCGCGTTCTCATTACTTGGAATGCCATGTCCGCAGGATCCAAGAGCCCTGAGTACCTCAGAAGCTTCGATTTTATTTCCGGAGCTTACTAACTTTAGTCTTACCAAGGACTCACGGGCTGCCCTTTTCACTACAAAGGATTTCGCTTAAAAGGCACTGCTACAGTCCTTCAGGCTGATTAATGTGGAAATGCCCAAAGTGACAGATATCCATCAATCAGAATCGGAAAAGATTCAATGGTCAAGGCAGCACCTGCTATACTCAATGGGGACTGTTGGGTGCCCGATTATGATATACATTTAGCTTTAAGACTCAAGGGATAATTTCTCACAGCCATTAGTTATGTTTTTGTGACGGCTGAGTAGAGCCTTGATTGACAGATACTTTGAAGAGAATTAAGGAGAATTTAGGAGTCAACCGCAAGGTATTCATAGAATCGACCCATGTAGAAGACTTGACCATCTCATATAATTTATCCCCTCGTTAATGATGGCTGCCATTTAGGGTGGACAAAGGTGAGAGGACGCCAGCTATTTTTTGACGTCCACCTAGGTAACTTGACTACAGCTCCGTCCTTCCATTCTGTTGGAACGGGTTTGTTCCTCCAAACAGCCCTAAGAAGTTGAAATAAAATAAAGCTATACTCGGAAGGTATGCCGTCCAGCCTAGCAGCCTTCTTACTTCTTAAAAGTAGGACCCCGCTTCCGAAATAAGAGGAGTTGTTGATGTCAAAAGCAAGATCTGCGCTGATGATTTCTCTTTGTGTACAAAAAGTGTTTCTCTTTGCCTTTTTCTGGCATCTATTGACACCAATCTTGCAGTCTTACAATCTTAATAGGCTCGAAGTCTTGTGTAGGGTTTTATACGTTTCAGACCTTTGATTCCACAATGATTTTCGTCATCTCCCTTCGAACTGCGTTCCTTCTGTGTAATGTCGTAGAAAAAAACGTCTTTCACGCTATCTGCCAACTTATCCAATCAGAACCTCCTAAGAAGTCTGCCAAAGGGTGGACTCTTCACTGGGAGTAGTTAACTGAGCACCGGACTAGCCGTACGAGCTTACAGTTGAGGCCTCGGTTCACCCCGAACTGTAGAGCCCCCAAAATAAGTAAGCATTGAGATATTCAGTAACCTCTATCCCCTGATTGCACCGGTGAAGCTTTTAAAATCCACCTCCCATAAAAAACCCTCTTTACTCTATCTTACTTAAAGTAAGAGCGGTTTCATTCTCAAGGTCAATGGATAACAGCTGTTTGAAGCTGGATCGTTGCTAGTAACAGGTGATGACCAATTTGTCAGCACTCGTCTTTATTTTGGTCGATTTGGTTTTGTGTTCCACTATCAAAGCAGAACCAGATTACTTTGTGGCAGGTCTTGGACAAAAACAGGGTTCCACCTAGTACGAGCTGACGAGTCAAAGTCTTTGAGCATCTGCCCAAGCGTTACAAGAGTCAAAAAGCGATGTCTACCCCCAAACACACTAGAAGCCGACATTTAAAGGGCCATTTTTGGCATTTTGAGGCTCCCAAGTCCCGATCGACTTTGAGAACGGTTCGGAGCACCAAGCTTAGCAACTAGTAGCGATTCACTGACCAGCTATAGATTTATAAGTGCGTTAAAGTTACACGTTTTCGAAAAGTGCAACCCCTTTTAAAAAACACCCACCCAGGAATTGAAATACACACTCAACGCAAATGCTTTGGCATAAGCACAATCTTTATCATATTAACAGATGTTCGTTTTCAAAAAGCGAAACAATAAACCCCACAATATAAACAATATAAATCAATAAAAATCAGAAGCTCCATGTGAGAGCATCGTAAATTGTATTCGTGCAAGTTCATTGAAAGATTGGTTGCGCTTTGGCAAATTGAAATGCCTGAAGAGCATCTGAAATATTTTCCCTCACAAATTTGGAAAAGATGTTGCTAGATATTTTTGGACGAGCGGTTTTACGATGCATTCTTTGACGTAATAGGAATAGGAATAGGTGTTTACTAAACTGCGTCGTTGAGTGATCTTGGGTGTTGGCGTTCGAGTGGAAAGATTTTTTATTGCTTGAAAATATTTCTTGGTGGTCTGGACTTTGTGCCGAAGTCCGATTGGGACCTGACCTGGGTCTCGAGGAATAAAGGTGTTTGATATCGATTGACGATGGTGATTGGAGTTCCTTTCTGACTATGATCCTAGGACTCGATCTGAAGTTCAAGCGGACAATGTTGCAAGTGAATCTACGGACTAAGTGTCCTAGCAATCGTCGCCATTGTTTTCGCCGTCTAGGTACCTATACCGATTCTGTGGTTGCACTGTACCACTCCTCACGCTGGTGCCAACAAAAAATAAAAATGCAGTCTTTTCGCGATGGTGTAGACGGCAGTGCCGCCATGAAAAAAAAAGATTTATAATTTATTTGATCGAACGCCATGAAAAATTATAATAATAGATTTTACCGAATTGATAAAAGCCCACCAAGCAAGTTGATAGTTGAAAATCGAATAGAATTAACCAAGTCAAAATGCGAGACTATAATTTTACTGTTTGAAAAAGCACCAGGAAATGTGTGCAAGGAAAGTTATTATGCAAAATTCAGTGCAGTGGCTTACGGCTAACAAAAAGTACTAGATTGTTAGTGGCTGAAGGCCCAAGAAACATTCTAGCGCATCTCGAAGGCCTTAAATCTTGTGCTGGCTCAGCATATATTTGTTTGTCAAACGTTGAACTTCTGCGAAACGGCCTCCTCCTGGTTTATCCCTTACGGCCCGAAGCTGCCATAAACATGTTTGCCTTTGAAATTGATGGCGATAGTCCACCGCATTAGATCAAACAGTCGTGTAATCACGGAGAGGAGAAACCTTTTGACTTTAAGTGGAGGTGTGAGGATGACAGGTGACGCGAAGCCATTTTTTTCTTGACCAGGGATAGGGATGTCCTCTACACTGCTTCCAGTGCTTCCAAAACGCGAACCACACACAATTTGTTCTGAGGTTAGGTACGGAGTTTCTGTAAGAGTTCCCAGAACGTACGACCATGTGTGTCTATACAGAATATCTGCAAAAAGGTTTCATTCATTCAACGAGGGTCCTACAAAACAACATTTTGGGGAAAAAAAAAACCCTTAATGTAACATCACGTATTCACCTTCTCGTGGCATATCTCTTAGCTAAGAACCGTTTAGTTATAGCGCTTCTTTAATCTTTCTGAGTGAGTTTTCTGATACGTTTGATGCCCCTCCTCCTGTGTATTGATTTCTATGCGACATTTGTTGGATTTATTGATCGTTTCATCTTCAATTTGGGTAATCTTTTAAACGAGAAACTCAAAAGTCGGTTAAAGGGTTTCTGTGCCAGACAAAAGGCGGACGTCGTTTAATCTTGCAAATGACACGCACCCATGGGCTGATGTGATTCAGTGTGTAATCAGCTCCAAAAACATTTGTCATTACTTTGGTGATGCAAATGCTTAGGGAAGAGTATTTCTAATCACAGCGTACAATATACATTATTTCTGTGACTAATATGAATGAATACAGCGAGGGGGATGATTGGTTTATGCGACCTCCAGAAGGATGACAGTATCCTTCGGTTCGTTCTAATGAAATGTAAACTTCTTTAAAGGGAAATAGCGGTAAGTTGGGAGTAAGAATGAGTATTCCACTGACCGAAGAAGTAATTTAATTGAACCTACTCGCTGATATTTTGATATATGAAAGGTTTTTGAATAAGGACGGGTCGATGTTGAAATTGAATTAAACTGGCTGTGTGTAAGGTATTAACGAAGTTCTTCTTTTGTCTAAAACTTCGTCATCCAGTCCTCTCAATATGGCACGGATCCAAGTGCTCCAATTTTTGACAACTGCCGCCTAGGATCGTCGCTAAATTTGAGCGATAGCACTGGTTATGTTGGCTTTAGGGGCATCGTCAGTAAAAGGCCGACTTGTATTGCATGGCGAGGATTTGACTGCCTCGGGTTCTTCTATACACTTTCACGGACCGCGGTGTTGGCTGATTGCTCACCGAATCGGTTGCCTCGAATTTGGCTTCCAAACGTCGGAGAGTCGACTTTGAAAGTCAGCGCCACCGCGTCTGCTCTAAAAATACCGCATTTGCAATGACATGTAGCTAAATCATGTAACTTGTCATAGTGATTTGGCATAAGTGACTGAATAATTAATACCAGATTTGGCAGCCACCATACCATGTCGTCAACATGGCCACAACAGGTTGTCAATATCTCTGTCAGAATTATGTGTTTTCAAAAGTCTTACGTCCCTTCCCATTCACTAATTCTCATTTTTCCTCTTTTTTCATCGATATTTATCTCCGTGAATGACTACAAATTAGAAGTTTCAACATTTAAAAAAAAAAATTCCAAATAATCAACAAATCACGAAAAAGTGCCATCATTTCATAATTGATTCTACTCCATTTTTTCGCTTGGATTCACTACGCGAACTTTAATTCTGAAAAAAATTACTTTTGGTTTTTAAAACCAACCGTACACAATATATGACTTGTATTCAAACGTTTCCTGCAGAAAAATAAAAAAATTTCCGTTTAAAACTGACAAAATATGGGAAAAATGGAAATATCCGTGCGCAGTGACGTCAAACGAACGAGTTATTTTCAGTAAAAGATAGCATATCGAACATACCCTTACACACACTTTCCATGTAATGTCGTCTTTCAGTTGCCGTGCCCATGTAGATCTCGTGCGGTTTTTGTTCAAATGACTTGCAGTGCAATATTAAAATTGGGAAAAAGTGCGGAAAAATTGTTTATTCGGTAGTGAAAATACGATAAGAAATTGCGCTACGCTGTGGAGAGTTTGTTTTAGTAAAAAAAATTTACCAACCGTTGGTAAAAAGAGTTCAATTTGTGAAAGTAAAATTCCCGTCCGCCATTAATGGCGCTGGCTCTGTGCCGAAAGGGCATGGGATTTGTGGTTTTTAATTCTTAATTTTGTTTGTCTTCAAGTCGGTTTTATGCTACGGACTTCGTGTTTTCGTTTTGTTTCTGGCGAATAGAATTTCGTGTGTGGTGAATTTCTTTTCGGTCGCGAATTCAGTGTTCGCTTGTAAAGTGAATTTAATAAAAATGTGTTTTCTCTCGTTGCAAATGCAACCAGTGTGCTTGTGTTGCTTGGTGTTTTAGGAAATCATTTCAAATGTTCACAAGTAACATTGCTTCCAATGGACATCGCATACCCAACACTTCCGTATCCGCGTGGGGATTTCAAATTCAAGAAAAAATCATGTGGCGAATTCAAGTAAAAGTACGGTAAGCGAGTATTTTATTTAACAATATTATAATCAGATATCCCTTGAAACTAAACAATTCTCTCTGTTAGGGTACAACATATTATAGCGCGTAAGGTCTGTCGAGGTAAAGTGTGTAGCAAGACTTTCATCCGTTTTGCGAGCGATGACGGAGAATGATTCCTTCGAAATGTTGCTAAGATTAGATTATTTGGGTGAGGTGGACTCAAGCAAGACTTCCTCCAATCAGAGCTCGCGCATGATACCACACTTCGTGGTGAATCCCATAGTAGATCCTTGAGTGGGGAGACAGATATACGTCCTCTGCCTCAAGGTAGAGTTTACCATAATGGTTTGTTGAAGTATTCTGATTAGGAGGTACAGTGACACAGAATGTGTTCTGCTGATTCTTCGGCCTCGTTGCATAGTCTGCAAGTGTTGTCTTGGGTTATTCCCACTGAAGTAGTTTTTGACTTGACAATGGCTCGTGAGGAATTCTGTGACTAAACGAATCTGACTACAAGTTAGGTTTAGAAGTTACATATTTCGTTATCATGTGGAAGATATTTGGCTTTAACATTTTAGCTTGTCTTTCTTCATTTTTTGTCCAGTAATAGTTAGTCTTGCCAGGTTTTAACACACCAATTTGCAGTGATGATGGTCTTGGCATCATGAAGGTCGATTCCGATCCTTTTCTGGCTGTAATGTCGGATTTTTCAAAAGGAGCTATGTCCTGTACTGCTGTTTTTAAAGAGCCCTGCATTAGTGAGTCTTAGCGCGCTGTTACCTGAATGGTTTCGTATTCCTAGGTCCATTTGTATAAGATGCTCAAACGCCTTAGGTTTGTAGTACGATCAGTATTGGAAATGCAGGCTGTTCTTAGGCTTATTGGTAGGCAGAGAATTGCAGGCCCGTAGGGGATTTTGAACTTTGCGCACTCTTTCTTGTATGTTTGGTTTCCAGTTCAGCTTCCTGTGGACTTCACTCAGGTACACATTTTAGTAAGATGTTCAGACGTTCTTACATCTAGTTCGTTTGGCGCTCGACAACAACAGGGTGGCGCATAAATAACTTAATGATTCATTGTATGAATGACTTTTTGCTTTCTAATTTTATCTAACTTGGCGATTTATTAAAATTTAAATAATAGCTTGGAGTTATGTTCACATTTGGGTGCACATTTTATGTGAACCAATTGACTATTAAATACTTCCGTGCACCCCAGCAGTGTTTACATCTTTTTGAGCTGCACGCGGTCTTCCAGCACGTGGACGATGAAAGTTAGCTCCTTGTTGGTGAAAACGCTGAACCAATCATGAACGAATTTTTCCTAAAAATGATCTTTGTATCATAATAATCACAATCAAAATACAACTGACCATCTCTGGTTCTTCGTTTTGCGATGCGTCTGTCCTTCAACAATTTCCCAAGTTGCTTGTAACTCTGCGGAGGTATTAAAAAACACCCACATATTTAAACCGAATAAGTGTTTATTAGCATTTGCGATAATAAACAGGGTACACGTTATTTCCCCTTCGATGCCATGACTAAGAACGATTGCGCTGTATCTTTCAAGCCGAACACCTCACCTACAAATGAAATTAGCTAAAAAGCAATCACTGTAAAGTAAATATTGACTCGTATATATAAAGAGCAAATTCCTTTGGAACGAATTTAGAAATTCCGATTTATAAATATTTTCGCTAGTCAAAAAGTAGAACTCATTGAGGAATAGATGAAAAAACACGACCTCTATGTAGTTCATATAAATGCGAGAACCCAGACATTGACTTGTGCCCAAATAATGTAATCTAAATCGCGGCGCTTATGGAACTATTTGCACAGCACTAAGGTACACACCATTATACGAGTATATATGCATCCACCTCATCTGTTGCGGATGAAGTTTCTGTTTGGTAAACATGTTTTTTCCCCTAAAATCCGAAGAGTTTCTAAATGCGTGTGCAAATATCAGAGATAGCTCCAAAAATAGCTCATTTGAAGAAGGGATTGATTTACGGGCAGCTATGGTGTCGGACAAGTCTTTAGGTGGATCTTAGTACAGTGGAGCCATTGGGCTCATGCAGACGTGACTTATATATCTCAAATTTTGAAATGCTCGGAGTGGAACAGATCAGTTGAAAAGAAGCTTATAACGCTTTGCACGATTGTCGTATCTACTATTTCTTATCATTCCTACTCGCTGGCGAAAAAAGTCATCTGAAGACGAAATTTCTTTGTAACAAAAATTCAATATTTATACAATTCTGTGTGTGTTTTTTTTACTGTTTGTCATTGGCCAAGCGAGACGGGTGCGGTCTGAAAATGTGACTCATTTTACTTACGTGAAATTTACCTGACTTTATGGACAGGGTATAAATAAGACTGCGTATACAACTCATCCATGGGCATCTCAACTGAATTTCAGGCCAACTCATCTGTCCAACATTTCACTCTCAAAACTTATTTCAAGTTGGGTGACTCGCTTCGCTCGTAGCAAATGCTTCTTTAAAACATACAGAGCGTATGCGTTGCTTTGGTATTTAAAATGCCCTTGGGTGACTTAAGTGAAGGGAGTTTCTCTGATGTGTACAATTCAGAAACATAACAGATCACGGATAAATCCATGAACTTGATGTCAGACCGTAGCAGTTTTGAATGAAGCGCAATAGTTTTCTGTGAAATTTTCTAAATTTCTTAAGATCGCACCATCGGTAAAGGCAGCTACAGAGCCTTACAGTTCGACTCAGTCGAATGTTTCGCATAATAAAATGATGGGTGCTGTGTGACATGTGGCTTCGCGCCGGCCGTCTGTTGAAACTAAAGCTTTTCGGCATCAAAACCAATGAGCTAAGGAACGAAAAGATCAGCAATCATTAATTTATTTGAAGAGATAAGGCAAGACCACGAGGTGGGTTAAGTTTCGTTGCTTTGCTTACTAGAGTTCTCAAAGGCCTTTGATAATGTAAATCATAAATCCTGTGTCGGAAGCTTAGGGATAACTTTGTGTTTAGTGAGAGGGCAGTAAAATTGATCAATAGTTTTCTTTCTGGTAGATCGCAAAGGGTTATTTCTGGTGAACGTCTTTCATTTTCAAAAGAAATTAAGCAGGGAGTGCCTCAAGGGTCAGTATTAGGACCAATACTCTTCTGCATGTTCATAAATGACCTCCCATCAGTGTGTAAATATGCTTCTGTACATTTATATGAGATGATGTCCAATTACGGCTAGCGAAACCAATCAGCAACCTAAATGAACTTGTTTTTTGTATGAACGAGGAGCTACGACATATCCACACTTGGTCAATAGCTAATGGGTTACTACTTAATCCATCAAAATCCCAAGTAATTCCCATTTCCAAAAATAACTTTAATGTGTGTCTCTTACCATATAAATATATATGAATAACAATAAAATTAAAGCTGTTGAGTCAGTCACCGGTCTTGGCTGTCACTTTTGAAGCTTTTATTCTTTGACATCTGACAAGTAGAAACTAAGCCATTACTAAAAATGGAACGATACACGCTTCAACATCGTCGTGTCTTTGTTGATTGGGTCCTTGAAATCCATGAAAATGATCCGGAATTCTATCGAAAAATCATCTTGACTGATGAGGCCCATTTCCACCTCGGTGGCTACGTCAACAAGCAAAATTGTCGCATCTGGGGCTCGGAAAACCCAACAGTTATTATTTAGAAGCCTCTCCATTGAGGATGGAGAGGCTTCTAAACAATATGACTGTTTGGTGGGGTTTATGGTCATTGGACCTTACTTTTTCGAAAATGAGGTTGGATCAACAGTTACGGTGAATGGATTGCGCTATCGAGAGATGATAAATGATTTTTTATGGTCAGAGTTGGATGGTATTGATCTGGCCAACGTTTACTTTCAACAAGACGGCGCTACGTGCCACATAAGCAACGAAAGGATTGATCTTTTACGGGAAAAGTTTCCGGGCCGTGTTATCTCTCTAAGAGGTGATCACAATTGGCCACCGAGATCTTGTGATTTAACACCTTGCCACTTCTTCCTTTGGGGCCACGTGAAAGATAAGGCCTACGCCAACAGCCCAGCATCGATTCAAGACCTCACAGATAAAATTCGTGAGGCTATCGGGGACATAGGGCAGCCACTTTGCGATTTGGTTATGGAAAATTTCATAAAAAGGATATGGTCCTATATGCGTGCTCGTGGTGGCCATTTGGCTGATGTTTTTTCATTATTAACGGCATAGCTTCCACTTTATTATGAAATAAACATCCGATCATTTATCATTTTCTTTGAATACCAAAATAACACCTTTATAACAGACTTAATTTCACTCGCTTCTCAATAACTATCAGCCTTATTCCCTCTTGTTGAAACAACCTTTATTCTTCACGTTTATTTTTCATTCATACTGTCGGACTTTGGAACTCTTTACCCCCTCAATTTAAAAATATTTCAAATCCTTCACATTTTAAAAGTGCAATCCTACAACATTTTTCCAACCCATTCCACCAAATCTGAACCTCATTATCACCTCCCTTCCCCTTCCTAAACTCAACCTCTCCTTCCACAGCTCACCTCTAAGATGAAAGGCAGGTCTGTTCACAACTGGTTAAGTCCTCGGTTGGGTTACCATAGATTTAGGTTAACCAATGATTATAAATCAGTGATAAATGAGAGTTTTTTGAGCGTTTTTTCACTTCGATCACCAAACCATAGCTTTCCAATAAATCTTTACATTTTTCCAGTTTATTTGTCAATTCCGTGATTGACCAAATCAATAGTTTTTTTTTTTGTTTTTTTTCGTGTCCTTTGTTTTTGATAAGTAATTTAGGTTGATTTTTTATTAATGTATTTATTTTTAGTTATCTTACTAAACACAAGAAAAGAATGTCAAAATCGAATAATACAGGCATTTTTTAAGAACTTTGTTGTTGTGAGACAATATATGCAATTTTTGGAAAACAAAACCGCAATAGAGTAGAAATCAACTAAACCAACAAAATTTGTTACAAATTAATGGGTCTCTTGTTAATTAATTCAACAACAATCCCAATTTTCTTTATCTCTCAATATTTCCTCTAATGCGTGTGCTTTATCTCAATTTATGAGAGCTGTCATCGGCTAAAAATGTTGTAAATAATCCTTATTCATCCTTTGCATCCTGTATTTTGTCCGGAATCTGTACCCTCACCTTCAATTGACTGGCGTGTAGTGTTTTCTATATAATTTGTCAGTTGAAAACGTCAACGAATAAGACGTGAACGATTTTATTAGTTCGCTCCATCTTGCGTTATATTTGATCTTTCTATTATTTGTATTTTTCTTTTTGTTCGCACAATATTAGCAGATATGCCAAAATGAATACTTACGTAGTCCTTAAAAATCTTGAACAAACGAATTTACAGAAAAACAGTGGTTAAATCTCATTAACCGCTCGAAACCGGCTGGTTATCGATTTCTCTGGTTAACTGATTCTCTGGTTAATAATTTCCTGAACAAAAACATTCGCTGGTTACCAGCTTTAATAACCGATGGTTAAAGATAACCAAGATTGAACAAACCGGGCCTAAGATGTATAAATTGTTAATTAGGTCAATTTTTAAATTTTTTTTTCTTTAAACGGACTAAGTACTATAAAAGATTACATCTTAATGTACAAACCAATTAATTGAAATACATAAAGCGCCCTCTATTGAGTGTATCCAGACTAGAGCCTACACCCGTAAAAAAGATCAAACTGACCCAGAACCTCAAAGTGACCATAGCCAGGGCCGTTGTTCGCTGACTGGGCTTCGGGGGTTGGAGCGTTTGGAAGAGGACCCCATAATTTTGTCCTTAGTGAAGGTGCGCATTTTTGGATGAATTGCTATGTTAACAAGGAAAATTGCCGTGTATGGGATGACGCCAACAAACATGAGGTTCCCAGGTTGGAATGCATTCACAAAAACTTACTCTTTGGGAAGGATTTTTGGCTGGCCGCTTCATATTGATACGTACTTTTTTTAAAATGACGTTTGTGAGGTCATCCCCATTTTTTTTTTTGTTTTTTTAAATTATCCCATGCCCAAATGGCTGACACTGCGACCTGAAAGATCTATTGAGTCAATGGGGAGAGGTTAAACTAAGAGACGTTCGACCTCCCTAATGAAGGTCAGTAAATCTTTAGTAGCAGAGTACGCTATCTCTGTTGGTGTACGATTCTCCCTATTGAAGACCCGTTTTCTTAACCAATGAAGAGCCGGACAGTCACAGAAAATGTTCAGAGGATTCAATATCCTCCAGACAGAATCTGCATTCTGTTTCCGGACAAAGATTCATTTTGTTGAGGTGATATTTAAGGCCACAATGACCTGTGAGGAAGCCCGCTATCTTACTTATGTTATCCTTACTGAGTTTAAGTATTTCCTTATAGGAGTAAGGTTTAATTAATCGTTTGGATTGTCTTAGACCCGGGACATGTTCCCAGTGTTCAAGACGGAGTTGTTTTTCCCAATCGTTAATTTGCCTTAGTGCAGTAGTCCAATTGACCGAGCAATAGGGTTCTAGTCCACAGAGAATGGATTCGGAGCCAGTCCTAGCTAGTTTGTCTGCATATTCGTTGCCTGCAATACCCCGATGACCCGGCACCCAGCCGAGCCTTACCTTGTTGTGTTTGGCTAGGGCTTGCAAGGCATCGTGACAGCACTTAACTGTTTTGGAGTCCATTGTATTGGACGCCAAAGCTTGTAAAGCTGCCTGACTGTCTGAAAATATTTGAATGGTTGCGCCTTTCATTCCTTTTTGGGATATAAGATCGGCACAAATTTCGATAGCATGGATTTCCGCTTGAAAGACCGTGGGACACAATCCCATGGGTACTGATACTTTGGTGTAGGGTCCAAAGACGCCAGCTCCAACTCCGGAGTCCATTTTGGATCCGTCGGTGTACCATACTAAGCTTTTGAGGTCATCACCATGCTACAGATCGATCTTAACCGATTTATTTTGGCCCAAATTGAATGATGTGAGGGTAGACGACTTGCGGTACCAGCAGGATGCCGCTACGTGACACAGCATACGTCAATAGTTGGCGCAACAGGTTCGTAGGGACCGAGGGCCTAGCTTCTCACAACCATTCGTTTTGTTTGAGTTTTTCATTTTTGGAACGAATGCCGACTCCAAACTCCTACTTGAGAAGATCTTTGAAGACAGTTGTACTCTCGGATGTTTGTCAGACGTTCGCGAGAGGTGGCGCAGCGGAAAAGACCCTAAGTTGGAATTTGGGTTTTTGCGGGATTCGAACCTGGGACCCCTCGCTTAGTAGTCCAACACACTAACCACCAAGCCACTGCGCCTACGCATGAACGATTTAAGGCTATGGTTATCTCTTTTAGTTGGTCCCCAAGATCATGCTCGACTTCTCCTTGTAGGGTTTAATGAAGTCGCAGGTCTATGGTAATAATCCACAATCGACCGATGCCCTTACAGCCAACATAACCAATACCGTCGCTCAAATTCAGAGCTTGTTTTATTCCATTTCAACATCGACCCGTCCTTATTCGAAAACCCTAGATAGGTAGGTAGGTAGGAGTGGCGGTTCAGCTTTGAACCCAAGTAGCACTATGATGTGCCTTTTTGTTACCACGACTCGTGTCACCTGGTTTGTAATGACTGTTAAGGGTGTGATGCGTTCTGTACTTATATCAAACCTGTGGAGTTGAGGAATCGGATTTTATCTGATATCCCTTTACTCGAAATGTCGCTAAGGTCGTCGAAAAAAGGTTGGTTCAGTTTGCGCAATCTGGCTCTTGCTAGTGCCGGACATTTGCAGAGGAAATGGAAGAGAGTTTCTTTCTCATTTGTATTTCCGCAACTGCGGCAGTGAGGGTTATATGGGATCCCAAGTTTGACCGCGTGGTCTCCAATTGTTCAATGCCCCGTGATTATTGCCGAGACTCTGGCAATATCTGGGCGGGTTCTGTTTCGAAGGTTTCCTGTTCTATTTTGATCGTATGTTGGCCATATCTTCCTTGATCTGACGCAGTTTGTCAGCCCCTTCCATTGGAGATTGGCTTTCTGCCGAAAAAGCGAATGAATTTGTCCCTTGACCACTCCTAGGGGAACGCGGACCCTTGCCGCGAGTGAGCTGTGTAGAGCTGAACCCCGCCTGGTCAGCTCATCATCTCATCGAAAACCCAACAGTCAAAGTAAATGGACGCTCAAACTTACAACATACGACTTTGACAGCTCGTTGTGATTACTCTGCGGCCATTTTCCATACACAGGAGTGAAGGCATTTAACAAATTGTGGGTCAAATTTGATAGGTGGTAAACTATTGAGCCACCAACTAAATAGTCATGCGAAAGCCTTAACAATGAAAAGATGCTATGAGACTGTATATCTTTGAAGTCGAGAGCTTTTCACCTGGGCACTTTATTTATTCAAGATCTGTTTTACTGCTCACTCTTTTGACATAAGGCGCCACCATAGAAAATAATATTTTACTGAACATCACCGAATCTATATGCAGAGAAAGGTTTGTGTCCAAACGAAACATTTGAAATGCGATACTATTTTCAAAGAAATCAATTCCGATGACCCTTGCACTCAAATTTGACGTTGCTACCTCTGACGGGGGTGTGAAGATTCAAGTCGATTTCAACAGCAACTCCGGCCAGTGCCAATTTCATTGTTCGTGGCGACCCAGCGGCACCTACTTAAGGACCACCCCACCCGCCCAACTTTCTCTCTCTCTCTCTCTTGGAAAGCATTTTTCTCAAAAAATCTGCCAAAATCTGTGTATTTCCACCCTCAAGCAAGAAAACGACGGCAACCGTTGTACAACCTCATTCCAATTTTCAAGTCCTCTTCACGAACAAGGACATGGATGTGCAATGAAGTTGCAATATGATGAATGCATTCCCGTCGGTTCCTTGTATTTTTATTGAATTTCTCAAGTTCCTTCGTTGTATCCCATCCCATCGACTTTATGATGCGATACAGAATGTTGTGCTGCACAGAATGTCCCTCGTAAGGAGAACAGACCGAAGAGGGGGAGTGATGAACAAAAGGATATCTCAGCGAAATTATTTGCGTCATAAGCAGAGTTTTTCCCCCACCCCTAAGAATACTGACATGGACAGGGGACAGCTGGGAAGGATACGGCTGCGCACACGGTCAGGCTGACATCAATAATATATCCAATTGAAAATAATCAAAATGAAAATGCCTGGGCCACGTGACTTCCTTACCGGTGGTGCTTCCTCTGGAAGGATTTTGTTACGAATTACGTAGCGAGGTATAAATACCATTCACCACGTGACTCCATTGATAAGAAATGTTAGAAACACGCAGGACACAGTCAAACGATAGGTTACGCAACTGGTTGTAGTGGCGGCTTCATAAAATGTCAGACTGTCCTGTGTGACCGACTGTGTGTGGCAGTGACATGCTGATACGCTTCGATGGGATTGAGTTGAAGCTTTGTGTTCGTCTGCTAAGAAATGTATACAGGTTGGTGGAGGGGGTTTTATTTAATGCCTTTGGTGATTATTTCATTTGAAGAACAGTAATTGTCGTGAAGAATGAAGTACTCAAAGGGGGAACAGCGTGAGGCAACTAAAATAAGGAGCATATTTTGCTACCTTGCGAGTGGAGCGGTATAAGTAAAGTATGACGGCTGCGATTTGGCCTCTCGATTCAACCAAGTCTTCGTCCAAGACTGACGGGAGACACTGGCCAGGGCGTGTCATCAGTTTGAAATCACTCTCGTCTGGGCTCCCGGCCTTAGGAACATAGAAATCCGATGAATTTACCAAAAGTGGCTCCTTTTATGAGTATCCTTTGCGTTAGAAGTTTCCCTCCGCAGGGATACGTAAAGAGCGAAATCCTTCTGCACTTCACCTCAAAGGCGATCTTGACTAACTGCGTCAAATCAAGGAGGCAATGACAAAGAACCTCCCACCCAGAACGCGTGCAAATGTGAAATGTGGCTAAATGACGATTATAGTAGAGGCCTTTGCCCCTTTTGGGTCTGGTACAGGCCACCACAATCTCGAACTCGAACTCATTTCAAAATTGGGTCAGAAAATGTACGGGGAGGAGAACTCTTAAACCGCACCAATAGAGAGGCTCAGAGTATCCTTAACTTCGCAGAGATCCTTTTCACCCTACTATTTATGAAAGATTGAAACCATTTGCAATCGACCTGATTGGCCCCTTTATACCAGAATGACGATGGAGAACACCCGCTGATTTATCAAAGTCGGAAACAATCGCATCAATCTAAGAAATTTTTCCACATTTTTGCTAAATAAACTCGCAAGGGTCACAAGTCAGTGCAATGACTTACGTCTGCATTTACGGCTTAAATGTGCCAGTAAATACAGCCGAGATCAAAATTATAAGCGGCGATTCAACAAATCTACATCGCTTAAGACCACACATAAGTCTCTTTGAACTGGAAAGGAAATTGCGTTGACGCGAAAACCAAATCAAGTTTGAATAAGACTGATTTAAATGTTGGCGACCCCGCCGCGCAGCTGGCGGTTACGAATTGTATATCGTTGGAAGGGTTTTCTTTTTCAAGGAATTCGTCATTTTATGCGTATGGGAACGAGTTTTTATAGGGTGATGGCTCCTAAGTTCAGCCCCCTCCAGTAGTCCGCCTCTGACATAAAAAAGTACAGCGCAGTAGTAAATACCTTAATCTTACATCAAAAAAAAAAATTTTACTATCTTGGCCAACAGTTCTTCTCTCTGTGTGGAAAAAATTGACACAATCCAGGTGCTACTTCGTGCGTAAAAAATATAAGTCTGCGTAGAGTTTTCAAAAAGGCAGGATACGAGTGGTTTACCAAAAAAAATAAAAAAATACTGGAAGTGAATTTTTAAAAATGATATAATTACGAATAATTATACTAAAGGATGTGTATTTTATGATTATTATTACGATATTGAGACTTTATTTGTCTTTTTTCTTAACTTAAAATGTTAAAGATGTTTTTTTTTGTTAAATAATTAACAGGGGGGCTGACCTTTTGAGACATTATTTGTATGATTATCCTAAGCTCAGTCCCCCGGCTGACTACTGAAGACTACCTTAACTTTTTTTTCATAACTGAGAATGCAAACTGAATGAAAACTTCAATCAGTCTTGATTCTCGCAAAAATCAAGATCGATCAATTTTCTTTTATTTTATTTATTTATTTTTTTCATGCACATCAAATGAGAACATTCACAGCTCTCGCTAGATTACTTAATACAAAATTTAAATACTTAAATATTACCACCAAAGCCTAACGTTTAAATTAATTTATTCTTAAATGCGTCCCTACTGAGATCAAACTCGAACAAATTGCTATAGTTATTCGATTCTCTTAGGCATCTGGTAATTGGTTCACTACAACCATAGTTAACTCTATGATAAGGAACATAAAATAAAAAGCATTCTACAGGGTCCGCCAAATAACTTTTTTTTTTGAAAATGCTATAAAGAAAAAACTACTGAATATTTTCTCAAATTTATTTTTTTTATTTGAAAGTACAATCCTTTCGGTTAATAATGGAAAATAATTTCATTCAAATGGCTGCCTCGGCTGGCCATGCAGTAGCCTACACGATCGGTCCAATTTTTAAGCACATTATCGATTGTATGTAGCTGTATTTCACCAATGGCTTCACGAATATTGTCCTTTAAAGCGTCAATTGTCTCTGGCTTGTCGGCGTAACACTTATCTTTTACGGCACCCCACAAATAATAGTCCAACGGTGTTAAATCGCAGCTCCGAGGTGGCCAAACGACATCAGCTCTGCGGCTGATAATGCGATCTTCAAAAACAGGGCGCAAAACATCGAGTGTAGCTTCGGCTGTGTGGCACGTAGCGCCGTCCTGTAGAAACCAAATGTTGCCAATATCCTCCTCCTCAATTTTTGTGAACAAACATTCGTTCAACATGGCCCGATAACGATCGCCATTGACTGTAACGGCCACTCCCAATTTTCGAAGAAAAATGGCCCAATTATGCCTCTGGACCAAAATCCGCCACCAAACATTGACTCGTTTTGGGTATATCGGGTTTTCAATGTATGCGTGCGGGTTTTCTGTGCCCCAAATGCGACAATTTTGCTTGTTTACATACCCGCCAAGATGAAAATGAGCTTCACCTGAAAAGATGATTTTTTTGGCAAAATCGGAATCTTCTCTAAGTCGATCGCAGGCCCACTTAGCGAAGCGAAAACGCATTGGATGGTCATTTGGCTTCAACTAATGAACTTCATATTCGTTCAGCGGAAGGATAAAACTAATTATCTGTCGAATCAGACATGAGCGAAGTGTTACCATTCGCGAAATAAGCACTAGCTGAAAAAAAAAAGTTAGATGGCGGACCCTTTAGTATTAAATTCTTTCCTCTCATTTTTTCATTTTTGTGATGCCTACGACTAAGTTGCCCTAATAAGTAGTTTATGCTTCTGTAGTGTTAATCGCGTTTGGTAGGTATCTTTCCAGCGAACGCACCTACTAATACCGTCATTACATGCGGATTTTCCTCATGGCGCTAGGTCGACCGGTCTTGTTCTTTGTAGTCGGCGCTCAAGGTTTGTCACTTCCAGAGAACGGGTTATTTCATTATTGCAAAGAGCATGAATACGAGTACGAAGTTTGCGAGCAAAGTTTGTTACTTCGTTACTCACGGTAGCAATTCCTAGATCTCTGTGGATATCACTATTCCTTATATATCATGGTGCATTCACGATTGCTCTTAGCGTTTTCTTTTGGAAAGTTTGTATTATAGCCATATTGCTTGGTTTGGTACAACCCCAGAGTTTTATACCGTATACGTACAAGAGGGTTTTAGCACTTGCTTATACAGGAGCAGTTTGATTTATACACTTAGCTTCGAAAATTTTCCGAGAAGCCAATACATTTCTCTAAGTCTCATTGTGAGCTTCCACTTAAGTTTCGCGTCTAGGGTCATTCCTAGATATTTTGAGACGTTCTGTTGCATAATTTTTTTATTTTCCTGTATCGGTTTCGTCCTTTTGACTGCCCTAGAGGTATTTGGATTATCGGTCTTAGGATATTTTAAGCTTGGGTCCTTGTGTACCGGTTTCTTGAGAGTGTCGCGTCTTTTTTGCAGTTCTTTTGCGATTTCGCAACCGCTATAATTCGCTGGGTGTTTTTTCGAACAATTTGCGCAGACCGCTGGGATCTGCTTGGTTTTGTTGCACTCTCTCGAGAGGTGTTTACCGGCACACTTAACGCACCGTGGTTCTTTCTGGCAGCATGCCTGCGTGTGGTTAAAACCTCGTTTGCACTGAGGTACCACTCTTCTTCCCTTACGCCATGGCTCGATTTTGACCCTTATGTTTAGGATTGTCTTGATTTTGAAGATGCCCTCCACATTCTCTGTTCTATCAAAGGTGAGCATAAAGAGTGGAAGCCCCCGTTCGACTACGGTATCTTTGTCTCCTTCCATGCATTGCTTTTCTTTCTTGATAATATTCACGGCGTCAAGAATTTTTAGGCCTTGGGTATGGACGTCTTCCATGATATCTTCTTTTACGCAGGTCGGGTGGAGACCCCTAACGATTACTCGCATCGGTTTTTCGTACTTATTTTCATAAGTAAACCATTGGATATTCTCTGCGTTTAATTTCAGAGACAATGCTCGGTAGGAATCAGAATCGTCTACGTTGATTTTCCAGACGTTGTCTCGGCGTGAGATTATATTGTACTTTGTCTTCAGCGTATTTTTGAGAAGGCGTAAACCTCTATTCCGACGACATTTATTGCGGGTGGAGGGTGAGGTTTCGCTTGAGTTTTTGTCTTGTTTGGTTCAGTGGGCTCATCTTTTTTCTGTAAGACTTCGGGTGAGGTGACAGCCTTACGCTTTTTGCTAATCTTTTTTTAGCGGCCGGATTAGTTTCGCGGGCAAGTTCTTCCTCGTCCGTGAAAAACTCACTTGCTGGACGGTTCGGCGTTGATTTGAGATCTTTCGGTACACGAGGGTTTTTAAGATCCTCGTATTCTTTGCGCAGAGTATCTACTTCCTTTTTAAGCTCATAGAAGAGTCGCTCCATTTCATTAAGTTTAGCTCGTAATTGGTTGTTCTCTTTTACGAAGCATTTCGTTTTCACTGAGTCCTGATTAGCCGGAGGACTTCTTTTTCCGGGCACATTCGATCTAGGTGGAGATCTATGTTTCTTTGTTCTTTTTTCAGAGGGATCTATCGGCAGTATAGTTGAGGTTGCCCTTGACGCTATCGGTGGTGATCTTTGCATACAATTTTTCCCTCTGAAAGGGTATTTTACAAGCAATAGTTGGTCCTCCCCAGAATCCGAGGGACCGACCTCCGTAGAGGGTGGATTTTCCAGTATAACTGGTCTGCCACCTGGGGTAATAATTCCATTTGTTTGTTCCATTGCATTTCTTCGATGTTGTGTTTTATACTTTCTACCAGGTTTTAACACTGTCGTCCTTCTAGGATCAGGCGCAGACCAGAAAGCCGCCTACTATAGGTCAGACGCTCTTGGATTTGGATTTGCCGTTGGTTTTACCCTTCAACTATAAGCTGGCTGCCTTGGGTGGCCCTACCAGGAGAATATACTCCCGACAGCATAGCTTATAGCATCACCAAGGCTACTCCCTCCTGCTTTAGATTTTAGTCGCCTCTTACGACAGGCATACATTACCTCAAGGCTATTCTTATCCCCCAACCTTGAAGGGGGAATAAACATAAGAGAAAAATATTGCCTACGCTTTAAAAGAGGTAAAATACATTTTTGGATCTTCTCAATTCTACTGGAATGCACTTCATAAAATGGATTCCATTCTATACTACAGTATTCAAGATTAGACCTGACAAAAGAAAAGAATAAACATTTAAGAGTTTGCGGAACATGAAAGTCCTTAGAGTTCCGCAATATAAAACTATTTTGTGTTGTGAATTACCCTAAGCAACCAAGAAGTCAATGTTTACAGAAATCTAGTTTTTTGTCAATTATGACTCCCAGGTCTGCACCTGCTTGTGTAACATTAACATAGGGCAAATCATTCTTGCGGAGGAAAACGTTGGTTCGTTTCGCCTTACAGAATCTGACCCCTGAAATCTCAGATAAAAATCTGGAAAGCTAAATCGAAAATGACGAAAGTGATACCTACAAAAACAAAACTGACTTTACCAGTGACTGTGTCCCCTTCAGCTGTCGAGCTCTTTATGTGACTCGGTTACAGTTGTTGTCGTCGCCGTCAGTCCGTACCCAACTACCAATACCCACTGCCGCATCTTGGGAGCGAACGATAATACGGCAGCCACGGTCGCAACCACAGTTACTTGTGTTCGACCATCAATTGTACTAGCCCTTGCACTGGCATTCCGTTTCCGCAACTACCGCTATTCGGGAGCGACCATCGACGATGATGAATGTGCGAGCCTTTGTGCAACGATATTGTGGGGCAATACTTTATTTGGTGGCTCGTTGTCGGTCGCAACTACCGCTAATCGGGACCGGCCGTTCGATGAAGTCAATAACTGGCAGAGGTTGCTATTCAAAGGAAAGTGCATTGGGAATGGTGAGTGGTGACGTTGGCTTGACACCTGGGCACTCATTCCGTAACTCTGACAATGGTTATCGTTTGCGCGATTGTAGTCAACGATGTCGTCACCAATTTGCTTTCCGTAAATCTATCACTCTCTTCTCATCCATTATATATTTCATACAAAGCGTGAGAGCATTGAGTGTCTTTCAGATACTCTCAAACTATATTGAAAACTCCAATCAGACGTCGTTTGAAATGTCATAAAAGACTTTGTGGGAACAATTTTGTGTTTGATGCCGGCAAATTTGAAAATTTAAATTATTGGTAGGTCAGCTACAGCAAAGCGAATGACAATTTGAATTGCTTTGATGGATGAGCATCCATCAGACTTGTCAAAATAATTACACATTGCAATGAAAGCATGCGGAATGGATTACAAACAGATTTTTTGAATGCAGATTTTAGTAAAGCATTCGACAAAGTCAATCATATTGTCCTATTAAAGAAACTGGAGTTTTATGGATTTCGTACTCAAAATGTAAAACTAAATGGTTCTTTGTCAAAAAAAAAAAAAAATAGGCGCCTATTCTGGTGTCCCTCAAGGTAGCCACATTGGTCCAGTCCTGTTCCTGTTATTTATCAACGATTTATGTCTTCCTGTTACATACTCAAAGATTTTACTATTTGCGGATGACTGTAAGCTGATATATTCTTATAGCAGCCCACAAGGTTATATCAGTATGATTTTGAACGCATGCAAGAAGGATGTAAGGAGAACTATATGCGGTTAAACCTGAAGAAATGTAATTGTGTGTCCTTCACAAGGCGTCAGCTACCACTACCAACTACACCGATTTATTTTATGAATAATGAAGTTGTTGAAAGTGTGGATCACTTTAACGAGCTTGGAGTTATCTTTGATAAGAAGCTCAACTTTAACCTCCACTTGGACTCCATTGTCAGTAAGGCAAGAAGCCGTTTGGGACTTGTAAAACGTTTTTCAAAAGAATTTAAGGACCACTATATATCACCAAGCTTCTATACTGTTCTCCAGTTCAACCTGTTTTGGAATATTGCAGTCCTGTTTGGTGTCCGAGCTACGAATCTGGAATTTCAAGAATTGAAAGCATTCAAAAGCAATTTCTTCTTTTGGCATTACGTGATTTACCTTGGGAGCCCGAAAGTCATCTTTCCCTCCTACATAAGTCGATTAAATTTGCTGAACATGCAGACCTTGGAAGAGCAAAATTAAATGCTATATTTTTGTTTTGCGTCCTGACTGGCAACATTAACTCCACCCATAGTCTTAGTTCTATGAGCACAACAAGGAATTCAATATTTTTATATCAATGGACGTCGCGATTTAACTATGAAAGCAATAGCCCAATCAATAGCTTGCCGAGGGATTTTAATAAGTTCAATCATGTGATTGACAAAATTAAATTTCAAGCAAATATTAAATGAAATGTAACATATGTTAAAATACCTACCTTTTTTAAAAATACTAATAATTGATTTAGGGCCGTTCTGTTCACAGCTGGTTAAGTCCTCGGTTAGGTAACCATAGATTTAGGTTAACCAATGATTATAAATCAGTGATAAATGAGTGTTTTTTGAGCGTTTTTTTTACTTCGGTCACCAAACCATAGCTTTCCAATAAATCTTTCCATTTTCCAGTTTATTTGTCAATTCCGTGATTGACCGAATCAATGGTTAAGTTTATTTCGTGTCCTTTGTTTTTGATAAGTAATTTAGGTTGATTTTTTATTGATGTATTTATTTTTAGTTATCTTACCAAACACAAGAAAAGAATGTCAAAATTCAATTATACTGGAATTTTTTAAGACCTTTTTTTTGTGAGGCAATATATGCAATTTTTGGAAAACAAAACCGAAATAGAGTAGAAATCAACTAAACCAACAAAATTTGTTACAAATTAATGGGTCTCTTGTTAATTAATTCAACAAGAATCCCAATTTTCTTTAACTCTCAATATTTCCTCTAATGCGTGTGCTTTATCTCAAATTATGAGAGCTTTCATCGGCTAAAAATGTTGTAAGTAATCCTTATTCATCCTTTGCATCCAGTATTTTGTAAGGATTCTGTACCCTCACCTTCAATCGACTGGCGTGTAGTGAATTCTGTATAATTTGCCAGTTGAAAACGTCAACGAATAAGGGGTGAACGATTTTATTAGTTCGATCTTGCGTTATATATATTCGATCATTCTATTATTTCTTTTTGTTCGCACAATATTGTACAAAAATTGTTTAGTAGCAGAAACGTCAAAATGAATACTTACGTAGTCCTTAAAAATCTTGAACAAGCGAAATTACAGAAAAAAAATGGTTAAATCTCATTAACCGCTCAAAATCGGCTGGCTATCGATTTCTCTGGCTAACTAACCAAACCACTGATTCTCTGGTTAATAATTTGCTGAACAAAAACATTCGCTGGTTACCAGCTGGAATAACCGATGATTAAAGATAACCAAGGTTGAACAAACCGGGCCTAACTGTGGCTAAATAAAAAAATAAATAAAAGTGAGTTATTTATTTCGTTCCTTATTTTTAAAGCCAACTGTCCACTTTGTATTCTTCGAGGTGCAGGGAAATAACTTTGCGGGCAATAGCTTCACGTGAGAAATAGATAACTTCACCTCGAGTGGGAAATAACTCCCCTTTTTTTCTGAAATAACTTCACTTCTTTAATGTAAAGTTATTTCCCACCGAATGCGAGCAATAACTCCACCGTAAATTTTATGAAGTTATTTCCCACCCATAATTTGGGAATCTTTCTATTAAAACTGGAGAGCAAATATGAAATTGATTTATTAAAATACGTTTTTTGTATAATTTTACTAACATTATGAATAACAACTTAACATGCACCCAACCAACATTGCACCTACTCCCACCCCTAAACGGTAATCCCAAGCAGGGGGGTTGCAGGGGGGTAGCATGCCCCCCCCATACATTTTCCACTGTTTATGAATTGTGGGCCTACACAATTGTCGTCGTAGGTTATGAGAGATTATTTCCCACAGAAAAGTGAAGTTATTGCTCACTTTCAGTGGGAAATAACTTCATATAAAAAAGTGAAATTATTTCCCACTCAAGGTGAAGTTATTTCCCGCATGTGAAGTTATTGCCCGTAAGGTTCTTTCCCTGCACCTTCTTCTATCACTATCAAAACAAATGTTATGGAGGGCAGCACGAACATTTGCAAAAATCGCAATTTTTCGGGAGACGCAATAACTTTTCCTTTTTTCCGAAAAAAATATTGATCAATTCGCTTGATTTTGCAGAAGTCAGCCCCCTGTAAATTATGATAAAAACAACTACCTATGAAAGACGCGTTTCCTTAAAACGCTCGCCAGTTGTCAGTCCCGTTTCAAACATTCAAATAGTCAAAATACGCTATTAAATAGTTGAACAAGGGATTTTCAAAGACCAATCAATTAAAAGACTGACTACTCACCCTATACCCATACAAATTTTGCAAGCGTCAGAGGTTACCTTCTGCAATACTCCGTTATCCGTATCCGCTTTGTGACGGCCAATGGCCATGTGAAAACATCTGTCAATGTTAATCAATTTTCTTGAAGGGTAGTACAAATAAAACTCGCATACAAAGGGACTGCCTGCCATTGTCCACCCGACTGCGTCCATGGTGCAATTTGGCAAAATCAAGTGCAGCCACTTATTGCACTCATATATGTATAACCCAAGGACCATAAAAGTCGGAAACAAGCTCACGGCAAAACTAATTAACACTGAAGGAAATTACCAACAAGCCAAAATGGAAAATGTGTTTGAGAGTGCATCAAGTCGATTGACAGATTCCATTGTTTGTCGATAATTAACGGGTAACACTGCAAAGTTTAGCCAGTTCCAATAGAAAGAAAGGGGGAATAATTGAAAATCTCCCAAGAATGGCGGGACTTCTTTGAATTCAGCTCTGTTGAACTTTCCAACTGTTTTTCATCTTATTCTACCACTTCTCAAAGGTGGCGGCTGTGTATATACGTATATACCTCTACCCACACAAGTTGCTGCAATTGGGGGATCCCCTTTTGTCTGGCGTCGAAAAAGAAATCAGAGATGAAATTGGATCTAAATTGCGTTAAATCGTCGATTTTCTTCATTCTCTTAGCTGACTGTGATAATTTGTTTGAAAGGGAATTGTTTTGTAGTGGTTTTAAGAGTCAGTCCCTGGTCAATGTGATTTGTGACCTTTGCAAGGTATAACAGTATTTGCGATTGGCATGGAAATGGATTTCCTTTGATGTCAATCCTTCTTGCTGATGGACTGAGGGAGTACCTACCTAGTATACGACTTTCAACTGACTTTACAATGGTGTTGCATGGAAGATATGATATTTCGCAGAGGAAACGCAATTTCAATGAAATGGTTCTTTTTATGTAAATTTGCAGCCCTCGAAGGGGGGAAATCTTTGAAACAAAGTTTCATGGGAAATTTGTGATTTGAATGATGTTCTCCTTGAAAGCAGAATGTTTATTTCGGTGGGATAGGTCATGATGGTTTGTCGATGGAAGGCTCAGAGCTGAAAAGTATTGTAATTGGGTTACCCATGAGTTATGTATGAGGTTGGTACCTGGGAATAGCCTGGGGCCGAATAACCACATTCATGAACAAGCTATACTGAATTATGTCAATTTTACACAAACAAAAACTCCGTTCAGTTTTGCTCGTTGACGGTGACTGTTTTCCCTGTTTCCTGTCAAAGAAAGAACACAATTAGGGACCCATCAGGGGACCTGTAGGCAATGAGGGAGAGGTTTGTTTCAGAAATCAAAATCAGCCCGTGGAGTTGAGGAATTTGGTGGTGCTATTGAAATCGAAGGCTTGAATTGCCTAGAGGTCATCGTAGAATGGCTTAGCTTGTGGGCGGTGTCTGGTTTGAGCTAGGGCCGGACACTCACAAACGCACAATGGAGCACTGTTTCACTCTGGTTTGTTTGGTTTGTTTCAACACAGCTTAACGGCAATGAGTGTTATTGGGGATGCCAAGCTGCCATTCTTTCCACCAAGTCGACCAACGCTTTCTTACATAGGTACCTCGACTGGCATAAGCGGAAAGGTATTGCATTTTGATATCCACTTCATTTTTTTGTAAGGTGGGCGGACGTCTTCGGTTTCACTGTCTAGATTAAGCCTCAAGAAGAGTTTTCTTCATATTCCCATCAGCGAGTGTGAATCTACTAAAAGGTTGGCTATACTAGAAGCTCTGCTTACTCTGTTCTTTCTAGTTCTCTGTTCGGATCTAGTTCAGCGTTGCCAGACGGTCAAAATGTTTCCCCCCCAGATAAATATGAAAAACCCCCGGATTTGGGTTTTTTTTTTAAATAAAAAACCCAACTTTTTGTCAATATTTTTTAATATGGCTTGCGACTTAAAAGTACGAATTTCAAATTTAAAGACATGTTTGGTCTCACAGTGTTTTCCAAATAAATATACACTCGATGAAAATGTCAGCGCATGTAGCTTTCTGAAACCATTTTGTAGAAATTTACACAGCCCCAACGCAACTTTCATGAAGATGCTTAAGTCCGGAAAAATATATAAGGAACTATTACAAAAAAAAAAACTAAAACTTTTTCCTGCTTTTTTTTTTGAAAGACTTGTTTTGTAAACGAAAATATGTAGTCCAGAGATATTACAATTTTTAGACGTAGATATTGCTTAAGAGAATCGATTTTACAGCATTTAAATTAACACACACGTTTATTTTATTATTTATTTCAAATTTGAGTGGACAGAAAAGAACGACGAATGTCTACGATAAGTTAAAATTACTTAGAATTTTTTACGTTCTCAAAATGCTGATGCATGTTTTACGGTTATCAAAAACGAATATTATAACGAAATACGAATAAAATAGAACTCAAAGAAAAAGCCCAGATTTCCCCCGTCAACGATAAAAACCCCCAAATCTGTGGGGAAGACCCCCAAAATGGCAACGCTGATCTAGTTGGTTGTTTTGTTTTGAATATTTTCTTTTTAACTTTTGGTAAAACTCTTTTTCCCTCCATAAAAACCGATGTTCTTTTTTCAAGTCAAGTCAGTTTCTGCGTCGTCGCTCCAAAGGTAGGTAAGAGCCTTTGGTCTTCATTAATGGAAGAAGTTTGCGGTTTATTCGGGTGAAATCTTACACATCAGTTCAGGTTATTCCCACAACTTTCTGGAATCGATACCCCAAAGCTTGACGCCGGCCACATAAGGTTTCTCAGTACGTTTGGGAATACGTGGCTGATGACAAAGCTTGTGGCCGTTTGTGGCGATTGTGGCCTTGCAACATTAAATCTGCTTTAAGTATTCCGTCGCGACCTGCCTTGCCTACAATAAGGTTATGGTCCGGGTCTATCTTTGCAGCTCGGGACGTTGGGAAACTTAAGATGTTATGATTTCCGATTGTATAGGGTTTTCCAATGAGGTGTGTTTTTGTGAATGACCCGCTATTTCGGTAGCTGTCACTTTTGAAGCTTTTATTCTTTGACATCTGACAAGTAGAAACTACGCCATTACTAAAAATGGAACGATACACGCTTCAACATCGTCGTGTCTTTGCTGATTGGGTCCTTGAAATGCATGAAAATGATCCGGAATTCCATCGAAAAATCATCTTGACTGATGAGGCCCATTTCCACCTCGGTGGCTACGTCAACAAGCAAAATTGTCGCATCTGGGGCTCGGAAAACCCAAGAGTTATTGTTGAGAAGCCTCTCCATCCTCAACGTGTGACTCTTTGGCGCGGTTTATGGTCCGGCGGGGTCATTGGACCTTACTTTTTCGAAAATGAGGTTGGATCAACAGTTACGGTGAATGGATTGCGCTATCGAGAGATGATTAATGATTTTTTATGGTCGGAGTTAGATGGTATTGATCTGGACAATGTCTACTTTCAACAAGACGGCGCTACGTGCCACACAAGCAACGAAAGCATTGATCTTTTACGGCAAAAGCTTCCGGACCGTGTTATCTCTCGAAGAGGTGATCACAATTGTCCACCGAGATCTTGTGATTTAATACCTTGCGACTTCTTCCTTTGGGGCCACGTGAAAGATAAGGTCTACGCCAACAGCTCAGCGTCGATTCAAGACCTCAAAGATAAAATTCGTGAGGCTATCGAGGACATAGGGCAGCCACTTTGCGATTTGGTTATGGAAAATTTCATGAAAAGGATATGGTCCTGTATGCGTGCTCGTGGTGGCCATTTGGCTGATGTTGTTTTTCATTATTAACGGCATACCTTACACTTTATTATAAACATCCGATCATTCATCTCCAAAAGTGACATTTTTCTTTGAATTCCAAAATAACCTCTTATTGGAAAACCTTTTACTACCAAATATTAATTTATTGCTTATTTCGGTATTAAGATCAATAAGGTTCTACCTAATGCATGTCTACATTACTCTTGATGGGCAGCTCGTAGGAACCGTCTCTGGATCAGATCTTCGTTTGCTTCAAAATGAACGCCCGTTCTACCACAAGTCCTGAGCGGCGGTGGTAACTGCTTAAAGCTAGGCTGCATGCGGTCTCTTCAACTCCAAACTCAATTAAACAGAACCCATTCGGGTGATGCTAGAGCTGCCTTTAGTCAGCAAAAGGATAACCTCTTCACTTTCATCTCTTTATTTTCATTTTTACACAAAGATCTGACCTCTTATAGCTGCAAAAATGTCGGAGTAGCTCACGTGAGGTATCTTCCATCGGGACTACTGACGAGACTGCTTAATCTGCCGGACGGGCTGATATTAGACTTCTGAGACTCATTCAGCCAGTCAATTTGGACAGTAGTATACCCACGCCATACTATTCCAAAGATACAGTGAGAAGTTTATTCTACCACATTCTGAGATGCATTCCTCCTTTCAAAGTGAGGCATACTATGCGCTCATCACCATCCACCTCCATCTCTCTGACAAAATCCCCATTGCGCCTTCCTCATTGGATACCTCTACACCTTCTCTACACCTGTATTTATTCCAAAATCATCTCTCTCCCCGTCTTAATGCGGACAATTACAAGATGTCCTCAACCATCCTCTGCTAACAACTTACTCGTTTCGAAGTTTCCCATTAAAACGATTTAAGCTTTTCGAGTGTGCTACACTCAGTTCTCCGTTTCACGACAAGCTGAGGTACCACGCAATTTCCTTTATCGCAAGCACCGCATAATCACGTCCTTAGTCAACTCCTTCAACTCTGAAACGTTAAAATGGAGAGTTCTATTATTGCATAACAACAAGCGACTTGTGCAATAGCAATTCTATATCCATGCGAATGAGGGATAAAGATATGCCTTGTCAGTTCAATGTGGGACAGGGTCCGGACGAAACGCCTAAATGTTCAGCCATGAGTATGGAATGCGGACTGGTCTGGTCGTGCTTGTGTACATGTGCTGTGTGCACTCACGTGCCCGCGGTAGCTTAGCAATGTGGATAAGTTTCAGATGACCCACATTCCGATGGTACAGTTTCAATGGCCAACTGAAATGACCAACTTTCGCATTCAGGATATCGAAATCTCTCCAATGAGGGGTTCTCATTCAAACACGGAAACGTGTACTGCTTCCCTTGGCTATTATATCACTTTTGTGTGATTGCGGTGTTGTACGACCGACTAGGTAAAGTTTCACAACACTCCATCGAGGGATAACGTATTTATGTGACATCGGAAATAGGATTCATAAATTTACGAGTGGGTATATCGTACCAACGCCATGGATGGTATGCACCGTTTGGGATTGAAGAGGTCAAGACACGAAATGTGCGGAAGCGACCGTTTCGGCACATGAGCTGCGCATTATGCATGCGAATGTTAAATAAGACGAGTGCCAAGTGGAAGGTGCATATAGGACAGTGGACAGATGGAACAACTGAAACTCTACCACTCTAATGGACTCTTTAAAGTTTTGCAAAAGTGTTTGGGTTGGGGTTGTGTGGACAAAGCTGTACGTTTACTATATTTTGGAATTCCATCAAACAATGAACAATGGAAAAGAAAGAAATTCAACAAATTTTATTCAAATGAATACCTCTCTATACCCATTTTTTGTTACTACTTGTTACTTGTTTGTTTGCTCGTTCCAGCAAGTTGGGGAACTTTAGCCTTATCATTTTCATTGAATTGAGTTCAATAAATTTTATTTTTCTTAATGTTTGGCCTTATTCCCTTTATAAGAACTTAAATGAAATACAAAACAACTAATGAAAAATTTCTAAAATACCGAACATTTATAAAGGGTTATTCATTATCATAAGCGACTTGACAACTTCAAACTCTCAGTGTGAACGCACCCTTAAGTCGATTTTCCCAAATGTCTGCCAACCGTGTGAACTGGCAATCTGGTCTACCAATCTTTGCAGAAAAGTCATTGTCAGATAATTGCCAGACCACCATCTGGCAGTGAAATTTTTACCTTTTCTGGTGAAAAAAAATTAATTTGGACGGACCTGATGGATACAGCTGTTAATAGCAGTTACAGTAACAATACTGGCTCAATTATTTTGTTTTCCACCTGATGTGACTTGTTGCAAAATCTGGCAGATTTTACGTGCCGCATTCAATGCTGGTGTCCTCTTAATTTTTGCATGGCGAATATGACTGGCCTTCTGTATCACACTCCAGTTTCTGCCCTAATTTTACTTACGGAGAGCCTTGAATTTGAAGCAGCTCTCAGTATGGGCCGCCTTTTTTTGCATGTTGTTGCTTTGCTGACTCTTCGTTTGCGGTTTTTTGCACACTTCTCCGGGTTCTTAATAAAGCTGCATACAACAGTGGCGAATCTTGCAATCTTGCTGGCTATGAAACGGATGCATTTTCCTTGTTCCCGGTAAGCTCGAATTTGGCCAATTTCCTCCTTGTTCAATGTCTTTCCTTTACCCATAGTAAAGTTACCATAGTATGGTAACAGGTAGATTAAGCTACTCTTCGAAATCAAATGAGACAAAAATCCAGGTAAATTTGATGACCTTGTAACCAAGTGTGACGAAGTGAATTTATGATCCTTTCTAATCACTTTTTGTTATAGATATATTTTACATTTTACATTTTATGATGCTTTTAAAAGTATCTGGAAATGTTTATGATCCTTCCTAATTACTTTTGGTTTTTAACTTTCAACTTTAAAATTAATTTTTATTCACTTCTTTCTTTAAACGTACATACTAGCCAAAAACGGCTAAATCTAATTTAAAACTAACATTTATCTTATTCCAGCTTACTAGCTCTAAGCTAGTTGGTTTTGTCATTTGTATTCTTCCTTTTATGACCCTTGCAAAAGGATGTAGAAATATTTAGGATCCTTTCTCCAATGCCAAAGTCCGTATAAACGTGGTACCAACAGAATTATGCATTTTGTACATTGGATTAGGTAATGAAATTAATTTCCCTGAAGATATTTATCCACGAGCACTTTGCAGGTTGTGTATCGAACTGCATGAGTATTGCAACTCTGCAGTCGATGTATTGAGTGAATAGATAATCTTAACGAAAGACCAAGAAGGTTTTGAGAGTTGTATGACGAAAGTCAGTTTTTCAGCAGGAACCAACCGTGAAGGTTGTTTAAACAGGAGCTGCTTATTCAGAAGAAATATATAAAAGTGTGACGGTTTGTATTTGTTGTGCATACAGATTGCATCCAGAACATCTGGAATGATGGACGAGTTAGTTGACGCAGGAGTGCGGAACAGATATTGCAGGGACCGGAAATGTTCCCCCCCAGTAGATAGGTATCGTGGATTCAACACAAGCCGCTCAGCCGCTGAAATGCTCTCGCGCATTTTTGTTTCTTGCTTTTGGATGCGTGGAGTCACAAAAGCTAGACGATCATCCAATTTGGAGTTCAAACGCAAAAAAATTGCGATAAAATTCTGGTTCTTCAGGTCTCAATTCCATCAGCAATTTTGCGCAAGGTCCTGATGTCGTCGGGTCACCCAATCCTCAGTCTAAACACCGTTTGTGTTGCAATTCGTCTTCCTAGCTGCTCTCAAATACGTACGCGCTCAGGAACATGGCAATTGCATATTTTTGTTCCATTTTATTATTTGTTCTATTATTTCGCGCTTTCCAATTTGGTCTGACAATGCCTGCCAACGGATCTGAAAATATTTTGTTAGCAAAAATCTGCCAACCGTGTGAACTGGCAATTTTCTACGTGACAAAAATGTCAGACAAATTATTTGCTGGCAAAACATTTGCCATCCTGTGGCTGGATGTTAGGGAAACTATTTTAAACGTGTTTCAAATGTCATAAGAAATGACTTCTCTTGATATTTTGTAGTCGTTCAGTGCCCTGTGATAGAAGACGTTGGTTTGAAACCTTTATAAATCGCAGAAGACTGGAGGTTTCCTTAAGAAACACGTAAATCATTATTTTAAAAATATTACCGTGTATAGTAAAAAATGAACAGTGAATTTTACCTAAGAGAATTAAGTAGTCGATCTACTTGTTGGTCAGTTATTATTAAAATAATTAACCAACTTAAATTTACGCGGGGTATCGGTAACTTAAATGTTCAATAAATCTAGTGACCGGCACAGATTTCTATTGCAATTGACATTTTTTAGTACATTAGATTGGACACCATGAATATTTTCGTTGTATTTGACTGCCAATATTTTTACTTTCCTTTTTAACCGTAAGTTTTAAATCTCTTTAATGCCAAAATAAAAGCTGTACAAGGAAAACGATTATCAAAATGCTTTGGACGCGGTTAAAAGGATCCGGCGCTCTTCGTCTCGCCCCAAATTGAACGCCTTCAGATAAACTCCAGAGAGAAAATAAAACACTGATGGTTAAAATTTCAATGTGATTTATTTGAATGGAATCGAAATCACCGATGGCCGCAACCCAATTGGATAACCTCACTTTTTACACGCTAAATTATTTTCTAAATAAGCCGCATGTATCCGAAATTCAAATTGATTCAAGCTTCACAACGAATTTTCCACCTCTACACCGGCTAAAATCATCAAATCATGCGATAAAATGCAAAATTTGGCAAAAAAAATAAATCCAAAATTGTCCCGTTTTACACTAAGAATTTTCTATTTTGTCCATTCGAAAAGCCATTCCGGAACAATTGGACACGAAATTCCATACAGAAAATCAATTTTCGATTTTTCCAATTTCCCCGACTTCTCCGGATGGTTTTTGCAAAATTTTCCTGGCAATTTTCGAACAACTGAAACATATTTTGAGAAGTCGGTCCAGCCGTTCTCAGCTCAGAATTTTTTACATTATTTTATTTTCCTAAAATTTACCACTGGCCTATTAAGAAAAAAAAGTCACTTATATTTTTGGGTGTCGACTACTGAAAAAATGGTGTTCGTAACTAAAAGCGTGGTGTGACAATTTCCTCTTTTACTTATTTTATGAAATTCCTTATCTCTCCGTTGTTACGACTCTCTTACAGAAAATTATTTCTAGTTGAATTTTAAATAAACGTCATTAAAATCGATGCAACGGAGAAAAAGTTCTGAATTTTCCAAGTCCTAATTTCTCTTAAGGCAGTCGGTCACTGGGCATTTTACTCTACTGTCAGATGTGGCAATCGTGTGAACATAGCTTAAGTCTGTTACCAAAAAGCATATGTTGCATAGCCTACCGTTGCACTTCCATATCAAGCCGAAATCATCTCCAACGTGCCGTACATTCTGCCTCCAAAGTTAGTATATTATGTACATTAAATTGAAAGTGACTTCCGTCATTGCATTTCCGCGCGACTTCGTTCGAAATGTATCACAAAAATACGCCTCGGCAAAGTAATTAGAGTAATTCCTCATTAATTACTCGTTTGGCATTCATCTTGGAAGTGCACTACATTTCCCACTAGAAACGGCAACGACGGCCAGCAGCCAGCAAAACAATTTTTTTATTGTATTTGTACTAAACGCTAGGTAGGCAATCTCAGAGCAACCCCCACAATCTCAAAGCAACCCCCACAACACAGAGTTCAAGTTCACGTGCAGATACGACTCGGGCGGCATTTATATGAATTTTCACCTGCAATTTCCAATTGAAATATTACTCCGAAAGCTTTCGGCGATGCTTTTGCGGCCACAACCCCCGCATTGGGACTCCGAAAAAGCTCAACCGAATTTCACTTGTGCCTTGTGTGAATTGCGTTTGTGATGCGCGAGCTGTCTTCTGTTATTATCCGTCCGACGGCAGTTTAGATTCGGCTCGCATCTTAAATGCATCGTTAAGCCAGAGGCAGACTGTAACGGTGCCGCTACCGGTGTACAAATTCATGTGAAAAATAAAATTCAATTCGGAGACTCGCATTCGTCGTTGCGAACGTAAACAAACAAATTTGCTGTAGATATGTGCTTGCTATGGGAGAACTAACAGTAACAAGTGTTGTGCGACGACAGTGTTCCAGTTCCAGTGCCCGTGCATTGTTTACCTTTTGAATGAAGTGGCAGTCCTCCTCCTCACAGTCCTTGGCGTAAAAGTCACGTGGCTCCTCAAATCAAAGAGACCGCGTCTGCGTGTGCAAATGTATTTTTCGAGAGCGAATAAGGGATAACAACATCTGATTTTGGTTTGTTTTGCTTTGACTTCAACTTACTGCCAGCTATTTCTTGTGCTCATTTCGCGGGTGCAATTCATGTTGATCGGTTCGACGCGGTTCCTACCGGCTGCCGGTTAGTTCCTTCGTTCCGAAAGTACAATTAAGCGGACGTCGAACAGTTGTACGTAGAATAAAACGACTTTTCGAAATCCAGTGGAACTGGTGAATTTTGTGTGAAAAAAGTGCTTTTGGACTCATCTTGATTGTATTGGGCGGCAATTTAATTTGCATAGAAACGTGTTATCAATTTGTAGCTAAATTTAATTCATTTGCGAACAATCGTGTTGGTGAACTTTTGGGTCGACTTAAGAAACAGATTTGGTGCGGCAGCGGTAAAGCGATATGGACGATCTTTTCTTGATTTTCCAGTGAGACATCAATTTTGAGTTGGCAAGGTTAGTATAGCTCTTTGCTCTGATTTTGTTTGTTTTGTATTTAGTTTGTAGTTGAATTATCAAACTGAATCCTGCGAGTGCCATTGAACTTGAAATGTTAACCTTTTTGATGTTTGCCATATTAAAGAATTGTATTGTATTTATTAACTCATCTTGCTAGGTACAATATATAAAATGCGATAAGAAGAATTCGAAATTGAGGAGTTTGGACAGTGGATTTGAATGGATTTGTCGGAATTAGACTTCCTATTATGTTCGGGGAGCTAAAATTTGAAACTTAGATAGGTTTATTGGCGCCTTATGAACTTCTTTTGAAAGTGGGTGCACAGACCATGCTGTGCTTACAACTAATTTAATCGTCAAGAAGGCTTTTGTTAAGTTATTGTTATTGACTATTTATTGTCCCTAAGTGCGAGTATTCTCTTAGCTCTCCAGCAGCATTTATACGAGTATTAAAATGCACGATTTAGTCTTCTGAGCACTTCTGCCGATGACTAACTGTAGTCTCCCAAATAAAGATATACTCGTTTCTAGTATTAAATAAGGACTGCTTTGTTTTTCAAATTTTGTTTCCTTAAATACTCTTACGGCTATGATCTACTTTATTTCGACCTAATTAAATCTGTGCCCTATTCCAAATCCATATTGTCATTGCATTACATTATTCATGTAGCTTGACCCTTGTCAATATTGATTAGTAATGCGTCATGTGATAAAAGATTACAGTTTCCCATCCGAGATTTTATTTAATAATAAGGCTTTAAGGCAATATTTAAACTGCGTTACAATTTTGCTTCATTAGCCACAAATTTTGAGCTTATATTTGGGTATGGGAATGGGAATAGGCAGGACCGTCTTGGACCATGCCGAGGCCCTTGGTCTCACAAGAATTTTGTGCCCCATTGAAAAGTTAAAAAAGAGAATTTTCTTTGCAATAATCTTATATGTAGAATAGCCAACCAAAATTTCGAGACTTTTACGATTATTTAAATATAAACGTCAGGAAATAAGTTCCGTCTGAAGGTTTAGGGGGCTCAAATATATATTTTTTTTTTCTTAGATTCTTAGATGTAACGACAAAAATTAGCATTTTTTTTATGGAGATTTAGCAACTAAATAAAGTGTTTCAGCGGCTTCAGCAGCAGCATAAAGGCATTTTCGCCTCGGGCCAGACGCCTAGCAGTTTTTCCAATTTGTAATACATGGAAGCGAAAAATTTGATTATTAAATTCAGTTTGAACCCTACAACTCTAAAATGTTATCTTAAATAATTTTGAAGAAGTTCGTTTTACTTTCTAGTTTATTTTGAGATATTTTTATAAGGATTAAAATGTTTACTGTTTAGAAATACGAAGCCACCTGGCAATGCCACATTTTCTGTTGAACTCGGCGTCGGCAGTGTCATTATCTTATCACTTATCACTGTTGCCATAAAGTCGCCAACAAGGCAATAATTTACTGCCAAATTTGTTTTGTCTAGCTATGTCTACCAAAATAGAAAAAAAGCGCGTAAGTGAATGTATACCGGCCATTCAGGGCACCCGTGAGGATGGCCCTGGGCACGGGGAAGGACGGTACCGTAACATGGGGTTAGATTAGATTAGGTTAAAAGACGGGAGAGCCTTCAAAGGGCTCTGGCACTGCGGCATCTTTGAGTAGCCTACTGTGCCTTGGGGTTGCTTTGCTCCCTTAAGTTTAGAGCGCTCGCAGAAGGCCAGTAAGCTAGAATAAGATAAATGTTAGTTTTAAATTAGATTTAATCGTTTTTGTCTAGTATATATATATATATTGTTGGCGCAACAGGTCCGTAGGGACCCAAGGCCTAGCTTCTCGCAACCATTCGTTTTGTGTGAGTTTTATTTTTGGAACGAATGGAAGGGATCTACAATTTTATGCCAATTCCAAATGGCTAATTGAGAAGCTCTAAAGACAGTTATACTCTCGGATGTGTGTCAGACGTTCGCGAGAGGTGGCGAGAGGGTGGAAAAAACCCTAAGTTGGAATTTGGGTTTTTGCGGTATTCGAACCTGGGACTCCTCGCTTAGTAGTCCAACACACTAACCACTAAGCCACTGCGCCTGCAGTGGGCCATGTTTATAATACTTTCTTTTTTTTTATACTTTTGACTAGCCGAAGCGATGTAATCCACGCCGACCTCAAAGATGTATTGGGCTTAGGTAGACGGTCTGAATTTTAGATAGGTTAGTAGAGCCTCTTTCGTTTCGAACTTCGGAATCTGCACCTAGTAAGGTAGCCTCCTAGATTTTTGTCTGGCGCCTGCGAAGATTTAGTATTTTTGGCATCGCTTTTGAAAGGCTGAATAAGTCATTTGGCCTGTCTATGAGACCTGTGATGTGCTCCCAGTTTTTTAAAACCCCATTTACAGCTGGTTCGGAGATCGCAGAGAAAGGTTGAGATCCTATAAAGAGGGTTTCAGTGCCTTTTCTGGGAAGTTCATCAGATTTTTCAGTTCTTTCAATTCCCTCATGGCCGGGACGGGAACACACAAAACTTTGATTTGGGTTTGGTGTTTGTCGGTTGTTAGCTCTCAATGGGCTAATAACTTGGGCGAACAAATGTGGGTTGGGGGTAAACCCTCACAAAACTGAACTTGTCCTCTTTTCTAGGAAATACAAGATTCCACACATTGACCCTCCATGTATAAATGGTACTAGACTGACATTCTCAAATGAAGCTAAATACTTGGGACTCATTTTTGATAGAAAGTTAACCTGAAAGCCTAACATCCAAGAAAGAGTTAAAAAAAACCACTGTAGCACTTTTCTCTTGCAAAAAAGCCATAGGGAACAAATGGGGCTTGCAGCCTCGTATCACTCACTGGCTATACGTCTCTGTCATAAGACCGATACTCACGTATGGTGTGGTTGTTTGGTGGACTGCTTTGGACAAAGCGATCAATCGTGATAAGCTAAGCAAAGTCCAAAGAACAGCTTGCTTGTGTATCGACGGGGCTCTTCGTACTACCCCCTCTGCTGCACTTGACATCCTGTTTCATCTGGCACCCATTGACATCTTCAGCATAGGTATTGAGAAATTTTCGAACCACCGGCATACACCTTGTGGCCGTTTCTCTGTTTGTGATCACCGTGTATAATTTTTTGTGAAAGCGTATCTCTGTTAGGCGATCTGCGACCGCGCCGAACATGTCAAGTTCGGGAAGTTCCGAACGAAAAAAATACCATTACTACAAATTACATACGAAGTTTCATTAGTTCTTAGTATTCGCTAATATTAATCTCTTTCGTTTTTTGACCAATTTGCTGACCTAAGTTTTGCTACTTTTCTGATATAAATGTGGAGGGGTGTTAGTCCTATCAAGGCTTCTGTAGCTCCGGTTGGACACGTCCATGGCTCCGCAGAAACCATTTTTAATTTAGAAAATATTTAAACAAAATATGTCTATACAGCCGCAATGACAGGCCAGTCACCTAGCTATGGGACTAAATCAATTCCGCAATGAAAAGCTCGTGTGTTTCGCTTCTGGAATGGTTCGCATTGTACCATCTCCTCGTTGTATATGTTTTCGTATAGTGAGTTTTTTTTTTGCTTTTTCTGATATTTATATAGCTAGTGACATGGAATGTTGTTGATTCTAAAATTTCGATTGAATGAAAACAAACCAAAGAAAATCGTGTATTAATTTGTTGAAAATTGTTTGACATTGAACAATGGAGAGTGTTTAAAAAATCATGAAAGAGTTGCTGAAAGGGTTTGGTGGTTGCCAATTTAGTGTGGCGTGGGTAATTTTAATTAAAAATTTGTTCGTATAGAACTAGGTAGACACTAGGGATGGGGAATTCCTAGAAGATTTTTTTTTCGCAGACGGAAATTTGATGGGAGAATGGGATTTTGGTGGCTCTTGGTCAGTAAAATTCCAAGAAGCTTTAAAGTTTAATTGTGCTGTTTTGTCGATTTCCATTGTTATCTCCCTTAATACCTTTTAGCCTTCCTTTTTCTTTTGCCGTGTGATGAAGGATGTAAACAAGTCAGAAATGTCGCATATTATATAAAAATCTTTTCAGCGACCTATAGTCCATATCACTTCTGGACTTGAGGTCACAAACAAACATCTATTCATTCAATACTAACCGTAATGGTTGTAGATAAACTTCTTATTTTTAAGTGATCTGGATCAATTGCGGAGTCTGCTGAACATCTCCCCCTTCCAACATCGTTCAATATATTTTAAAGTTTTGAGCTTTATTTGAAACTAGCTGACCCGGCTAACTTCGTTCCGACCAAATTCGTGAATTTGGTGATATAAACGCTGCTTCGTGTAATTTGGTCCATTACATTTTGTTATTCCTGAGATATATCTCTTCGTTTGTTGCCGACTCACGCCTTGACGCATTTAACGATTTTAACCAAACTTTCAGAAATCTTTGGTAGTGGTCTATATATGGTTTTTGTGAAGTTTGGTTGAAATCAGAAAACGTATGCTATCATACTTATCAGGAGCCTGAATCTCGAACATATCACTGTCTTCAGTCACGTACTTTCACACCTATTTGATTGGTTTGACTGACTCAACATACCTCAACATATGAGTCTGCAAGACAATCCAACAATTGTCGACGACAAAGTTTGCTCCTTTCGCCTGCATCTTGATTGTTTTTCCATTATTCGTTGGAGATCGACGCCGATAAAACGGATATCCATGATTCCCAATGATTGTTTCTGATCCTAATACACGATAGCGTCAAGCGTTTAGTACATGAAAATTTCCATAACCAAATCGCAAAGTGGCTGCCCTATGTCCTCAATAGCCTCACGAATTTTATCTTTGAGGTCTTGAATCGACGCTGGGCTGTTGGCGTAGGCCTTATCTTTTACGTGGCCCCAAAGGAAGAAGTCGCAAGGTGTTAAATCACAAGATCTCGGTGGACAATTGTGATCACCTCTTCGAGAGATAACACGGTCCGGAAGCTTTTGCCGTAAAAGATCAATGCTTTCGTTGCTTGTGTGGCACGTAGCGCCGTCTTGTTGAAAGTAGACATTGTCCATATCAATACCATCTAACTCCGACCATAAAAAATCATTAATCATCTCTCGATAGTGCAATCCATTCACCGTAACTGTTGATCCAACCTCATCTTCGAAAAAGTAAGGTCCAATGACCCCGCCGGACCATAAACCGCACCAAACAGTCACACATTGAGAATGGAGAGGCTTCTCAACAATAACTCTTGGGTTTTCCGAGCCCCAGATGCGACAATTTTGCTTGTTGACGTAGCCGCCGAGGTGGAAATGGGCCTCATCAGTCAAGATGATTTTTCGATGGAATTCTGGATCATTTTCATGCATTTCAAGGACCCAATCAGCAAAGACACGGCGTTATTGAAGCGTGTACCGTTCCATTTTTAGTAATGGCGTAGTTTCTACTTGTCAGATCATCGGATACACTTTACAGAATTTGGGCGTCTTAGGTCAAAGGGCAGTGGCAATCCCATATAGACAAAATAAAGGGTTTTTCAACAGGGACGCTACAATAGTAGAGCGACAGAGACAGCAAACGACGCCGAATTTCTTGCCGCTCTTTTGACATTTCTCTTCAGTAAGGTTTGCCATTTCATGATGGAAAGATATACGAGCCAACAAGGAGTCGAAATTATTCAAATTTACTACCGAAATTCGGAGTCAGTGGCCTCAGCGTTAAGAGCGCTACGTCCAATTTATGGTCGTCATAATCGTCCTGCCAGATCAACAATAAAGCGTCTAGGGGAAAAATTTGAATCCACAGGCACAGTACAAAATGTTCCCGTGGCAGTGAGACAAAGAAGTGCCCGTAGTGTCGAGAATATTGCTGCCGCTAAGGCTTCAGTTGAAGAAAGCCCAAATGTGTCTCTCACAAGTCGTTCTCAAGCAATGGCCATCTCTGTGACGTCGTTGTGGCGAATTTTGCGAAAAGATCTTGGCCTACATCCTTACAAGATTAAATTGACGCAAGATCTGAAGCCGCTTGGCCACGCCACCAGAAGTGTCGTATGTTCGTGAATTGGGCTGAGCAACAACTTGAAAATGATTCGGATTTTCATCGAAAAATCATCTTCAGCAATGAGGCTCATTTCTGGCTGAATGGCTTCGTCAATAAACAAAATATGCGGTATTGGTCGGGCAGCAATCCATACGTACTCCATGAGTCATCATTGCATCCCGAAAAAATTACAGTTTGGTGTGGTTTATGGGCCAGCGGCGTCAGTGGGCCGTACTTCTTCCGTGATGATCAAGAACGTGTTATCTCACGAAATGGTCCAGTCCCTTGGCCGCCTCGGTCGTGCGATTTGACGCCGTTAGACTATTTTCTGTGGGGCTATGTCAAGTCTATGGTCTATGGCAACAAGCCAGCGACGATTGATGAACTTCGTACGAATATCGAACGTGAAATTGCAGCAGTATCGGCCGATTTATGCTTGAAAACCGTCGAAAATTGGGTTCAGCGTCTGGACTTCTGCAAGTGTGCCCGTGGTGGCCATGCAAAAGAAATCGAGTTCCATACATAATGGCATCGAACGTACTTTCACCGGAATAAAGAATTTCATTGATATCCAAAACCGTTTTTGTAGCGCTCTTATTGAAAAACCCTTTATTTAAAACACTATAAATACTTTGCAAAATGTGGGCGGTAATTAATGGCAATTTCATTTAAAACCTTAAATCCCAGAATTTATGTCAGTTTAATCTTTGAAGTTTGGTTTGGTCTTTTAAAATTATTTTGTAAAATGTTGGCTTTACTTGATAAAGGGGTTATCTACATCAGCAAACAAATGGTAAAAATTGTTGTATGGCAGCTAAAGTTGCGGAAATTTGAAACTTGAAAGTATTTTTAAAATGCCAAGCACTATACAAACTTCCGGCGAAAAATGAGGCATTGCGCCAGCCGTTATGGAGCTGAAAAGCGCACCAAAATTTCTCATGGAAGCTTCACAATCGTTGAAACTCAAAGCTAAATATTTCTCTCGGGCCCATCGTCTGGGATAGCCACCACGATCTTGGAAGGGCAAAGGAAAATGAATTCGTCACTAAGACTGCCGCTAAAATTTTGTACCTCACGCCTTTAATATACGAGTATATTGAACTAAAGCTCTTGCCCAGTTCTTAAAACGTGGAAGATAGCTGTTTGGGTTTTGGGCCGAATTCGCTGCGCCTTTTGTGTGAGAACTGTTACGAATAATTCCCGGGGAGAGTACGACAACTCACGCGGCGAATATTAATAACGGATTTTTATGGAACAATCATTCCATTAAAATGGAAGTCTATATCCCCCGACTTGGGTGGGAGAGGCACTTACGACGGGTGATTGATAAGTATTAAGTACTTGTGCTAGGCAAGAAAAATTATTTTTCTTAGACACAGTCTCCTTTGACATCGACATACTTAGCCCGACGACATTCCAACACTTTTACACCCTCCAAAAAAATAGGTTTTGTCGAACTCTGCAAAATATGCCTCAGTTCCGACAATGACCTCCTCGTTTGCTGTGAACCTCTTTCCGCCAAGCCATTATTTCATGTTTGGAAACCACTTGGAGCCATATGGAGCATCAATTTTGCCGCCGCGACGTGACACGAGTGAACCGGTGCATTGTCGTGATGGAATAAAAAAAATGGCTTTGCCATGTGGGGCCGTTTTCTCTTAAATGCGTCGTTAGATTCTCCCAATAATTCAGCATAACATTGTCCTGTTATCGTTCATCCCTTTTGCAAGTAACCGATGTAGATTATGCCCCGAGAATTCCATAAAAAAAACGGTGGCCATGACATTTCCGGCCAATGGAACTGTTTTCGCCTTCTTTGGTGTTTTGACTGTTCTTCCATTTTAGGCGTATAGTAATGGAACCAAGTCTCATAAACAGTCACATAGTGGCGCAGAAACTCCCTCGGATTGCGCTTAAAAAGGTCCCTATTCTGCTGTGTGATATGTTTTAAATGTAATTAAATAATCCGAGAGCACTTCGTTATAAAGACTTTATTTGATGCGCACCAAGCTACAGAAACCTCACTGACTCGCTCGAGAACAACTTGCAAGTCACATACATTTGAGTACAAGCTGAGCGAATCAGTGAGCTCTCAATACATAAAACTGTGAAGTGGTCATTCGAATCCTCTTGTTGTCGACGGTGAGAAAACACTGCTCCCATCTTGCCGATAGCTTTGTCATACCCAAATATTGATGCAATATATTCTGAACGTGTTCAAATGAGATGCATATGATCCCAACGATCTCCCTTATCTTTACTCGCGGGTCTGCCAAAGAATGTCATGGATTTTGTTTACCATTTCAGCCGTTGTCATTTCAATTGGACGACCTGGACGCTCTTCAACTACGACGGATGTACGACCACGCTTGAACCAATATCGAATTTTTGCCATCGAAGGGGAAAGGTCCCCATAAACGGTGTCCAACTTTTCTTTAATTTCACTACACGTTTTCCCATCCAAAAACAAGAATCTAATCACCGATCGCTACTGCACTTTTTCCATACCTAATTAGAAGAAAACTTTCACTTGCTCACTTTCAACAGCCGCTAAAACAAAATTAATCGATGAATTTATCTGAAATTTTGACAGTCGCTGTTTGACAGGTGACACTAAGCAATGACATACAGATTTTTCATCAATGCCGTTATGTGTCTTCAAACACGGGTACTTATCAATCACCCATCGTAAAAAAAAAGAAATTACTTGAAATTGATCAAAAATATATTTAAAAACATCAGCAACACTTGCAGTAAAGTATTATAACAGTTTTGAAAGAGATATTTCGGTTCTATCATATTATTTAAGAATAAAGTTTTTGCCAATTGAAGGTTTTGAAAAAAAAAATAATTTCACACTCGAAATTTAGGGAAAAAAAATAAAAGAAATATATTTTATTATTTTTTTTATTAAATATATATTGTGAAATAAGAGATCAAATTCTTGTAGTATTTACTGTCCCTATTAACTCTTTATCGAATACTGAAAACCAGATTGTTTTATGTCTCATAGTTGTTGAGAAAAATAAAAATTACGAAGGCTAGTTTCTTATAAATCCTTTTGTTTTTTTGATACATATAATACAGGGTCAGCCAAATAACTTTTTTTTTTTTTTGAAAATGCTACAAAAAAAAACTACTGAATATTTTCTCAAATTTATTTTTTTATTTGAAAGTACAATCCTTCCGGTTAATAATGGAAAATAATTTCATTCAAATGGCTGCCTCGGCTGGCCATGCAGTAGCCTACACGATCGGTCCAATTTTTAAGCACATTATCGATTGTGTGGAGCTGTATTTCACCAATGGCTTCACGAATATTGTCCTTTAAAGCGTCAATTGTCTCTGGCTTGTCGGCGGGACACTTATCTTTTACGGCACCCCACCAATAATTGTCCAACGGTGCCAAATCACAGCTCCGAGGTGACCAAACGACATCAGCTCTGCGGCTGATAATGCGATCTTCAAAAACAGGCCGCAAAACATCGAGTGTAGCTTCGGCTGTGTGTGGCACGTAGCGTCGTCCTGTTGAAACCAAATGTTGCCAATATCCTCCTCTTAAATTTTTGTGAACAAAAATTCGTTCAACATGGCCCGATAACGATCGCCATTGACTGTAACAGCCACTCCTTGCTCATTTTCGAAGAAAAATGGCGCAATTATGCCTCTGGACCAAATTCCGCACCAATCAGTGACTCGTTTTGGGTATATCGGCTTTTCAATGTATGCGTGCGGGATTTCTGTGCCCCAAATGCGACAATTTTGCTTGTTTACATACCCGCCAAGACGAAAATGAGCTTCATCTGAAAAGATTATTTTTTTTTGACAAAATCGGCATCTTCTCTAAGTCGATCGCAGGCCCACTTAGCGCATATTTCCCAGCGTTGTTCAGCGCACAACCATATTCGTTCAGCGGAAGGATAAAACTAATTATCTATCAAATCAGACATGAGCTAAGTTTTACCATTCGCGAAATAAGCACTAGTTGAAAAAAAAAAAAGTTAGATGGCCCTTTAGTAAAATGATTTTTAACATCTACTGCCCAAATAATTTAATTTAAATAAAAATTTGCATATGTCAACCGCGCACCTTCATTCCAAAGAAGTTGAGAACTGGGGGGTGGTCACATTATCCACGGTGGATTAGGCAAAGTAAAGCGCAATAGGGAAAGAGTGGCCAGGAAGGGTCCAAAGTTGAGTATAGTCTGCTCCTTTGATGAAAAGAATTTAAAATTTTAAGGCATATACGGGTAGGCAATTAGCAGATGGATCTTGCTTTTTGCAGATTTTTTCTATCCGGTGAAGCAGTTATAGGGAGGCTTTTGAACCACACATCAGAATAGTAGCTCCCATATTGAGATTAAAGCTGCCGTCTGAAGCAGCCGCGGGCCAACAGGTTGCTTAATTTTGAATAACATGACGTAGCTATACCTCAACAAGAAATTGTTAAATACCTATAGTTACCTACCCTTAGCGCACCCGTATCTACCCATTTTTGCTTTCAATTTCGCTTGGCTTTCAGCAGAAATTTTTATAAACCCATATTCGCTATATAACCACCCCAACTACTGGATGGATGGATGGATGGTTGAGCTCTTCATTCTTTGAGAGTCATCTGCCCATGAAATTTGCGTTAAACGATTTTCCAATTAACTCACATAAGCAAACGCACATTTTCCAAAAGACCTCACCGCCCCTATAGTACTGGGATGGTGCTTTTAGTGTGCGGTGTTGTGAGCCAAATGTACGCGTTGATTTGCTGTGGCAAATACTCAGCAATTAAAGCAATTTCGAGCAAGCATCTGTATTTAATAGATTTACGTGCTTCAGATAATTGCATTCGCATTATCTGAAATGAGCTCGTGCGACACTAAAACGGAAACATTTTCATACAGAGGTAGGATGCGTGAGTGCAAATTAAAAACATTATGGCACAGGGAAGTATGTATGGTTTTGGAGCGTGGAAAATCTAAAATTTAATAACATTGCAATGAGTGGCTGTCTGTGTGTGTGGATTTGAACAAGCATCGCGCTATAACTACTCACCCAAACCGCTTAGAAAAACTGAGGGGGCTCTGTGGAGCCCAGGATCTATAGACTTTGCTTCATTGCAATGGGCCAACTCTTTTTGAAGGAGAGACTGGAAGCAACGAACGGTTTTGCAGTTCCCAAGGGGAGGCTCGTGGTTGTTGCCCTTTTAAGTAAATTTTTGATTGATTTGTATGTTGACAACCACCGAATTATATATCAGATTTTCTTTTCTCACCTCTAACGAACGTCTAACAAGCATCAAATCATATAGCTCTCCTGAGAAAGTTTACTTATTTAATCGGATGGGTTATACCTTCACTTTATTCTCAAAATAAAACTAGTTGCGTCTAAGATAAAAACAAAAAGTTGGGTTCAGTGGCTCATTGGTTAGTGCGTGCTAAACTCCTGAGCGAGAGGTCTCAGTTTCGATTCGCGAAAAAAACACAAATTACATCTTAAAAACGTCCGATAAACATCCAAGAGGTGTTCCGACTCGGCATAAAACATTAGGTCCTTTCCATTCGTCCCGAAATGGTTGCGAGAACCTAGGTCTATCTATACTGCCCTGTGGCACCTGCTATTATTTTATTTTTAGTTCGAAGGGACCTACAAATGCCGAGACTAAACGGAAATCGAATCTGACACCATATTCGCTCAGTAATCGTACAACTTTTTACGTAATCCTATAGTTACTATTGGATTTCGGCCTTGCCAATAATGAACTTTAGTCTGGCAGCTTGTGCAAAGCGTCAACTCCTTCCAATATCCCTGTACCAATAAACAAATATAGCTGCCAGAGTATCGGTAACTGTAAGGTCAAATATTAATGCCCAGGAAGTCATGTTTATCTCGGGCATTAGTTGAATAAATCCACCCTTAATGTTGTTTTGAAGAAGAGTGTAACCTAACCCTCGACCAAACCATCTAAAATTAAGGTATTGAATTTTATAATCATAGCGAATTTAAATATCCTGTTGTTCAACCTGAGCGTTTATATTTACGTGGAGCCAAAACATGAATTTTGACTATCAACAATCAACTATCACTCCGATTCCACCCCTGAATCTGTAAGTGTATCCTGTATGAATCAAAAATTAAGAAAGAGAATCATACACAGAGAATGTTGCTATTCCGCATATGTTGGAAGCAAATCTATTATTGTCATTCGATCGGTAAAGACATACAATAGTTGTGGTTTAACTGTGCTCTGATCCTGGTTTTGGCCAATTATTCTTCTTTGGTAATTAATTTTGCTTTCTTTGTTAATTATAAGAAAAGATGGAGGTGTTCCAGATAAATCTCAAATATTTGAAGATGAGGAAATCGAGTTTCTGGCAAATTCAAATTCAGCTGCATCAACTTCGGCTGCACTTAAGCAAAAAATTGAATAAGAAATATAAAAGGACAGACGCATGAGAAAAAAATGCAATGCAATTTGTTTCATTTTAGTACTATTTTTGTTTTTTCAACGTTACAAAAGATGAGTACAATATTAGTTAGCATTATCTATTCCAAAACTGACCCGAATACGATCATTAATTTTTAGGATTCCTTTATTTAAGGACAGACAGTCAAATTCGCTTCAAATCAAACAGAGCTAGGCACACCAATTTTATTTATATGATGATGATTTAAAAAAAAACTGTGGTCGATTTTCGACCACTGGGCGAACCTAGTTTTTATTAAAGCTTAAGCAGCCAACTAACTGTCGACATTAGTGCCTGATTGTTAGTAAGGCCGATTATCATTTTGACCATCTACAATCAATTCGATTGAATAAATAATTCCGACAATCTTTGCAAGCAACTTCCCAATCCCAACTCACCTCCCTTGAAATTCCAAACTTCTAGTACCCACCCCTATTATATTTTCTCGCAGTGGTAATGTCAATTTGAGCGGCAACCAAGTTACCGCATCGATTATTATCTCTTGACTATCTGTGGTATCTTTTAATCGGGTAATAAATCGAATTGATTGGGTCTTAGAGGAGACACATATTTGATGGTCTTTGAACCCCCATTTCTAGGGGCGGTGAGTCGGAATGATTGTCATGGCATCCCATTTGGAGGCAGTATATCTTCCATTTACCGATTCATTAAGTCAGTGCACAGATATCAATCAAATTATGCGATTGGTCATCGATATGCCTCTAGAACTGGAAATGTTTTTTTAAATTTTAAATATAAAATGAGATATTTTATCTGACTGGGTATGAAATTAAGTCGTGTCGCTCATAAATTATACCTTACGGTCCTTACGGTTATTTATATGATAAGTCTTTAGTTGAGGCTGAATTGCCCAAGTTGCTTAAAAATCAAATTCAGTGTTAAAACCGCCCAAGAAAAGATAGATATTAGATATTAGGGGATCATAACGAGAATGGAATGAGCTCTTCTTCTGGAGTGAACATTTCTATAGAGGATGACAAGTTTGAGGAAAAACTGTCGGTACCTAATTTGAGGATAGAGCTCATTTTACAAATTTTAAATCGCCTGCTTCGAAACAGGTTGTATATAGTTACAAAGCCTTTGTGTCCTACTAGAGTTGGTGCAGAGTTGGCATGGAAAATCCGTAATCATGACCCAATTATTCTCTTTATTTAAGGTTTTAATTGCTCCAGCAAAGTCTTCAAAAAAGAACGGTTCAATGACACTTTCTATACAAACTCCAGTCGATGTCGCCTTGACAACTGAAATGACCACCAATTTCGTTGGCAGTAAATTTAAGGTGTAAACGCTTGATAGTGTGGTTTGGTCATCATCAGTCAATATTTTTCACGTCGCTTTTTCACATTTGAGAACGTGCTTTGAATGTAAGCAGGGCGTTGCTGTGGCGTGTGTTGTACCATTGCATGCTTCGAAAGCGGGCTCTCATTATATGTCGATGTCTCTCGCTGGATCAAACTATACACATAAATATAGGTAACAAGGCAAAATATACGCATTCCCTCGGTTAACTCTAAGCTTTGGTATTTGAATTTCAAAATGAGCCAACCTCAAAATATCTCGAATTCAAGTCAACCATGATGTGGGTTACGGGACAGTAATATTTACGAAAACAAGCTCGCCGAGGATTTGGTCAAATAAGGCTCAGTCCTATACGCCTGACGCTGTCCTCTTTCGGGTAAAGTGGACATTTCTCTTGGAGCAGTAAGGACAAAGTCTCGTTTACCTATCTTTTTGAAGCCAACCTTTTGAAGGTTAGGCTTAGCGGTACAGTCGGAAAAAAAGATTCTATAAAGTCTCGTAATGTTGGCGAGGTATTTCCTGGTGTAGGGTGTAGCCCGCGTAGGCTGTAGCTTTGCAGACCCTTTTTTCTGGGTTGCAATTATTTAATTCACTGTTAGCAGCCATGGCTGCAGTGCAAATACTCCACCATGCGGACTTCTGCAGCCAACATCTGAACTCATAACCCTGTTTACCAACATTTCGTGGATTCATTGAAACAGCCTTGCGTCAAGCTAAAGGCAACAAAGTGCGGCTACTGGTTTTACATTTAGGAGTCCCTTCGATGGGAAGGAAGGTTATCAGTATAAATTTCTAGCTGTTAGAGATTTTTCCCACATTGCTGAGAATTAATTAATTTTTAGTAAATTTTAAATTTTATTCTCGTTTAGAATTTACAATTTGTCTAGCACAATTTACATAATTTAAATACAGAGATATGACAAACTTATGCCTTTCTAATGGAAAAATTTACAAGTGACAGTTTGTTTTTGACGACAAAAAAACGACTTAAAAACCTCAGTATAGGCATGAACGGATTTTGAAAGAACTTCGGCGGGTCTTTCAGTCATTCTAAAGCTTTGATTCCAAATGCTTATAGGCCCATAGGCCTTAAGTCGTATGGTATATGAGAAGTACGGCATGGTAAGCTTTTCCGTCTTGACTGTAAGAACAACTTTCATCTACCTCCATAGCTTTGAAATTTATCCAAACTCCAAACTTGAGGGGAGCAGCAAAACTATTAAAGGCTTTAGAATGCCAACATTTTGCATCTTCGTCGGGATGATTTCAGGTGGTCCTTCAGAGTTCAGGCTTATAAGTGGGGAAGCTTATTTTCATCCATCAAAGGTAATAAAATTTATTCTGAAGTCGAATGTGGAATAAGACTGAGAAGTTTACAAAGTCCATTCAAACCTCCGCATCCGTTTGTAGTTAAAACCCCCTGAATGGAAGCCAAAAGGTTCCTAAGCGTCTCGATAAAAGTTCATACCATCCAAATCTGATTCAAACTGCAAATTGCTTCGTGTTGGAATACCGATAAATGTTGCAACAAGTTATATGAAGAACCCTTCTAAATCTAAAACGAACCTGCCAAGTACTAGCTTATTTACTGAAGCCCTGTCTTGTGGAAATAAAAGCTGTTGCGAGAAAAGTTTACACAGATGGTTACTTTGCTTAGAATTTTCGGCCGATTGGTCTCATCTTGTTTCAGTGCAAAAGTAGAGACACATTCTTTGACAAGTGCAAACCTTAGGACTTCGACTTGTACAAGGCTTCAAGTGGTACATCGGCAGTGCCGGATTAATCCCGCTTAAAACTTGATATGTGATGTGCCGGGTAAGAATCTCTTTCTCTCAAATGCTTTCGCGCCTTTTACAGATACCACTCGTTGTTGTCGGTCGTCGCCTTAAAGCCTACGTAGATGTCAACACTCGTAAAAAAAAGTCACGCAATCCCAGTCCAAATCAAAACACTAATTTTGTATCTAACCTCACATAAAAAAAATGCAAATATTTGCATCGGAATTGCGGAATCAAATCCAATCATTCCCGATGGCACCCTCTCACCTCGATTGAAGTCAGATTCAGCCATTTATCATTCATTGGGTCTTTTTTTTTTTTTTTTTCACCACCACATACCTTCACCCTGACCCCAAACCATTCCTACTTTGCTTGCTGCTCGGCTGTTTCCGTTTTGTGTGCGGTGCTATGGTGTGATGAACGATACCTACCGAATGTAGGTTAGTGGTTCAACACACGTTCTGATTAGATACGTATATAGATGTGTGAACACACTGCAAACAAGGATACAATAAATTCCGGTGAAATGAAATTGAAATAAATAGTTGTTCTTGTACACTGTTTGCTTTTTAGTGATTTCGAGGATTCTGTGGTGTGTGCACGAGGATATTAGGTAACAATATGACGACAACATGTAAGAATATACGAGCGAGGACATCTGTAGTGCGCAACGTGACCAAGAGCAGGGTAACTGAAAACAATTCTAAAGATCGCTCCTCGAGCTGAAGGCCGTGCAGCTTACAATGGACAAAAGGGAAAGGCTTCCAGAATGCAATGGTTCCGGAGACCTTCTCCTTGTTACTTATGAAGGTGTACGATATTCTACGGTTTATTGATTGTTTTTTTTTTTTTGTGTGATGAGAGAGTCAGAGGGGGTGACAATTTAAACTATTTAAAAGGCGGATCCCGTTGAAACTTTCGAAATAGCTTTGTAAAATAGGAAGCTTTTTGAAGAACGTATTTTAAAGGGGAAGCCATGATCACTTTTAAAAAAGATTCTTAAAAGGCGAAGCCATGGTCTTTCTTAAGGTAGGTTCTTTAAAGGGGAAGCCATGATCCATTTACAAATAGGATTTGAAATAAGTATAAAAGTTGCCTTATGAATATCCAACTTAACTTAACCTGGCGTACTTATTCTTGGCGTCCTAACATGGCAGCATTACCTGACTTCGTGTCTACTTGAACTTTTCTTACGAAAATATATAGGCACCTCTGCCCCTCTATTTCAAAGCCTTCTTTCGGCCTGTATGGGTTTCAGTTGAGTTCATTTTGGTACCGCCTTTTGGCATTCTGGATCTAGGCTAGTTTACAGTGCTTGTCTCCAAGAATTTGGTTGGTTTCCCTCAGTTTGAGTTCCACTTTACGGCGTTATCAATTTCGAAAAGCTAAGTTTCAACAAGTGGCTGCAATGACTTAGAAAAGGTGGTTCAAAAAACCCAGAGATCAAAGAAGCCAATAGAGAGAAGAAGGTCCCTAAAATGTGTACTCAACTTCTCGAAACTGATAGATGTAAGCCCAAAAAATTCTGAAGCTCGTTGCCAAAACAGTCAAAGTGCAAACATGGACAGACTTTGGCGAAAAGTTGGATCGTTAACGCTGATCTTCAAGCAAGGCACACCTTCTTCCGCGGTCCTATAGAGGAAGATACGGAACATCATTGAAGGAGTCAAATCTAAAAATTACGAGCGTCTTGCGCTTGAGTTTTTCTGTAAGAAAGTGTGCTCAGGATGAAATAAATCTTTTTGAGAAGACTGTCAGGTAAAGTTGCATTTGTTTGCATGTACTTTGTCGACTTGAAGTTGGCAAACGACCGAATAACTCGAAGTGAACTCCGAGGTATACTGCGGAAGTATGGAACTAACGTTTTTCTCCTGAGACCCTTCCATTTTGTTCATTTGTTCAGAGAAACTGTTCAAGCTATGTTGGGGTAAACGGCCTTTCAAAACCTTAAGGTGTGATCGTTGGACCTCGTCAGGGGTGCGTTTTGTCTCCTCTACTTTTTTACTGTATGTTAAGTAATTTCTACCTTGTTTGTGTACCAAATGATTGAGATCGCGTGTACAAAAAGAATCCTTCGTTTTACTTATAGGGAGACTCGCAGCACCTCATAATGAATATCTGTCTAAGGTCTTAGTGTCGATCAACTCCATTTCCGGACGGAGCGGTCCTTCCTTCAGTGGTTTGGTCACGTGAGTTGCATATCCTGAACTCAGATTGCAGTTCGTGCTATGGAATCCATGCCATCAGTCAGACATGCATCCTTTAGGTAGGGCGGGTAGAAGATGGTTTGACCGGGTAGTAGATGATTGGAGCATGGATGGTTGCCCTTTTTGATTTAGAATCGAAGGCTAAAGATCGGGTAGTTAAGGTGGCTGCATTTAAGCAGTATCTTAAGAGCGCAGTGGCTGACTGGAATCTAATAAAGAAGAGGGACTTTGAATATGAATTTAAAGGACTAACAACATTTTTAAATTCCAAAATTTTAGGGAAAACTTGTCGTTATTTCATTGCTATCAAGGCGACACCGTGAGCACGCTCTTCGGGTAGTGTTGCGGGAGTATACGAAAGCTCATCGTCGAACGAGTCTTGTGAAGCCAGACCAGTACTCTCGTAGTCTTCAATGACGGGGAAAGGGTTGGGGTCAGGTTAGGACTCGCGTTCGTTGTCGGAAGACTCGGCGGGCTTACATCGATGGATGCGACTGATTCCGACGAGAGATGATGAAGATGTCTAACTGATTGAACACGAGGTAGTGATGTTGATGATGATGATGGTATTCCTTCTCTTACACTGGAACCGGCTCCTGACCGGTTTTTGGCTCCGTTACAGAGGACGTATGAGTCGACTGAGGGGTTCTTCTGTTGTGACTATATACGAAGCGACATTCTCATTTGCAGGTGAGTCGCAATATTGTCATTCCTCTTTCTTACATATGTTGCTCCGTGAACCACTGGCAGTTATGTTTCTCGTCTTCAGTTGTTGAATCGGGCTGTGTCACCGGGGCTTCTGATTCGTCAAATTATTCCTACCCTTGACAGACTGTCCGTCTTGGAGAGGCTGAATTCTGTACTTAAGACTTGTTCTTGGTTGCCTTGTTTTGTTGCGAAGAGGAGTCGCTTTTCTCCCTTCCAGTAGCGTCTTCCATTGGTTGCGGAAGCGACGGTTCTGGTGGATCCAGGTTCACAAAGTCTTGTCTTCTCTAAACAACCTTCAAGCTTCGATTTCGTTTCTCTGGCAGAATTAGCTTTTACTATCGTTTCGCTTCTCATTGGAAAATGATGTAAACATTGCGACAGTGCCATCTTTTGAACCTGTTGTCCTTGCAGGCTTGAAAAATCTGCAGTCATCAGGAGGTCTAATTGAATTTATATTATTATATTATAGTTTTGTTATGGTGCTAGCTGACAGTGAAAATTCCTCTGTCATAAGCAGATCTCTTCCGATTTTGTTGCCTCACTAAGATCGCAAAACAGAGAGTCTTGGAAAGTGTGGCTTTCTTTGATTATCAACATTGTTTTAATGGCGAGGAAGCTCGACGAAGTTCCTCTTGCGTCGCTTTCTTTACCGTGGCCAAAAAAAAAAACCTCATTGCGAATGATGATTTATTTTGTTCTAAGTTGCCCAGTTCTTGTAGAAAAACTTCTTGGCAAGATCTTACTTAGCTTAAAGGCTCCTCCGAACCGAAACTGCCTGAAATTTTGGCCTTTTACATAGTTTTTTGCTTACATTCGATAATGACTTTTTTTTAACGTTGGTTAAGTCTGATGAACAGATCAAGCAAGCTTATAACCACTGACCCGGTTTCCCTGACGCTCAGTGTACCTCCACCTTTTATTTCTAATATCCTTACTTGCAAATTAAATCAAAAAAAAAAAAAAAAATACACAATTTGGAGGGCAAAAAGGAAAGCAACTCCGTCCCCCTCCATTGGAATTAGGACATCGCATTAGACCCTGGCAGGTGTGTTGTATATGGATTCCCCAGCCCCTCCCAGTGGCGCTTTGCCTTGAGCTCAAGTCGGTATACACTATACACTGTCATCGGTGAGATTTGGCTCTTAGGCTATTCACACTATTTCACATTTCACAATTTATTTCCTCAGTTTTTCGCTTCTAAGGATTCTCCTTTGGATTTGCCTCGGTTTTTTTTTTCTTTTTTTTCGTTGAGAAAATCAATTCGGATTAAGTTGCTCGTAAATTTCTGAATTTAAGAAAGTAGCAGCTGCATTTGCGGGGATTATCAAGGTGATGATTGGGATGGCACCTCGCTGCATATTGCATGGAATGGAAATTGATTTGCTATTGAAGGTAAGCGACGCTGCAAATTGAGAGATTTGCAGCGCAATTCAAGGGAATTGACGTTCGAAGTGATAAGTGAATCAACCAGGCTGTTATATGATGCGAATTTAAGGGTTGTTACGGGGGTGGGTACCGATGGAGCGTCAATATATTAAGTGCTTGCGAAGTTGCATTTGAATTTCGAATGATAGCCAGTTCTAAGTGATTCTGTCCTGCCGAAGAGTGGTATCTTAATCCTTTGAACTGATTCTCATCAAGCAAAATTGGTAGTCTCTTGATAGGCTTTAGTATAGGTACGGTGACCATATTTGCAGATGGAAAAAAGAGGACAATCTTTAATTAACGTAAACAAGTTTTGAAACAAACGATATTTATTCAAAATATTTGTACTTCAGATAACAGCAACCAGTTCAGTTTTTAAGACAAACAAAAAGAACAATAAATGCATACGTGCCATCCTCCAGAAATATGTTATGATGCATTTTAAAGCAAAATTTTCGTTTTATCATTTGGCCATCCATTTTTCATTTCATTTTAAATTCATTTTTATTGTACCATTAATTAAACTTATATACCAGACAAAAACGAATAAATCTTATTTAAAACTAACATTTATCTTAATCTAGCTTACTGGCTCTTAGCGAGCGCTCTAAACTAAACAATATAGATACTTAAAATTATTACCTTTCGGCCTTAGATCTATCTATATTCAATTTTGTTTGTTTTTTATTCTCCAAGAAACTTTGAAAAACTTGAATTCTTTATTTTTTTTTAACCATTTGGCCATCGCTTCTGACTCAAGTGTTTTAATTTATTCAATAATATATCGTCATCAGTATTTTTCTTGCTAATACCAGCTTTACTATCGTCTCTAACATTTCCTGTATCTTCATAATACCTAGATAAATATGTGTAAATGTTTTGCTGGTATATATTTAACTTTAACATCAAAATTCAACAATTATTTTTGACTTAGAAGATAGAATATTATCTATTTGTTTATTCATAGTCGATTCTAAGGGTTTGTGATCACTGTAAATAAGAACACTGCGACCATACGAATAGAAGTTAAATTTCTTGTATGCATATAAAATGACGAGAAATTCCTTCTCTATCTGAGAATACCTCCGCTCGGTGTCCGTCAAACTCCTAGATGCAAATGAGATTGGTTGATTTTCTGGCAACAGACAACAACCCAAACCATTTTGAGAGGCATCCGTCTGAATACATATGTTTTTGGTTTCATCGAAAGGCTTTAATATTGCTCAACTCGAAATAAGATCCTTGATCATGTCAACTGATCTTGTGTGTAAATCTAACCCCTTGAAAATAACATTTTTGTTTAGAAGGCGATGTCAGTTCTGCTAAATTCGGGATGAACGCTCTTACATAATTAATGACACCCAAAAACGTTTGCAGATCCTCTTGTTTCTTTTGGGGGGGTTCATATTTTGGATTGTTCGTATACGGTCTCTATCTGGACGGACCCCACTTTCAGAGAAAACATGACCTAGGTACTTAATTGCCTTTGCGTTGATCTGTATCTTATTTGGATCCAACTTTATTTTATTTTCCCGAGCCCTGTTAAGTACAGCAAGGTGATTCGCATCATGCTCTTCTTGCGTCTTGCCAAATATAACTTTATCTCGTCTATGTAAAAACGTACTCCTCTCGAGCCATTAAAATTATTTTCAGTCATTTTTTGAAAAACCTATCTTCAAAACAAATGGTTTGATTGTCTACAACAATCATATAGACCGTATAGCAAAGTCACGCAACTTTTGCGATTCAACTCTGTCAACTCGACCTGCCAAAACCCATCTTTCAAATCTAAAACACTGAAAAACCTAGCTTCATTTAGAGTGGCCATAATTTCTTCTTATGTTGGAATCAACACGACCTCCTCAATAAGACATTTATTCAACTCCATAGGATCCAAAAATAACCTTAAATTTCCATTTTTCTTTGCCACAATATTTATCTACTTATCTTCTTATTACATTACTAAAGGGTCCGCCATCTAACTTTTTTTTTTCAACTAGTGCTTATTTCGCGAATGGTAACACTTAGCTCATGTCTGATTCGACAGATAATTAGTTTTATCCTTCCGCTGAACGAATATGGTTGTGTATACGCTTGATGAAATGACCATCCAATGCGTTTTCGCTTCACTAAGTGGGCCTGCGATCGACTTAGAGAAGATGCCGATTTTGCCAAAAAAATCATCTTTTCAGATGAAGCTCATTTTCATCTTGGCGAGTATGTAAACAAGCAAAATTGTCGCATTTGGGGCACAGAAAACCCGCACGCATACATTGAAAAGCCGATATACCCAAAACGAGTCACTGTTTGGTGCGGAGTTTGGTCCAGAGGCATAATTGGGCCATTTTTCTTCGAAAATGAGCAAGGAGTGGCCGTTACAGTCAATGGCGATCGTTATCGGGCCATGTTGAACGAATGTTTGTTCACAAAAATTGAAGAGCAGGATACTGGCAACATTTGGTTTCAACAGGACAACGCTACGTGCCACACAGCCGAAGCTACACTCGATGTTTTGCGCCCTGTTTTTGAAGATCGTATTATCAGCCGCAGAGCTGATGTCGTTTGGCCACCTCGGAGCTGCGATTTGACACCGTTGGACTATTATTTGTGGGGTGCCGTAAAAGATAAGTGTTACGCCGACAAGCCAGAGACAATTGACGCTTTAAAGGACAATATTCGTGAAGCCATTGGTGAAATACAGCTGCACACAATCGATAATGTGCTTAAAAATTGGACCGATCGTGTAGGCTACTGCATGGCCAGCCGAGGCAGCCATTTGAATGAAATTATTTTCCATTATTAACCGGAAGGATTGTACTTTCAAATAAAAATTTGAAATTTGAGAAAATATTCGGTAGTTTTTTTTTATAGCATTTTCAAAAAAAAGAAGTTATTTGGCGGACCCTGTATTATATTTGTCAATTTATTTACTCAAATTGTTCCCCATTGTCAATTCATTTATGTTTATTTGTTTATTTATTTGTTTATTTACTTATTTATTTATTTATATAATAATTTATTTAGATACCTATTAATAAATTTATTTATTTATTTATTCATGTATATTTTATTTCTTTATTTACGCATTCATGTATATCTTATTTAATATTATTATTATTTTTTTATTTTTTTCCCCTTAAATTGAGGTTTTTAAGTCGTTTTTTTCCTCATTTTTTTATTTTTTCTTGTCTTTGCTTTTCCATTTTGTCTAACGCAGACCTTAAACGTCCCTTTAACTTTAAAGGAACCCGTCTAGCCGAACGGGCTACGGGTACTACTATCTCTTTAATTTTAATGGTATATTTTTGTGGAAATATACCAATTCCTGAAAATAAATCCGCATAATTCTCGATAATCTCTTCTTTTGATAATTGTAATTTTTTTCTTAACTGCAATTGGGTTGAAATCCATTTTGAATGAAATCGACTCTACTCGAAATTTTGAACTGTACGCAGGTCTGCAGCCCTGAGATCGGAACATAATTTTCTTCTATAACAAATTGTTCTAAACTCACTTCATTTCAACGAACACATTTTAGTGTGCAGACTCTTAAGTGGCACAGTCCTTGAACCTCCATATGCTTGCAGAACGGTGGAAGTTGAGCGCAAAACGACTGATTCTTTTATGTTCTTGAATATCTTCTGTGGAAGAATGTTCACATCAGCACCAGTGTCAAGTTTGAATTCCACAAACATCATTAATTTTAATAGATGCGGCCCAACATCTTGACGAAACTCGCTGATCCATGAGCTGGTTTGGTTTCCTTGAACCTATGGAATGAATATAAAACTAATTACTTGAATCTAAATCTTCCTCATTCAAAGTTATTTGTCTGACATTTTTTACTTTACAAGCAATAGCAAAATGGTTTGACCGAAAACAAAGCTGGACAGTTTCTTCGCCTATGCGATAAGTTGCAATACTGACAATTTTGTATACAGTCGCCGTTATTATTATTATTGGCTAAATTATTATTTCTAAAATTACTTGCATAAGGTGTCTGGGATGTACCTGGGCGCAGTGGCTTAGTGGGTAGTGTGTTGGACTATTAACGATATTGATAAGTTTAGAGCGCTCGCTTAAAGCCAGTAATCCAGAATAAGATTAATGTTAATTTTAAATTAGATTTAATCATTTTTGTCTAGTATGTAAGCTTAAAGAAAGAATGGAATTAAAATTAATGTTAAAGTTAAGTGTGTTGGTATATTAAGTGAAGGGTCCCAGGTTCGAACCCCGCAAAAACCCAAATTGCAACTTAGGGTTATGTGTGTATGTATAAATATATATATATGTATACAAATATTTAATAAATGTTAAATTTTATTTAAAAATATGTTGAATAACGTATTTTTACAATATAATTTAAAATTTACATTATATTATCTATACCTATAAATATTTAATATATTAATATATTAATTAAATATTTATAACTTATATATATATATATATATATATAAATTATTTATAATAAATATATATAAATATATTTATACTTAGATGCTATATAGACCCTAATTATTTATGGAATGCGCCACCTCTCGTGAACGTCTGACGAACACCCGAGAGTATAACTGTTTTTAGAGCTTCTCAATTAGCCGCTTGGAATCGGCATAAAATTGTAGATCCCTTCCATTCGGTCCAAAAATGAAAAACTCAAAAAAAACGAATGGTTGTGAGAAGCTACTAACTATTTATTTATTTTTAATTTTTTTTATCTAAGAATTATTTTGAGTTAAACTCGTCATCGATTTTTCCCTAACATGCTGTTTGCTTTTAACCTCATACACGGATAATCCGGGTTTCTGAATGACTGTAATTTGCTCTTTCGTCGCTTCCGCCGCTGCCCTGCCTTTCTCCACCGCTTTTGCCAAATTCAGATTATCCTCCTGTCGAAATTTCCCTTGAAGCTTTTTGTCGTAGACCCCAAGCACTATGCCATCTGTCAACATCCCGTTCTCGCTGCTGCCAAACTCACACGTTCTCACCAAGCGTTTAAGTCCATTAGAAAGACGTCAAACGGTTCACCTTCACTTTGAATACGGTTGTAGAACTTGAACCTCTCGTACAGGTACACGGTATTTTTTTTTCTGGAGAACAAAAATCTTCAAAAGCTTTTATTACTTCATCATATTTTTTCCTGTCAGCTTCCGGTAAATTAAATGTATTAAAAATCTCCAAGGCCTCCTCTCCAATAGCATTTAAAAAAGTTGCTGTTTTCACCTCTTCCTCGTTTTTAAACGCGCCTGAGCCGTCACGAAAATATCGAAGCTTTGCTTGAATCTCGGCCAATTTTCGGAAATATTTCCGTCAAAACTCAAATTACTAACTGGTTTAATAAAACCAAATTCCATATTTTTAGACCTACAAATTATCGTAAACATCGTTGGTTTGTGTTCACTAAACGCCTTTTTCTTGTTCACAAGTGTTTCCCGGAGATAATTTTTTTCTTCGTCTAAATGAAGTGGGTGCGCTTATTGAAGAAGCTTAGCTTTGGGAATGAATAAATGTTGTTACACTACATCAGTAAAAAACGCCTAAGTACATTTTGGGTACATTTTTTATTTGTAAATAAAGTTATTGTGCTCAAAGTGTACAAATCAGCACACACAATTTTGCCATTCAGTTTTATATATAGCTGTACCGGCTTTTGCAAAGCGCTTTATTTTGAAAATGCGAATTAATTTTCCGCATTTTTGTTTTGTAGGTGTCACGCCCCCTTTTCCATAACCGCCGACATCGTATAGACTGCTCTCAACAGGCGATAGACGTCCCAATTTGTCAAATCTGACGGTTAAAATTGTCATAAAAGTCAATATAAATTGTTTTAAATAACTTCGTTGTTTGCCACTCCCGATTTGCCAAATCCCGCCCACTTTTCACAAAGTGAAAACATACGCACGCAACAGTGACACGTTGTGGATGCATTTATTTTGGACAACTGAACGCCAAAAGCTGCAATTTCGACGACGACTGCCGAAACCATCAAGTTTCATCATATTTTGTATGAAATTTGCGTAAAATGGGTTTTTTTATATTTGTTCAACAATAAAAAGACGTTGCTCTTTCGCGTAGCAACGTTTTGTTTTTGACCAACCAAAACTCACCGCACAAATGGCGGCAAATTTAAATCTTGCTTGAATTTAAGTACGAAAAATATTTTTCAGTTGCCAAAATATTTTTTCAAAAAGATCAACATAACTTATAAGATTTTCCTTAATTTTTTTTTATAGAAATTGTTTCTAGGTCCAGGCTCGGACTAGAACTCACCATTTTACGACTACGACACGACTGCCCCTAGAATCCATTTGAAAAGGATCTCTCTTAATTCGAGTTCAGTGCTATGACTTGTCTTTCCCGCTCTGCCGATTAACATGTCCTATTCAAAGGACATAGGCTATGCCTATACTCCTATTTGAATCTGCTGCACCAACAACATATGGTTTTTATTTTCCAAATTCTCCACGGACCGCTTTTCATGTGGCAACTCACCCATTCCGGAAATATACTCACCTATTGGTGTTGAAAATTGGTGGGCTTCGCCGCTGTAATGCAAATAAATCCAATAAATCCAATGACTCGTATCTGCGGTGTTCGCCTTTGGTGGAAAATTTTCAACCGCATATAAACACACGCTCTACGCAAACAAACTTAAAAGCGTCTGGGTTCTGGCTTTCATAATATGCATTGAACTTGAACCGCGAAAAGTCTATAATAAGTCATCATCCTACATTTTTATAACCAGAAAGAGAAGTGCTTCTGTGCAAGGTCGCGAAAAAGAACACCAACAGATTTATGGCTCGCTTCCCTGGAACCACTCCACGCCGCACACAATACCTCATCGCGCAGTGATGCTTTTAAGTCTGATTAATTAAGGTAGTCAAATTATCGCATATTGCACTTCTGCTTTAAATTTCCGGGTATACTTACCCGGACCAGGATGTTTTTTTCGAGAAAATTTCAACAGACAAATGAGATTTTCCGATTATATTTGTTGCCTTTTGAACGTTGGATGAATGCAGTCCAAATAAACGAGATTCCTCGTAAAATCGTGAGAGGAGGATAAATATTTAAATTCAACTCACACACACGATGGTCGATGTAACTTTTGTTTACCAGCACAGCAGCTGCACCAAGCCACACAACATTGTAAAAGTGAATTATGCGGTCTGTTTGAAGGAATTTAACGACACAATATCTTCCAATAGGAATAGATATTGGTCCTGCCAAGCGATTTTTGTTTTAACAGCCAAGGCGGAGAAGAATCTAAAGTATTTCACACAAGATTTGTTTGTTTATGTTTACCTAGTCAGTTCCGGGTTTTTGTAGAGTCAGAAAAATACAAAATAAACAAGAACGTGTACGACAGGCTCGCACGTAGCTTGCTCCTTTATATGCTTTAATCGTATACTGAATTGGGAATTAGATTTAGGGTGGGAACTGTGAACCTTAAGGAAGTAGGTTTGGTATGAAGGTACACCAGTCCTATTTCCTCTGTTGAGTTGAAGTTTAAATTTCTACATCGACATGACAACCCAATTTTTCATAATACAGGAGCACAGGAGGCTTTTCATATTCAAGGTCGGTTTTCTAAAGCTTTAGTTTCAATCAGGGATGAAAAACGTGTTGCGATCTTAACTCTTAAGTTACGGTGGACTTTGAAAACATACAAAATACAATCGCCCCGAAAAAGTTACCCTCAAAAAATATTTTTTTTAAATGCATAATTACCCTCAATAGCATTTGGCATTAAACCTTTTATATGCGGCTTTCCCATTTCCAACTTGTTCATGCCAAACCATTTCGAAAGATGTTTAGCTGGTAATAGATGTCAACTATTAGATCAAGAACAGAACTGTTAGTTGGTACATGCTTTAACCAGCGTTATCACTTCAGGACCATTTATTCGCAGTAGATTCTCAAAAAAATGCAGTAGATTTTTTGGAATCTGATTTAAATTTCCAAAAAAATGCAGTAGATATATCCAAGAGATTATGTATTTTTAAATGCGAACATTCCATGGATAAATAAAATTTCCAAGTAAGAACGATCTCCACTGCGCTATATATTTTTCAATTCTTGAAGTAGAATAGTACGGGAGTCACGATAAAGAAAGTTACTTTAAGACATCACGCTTTGCAGCATTTCGACTCAAGCTTCGTTTTTCTATATATTTACAAAGGGCCCTACCAATAATCCTTTTTAACCTTCAGCTTATATAATTTGTAAGTCACAATATGCAATTTTGTATTGAAAATTTCGCGATTGTGAGTTGTGCAATTGCAGCAAAGTGACAACGCTGGTTATCATCAGCAGAAAATTCGGTGTGAAGGCCTTTTTTATTTTGGCTAAGAACAGAATTTAGAAAAACGAGAAACAGAATGGGACCCAGCTCTGAGAACTGCGGCACACCATCATTGATACTGGGGAAATCACTATCTATTGGACATATATCAACCTTTTCTTTACTGTCTTTGATCATATGGTTTAGTATGAAGTCCCTAAAGCCTGCTAAGCTCAACGGGGCAGGTGGAAATCTTCCAAAAGAGTCGTCGTGTCGACACGTGCTCATTAGTGTGTGATTCTTACTCACTAAACCCCAATCCCAACCATACAAATTTATTTCGTACTGCCACTGAGTAATGACTCATATCAAACAATTTTTTGTTTTTTATAAATGATCAATAGTATTGGACCGATCGTGTAGGCTACTGCATGGCCAGCCGAGGCAGCCATTTTTGAATGAAATTATTTTCCATTGTTAACCGGAAGGATTGTACTTTCAAATAAAAAAAGAAATTTTAGAAAATATTCAGTAGTTTTTTTTTATAGCATTTTCAAAAAAAAAAAAATTATTTGGCGGACCCTTTATATGAGACGACTTTATGGTGGGGATTTCCTATGGCCCTAAAAACAAAACAAGACAAAGCTGAAAGCGGAACTTACATTGATTTACCAGATCTGAAACCATATTGTTTCACACTAAAGGATGCTTTATTCTTAAGGGAAGAAATATCTGCTTCTCGTTTTAATCGACTTTTTAAACATCGTGAAGAAAACGCAGAGATTTCTTTAAGTTTTTTTGATCCCCTTTCTTATAAAAAGGTATAACCTCTGCTGTCAGAAAACATTCCATTCAATATGCTCTCATTGAACATGGATATATTATTTTAAGACAGCCCTAAAACTTATATTCAAAGCTCAAGAATTCAATTTTTTATAGACACAATCGTTTTATGCAATTCGAAGGCAGATGAAGGTTAACAAAATAGTATGATCGCATTCGCTTCATTGTACAGCTGCGACACTTGTATAAAACTGATTTAAAACCTCCTCTGTCTCAGTAGGAGTTCACCTCTCCTCCTCCTCTCTTCTTAACTACCAGTCAATATTTTTAGACAGCTGATTAAAGTCCATGGGCCTTACCAATAAACATTTTTAGTTTGTACTTAAAATTTAAGTAATATCAAAAAAAATATATTTTCCTTACTAATTTTGCAATTATGAGCTTCCGTAAATTTAGAGTCGAGACTAAAATTTGTTATAAGTGCGGCGGCACAGTGATACCAGATGTGGGGATTTTTCCCCATTTTGGGGAATTTTTCGCTTAAAATGGGTAAAAACGAATTACACGCATTTGTATTAATTTTGCATAATCTAAAAATAAAACTCGTGTAGTCAACTGTCAAACAAATTCCGAACGTGAAAACATCATCGATTAATTATTAATGTTTAAAATTCACATGTATTTTACCTTCTTAAAAAGATTTGTCTTCACAGAAGAAAACAAACTTTTATTATATTAATAACTCATCTTTACTTACTTTCCTTCAATGAATCGAAATGGGGAAAAACCGGACATGGGATGGGGAACATTTTCAAAAATTTCCCAAAAAAAATGCGGAACTTCAGCAAAAAAATCTGACATTAATTGCGGCGCCATTGATTTTTAATTTAATTTCCATTGCAACTGACACTGAGATCAACGTGCAAGCAGTTATATTTTTTTCTTTTTTTATTGTATACGTAAGTTGGCAAAAAATATATTTGTACGAGGAAACCCGAAGCTCAACATCGCTTCCCATGAGTCTGCCATGGAATTCGCCGACAATATGATTGCAATAGGATCGCAATACGATTCATGACCGAACCCGCATTCCATCACGTGCGGCGTGAAATGCAAGCTCTAGTTTTAAGAAGAATATTGGTCAGTTTTCGATAAGCAGAATCGCTGCCAGTTTAATAAATAATGTTTTTAAATGAAATAACTTAGTAAACTTTAATTTATACAATATTGTGATTTATTTGGTTTTGTAGCTCAACACCTCTTTTATTTTCTCCAGATTTTCCTTAGAAAATGGTCATTAATTTTGAAATTTTTTAAGAGTGCAAATGTGAAAATCGAAAAAAAAAAAAAATATCCAAATCTTTGGGCTATTTTAAAAGATTTTCGTGCTCTCGTTTGACGTCATTAACTTTTTAGGTAGTATAACCAATTTTTAACCAAAATACTTTTAAGTTATTGGCGTATTTTTAGCACGTTGCTAATTCGTTTCTAATATCATTTGCGTGTCCTTCTGAGATGATCCTTTTTGTTTCTAAGGCTGGGTTTCAATACCATTTATTTCCTGCGATGATGTGCGCATAAACTCCCCTTATGCGGCTTTTTTAACTCTGCCCCAGCGATGAGCCGTTTATTGCAAACACGTGTGAACTTGAACATGTTTACATGATAGAATGATGTTCCTTTTTTATACAGTCGAAGAAACAATTTTTTTTTTTTTTTTTTTTCATTATTACCGCTGCCTATCTTGGATAAATTATGTACCAACAAACAATTAATTCTCCTTCTTAATGCTGGCCATTAGTTGTATACGGTAGCGTGCTGATACTCGTAAAGAGACTCGTTAAATATCTTTGCTCGCACTATTGATCACGCCATCAATAATAGCCATGGCGCGATAAACAAAGATAATATAGCCTATTCAACTAGCGCAAAATTTTCTTTTCTCAATCAGTTCAATAGATGTTAAAAAAAAACATTTTTCTATGGACGAACGTAGAGAGAACTTTGTTTACATGTTTCAAATGGGTTGGGGGCGTTTTATGAACCATACGGATATAGAAAAGCTATAAATCTTAAAAAAGAAAAAAAAAAAAAAAGAAGTCTTGCATAAAATATATACGAATCTTAGTCAGAGTAAGAATGGCTAAAGCGGTCGTTTTATTGAAATTATTTAAAAACAAATTAGTAACTTGTATCTGGAATTTTGGCCGAAAATGAAGAGAATATTAAACCATGTCAGTTACTTTTTTATCAAACGTCTTAGCACTCTTTCTTGGTAGGTAGGTAATTTATATTTTTCCAGAGCTTATAACTTGTTTCCATAAAATAATCCGCTTAAATAATACATAAAACGGGCCATAACGGGCGGCATATTTTGCGTCACATTTTTGTCGCTTGGCTTGAATTAAATTTATGTTGGAAAAGTTCGCGTTGCCTACAATTTAGGACACCTCCAATTATGAAATCATGGTTCCTAACTAAGATGTTTCGTAAATCTCTTTTTAAGTTTTTTCGTTTAATCTCAGATGCAGCTTTTCCTGGAAAGTAAACGCACACTACGCTTGTTACCCTCTCATCACTCAGCGTGTCCAAATAACCGGGAGCAATGTGTGGCGATTCAATTTTCAATTAATTAATTAATTAATATAAGTAACACCCTTTTACTGTGACTTTCCTTGTTAGACCATAAACAATGCGCGATACTATTAATCATATTTAGTGTCTAAGCTTAATTTTGCGACCTCACAATGGCGAAATAGCCGCGTCCTGCCTCTTTAAGTTTCCTTTTTCACTATCAATCGGCTCTTGGCAAACAGAATGCGTTAAAATTGTGGAGCAGGCACAATATTTGTACTGCTTCACAATATCTAACAAACAATCCACTGGTATTTCAAATTTTTTAATATGAAGCCACCATCTATTCCTTCGTTTTCCAAAACTTAAAACGAAAAACATCAAATAAATTAAAACTGAATTCACTCACTCTTCAAGAAAAATATACATTTTCACTTATTGAATATAAATTAAAAAGCACTTTTGCAATTACTTACCACTTAGACGGATATCCTCGTTGGATATTCACGTTTCGCTTTCCGTGCATTTAATAATTTGCTTAAATTGAATAGTTTTCTTCTACACGTTTTTAACCTTTACGAACAGTCCGTTCAATTTTCAATAAGTTTTCCACCAAATACTCCATTTTTCGATCTTGTTACGACGCACTTCTTACATACAGTCAAAATAATGCCTCTTGATTTGAAAGTAATATCAATATATTGAAATTTAATGCTGCAGGGTTTTATTTTAGTTCCACTGTATTAAAAATAAATACAGACAGATTACAAATGAGTATGTAAGAGCTTAAAATAAATTCTTCAATATTAGAATGTCATACTAAATGAAGTATTATAGAGTAGTACTGCTGTATATTAAAAAATGAAGGCTTTGGTATTTACGCGCCAAAAACAAATAAGTAACAACAGAATACTGACAAATATAATTCTCAGGGGCTTAAAAGGTAATTCTAAAGTATTTAAAAGTAATATTGAAGTTTATAAAACTGAATATTGAGAATACAATATTGAGATACTAAAAAGTATTATTATTGTGTATTAGGATGTTGAAACAGGGTGCCGGGGGTAGATAAATGTTTTCAAAACGCTATTTTTCAACACTCGGACAGCTAATAATGACGAATTTGCAACTACGTGTGCATTGTTCAAACAAAGTATATCGAAAATTGTGTTCGGTATGCGACAAAGGTTCGTGGAGCTCCCATATCTTGAAATATATCGCAAGCTTTTTGCTCTGACATTTGAGAAATGGACATAAATTGCTGAAGTTATAAAATTGATATACAATGCCCGAACAAAGCAGTTTTTTAAATATATAACAAAGCTATTTAACTATACCCCTTATTGACGTTTATAATAGTTTTATCCTTGAAGTTTAGAAAATTGTGACGTCTATTGCCTGTTGGAAGCACTTGACAAAGATAATGTCGGTGTGCTTAGACAAAAGTACAGAAAAACATTAATGAGCCTTTCCGAGAAAACACTTTGAGAATGTGGGCGGTTATTGATACGAAAAGTCATGTGTTTTCGTAACAGAAACTCTAAGTTTTTGGCACCGCTTTATTTCACCTTCCTTATGTTTTCGGAAGCCATTAATGTTCTGTTGTCATTGAAATTGAAAAATATAACCATTTAAAGTGATTTAAATTAAAACAAATAAACGTTTTCAAAAATGAATCTGCCACCGAACACCCTGATCTTAATGATTTTTTTCTTCAATGATTCTATGATATTTGAAATAATATCATAGAAATAACAATACTGTCAAATATTAAATAAAAATATTCTGGTATTATTTCAAAGTAATACACAAAATATTAATTTCTAATTTTATTCGGTATAACGTCGCTTCAACCCAGATCTTGTATAGTAACCAAATACAAATTGGTTGAATTGAAAATCATTGTAAAAAGTGTATATTAAAATATAATCAGACTGAGTGTTTTAATTTAATTCAACGATAAATTAATTATAATAAGTTCCTGTTTGAAATATAACTTTACTAATTCCGGGGTTAGATTGTTGGACTAAAATACTAGATTTTAATATTTCAAGATTTAAGTTCAGAGAAGTCTTATTAAAATGAGAATTTCAATGAATGAAACATTGAACTTTAATAGAAAAATATTAAAAAAATAATTGAAAATATTAAAAAAAAATGTTTTTCGTGTGTTGCATAGACCTGTAATAATGACGAGTTATTAAAAAACACCCACTGATTCTTAACCGTGCAATAATATTGCGGGTTAACTTACGCGAGAGTAATGTACGTTAAACTGACAGTGGGGGAAACAATCTTCCCTACTATCACCAGGACCATGCCAGCCTATATCAAAGTTTGGCCCTGCGACCTATTAATCGTCTGGGCAAAGGAATTGGCCTTAAGATGCAGCTTCGAGGGACCCCTTTTTTAGTTTTAAAACACGTGTTAAAGTCTTAAAACAAGTCTCCCCCAAGACTGCATCTTAAGGCCAGTTCCTTTTGCTCCTTGATGCAGCCTTGAGAACAACGATTTCAGGTCTTGAAAAGTTAGACGATCCAAACAGCAGCTGAAGTATTACTAACAAACTTCTGGTGAAGCCTTACAAATTCATAAAACAATCGTAGGGCTAGTAATTTGTATAGTAGCGCTCTTCTTTTGACTGACTTGAAATCAAATAAGAGTATAAACTAATTTCCCGGTAAGAGCGTGTAGATTTGTTCAACTGTTCGCATCGGTTGCTGTGCCTTACAAGGTCTAACGCAAAGACGGGGTTCGATGTAAAAAACATACATCCAAAGTGTATTAATATAAGTACTTCATCAGACAGTCCTTAAATTATTTCATTAGAATAAAAAAAAACCGGAGTACATCTACCAAAAGCTTGCTGTTCTTTGGTGAGAAGCCTACATCAAACGAGCCTAACTTAGCCTATGAGGAGGGCACATTTACAGTCTTGACGTAAAATAAATATGCAGGCGAAACCATCGGCTTGTTTCATAAAAAATAAACGGCTGGTAAAACTGCGCCTTAGAAAGTTTGTCTCTTAAGCTGCTCAAAACATTTTCGCACCCACTTTTAAAATTTTATGAAAAGATATTTTTTAAATCGAATGCACTGCGCCCTTATTCGTTTTCAGAGTCCACTGTGCTCAATAGAAGAATGGCGATACACGGCGCTTTTTATAGTATTTTTTTTTTGTCAAACTTCAAGCCACAATTTTATCAATCGAAACGTCCTTAAAACCATTTTTGTTTTGTTCAGTTTTCATGCTATTTTGACCATTTGACTATTTCGACAGCCTTGGCATTCAATTTATATTTTTTCTTAACTTCTTTCAGGTAAATCAAAATACTAGCGCTGCATGATTAATCGATCATCACAATCAAATGGGTGGTTTTTAAGTTTACATTCAACTAAGGACCCTTCCGAACTGAGAACACCACCATTTCACTGGTAAGTGCAAAGTCTTCAAAGCGACCACTTGTTGCCAGACTTGCCCTATTATTTCTAATTAATTATTTGAAAAATAGCTATGTATTTACATTTTCGTTTGACATAGAAATTCAAATTCTTGGTATTGCCTGTTCCTTCTAAAATCTGAATGACACTAAACAAAATGACATTGAGCATTGGAAAAATAAATATACCTCCAGATTTACGAGTGTATATTTCGTTGTTTTAAATTTAGTAGCTACGACGAGCCTTGTCGCACAGCTGGGGGAGGGGAAGTCAATTTGTTCATCTCTTGTTTGGCATTACTGAAACTGGCGGCAGCATCATCTGCACCAATTAGGAGCACAAATTGGAAGATAATTTCCCAATTGTGTACACTGGCAGTAGTCGTTCATGTAAACGACATGAATTATTGATGTAATTGACTGTGAAGTTGATGGATTTTGTATACATTTTGAATGGACATTTATTTTTAAAACCAATCTTAATGATTGAAATTCACCGGACGTGTCAGATTAAAAATGTATACCGTATCTGGTTCCACTAGTTTACCCAACAGCCATTCGTTGTCAGGGGATTTTCAAGCGGAATTGGTTAAGTGTTTAATTTATTTATTGTTGTTCATGAATTACTTGCAACAAGTTGTAATTCCTTTCTGCGCAAAGACAAACGATTCATGGAATTTTCTATGAACACCAATTCTGAGAACCCGACTGAGAGGATTCCCTTTTTGATCTTTAGCTGTATGTGGAATTTTGAAAACCTTGCGAAAGTGATTTTATTTTCCAAAAATCACATGCATAGCCCGTAAACTTGGCAATATATGTCCTATCCTGCTGCAAGTGAGTGCAGGTTTTCCTGGAATTCACAGGTGCATACACACAATGGGGTTCATTTGAAATGCAATTTTAAAGTCTTGTGAAGCGTAACATTTTTAAAGTCACTTCCGAGAATGTTCATGGTGTCAGATATGCCACGCAACATCATAATGACAATAATAGGTTGCGGTTGCAACTTTGATATGAAATATTTGAGCGTCTCTTTCATATTGATGTTGACGAAAGTATGCGTTGTGACGTCGGTTAAATAATTGTAGCATTGTGGTCAGTGGCGTATAGCGAGGTGGGGGGGCACAGGCCCCGGGCGGCACCTTGCCAGGTGCAGCAATTCGGAGCGGTTACAATTTTTAAACACATAAAATTTACAATACGGATTCTTTTTTTCACTCCAACGAATTTATTTACAAAGCTTACCAGCATTAACACTGCTTCACAGTAAGTAATCAGACATTCCGTGTGTTGCTTAACAATCAAATAGGTAATTAGTAGAGACACTCTCTCGGTGTCAAATCGCAGCTCCGAGGTGGCCAAACGACATCAGCTCTGCGGCTGACAGTGCGATCTTCAAAAACAGGGCGCAAAACATCGAGTGTAGCTTCGGCTGTGTGGCACGTAGCGCCGTCCTGTTGAAACCAAATGTTGCCAATATCCTCCTCTTCAATTTTTGTGAACAAATATTCGTTCAACATGGCCCGATAACGATCGCCATTGACTGTAACGGCCACTCCTTGCTCATTTTCGAAGAAAAATGGCCCAATTATGCCTCTGGACCAAATTCCGCACCAAACAGTGACTCGTTTTGGGTATATCGGGTTTTCAATGTATGCGTGCGGGTTTTCTGTGCCCAAAAACGACAATTTTGCTTGTTTACATACCCGCCAAGATGAAAATGAGCTTCATCTGAAAAGATGATTTTTTTTGGCAAAATCGGCATCTTCTCTAAGTCGATCGCAGGCCCACTTAGCGCATATTTCCCAGCGTTGTTTAAGCGTATACACAACCATATTCGTTCAGCGGAAGGATAAAACTAATTATCTGTCAAATCAGACATGACCTAAGTGTTACCATTCGCGAAATAAGCACTAGTTAAAAAAAAAAAAGTTAGATGGCGGACCCTTTATTTACTTCCAAAATTTACCCGATTGTTTGAAACGCCTTAAGTAGAAATCATACCAAGTTTATTGACTTACATATGTATGTGTAGGTTAAACTGGTTGAAACCGCAGACATAGGTTTTTTTTTTTTTGTAGTATATGAACAAATTATGGGGGCGGCCCCAACCCACGCTACGCCACTGATTGCGGTGGAAAATGGTTCCCCTTAGGTTCTTAATGATTTCAAATCTATCAGACTAGGTGAGGAATTAATTAATTTTTAAATTTACCCATCAAGCAGTTTCATGGCGGGTGAGGAAAGTAAGATTGGGAACACGTTCCCTGGAGACTTATTTCCAAATTACTACAACTAACATCCATTTAAGTGCAGAATGTAACATCTATCGTTATCTCAATCCTCTTTGAAGTGTTTTCAGACCTTTTCCACCAATCGTTCATAACTCTCTGTTAACACATCCGTACACGAAATATCATTTGTTTGTCCGGGGTGAGCTCTAAATCTACTGAACCGATTTCAAGAGTTATTTCAACTATAGAAATTCTTTTGCTATAGGCCGCGGGAAATATACACCAAAACGTTTTTAACTATAATTGCCTCTAATGCATATCGCCCACTTAGTGCGTAACTTGTCAGCAAATTATTTTTTAACAGTTTTTACAGCTTTTTTATTGATAAACGTGATTGTAAGTCAAATTGCGAGGGCCATGTTGAATAAACTGTTGAATAACCTTATACAAAAAGTACTTCTACTGAATTTTCTTTGTGGTAGCTTAAATGGTTGATGGACGCGTTGATATCCTCGCACGCTTATCCAAGCTAAGTTGGTTTGGGGCAACGCGTTGAATAAACAGATCAATGGCAGCTGACAGCAACTCACACCTCCATGAAATGAGGAAAATACTTGCCGCACTGAAGCGCAAATGGCAAACCCACACCCGAGATACGTCGCCGTAGCGGAAGACCACGACACAGGAGGGGCACGCAAGTGGAAGGGGGCCTTAACCAACTTACCGGTGCGAAACTGGAGACAGCTAGCTAGAGATGCTTCTTGATTGAGGCCCAGGGCCACCTTAAGTAAGTAAAACCTACACAACGCATGTGGGTCGCAGTCAGCATAACGCAAGTTGGCTGAGGCCCTGGTCCACCCCGGCTGCCAAAATTAAGGCAACAAAGCTCCAGTAAACAAGAAATTTGTAAAATTGATCAACGGAGTGTACAGATTATAAAATCGTTGACCTTTATGCGTTCCAAAACTGCATGTTCAACGAACAACTCCAGCCCTTATACTACCCGTACACTTGTTGAGCAACGGGTTGAGCAACGGGTTGAGCAACGATCTGCAATCGTATGTACGAAATGCGTTGGTTGCATGGAATTGAAAGCATCGAACAGAAGAGTTGAAAGTTTCGAAATCGAAGTTAATAAGTTGCGCATTTAGTGGACGACGAGCAGAAGAAGAACCTTACGCAGCAATAGTATGTTGTAGCTTGTAGGGAAGAGTTCTAACAACTCCTCTCTCTCTCTATCTCTCTCTCTCTATCTCTCTCTCTCTCTCTATCTCTCTCTATCTCTCCCTATCTCTCTCTCTCTCTCTATCTCTTTGTTGAATCTGTCGATTGCAGGACTTTTGAAGCCTAAAATAAACGTCCTTCTGTTAAACGACCGGCCCGACATTCAAGCGTTAGGTGGAACTTATCCTATAGAAATACAAAGTGAATTTATTGCAAGTTTTGATGTTTAGTTTTGTTCTACAACGTACGCTTTGTCTAATTAGAGCTTTAGTCTTACAATATTCCTACTGAAGATCAAACTTTCAATCCAAGTGGCATATGACTCAACCTGATGCCCTCCTTGATGCCTTTCTTTGGACGACCCATTCTCCGCAAATGGTTGGCCTTAAATTTTCATTTCTGCCATTGAATTGGTATCTCTTATCTTTCACAGTCTTAGAAACACCTCCCGATTTGAATAGGAGACAAAATTTCCATCACAAACTCTCGTTCGCCGTTGGCCCTCCTTGGTCCTACTGAAGTGTTGACTCTATTTGTCGCACCATGAATGTCATTCACAATGTTAATTCCTGGGCTGCTAAGTTAGTTATTCCATTTTTCCTAAAAGTGCAAGGGAAGGCACATTCGCCAATCAAATCATTCTGAATCAAATCTATAAAAAGACTCCTTAACGGACTTTCGTAAATATAATTTTCTTCGCTTTGTGTCATTTATTTGTTTACATTCGACTCACCTTGGGCACCCCTTAAATTGTCTTCTTCTCAATGGACTTCCGCAAAGAAGTCCACTTGAAATGTTGGATAACTACTTTTGGCAAAGTTATTCTCCCCATAAATGCAACGATATCAATCAAAGCTCGTATCCTCTGGCAGTCAAAATAAAGGCATCATTTAAATTTCTGTGGCTGCATTTACATAAATTTGCCTGGTTGTTCTTTTTTTTTTTTATATTAAAAAGGATGAATGGGGTTAGCCTTCGAAGACGGTAGAGAAAAAAAAAAAACAACTTAGCTTACAACACTGTCCGCAGGTTTTTTGATTTGTTTTCCCTTTGATAAGGACGAAGCAAAATACAGGCTGAGAACTCCAGTAGTGGTGGTGCCTGTGTGGCTCCATTATAGTAGCCAGCAGCGAGCAGAACGGCTTCGTGATTATGTAGGTTGTAGGGGAAGGGAATGAGGATGAGGTTGGTAGAACAAGGGCGAATCGGGTTACGTTTACGAAGGATTCATTCATGAAAGTGCTTTCATATTTTCTCCATGAATAATTAAGGATTAATAAGGTGCAGCCTTTGAAATGTTCATGAGCCTGGCAGGTTGAGGGTGGGGTGGGCATCCTTTGTTTTATTGAGACAAGAATTATAGTATAGTAACTAGTTAGAGGAGGAGCGGCGAATTGGTGTATATAGTGAGTAGGGCTGAGCTTGGATCTACTGCGGTGGTCAGGGTCGAATGTGGAACCATTTCATCCATTCAAACGATGTTGCTTAGGGTGACCATTTGTTGATAATTTGAACGGTTTCCTCTGTACAGAAGACGAGACTCAAACTCAATAGAGAAAATTCGGTAGTGGTAGACAGAGGGATAAAACTGAATTGAGTGTATCACTCAAGACGCTCCATAGACTAGAAGTCCCTGTTGGCCGTTTTGTGAATGCATGGATGCATTTATGTAACAGCATCCAAAGCAAGCTCCAAGTCTTTTCCATGGAACGAAGAGAAGGCGATTTTCTGTTCGTTAAACTGTAAGCCCAGTTATTCGTTATTACATAAATACAAACTAGACAAAGCAAAAAGGTTTTACAATCGATTCTGGAACGCCTATTTTATGTACCTTTTTTTTTAATGCATCTGACTTCGCCTGAGCGATAAAGGGGCACTTCGACCTGTAAGATCTTTTGTGCCATAGGGCCAGCGCAATTGTTAGGCTAACAGGTTCTCCACTTTCCTAACAAAGTTAATTAAGCTGCTAACAGATGAGTTTTTCATCTCTCCAGTGCTCAGAAGTTCCCTGTAGAAGATAGTTCTTCTGATTCCACATACGGCTGGACACTCACATATTATGTGTTCAGCTGCTTCGACTGCTTCAAGACATAACCGACAGAGTGAGGAGTCGGTTAAGTTAATTTTATTTAAATGATATCGTAGGTGGTGGTGTCCTGTTAGGAAACCAGTAAGGTTTTTTATATCATGCCTGTTTAGCTTTAAAACTTTGTCGGCGTTTTTATTGAACGGTTGAACCGCACGCTTGGCCTGTCTTAGACCTGGGATATTCTCCCAGTGTGAAATACATTTTGTATGTTCCCATCTTTTGATGGCTGAATTTATAGACGATTTGGGAGTGTAGCAGAAGGGTTCAGGTCCTGTAAAAGGAGTTTCAGAGCCAATTCTGGCCATTTCGTCGTCTTTCTCGTTTCCCTCAAAACCATCATGGCCCGGAATCCACCAAAGTTTGATTTTATTCCGGAGGCCAAGCGTTTGAAGGGCGTTGAAACAGCTTAGTACCGATTTGGAGTCAATGATATTTGAGCTTAAGGCGTTAACAGCTGCTTGACTGTCCGTGAATATATGGATGTGAATGCCTTTAATACCAGTGTTGTATATGTGACTAGCGCATTCTTGAATGGCGTGAAGTTCAGCCTGAAACACGCTTGGGCAAGCCCCCATCGGTATTGAGACATTATGGTTAGGTCCGTGGAAGCCAGCTCCCACTCCTGTTTCCATTTTGGAACCATCCGTATACCACTTTAGGCCATTTAGGCAAGTAGGTGGGCTATTGCTAGCCCATGCTTCTCTGCTCGGTATCTCCGTAGAGAACCGCTTTTCGAAATAAAACTTCTTTGGGAGGCGGTCTGTTAACGCGCAGATCATGTCAAGTTCTGGAATTTCAGAGAACAAAACATTTAACTCAGGATGTTCACTGAGACTTGTCTCTTTCAGTTGGATCATACTTGCCGAACTGCGGATTGCCACTTTTTCTATGTGAATGTGGAGAGGTGTTAGTCCTAGTAAGGCTTCTATAGCCGCAGTAGAACAGGTACGCATGGCTCTGGATATACCGAGACATGCAAGTCGTTGCACCCTTCTAAGCTTCGCAATGGCAGTCTTTTGATTTGTTTTAGTCCACCAAACTAACGAAGCGTATGTAATGATGGGCCTGATCATCATTGTATAGATCAATTGGGTTATCTTTGGAGAGATTTCCCAAGTTTTACCATACATGCGACGGCATGCCCATAAAGCGTTTATTGCTTTTGTTACTTTGTTATTTATATGGGAGTTCCAACTTAGTGTTTTGTCAAGGGTTACACCCAGATACTTAGCTTCGTTGGAGTACTCAATGACCGTATCATTTATTGAAATTTGACTTAAGTTTATCTTTCTTCTTTTGGTAAAGGGAACTATGACAGCCTTACTGGGGTTTATCGAAAGACCTTCTTTGGTACACCAGTCTAGTGCTGTCTTAAGGGCGTTTTGCATGCGTCTTGTGATTGTGTTTTCCTCTTTGCCCGTAATGATGATGACCAAGTCATCGGCGTAACCTATTGTGTTAAAGCCTAGATTGCTTAATTTGTAAAGCAGGTCGTCGATGACCAGTGACCACAAAAGGGGTGACAGAACCCCTCCTTGTGGGCAGCCTTTTATTGCTGATACTGAAACTGAGGTTAGTCCTGACGAAGCCGTTATTTTGCGACCTTCTAGCATCGATCTGACCCATTTGATAGTAGGTTGGTCTATGTTCCTAAGGTGCAGAGCATTTGATATGGAGTCATATCCAGTGTTGTCAAAAGCACCCTCTATGTCAAGAAAAGCGCACAGTGCAATTTCTTTGCCAGGGTAGGCGTTATTTATCTGCGTTGTTAAATTGAGCAGAGCACCTTCCGTAGATTTGTCCTTCTGGTACGCATATTGACAGGGGTGTAGAGGCATGCTATTAGTTAGGCATTTTCTAATATGAACGTCAATTATTCTTTCCATTGTTTTAAGGAAAAACGATGTCAAGCTTATGCGACGGTACGATTTAGGCAGTAGCTAGGTTTGTCGCCTAGCTTGGGGATAAATACCACGTTTACCTCCCTCCAAGTTTGTCTTGGTACCTGGACTTACTGTAATATTGAGGCCAACGAAATGGGCGATAATCTGGCTAAAAAAAAAAACGAAAGACCCCCACTAAGACAGCCTCAAGATGGTCAAACCCTGGAAGACACAAGAATGGGTACTTCTTAGACATTTTGGAGAAACAGAGTTGAAACTAACTTGGATTTTCTATGAAAAATGAGAGTTTGGGAGAGTTGGTTTAAGTATTTAGCCGTAGCGGTTCTGCAGGGATTGCGAAGGTGCCCTGTTTTTTTGTGATTATCTCAAAACCCTACACAACCTAACCTTACCAAACCTGTAGGTCATTCTATTATCAGTTATCAAGAGAACCGCACTTTCTTTTTGTTTTCAAAACAGTCTGTTCCTATTCTAATCTATGGTCTTGAGATAAGGTAGCTAATGACCGAAAGAGAACAAGGTTGCAGCCGAAATATGACTCTCAATCATCGTATCGCATGAGTAAACTTCTTTTCTGAACTTGCCCGCCCATACATCGATGATTTCGTCACGCTTAACGCGTATGTCCGCAGCTCGTAATCTAAGACATGCTATGGAGTTCGTACTTAGAGTTGCCAGACCCGGATTTATAACAGAATTTCGATTGTCCCGTAGCTTTTGTCTCGGGTGGCGACTAAAATTCACAAAAAAAAATTTATGCGAACATCTTTTATTGTTTACAAATTGACAATTGCCATTCAAATGAGTAAAAGTTAATTTTTATTTTGTCCCCGGAGAATGTTGGAAATCCCTGTTTTTTTCCAAATTGTTGCCATTTGTCCCGTCGATTTGTTGGCAAAATCTGGCAACGCGATCCGTACCATCCCGCAAACGTCCTTTGGGATAGGCGGTTAAATCGAATCCGAAATCTAACGGGTGATTTTTTAAGAGGCTTAGAACTTTTTTAAAAAAAAAAACACAAAAAATTCGAAAAAAATGAATGAAATATTTATTTGAATCGATAGTTTGAACCTTGCAATTTAATGTTTAAAGATAATTTCATGCAAATGTTGACCGCGGCTGCGTCTCAGGTAGCCCATCCGCTGAGTCCAATTTTGGCATACTCTTTCACACATATCGGCCGGTATCTCACGAATGAATGCATGGATGTTGGCTTGCAGTGCGTCAATCGAAGCGGGCTTGTCCCTATACACATTAGCCTTGGCATACCCCCACAAAAAATAATCTAATGGTGTCAAATCGCCAATTGACCGGCCCGAAACGTGAAATTAACTGTTCACCAAACTCGCCTCGCAATTGCGCCATTGTTTCGCGTGCTGTGTGGCATGTGGCACCGTCTTGTTGAAACCACATATCATGCAAGTCAAGAACTTCCATTTCGGGCAAAAAAAAGTTTGTTATCATCGCTCGGTAGCGTTCACCATTGACAGTAACGCTGCGATTCGTATCATCTTTGAAGAAATATGGCCCAATAATGCCGCCGGCCCATAAACCGCACCAAACAGTGGCTTTTTCGGCGCCGAATCGACATTTCGCGGTCTTCTGTCACACTAGCTGATACGGCCGCAATATTTTCTTCACTACGCACAGTACGTAAACGTGTTGGTGGTTTAATGTCCAACAAAGTAAATTTGGTGCGAAATTTGGTCACAATCTTCCGAATAGACTGCTCAGAAGGTCGAGAATGCCGATCATAAAATGGAAGCAGCGCGCGATGAACATTTCGAACCGAGCACGAATTTTGATAGTAAAATTCAATAATTTGCAAGCGTTGTTCATTTGTAAGACGATCCATGGTTAAATTGCAAACCAAACTGAAGCTGTTTGACAGTGACACAAGGTACTAAACACACGTCAGCTGTCAAAACCAGTGTTGCCAAAACCAAACCATCTAAAAAATCACCCGTTATTATCTAACCGTCGTATATGAATTGCACCAATTTTTAAAGAAGTCACTATGCAAGAAATAAATTAAAATAAATATGGGGAGCGCTATTGATTACTTGAAAAGAAGTCCAAGCTTAACCCAAAAGGGTTATTTTATTTAAGAAAATGTCAAAGCTAAAGTTCTACCGAAAGTGAAGATCTCCACAATGAACCCTGGAACCTGGAACTGTTTAAGCTGGAAGTGCGACGTCAATAGCAGCGTCTGTCAAGCTCTCGACGAAACTAATTTATTACGGCGTAAGCCTTCGCCTTGAGACTTAGTCCGATAATTATGAGTATGACCCACGGAACCAGGAGAAACACAATAATGAAAAAAAACTCGCTTAGAAATATTTAGTTAAGTTGCAGTGTGAAACAGATTTGTATCGATGGGAGGTTACTTTAGTGCGTACAAATCTAACATCTACTCATATACATTCTCGTAGCATCCTTTAGAAGATTGACACCTGCCCTGGAAAAAAATAAACTGCTTATCTAAAAGATTTGAAGTCATTAAGAACCTAAGGGCAACCATTTTTTCACCGCGCAATGCTACACTTATTTAACCGACGCCACATCGCATACTTTTGTCAACATCAATACGAAAGCAGAGTATAGACGTCTTTATGATGGTATGTGGCATATCTGACACCATGAACATTCTCCGAAGTGACTTTAAGGGAAGATATAAAAATGTTACGCTTCACTAAACCTTAAAATTGCATTTCAAATGAACCCCATTGAGTGTCTACTGTGTATGCAGCTGTGAATTCCAGGAAAACCTGCACTCACTTGCAGCAGGATATGATATATTGTGGCAAGCTTTGGGGTTGACGACCCACTCTATGCATGGAAAATAAAATCACATTCGCAAGGTTTTCAAAATTCCAAATACTGATAATGATCAAAGAGGGAATCCTCTCAGTCGGGTTCTCAGAATTGGTGTTCATAGAAAATTCCATGAATCGTTTGTCTTTGCGCAGAAAGGAATTACAACTTGTTGCAAGTAATTCATGAACAACAATAAATAAATTAAACACTTAACCAATTCCGCTTAAGAATCCCCTGACAACGAATGGCTGTTGGGCAAACTAGTGGAAACAGATACGGGATACATTTCAAGACTGGCATGCCCGGTGAATTTCAGTCATTATATTGGCTTTAAAAATAAATGGCGACAATTCGGTAAGGACATAGAGAGGTGCTACTCCAGGAACAAGGAAACCTTGTGGTAGAGTCGCAGTCGGTGCTGAGGATATGGAAAAACCATTTCTACAGAGTGTTAAACGGCGAAGACGACCCAAATTCCGCTGTCAGACAGAACGAACCATTCAACTTAGACGATGAAAACCAAGACTTCCGTCCACCCGACCTAAACGAGGTGAGGATAGCAATATCCAAGCTTAAGACCAACAAAGCTGCTGGACCAGATGGCTTGACTGCCGAGCTTTTTAAGGCAACGGGAGATGACTTGGTAGAGAGCATACACCAACTCGTCTCCAAGTTTTGGTCGGAGGAAAGTATGCCTGATGAATGGAGCCTCAGCATTGTTTGCCCGATCCACAAGAAAGGAGACCCTCTAAACTGCGCCAACTATAGACGCATCAGTCTCCTTAACATCGCATATGAGATCCTTTCTGCCGTACTGTGTGAACGCCTGAAACCATTTGTCAACGAACTGATTGGACCCTATCAGTGCGGTCTTAGGCCCGGTAAGTCCACAACCGACCAAATATTCACACTACGGCAGATCCTGGAGAAAAACCAAGAAGTCCAAGTCGATACCCACCACCTGTTTATCGATTTTAAGGCCGTTCTGACATCCCTGCCAAACTTGTCAGATTGTGCAGAATGACGATGGGGAACGCTCGCTGCTCTATAAAGTTCGGAAACATTCTCACCGAGACCTTTGGTGTCAAAAAAGGATTAGACAAGGTGACGCGCTGTCATGTGACTTTTTCAATATAATTCTTGAGAAGATTGTGCGAAACTCACAAGCCAACACCAGAGGCACAATTTTCCAGAAGTCTGTGCAACTACTTGCATACGCTGACGACATTGACATCATTGGCAGAACACAGCGAGCTGTCACGCTGTCACTGGTACGTTTGCGGCAAGAAGCGGCAAAAATGGGTTTAGTGGTGAATGAGGGCAAGACAAAATATATGATGTCAACAAGAAGGGACACTCAACATCGACGAATCGGACAGAACGTCACAATAGACCGCTTTAACTTTGAGGTAGTTCGGGACTTTGTCTACCTCGGCTCCGCTATTACCTCTGAAAATGACATCACCTCAGAAATCAAACGAAGAGTCACACTTGCCAACCGCTGTTACTTTGGTCGAAGAAGGCAATTGATTAGTAAGGCCTTGTCGAGAAATACTAAGGAGACTCTATACAAGACCCTTATCATCCCAGTCCTACTTAATGGTGCAGAAGCATGGACGCTGTCAAAGGCGGATGAAGATCTCCTTGGTCGCAAAATTCTTCGAGTGATTTTTGGTCCCATTTGCGTTGACGGGCTCTGGAGGAGGAGATTTAACAGCGAACTCTACGAGCTGTACAGCGACTAGGTCAATAGTCAGCAAAGTACGCATCAGTCGTCTTAGATGGTTGGGACATGTAGAGCGGATGGACACCAACGCTCCGGCCCGAAGAGTATTCGATTCCAACCCGGAGGGACAACGGAGCAGAGGAAGACCTCGCCTTAGGTGGCGCGCGTAAGTGGAAGGGGACCTCAACCAACTTGGAGTGCGCAACTGGAGGCAGTTAGCCAAAGATCGCGCTCACTGGAGAGGCGTATTGGTTGAGGCCCAAGTCCACCCCGGACTGTAGCGCCACCTAAGTAAGTAATTAAGTAATTCGGTAAGGACATTCGGTGTATACAAAATTTATCAACTTCACGGTCAATTACATCAATAATTCATGTCGTTTACATGAACGATGACTGCGAATGGATACAAATGCGAAATTATCTTCCAAATTGAATTGGTCAAGTAGCTATAAAAGACTCTATCCAATAAGTCGTCATCTCAATTGACCACAAATGGGCACAGGTATTGACAACAACTGGTACCGACGCGACTTGGATCAGCATAACGCACTGTCATCCATCACCCATCTCCCTTTTCACACTCTCTGTACACTTCTCCCTTCGCATGTTGTACCGCAGACAGAACTTCCGGACGTGTAGTCATCTTGCTACAAATGTGCATCTATGTCGAATGTATTAGTCCTTCTAATGTTTCCAGGATTTTATATACAGGGTGAGCCAAAAGAAGTCATCCAATGTTGTTTGGCTCTAATTTTTTTTCTAAATGAAAAACTTCGAAAAAACCCCACAAAAAAAGTATGAAACGGTTAAATCGGCGATCTTGCGGGCCAGTGCAAATCGCCAAAACGAGAGATGGGGCGACCCGGGAACGCCGCCTTCAGAATATCGGTTGTGGCTCGCGCAGTGTGTGCCGCAGCTCCGTCCTGTTGGAACCACATGTCCTCCAGTCCTAATTCGTCCAATTGCGGCAGAAAAAACTCGGTTAACAAAGCCCTATGGCGCGCACCGTCCACTGTTTTTGTTTGACCAGCGGCGTTCTCGAAAAAAAATGGCCCGATGACTCCTCCAGCGTGAACAGCGCACCATCCAGTTACTTTGCTGCTCGTGCATTACTCGTGGATTTTCGGTGCCCGAGAAGCGATAGTTTTGCTTGTTCACGTACCCGCTGAGGTGGAAATGAGCCTCATCGCTCGTCGTTTATTCCGCGTTCTTGGGGAGTTTATCGCTCCATGGCTTGTTCACTTGTATTCTACATCTGTCTAGTCCACAAATGTCAAAACAGATTTGACATTAGCGGCCACTTGCAAAAATAAGATCAACTTCCAATAGAGTGATCTCTTTTGGCGCAGCTTACCTCACACAACATATTGGCTTGATTTTTTGTTTTCTTGGGCAGATTGTCCAGAAATTCAACGTTTTCCAATATGTTGTGTATAAACCAGGTTACTATAGTTCAATTTCTACTACTGGGCAAGTTCTGGAATATTTTAAGAGCAAGCAAAAGGGCGCGCAGAATTAAATTTTCTCAGTATTTTATTTTTTTTTTTTTTTTTTTCTAAAGACAACTTTAACGCTTCCTATATGCACCGAGATGCTTACAGGCAGGTGACAGACCTGTAGTAGAATTTGTAAAGTCATTACTTGTACATAGTCCTCCAGAAATATGTCTCTAAGAAGCTAGTTCCAAAACCCTGTGTAGGTAGGTAAGTAGCCCACGCTTGCGTGACTTCTGTAGCCGACTTCGCTCTGCCATTGAGGCTAACGGAGAAGGATCCCCAACAATCCGATTAGGCCTTCAAACAACAACACAATTCGGAAAGCTCTTAAACATTTTATTTATTTATTTATTTGTATTTAAATAGTTTACAAAAAAAAAAAAAAACATACTTTATCATATACAATGTGATTTTGCCACAAATTTTATGATTTACCCAGTTCTCAATTCAAAATGTTTATAAATAAGGCGTCACAAGGATATGTCTGCTTTTTACATTGCTCCTTCGGAAAGAAAAACTATCAATTATCTGTGCTAACTCACCGACAACGCTGATCCAATAACTGCCTCTCTCTTCGTCTTAATTGCTTCCGTTTCGTTTCAATTCAGAAACCCATCGCCATGCACAGTTTAATTGCAAACATCAATTGCTCAGGCTTTTCAATCTTTCAACACCCCTTCCCTAATTAAATCCAGTATTGCTTTGAATGTCACTCTCTGCTCGCTGAGCACAAGACACTCGAGAGTAAAAACAAAAAAGCACAGCAATTAGTGCCGTATATAGCATCTTCCCGCAGTTACAATCCATCCCCACACAAACATCCCCATATCCTTAAGTAACTACACACATACCCATTCGCATATCCAGATGAAGAAGATGCACAACAGACTCTTTGATATCGCATCCCATCCAACACATCCTCGTGTGTAGGCAATAGACCGGGCTGGGTAAACCCTAAAGACTAAAGACCTTCGCCTTCACTTGGAAAGAATAAAATCGATATCGCGTACACAACCACAGCAGCTCTGTATTTATAGACTTGCATAATCAAAGCGAAGAGCAAGCCGCTTCATGACCGTCCACTTGCACGAGATCAAGGTCTTTGCATTATTCTTAATAACAATATCGTATTAAAAATACAAAAACGGAACGAAAATAAGGAGAAGAAAAAGAGGAAAATTCTGATGGCTATGGCTACCTAAGAAGTGGCGCCTCATCAGTCCCGTGTGAATTGAGATCTCTGGCCACCAATTGGGATATTGTTGTGGTATGGGATTTTTTGTTTTCATTTTTTCTCTGCCTTGCTCAAGGTCGTTCTTCACATGCAGTTGGTGCAGTTTTTCCAGTGCTTTTTCGGATTTTGGAGAATTTTAATCAATTTCAAACGAGTGGTGGCGAAAGGGACTATATAGGACTAGGACTAGGATTCGGACTGTGACTTGCATTAGGCAGGACAATGCAGTCTGGATTTATTTTCCTACAAATCCGAGCAGATGTCATGGTGTCCGATTTCTGGCCCGGTGACAGGTGACAGTGAGCGCTGTAAATGAAATTAAAATTTAGGCATTCAATGCGAAGGTTGCGAAAGGAATTTGTGAAGTCTTGGAAGATTGATTTTATCTCAGAAATTAAACCAGGGAACGACTATACAGTAGTGTCGCAGATGACTTTTTTTTTAAATTGGAATAGAGAAGTGACCGAGCCTAAGAAAATGGCCCGAGCGTAAAAAGTGGAGCCCACATAAAATACTTGTACAGCAAAAAAAAAAAAAAAACATTTATCTATAGCAGAAAAAAATCAGGAGTATTCTTACAAACATTTTTACCTTTTTCCATTCTTTTCCGTTCAATCAAAAATAAAATCTTACTCCAACTAAGAAAGAGACCATTTTGATAATTTTTAAAAAAGTGGGGGCCACGTAACCTGAGGTTAAAAAAGGGGCCACTTGGCCTTAAACGCGTCTGTGCAGAGATGGATGGATTTTATTTTAAGGTGCCGCACGAGTGAGCAATGCACTTTACAAAAATATAACTATTCAGACAGATATTATGCACAATGGACATAGGCATTAGGATTTTTTTTAAATAATGTCGTCCGTTTTCGCGTCTTTAGAACTTACTAATTTATTATATGCAATCCCTTATTTAGGGACAACTTTAGTACAATGAATTTGAAGTTGTTAAGCAGTTGATAATGGCACATTAACTCGATTTTTTACTTTTAATTTTATTTTACCCTTTATTATTCTTACATCAAACGTCTTTAGAACTTCGATTCGATGAGTAAAGTTTTCTTAAACAACTGAAGAAAAGTTGCTAAAATTTTTTTTATTTTCCGTCAACCAATCTTCGTTGTTTAATTTTTTTTATAAATATTTCAAGCAAAAGTTTACTAATTCCTAAAAAATGCTATCCACACGTAACGAATAATTTCAAATTTAAAGTATATTTTTATTTTTTTTTTTTTTTATTTTTTGAGAGGATTGGTGAGTCGGAATTTTTGAAGTTTCTTGACATTTGTCAATACGAATTTCTATGAATTATTAATAGCGCACCAAATCGTGACCACTCCGTTAAAATAAAGCTTGTGGGCTTAGTAATGGGGAACCGGCCAAAGTTGAGGGCCTCAGGAGTGTCTCTGGTTTATACTGCTTTTACTGCTGTTCCCCTTAAGCTTTATTTGGTCTTCCAAGAACCGCTACTATTGACAAAATAGAGTCTACCCTTTTTAAGAATTCTTCCGATGAGTTGAAAAACTTGAAGAAGCTGATTTTAATTGTACTTGCAGGAATGATGCTTTTTACGAAAGAGTTTTCAGTTTATTGAACAACCTAAAGAAAGAAACCGAAAAGCATTTGACTTAATAAAGGACGATTTTGACGAAAATTGTCCTATAATTTTTAAAACTGAATTACACACAGAAAAATCGCTTATTTAAAATCAACCAACTTTCGTTGTATATAGCTCCTACAGAGTTATAATAATAGTTGGCGCAACAGGTCCGTAGGGACCCAAGGCCTAGCTTCTCACAGCCATTCGTTTCATTTTTGGAACGAATGGAAGGGATCTACAATTTTATGCCGATTCCAAACGGCTAATTGAGAAGCTCTAAAGACAGTTATACTTTGGATGTTTGTCAGACGTTCGCGAGAGCGCAGTGGAAAAACCCTAAGTTGGAATTTGGGTTTTGCGGGATTCGAACCTGGGACCCCTCGCTTAGTATTCCTACAGAGTTAGTGGATTAAAAATAGCCGAGTCAACTTGTTTAACGAAACTCGGTTAAAAATAACCTTTTATCATTTTATTCCAATTTTTCTCGGTTGTCAATAACAATCTTACTCCGTTGAATTTAACCAGCTGGTTGACATTTATCTAGAAACTTTGTTCTTAACAACTGATAAAGTGTGTTATTCTTAACAGTATGCATTTTACCTATTTATATCGGTAGTAAATATTTAACAACAAATACTCGGTGTTTTTCAACAGAGACTTTGTTAAATTCAACCCATTTTTCGTACTCTGTTAGAGCCAATTTATTCGGCAAAATCAAATCATCAACTACTGACAGAAGCGTTCATCAAAATTTTATAAATAGTTTGACTTTGTAAACGACAAATATACAAAATTAAGGTTTAAAATGGTATGGTTTTAAAAAAACCGTAAATTTAAATATTTAAAATGTAAATGAAAAGAAATGTGAATTAAATTTTTTTTAAAGAGAGTTGCTATATTTTATGGCTTGAAAAATATATTTTAATTAACATTATAGAATAAAAAAGGAACTAGAAAATTTGTAGACGACGAGAGGTCAGTCTGATCAGCTCAGAATCGAACCCATACCATCCGGGAAAACAATTTTCTCTGATCACCTCTTGTATGGATATGTTTCTTGGTATGGCAACTGGTGCAAAGGTTTTGGTGAGGTTTGTGGTCTGGCTTAGTGTCCGTCGTCAACACTGATCCATTTTAATGCCCATCGGTGAAAAAGGTTGTCCCTTACCCATTATAACCCTGTCTATAAATACTGAATTCAATTACTTACTGTGCTGTAACATTCAAACCATACTGAGGATTTGAGGAAGCTCGTTATCTTGTCTATCAGCTTGTCTGGGTCGTGGATTAGATTAGGAGTCGGGAGAGCCTTCAAAGGGCTCTGGCACTGCGGCTACAAGAGTAGCCTATTGTGCCTTGTGCCTTCCCAGGTAGGTTCCTAGAGCCATCTTTTCACTCCAGAGGCACTGCCAGGACCTCTGCTTGGAAGACACTGCTATGATCGAGCAGGTATATCGGTTTTAATATACCCTGGTGTCTTTTGGACGAGCCTTTAAATACAATATTGCAGGTTGGGCACGATTCCGTCTCTCCATTCTTCCATGCTGGGATAGGCGCTCGTGTAAGGTCCCGTAAACTCTAACTATTGCGTTTCTGTTGGATCGTCTAATGACTCGTTTCGTTCAGTTTCCAGTCTACTGATTGGCTTACTCTCATGGCACTAATCTCGGCTGATGATCGTATAAAGATGTCTAGAGACAGCAGATTGGGTTGAAGTAGTCTTTTAACTAGGCTTGTGAAGGTTCAAGTTGAAGATTGGCCAAGTGAAAACAGGCTTTAAGAATTTATTTAATTGCATGTACCTACGGAGCTATATAGACTTTCTCATGTTTTGGTTATGATTTTAAATTGATTCTTGAGTCTTTCCATACAAAAAGTAACGAAAGGAATCATCTTATTGAAAACACACAACTATAGAAACGGACTTTAACATGTTTCTTGAGTCCATTTTAAGTACCTACTTATACTTACTTCCTCATGCCTTGCTTGCTTGGCTCTGCTTTTCTTCCATTTTAATGAGGCCTATCTTCCTTCAATTCTAGGAAAATTAAAACAGATTAACAAAAATCGCCAACAAACTTTCATCATCAATTATCCACCAGTAGTCTTATTGTCCTCACACCCACAAAACGCGACACATTTACGTACTATTTATAGCCATCGTGTAGTCAGAGTCAGACTCATGCATACATTCATAGAATAAAAAAGTCATTCTGCAAATTCTTACAACAACATCAGGGACACACCTCTAGACCGGAACTCAACAAGGATGTAGCGAGAAACCAAGAGCAGATGTTCTGCAGTTTATCTCACTCATGCAATGACTAAGAAACAAGCTCATTAAACAAAACGTACGAGTATAGAAATAGATAATCAACTTTCTGCTAAGAGTGGATTTTTCTCTGCTCATTATTTTTATGTAAAGACACTGGTGGGTCGGTGTCGGGCGCATCTTGGACGAGCGCAGAAAAAAAAATAGTACATCCTTCAGTCATTCTTGTTTATTCCTTCTGTGCCAGCCTGAGGAGAACGGAGGACAAGTCTATGTCTTTTTTTAATCCGTCAGATATGACAACATTTGCGTAGGTAAGGACGCAGAGAAACTCACTGTGACGGGCTGCTACGTCCGTTACTTGTGTTCCTTAAGAACATTAAGGCAACTATCTTTTTCTTTGAGATTGTTTGTGCTTCTTTGGTCTGAGTTTATGGTCATGACAGTATGTTCGTATGTACACATGCGCATATTTAAATTATAATTAAGAAAACTGCCCTAGAAAAAATACAGCGAGGAATTGAATACTTCGAAGTGGAAGGAAGGCTCGTTTATAGCAAGGGGTGACCTTTTTTTTATAGATTCAGTGTGGGATAGTTGACTTATTCAATGGGCTTTACTAATAATCAGATTGAAACTTTTCCTGAGGGTAGACGTTTCTCCGTTGGGTCTTGCAGGGCTTAGATTATCGATCGGAGTAAACGGTTTTCAATAGCCAGTAAATAGACGCAGGTGACTATTAACGCACGATTTTGTTTTTCGACTTTGATATTGCACTAAGGACCTACCAAAAACATCCATGCTGTTTTTTTCCTGCGCCCGGTGGGGAAATCTCTAGATCAAACCTTGTTTTTATGATTTATTTTTGTTGCCGATGAACTACAGGGTCCGCCAAATAACTTTTTTTTTTTGAAAATGCTACAAAAAAAAAACTACTGAATATTTTCTCAAATTTCTTTTTTTATTTGAAAGTACAATCCTTCCGGTTAATAATGGAAAATAATTTCATTCAAATGGCTGCCTCGGCTGGCCATGCAGTAGCCTACACGATCGGTCAAATTTTTAAGCACATTATCGATTGTGTGCAGCTGTATTTCACCAATGGCCTCACGAATATTGTCCTTTAAAGCGTCAATTGTCTCTGGCTTGTCGGCGTCACTCTTATCTTTTACGGCACCCCACAAATAATAGTCCAACGGTCCCAAATCACAGCTCCGAGGTGGCCAAACGACATCAGCTCTGCGGCTGATAATGCGATCTTCAAAAACAGGGCGCAAAACATCGAGTGTAGCTTCGGCTGTGTGGCACGTATCACCGTCCTGTTGAAACCAAATGTTGCCAATATCCTCCTCTTCAATTTTTGTGAACAAAAATTCGTTCAACATGGCCCGATAACGATCGCCATTGACTGTAACGGCCACTCCTTGCTCATTTTCGAAGAAAAATGGCCCAAATATGCCTCTGGACCAAATTCCGCACCAAACAGTGACTCGTTTTGGGTATATCGGGTTTTCAATGTATGCGTGCGGGTTTTCTGTGCCCCAAATGCGACAATTTTGCTTGTTTACATACCCGCCAAGATGAAAATGAGCTTCATCTGAAAAGATGATTTTTTTGGCAAAATCGGCATCTTCTCTAAGTCAATCGCAGGCTCACTTAGCGAAGCGAAAGCAATATTTCCCAGCGTTGTTCAAGCGTATACACAACCATATTCGTTCAGCGCAATTATAAAACTAATTATCTGTCAAATCAGACATGAGCTAAGTGTAACCATTCGCTAAATAAGCACTAGTTGAAAAAAAAAAAAAGGGAGATGGCGGACCCTTTACTCTTGCTAGTCAATGAAGCACGATTTTGATTTTCTTTTTTTGTTAAGCATCTTAAAACTGAATAAAAGTAAGCAATCTTTGTGGAGGAACACGGAACTATTTTTTTTTCTTTGTATGAATAAAAATTACATATTTAGTTTATACGTAAAATAATTAAAATCGGATTTTGAAAAGTTCAGTATTTTACTGCATTTTTAGTGTTGTTTGGAAATGGCTCACAAAACTTAAACATAATTTCCTTATAAATAAATGTTAAAAAATAAATAAACGTAACTGTTTAGCTGAACTTGCTTCCCAAGTCATGCTATAAAAATAATTAACCAAACTTGCTTCTCTAGTGTTGCTATAAAACAAATCATTAATGTAAACTGCCCCGCAGGCCATATTTGGTACATTTTACAATAATCTAGTACTATTTGCGTAAGCTACATGCTTTCGATTTTCCTAGCATACCTTTCGTGGTATTTTTGTCAACCGAATTTTTGACATTCCATCATCGACCATCATCGCGACCAGCCGAATCAAATTAAATTTAATAAAGAGATATTATACCAAATATCATCTAAAGTTTTTCGTTTTATTTCGGGCATTGTTTGAATTTTGCCACCATAAAATTTCCGTGATACTAATAATCATATTCCAAGAAATGAGAATTTACTCGACTGAACGCAGTCACAAAACAATAAAAATGGTTAAAACCATTCACCAAGTAAACGCATCCATAAATTTTGGATTTTTTTCTCTTGAAATCACAACAAACTCCCCCTTCACGTTTTCATTTGACTAATTTGGCTTAAACATGTGTTAAATGGCTCGGAGAATAGCTCAACCCCAAAATTTCTCCGGAGCAACTCTGGTGGGATTCCGTAAGAGAAAGGTATTGTATTCGTACAAAATTTGATAGAGGAACTCGAAAGAGTGGGATTTATTCAAAGGCACTATTCTTCTTTTCAACATTCTCAAAAAATTATAGTGACTTTACGTTGGCGTTTTTTATGATAATGAATTGAAAATTAGAAATTTGTAGAAAGAAATAATTTTTAGTTACTAAGTTAGTTTTTAAATATTTTTTGAAGTAAAGTATTAAAATCGGGCAGTGGTTTACTTTAATGATTTCTTAACAGTGGGTCTCGCAATTCTGCCCGTCTGTCCATCTGTCTGTCTTCATTTTCATTTTCATTTTAAATTCATTTTTATTACTATCATTCATTAAACTTATATGCTAGACAAAAACGATTAAATCTCATTTAAAGCTAACATTTATCTTAATCTAGCTTACTGGCTCCAACCGAGCTCTCTAAACTTAACTATATTCTTAAAATTATTGCCTTTCGGCCTTAAATCTATCTATATTTAATTTTGCTTGTTTTTTATTTTTCAAGAAAGTTTGAAAAACTTGAATTCTTTATTTTTGTTATTTTATTTAAAACTACTTAAAACTACCTAAGCTACTTAACCTAAATTACCTATAATCAGGGTGGTGAGCAATCTCATCGATTGGTCACCATCCAGATCGCGTCCATGGGCGCCTGATAGCCGCCCACAGGGGTTCATCAGTGCCACCGAGACTCGAGCGAGGCTATAAGCGTCGTTCGAGCCTCGGCAGCCCTACCATCTGTCTGTCTGTTCGATGATGCATTACCGTAGATATCTTGCGAAATGTACCAGTTTTTTTTTTTTTCCTTTCTATCCTTCTCTACCTCTCTTCTACCTTTATGAAATTAAATGGATTCACTTTTGTAATTTGGAGGAATGAACGCACGTTTTAATTTTTCGCTCTGAAGCTTATTCAATCGCAGCATTTCAATTCGGCCTGGAAATTCTTCCAAATTGTATATACTCGAAGTTCCCCACTGCGAACGAAATCCAATAAACAATGTGCGATACTAATAATCATATTTAGTGCCCAGGTTACATTTAACGAACTCACAATGGCAACATTTTGCATACAAAATTACCCATTGTGACCTCCAAAATATTTAGTGTGAAGATTAAAAATGATTATTAGTAAGGCCCAGTAATTTTAAAATTTTAAAGTCCAAACATTTTGCAGATGCTTTATTTTAAATACTTTTACTTTATTTCCGCACAAAATCTTATACGATCAGACATTTGATACGTTTTAGTTAAAAACGAACTTGTCATCACTGTCGGTCATTATCATACTTTGGATGGTATGAATAAAACGTAGCGACTGCTTCTACTCAAAAGAATGCAAAAACGTCGTTAGGTTCCGTATTTATAAAAACTCATTTGAGTTACCACCAACTTTTGATATGTTCGAAAAGCGGGACACTTACCTTTTGCTCAGATCGGTGTGAAAAAAAACGCAGCAATCGCTAAGTGCTTGAAATTTACTACATCCTTTTACTCAAAGCCAATAGTTTTCGTTAAATTGGTTATAATAATAATATATAAGTTAGATTAAGCGACAACTTTTGGCGAATACTTCTAAGTTTACGTGATCCAAAAAAGCATAACCACATTTTAAGGATTCGTCTTCGTATGGCTATAGCTGTGATATATTTAAGAGCTGGCGTTTAAATCTTTGTTTTTGGTCCATTGCCGATTTTAAAAGAAGTGGTAGCAATCGAAGAAATTATTGAGACGTTGTCAAAATTGTGTGGACCATTAACATTTTATTAATTTACTTTTATTTTCGTTTAGGATTTGCAATTTGTTATAACACAATTTACATAATTTAATTACTGGAAAATTTTACAAGTGACAAAAAATAAGTAAAATTAGAAAAGTGTTTGTTTTTGAGGAAAAAAAAAACGACTTAAAACCTCAATTTAAGGACAAGAAAAAATAGTAATATTAAATAAGTTATACATGAAGGCATAAATAAATAAATAAATAATTACCTACATAAATAAATAAATAAATAATTACCTACATAAATAAATAAATAAATAAGTAAATAAATAAATAAATTAGTGAACAAATAAATAAATCAGTAAATAAACAAATAAACAGAAATGAAAATGGAAATAATTTTTGTTTGCAATCGTGTAAGCACTAATTAACCTTTTTGTATCCTATGGATTAATTTCTAATTTCGAACACTTGTAATCAAATGTGTTTTTTCTAACTTTGGTACTTACTTATTTACACGTAATTTTATCCTTAGGTCCATTTATGAATACCAAGTAAATACTTAAAGCAGTGCCTAATTTTTTTTCACTTTCGAATTTCCCAATATTCTTCTTAACTAATTATTTCCACACATATTTAAGTTGACACTTGAAGGTTTTGTCTACGGTTCAATGCACTTCATTTTATTTCAAATACATACCAGGAATTAATTAATTAAGTTACACAAAACTCACATTTAAGCATTGGAAATTGGCTTTCCACTTAAAATTGTTATTTTCGTTAACGAGACTGATTTTTCTATTTTCGTACTATTGAAGGAGAAACGAGAGTAACAAAGACAACGAGCTGACTGTCGCGTTGCGACCACGTTTGAAGCTACAATGTTTGCAAAAATGTGCGTTAACATTATTAGTACCATTTAATTTGGACTTTAAAATAAACAAGCAACGTTTTGAAGTGGATGGCGTTTTAAAGAAAACTTCTTATTGACTATGCAAAACTTTGAATGAACTCGTACGTAGAGGACAATTCGAAACTCAATATTGGAGTGTTTAAATATTTCAAAATAAAATGCTCGTAATGTAAAAGTGAATATAGGGTGACTTTATTTAAAATAAGGTACATTGCGTATTCAAATGAAATATGTATTAAAAATATACTCCATCCAAGTTTATTCAACGTAATAAATCAAATAGATCATATTACATTTTAGTTCACACTTTTTCCCTCAGTGATGATGAACTTTTCGTCACTTTTTCTACGGCAGTCATATCATTCATATGCGAACTGCCAACCTAGTACTCAGTCAGGAAATTCTTGACTATATCCTTCATATTGACGGCTGACAGGTGAATCGCATTCGAATCGGTTTGCCACATGACTATGAGACGGCATACGGTACACGGCTTTAGCTGCCTGAAAACTAAGCGAAAATTAGGGTTCCATATTGAAATTTATTCAAACCACTACCGAGCTGTCAATAGTGACAAGATGTCACCTTGGTTAGAAAGTACTTTGCCTCATTCTTAAACTGTGTATCCCTTTATTTTTGTAGCTGTTATAATCCAATTTTAAATACCCACACCATTCATGCATGCAGCAGCACATTTCCTATTTTGTGATAGGCAATCTTGGTCTCATATAAACTCCAAGCCCGTCCATTCTTTATCACTTTCGCCTGAAGTTGCCTACAAAATAAATTATATTAATTGCCACATGTTGCGACGGCTCGGGGAGTCCTATTCAATTTCGTTATAACCTGCTTTAGTAAATTCCCCCAATTAGCTGCAAATTGTCGATTAAACGATAGCGCTGGCCCAACGTTACACATCGCCTCGGGTGGTATTCCAACATCCGACATTCTTGGTATATAGTTTGCATTTTGCCCATAGTATTTATATATATTCACGAAGCAGTATACAGACTGCGGGGGAAAAAAAAAAACAACTGTCGGTGGCTTCTTGAGACCTGACTCCTCAACTGCATCGTTTTCACGTCATCTCAAGTAAAAATAAATATAATGTACTCCGATCAACCGCGGTGCTGCTAATAGAAAGGACGAGGCACCCCCTGGGGAACAAAAATTGACTGCCAGTCAGGAGCTATTCAAGTGTGTTAGCTCAACCATAAAATATATTCATCTATCTTTTTCAATGAGTTCAAGCGAAAAGGATTCCCTTATTGTTATTGACAAAAAAAATTACATTTTTCCATTTCAATCGGGATTGCATAAGAAAAACCCACTTTAGCAGAATATTTATTTATCGGGGCTAAATACTGAGCACGCAGTTGTCAGTCGAATTTCGTGGGTTAGGTGTGCCCTCCGGCTGTAGGCGCATGTAGCAGTTGATGGCATTTGATTATGAGCAATTAATTATTTGTGAAATCTCTGAGAGGGTGTACATTTGCATTCATCGTAACCGCACATCCTTTACGCAATTCGTCAGTCGGTTGTGGTAACATTTTAGATTGAATCGACGCCTATAGAATAATCTTCAAGGTAAATCGAGAATTTCCATTGAATTATGTAACAGGATTGTTATATGGAATATTCTGTTCTCTTGAAATTGAATTTTCCTTTAAGTCGACATTTTTCCTCTCTCTCTATAGGTAGGAACAAAATCAGCTGCGTGGTGGGAGCATTGACAGGACACTCTACTCTACAATGCCTTTTATGGGGTTCGTTCCTATCTTACCGATCGCATTCATTATCTTCTCATTAGGGAAGTTCTCCTTTCACCAGGTTATGCCACCTTTGGAGTCTCTCAGGGAAGTTATCTTGGAACCAATGCCTCCATAATTCATGGCCTCGTACTGGTATTTCTTTACTGCGGTCGTGTATAATTTTGAGATGATTTAAGAACGGTTTAAATTGACGGGGCTTAAACTCCATCTACCCGAGCTGATCCATTTTTATTAAGTTCCATTAAGCAGATTAAGTTTGTTGACACTGTCACAAGTCTTGGTTTCAAGATAAATCGCTCACTCTCCGCTGTAGACCAAACAAATTGCACAGTTGGTCGAATATATGCCAGATTGCGAAAACTCTGGAAGTCTTCTAACTTCACCCCAGTAGATACATAAGTAAGGCTTGTCGAAAGATTATTCGTTCCAATTATTGACTATTCAACTATGGTATACTGCAAACTTGACTCCCACTCTCAACAGAAGTTGCTTGTCGCGTTCAACGACATACATAGTTGGCGCAACAGGTCCGTAGGGACCCAAGGCCTAGCTTCTCACAACCATTCGTTTTGTGTGAGTTTCATTTTTGGAACGAATGGAAGGGATCTACAATTTTATGTCGATTCCAAACGGCTAAATGACGTTATGACAATATTTCGCACTACCAAAAACTAGTACTTGGTTGTACGTTTCAACAACTTCTAAATCTCAGGTGTGGCAAGTTCATGCACAGTCCGGTTAACAATAGATCCGCTGCATATCTCTTCGAGGCTCAAAATCTTATAACGCCCACGTCTAATTACTTGAGCTCTTGGAACACCCTCCCGATCGCAACTAGGCAAATAATTGGACCTACCAATTTAAAAATGCTGCACTACAGTATCTATAATTAAAATTAACAACAGTAACAACTATTTTCAGTGAACATTCTTTTCTTTCTCCTTTCTCGCAGTACGATTTGACGCAGTTCTCGTAACATGCAATCTCAAATTGCTTGGCGGTTGATCTGGTCCAGTGATGCCAACTGAGGCACAACTATGCCTGCCAGGCATAATTCCGATGGGCTTTGAGGGATTATTTTGAGGAAAAGCATACATTTTTGTGAAATATTCTTACAATCAATCCAAAATGTAAATCTGGTACTTTGATCAAAGTTGCATCACTCATCTTCATTCGTAGCTGTGCGTCATGCTTATTTTACAATTCTTAGCTTGACTTACTCGACGTCATAGAAAATTATGTACAAAAAAGTGGGAACGAAATCTTCTGTTAGCTTCTTGGATTATTTTTATTTTTGCTGGTGCTACTGTTCGGAGGGAACCTGTGCCTCTGGGCTTTTTGAATTACAGAGAACAAAAAAGTTTTAGTTACCTATCGATCCACCAACATTTCTTTAACAAATTTAATCACCTTGTACCAAAGCAAAATATGCAATTTTCGTTGTTTCAACAAACGCGGCATAGTTTTTTTTTAAAATAGCAATTTTTTTTCAGGCTTGGGCACAAAAACTTCGATTCGGGTTGGCATCACTGATCTGGTCTTATGCGACGTCCCATTCCCATTCTGTCCACTTCTCTTTGCGTTCTTCTTCAGTTTGACTTCGTTGATATAAAGGGTTTTCCAATGAGAGGTGTTATTGTGGATTACTCGCTATTTCGGTAGCTGCCACTTTTGAAGCTTTTATTGTTTGCCTTTTGACGAGTAGAAACTACGCCACTACTAAAAATGGAACGATACACGCCTCAACAACGCATTGAAATTATTAAAATTCCCTACAAAAATGGTGAAAATCTTGCAGTCACAGTTCGCAAAACTAAAGCATGTTTTGGTCGTCGTGAAGCACCTTGTCGGACCGCAATACAGAAGTGGTGGAAAAATTCGAGCTGTTGGGACAAGTTAGTGATGTGAAGAATAAAACCCGTGCACGTCGCTCAAGAACAACTGAGAATATTGCTGCTATAGCCCAAAGTGTTGAAGAAAACCCGGGTTTGTCCATTCATCGTCGTTCTTTGGAATTGGGCATTCCACAAACGTCATTACACCATATTTTGCATAAAGACTTGGGTCTTAAGGCTTATAAAGTTCAGTTAACACAAGAACTCAAGCCGGCCGATCATCAAGCAACGAAAGCATTGACCTTTTAAGGGAAAAGTTTCCGGACCGTGTTATATCTCGAAGAGGTGATCACAATTGGCCACCGAGATCTTGTGATTTAACACCTTGCGACTTCTTCCTTTGGGGCCACGTGAAAGATAAGGTCTCCGCCAACAGCCAAGCGTCGATTCAAGACCTCAAAGATAAAATTCGTGAGGCTATCGAGGACATAGGGCAGCCACTTTGCGATTTGGTTATGGAAAATTTCATGAAAAGGATATGGTCCTGTATGCGTGCTCGTGGTGGCCATTTGGCTGATGTTGTTTTTCATTATTAACGGAATACCTTCCTCTTTATAATGAAATAAACACCCGATCGTTTATCTCAAAAAAATGGCATTTTTCTTTGAATACCAAAATAATACCTGTTATTGGAAAACCCTTTATTAGTTATGCGATGAACTTGGTCTCTTGTCGAGTGCTTATTTCTAAACCCGAAGTGGAATGAGCCTTCTTTGCTCACTTATTCTTTCTAGGCTTTTCAGAAGAAATTTCTCAAAAAGTTTTGATAATACCTACTGGTAAAAGTGAGATTGGCCTGTATGGGACGACTTCTGTTAAAGGTTTACCTTGTTTGGGTATAACTATAATTTCTGCTATCTTCCAGTGATGTGGAACATATCTTAGCTTAAAACAAGCATTAATTAAAAGCTTAAGTTTAACCAATGCTATGAAGGGTAGTTCTTTCAGGATGTGCTAATCTCTTTAAGCGAAACGTAAGTGATTACGTCTTCATCTATTCTATCAAGGAATCCAAGACGTTCGTTTGCCACGCTAGGTGGAAAAGATTTAAAAACATTTGACAGATGTTCCGAAAAAAGTTTGACCTTTTCTTTTGGGTCGCCGATCCATTTCCCATCGGATGTTCTTGACGGGTGATCTTGTGCTTGCTGTCTCTTTAAATATTTGGCAGCCTTCCAAAGGGAGTAGTCTGCGACTTTGTCAGCTGTTAAGTTACAAAAGTAGTTAGATAGAGATCTATTTTTAAATTCACCGACTATCTTTTTAAGTTTGTTGCTTAGTCTATTAAATTTATTTATTTATTTATTTATTATGTCAATTTGAGCTACACAAAACTCTTTTAGACAACTTAAAACTAATTATTTAATATATACTTATACCGATTCAAGAGAGACATTAATTGATTTTTAAAAGAATTTCCTGAACAGTTTTCAAAAACATCATAATTTTTAATTACAGAATTTAATTCACTGCTACAACGTTCAATTGGTTCATTACTGCCGTAGTTTGTTCTATGAAATTGAACATAAAAATGAAATCGCATACGCAGGATTCTCGTGGGAAAATAAAAGTATATCCGACTAAGTAAATAAGGGCATTTAATGTGGTAATTTATTATATCTCTTATAAACATTATACTAAAGTACTTGCGTCTTTTTTCAAGAGTCAGCACATTAAAAAGAATGCATCTTGTTAAATAGGGTGGAGTTTCAATATTCCACCTTAGTTTTTTTAAAACAAACCTGGTAAAACATTTTTGCACCCTTTCTATCCTATTGGAGTGGTTTTGGTAATACGGATTCCAGATTATACTACAATAATCTAAAACCGATCTTACCAATGCAATATAAAGCGCCTTCAGCGCATAAGGATCAGAAAATTCTTTTGTATTACGCCTAATAAAGCCTAGCATTCTAAATGCTTTATTGACAACATAGTCAAAATGACATTTAAAAGTGAGCCGTGTATCCAATATAACTGCAAGGTCCTTTTTTACAAGCACATTTTCTAACTCTACATTATTTATTTTATAATTAAAAGATTTTAAATTTAAGCATCTTGCACATGTAAGGCTTTGGCATTTTGCTACATTTAAGTCTAGAAGGTTTTGTTGACACCATCTAGCTAAACTGTTAAGGTCTTCTTGAAGAAGCAAGCAATCTTCCGCACTTTGAATAGAGTGAACGATTTTCAAGTCATCAGCGAATAAGAGACAAGTCGAGTTTCGAATAAAATCTGGAATATCATTTACAAAAAGGACAAAAAGTAGGGGACCAATGTGGCTTCCTTGCGGTACACCTGATGTTACATAAATAGGCTCTGAGAGACATTCACCGATTTTAACGTGTTGAATTCGGTCTCGTAGGAACGTCGATATCCAGTCTAACATAGGGGAGTCGAAACCAATACATTGTAGTTTATGGATCAACACAGCATGATTTACTCTATCAAAAGCTTTAGCAAAATCAGTTAAAATGATATCGGTCTGACAGCCAAGTTCAAAGTTGCTTACAACTTTTTCGCATAGTATTGCTAAGTTTGTGGCAGTAGATTTGCCTTGGACAAAGCCGTGTTGAGAGTCGGATACAATTTCTTTGACAAAGATGTTTAATTTATCACAAACAATCTTTTCAAAAATCTTTGGGATGACTGATAGCTTACAAATAGGCCTATAATTTGTAACTTCTCGTTTAGACCCAGCCTTAAAAATAGGTTATATATAAGACACTTTCCACTCGTTAAGGGAAATATTAAAAATTATACATAAAGGTTCTCCAAGTGATGATGCACATTCCTTCAAAATTTTAGGAGAGATCCCATCTGGACCTACACCCTTTTTTACATCTAAGCCAGTTAAAGCACCAAAGACTTCCGAGTGGGTTATCTGCAAATTTCCTATGTTAACCTGATTTGAACAGCGACCGTTTAGAAGACAATTTGGAGAGGATGAACAATATACTGACTTGAAGTAATTCGCGAAAAATGTGCAAATGGTGGCGGTATCGCTAGATGATTCATTAAGGTACCGCATACAGTTTGGGAGGCCAATGCATTTTCTCTTATTATTGATAAAGGTCCAAAAATGTTTACTATTTACTTTGACGTTAGCCTCAGTTGATAAAACGTAACTACTATAAAGAGATTTGTTAATTTGGTCTGAACTCTCTCCTCGTTTTTTGGCCAGTATTTAAAGCTGTGTTCGCAAGTTGTAGTGGGTTTAAATGAAGACAGATGAAGCCATTTGAACTTGTTTATAACGTCTAGTTTAATGCCATTAACTGAACTAGTGTTTGTTCCAATTATTGTATTTGAATTTCCCCTTTTATTTCGTTTTGCAGTTGAAGTGTTTCTTAATTCAGCATTGGCCACAACAGCTTCACTCATATTAGAAATAGAGGGGATATTATGCACAGCAGTGTTTTGATTTTCCAAAGCAGTAGTAGCAGCAACAGCAGCAGCATCGTCCGTAAGCTCACAAATTGTATTCGATGATGGGTGAGAGGTAGTGCGAGCATTGGCACTTGTTGGTGTTGACCCAGCATGTTTAGTGCGGGGATTGTGCGAGTCGTTTATGCACAACTGTTTAGCAGCATTTTTTTTTTTTTTGGTGCACTCGAAGCAATAGGTACTGACGGTGAGCCGCGAGTGGGTGCATTGACCCTGGATACCGATTGTGAGCGAGTAACTAACGGGTGATTTTTTAAGAGGTTTAGAACTTTTTAAAAAAAAAAACACAAAAAATTCGAAAAAATGAATGAAATATTTATTTGAATCGATAGTTTGAACCTTGCAATTTAATGTTTAAAGATAATTTCATGCAAATGTTGACCGCGGCTGCGTCTCAGGTAGCCCATCCGCTGAGTCCAATTTTGGCATACTCTTTCACACATATCGGCCGGTATCTCACGAATGAATGCATGGATGTTGGCTTCCAGTGCGTCAATCGAAGCGGGCTTGTCCCTATACACATTAGCCTTGGCATACCCCCACAAAAAATAATCTAATGGTGTCAAATCGCACGATCTAGGCGGCCAATTGACTGGCCCGAAACGTGAAATTAACTGTTCACCAAACTCGCCTCGCAATTGCGCCATTGTTTCGCGTGCTGTGTGGCATGTGGCACCGTCTTGTTGAAACCACATATCATGCAAGTCAAGAACTTCCATTTCGGGCAAAAAAAAGTTTGTTATCATCGCTCGGTAGCGTTCACCATTGACAGTAACGCTGCGATTCGCATCATCTTTGAAGAAATATGGCCCAATAATGCTGCCGGCCCATAAACCGCACCAAACAGTGGCTTTTTCGGGATGCATTGGTAGCTGTTGCAATGCTTCTGGCTGATCTTCACTCCAAATGCGGCAATTTTGCTTATTTACGTACCCATTCAACCAAAAATGAGCCTCATCGCTGAACACAATTTTTCGATAAAAAAGCGGACCCTCGGCCAGCTTTCCAAGAGCCCATTCACCAAAAATTCGGCGTTGTGGTAGGTCGGCTGGCTTTAGTTCTTGCACCAGCTGTATCTTAAAAGGCTTTACGCCCAAATCCTTCCGCAAAATTTTCCACGTAGTGCTGTAACAAAGGCCTAACTGCTGGAAACGGCGCCGAATCGACATTTCGCGGTCTTCTGTCACACTAGCTGATACGGCCGCAATATTTTCTTCACTACGCACAGTACGTAAACGTGTTGGTGGTTTAATGTCCAACAAAGTAAATTTGGTGCGAAATTTGGTCACAATCTTCCGAATAGACTGCTCAGAAGGTCGAGAATGCCGATCATAAAATGGAAGCAGCGCGCGATGAACATTTCGAACCGAGCACGAATTTTGATAGTAAAATTCAATAATTTGCAAGCGTTGTTCATTTGTAAGACGATCCATGGTTAAATTGCAAACCAAACTGAAGCTGTTTGACAGTGACACAAGGTACTAAACACACGTCAGCTGTCAAAACCAGTGTTGCCAAAACCAAACCAGCTAAAAAATCACCCTTTATAACATGTTTCTTAGAAGAAATTGATGGTGGGCGCATTAAGAGTTTTTTTTAAAGCGAGTATTTCACTATCCTACCTACCTACATAGTACATACTGGAGGACCTATTAAGAAAACGAACTTTTAGCGATAAATTTAGCAAAGTAGCAAAAAGAAGAATTAGAGACAGCAGAAGCACATCGAGTAGCGACGATTGCTAATGAAATATAGTTCTATCGCCAGGATATCTTGTCATTTGCCATTTTCTGCGAGCTCTTTTCTTTTCTAATATAAGTTCCCTAATGCTTGTTTGTGTTGTTGACAAGTTGGTGTATACTATCTTCTGCTGCCTGTTGTATATCGGCAATGAATTGTTCGACTTGGATGTCAATATGCCTTGTTGTGACCGGTGGAGATCTAAGGTTAATAAATTTTTTATTTTTTTTTGTTTTATTTGGGGGTTCGCTGGAAGGAAAAATCATCGAAAGACATTGCAGAGCAAGTACGCGAGGGATGCTTCTGCAATAGTGAGGGACTCGAACAACCTCTAAAAAACCTCCCGGGAGGGACTGACTGTCGTCATCCCGAATGGGATTGCACCTAGCCGGTCGACTAATCGGCAATTTATTTTTAAATTATTTTAAAAATTCAGAAGAAGAATCCGCCGGTTGTCGGATTTCGAAACTTTTTTGTTTGAAGATATTACCTAATCTCTTGGCCTTGGCTAACTCTTATAGATCAAGGGGTCTTACCCGCCTCAATCTTCTGATTACATTGTCAGTATTTAATAGTTCTGTAAGTTCTACGTTAACATGGTTGAGAAGCCTACTTCTGTGCCTTTGGGCAGCTTTTTTAACTTCATCTTCAACCATTTCAATATTTAGATCTCTATGTAGATCAGCGTTGCGTATGTACCAAGGTGCAGTTGGACAGGGACATTTTACTGTATCGCATGTTCAGCTCATCTCTTTTTTTCTTTACATGCGCTTTCCAACGCAGTTTAGCGTCTAGGGTCATGCCAAGATATTTAGCCGTGTTTGAGTATTCCACTACATTGTTATTAATGTATACTGGAATGTGTGGTACGTTTTTATATGTAAAATTAATATGGACTGACTTTAGGTCATTCAATCTAATCTGCCACTTTGTAGTCCATTCTGAAATACCGTTTATTGCCATTTGGAGTTTTTTTTTTGTTGCTATTTCGACGGTTGCTCCAACAGCAAGCAAAGCAGTGTCATCTGCAAAAGTTGCTTTAGTAGTTTCCTCACTTTCAGGTAAATCACTAGTAAACAGAAGGTATAGCACTGGACCCAGCAGACTACCTTGTGATACACCAGCTTTAATTGCTCTTAGTGTTGAGTACTCTGTCTCTTGTTTAATTCTGAAGAATCGATCTGTTATGTATGACTCCAGAATTGTCGAATACTGCTTCGGCAAAGCTTGTGCTATATCAAGAAACATTGTAGAGCACACATTTTTCTCTTCGAATGCTTTTTCGATTTTATCTGTGATTCTATGCACCTGATCAATTGTAGAGTGCTTGTTTCTAAACCCAAATTGATGAATTGGAACTAGCGATTTTTCATCGATTATTCTTTGCAGACGTTTTGCCAGCATTTTTTCGAATAGCTTGGACAACATTGCTAGTATCGATATTGGGCGATATGAGGTTACTTCGATAGGTGGTTTACCGGGTTTTGGTATCATCATTATCTCGCGACCTTCCAGATGCTTGGCACATGTCTCAACTTAAATGCAGCATTTATAATCTGCGCTAGTTTATTTAAACCTTTTCGAGGAAATTGTTTTAAATTTTCCCCTGTGATTAAATCGAACCCTGGGGTTTTTTTTTATGTTTATGCCTTCTTTGATTTCTTTGGCAAGTTCTTTAGCCGTCACCGGCCGAATAGGTCTGTCTTCCTTGATAATCTCTATCTTCATAAGGTTTGAAGACGTTCTCAAGGTACTCTGCAAAAGCATTTGCTTTTTCTTGACTGCTTTTTGCCCAGTTACCTTCTCTGGTTTTTACTGGCGGAATGTGCGCTATTGGCCTGTTAATTTTCTTTGTTGCCTTCCAGAGCGAGTAGTCGGTACTAGCATCATTTGTAAGACTGGTAAGGTATGTTTTTTAAAGACTCGTTATTAAATTCTCTTATAGATTTTCTGAGCTTATTATTTAAGTTGTTCAGTGTGGTTTTGTCGCTTGGCGCCCTTGTCTGTTGCCAACGTTTTCTAGCTTTCCTCTTAATAAGTCGTTCGAGTAACTCTTTAAATTTACACCAGTTCGTTCTTTTATTGGTAAGTCTTTCATTGCTTGTTTGTTCTATTGCCATGCCGTTGACCGCGAGGATAACGGGTGTATGATCGGATGACAAATCATCACTATTTTCAACTTTTAGTTCTTTTCTATTGATTCCTTTCGTTATGTAGAAATCAATGAGGTCTGGTATTTTCGCTGGGTCGGATGACCAATAAGTGGGCGATCCAGTCGAAATAAAATTACAATTGAAATTTCGACCTGCTTTATAAAGCTTCCTGCCTTTTGTCGTTAATAACCTTGACCCCCAGTAGGTGTGTGTTTGCATTGAAATCACCTCCAATGATAAAGTTATTGCCTAGAGATCGAAGAAGGTCATTAAGATCTTCCTCTGTTGGCGAATGCCTTGGTGGGCAGTCTATAGCAGCTATATTGAATTGCTTGCTTTTGCATGGTTGGTTTTTCTGTTTTTTGCATTTCATAAGGTTTTAAAATACTTTTTACTATTACAGCACTACCTCCCCTGGCACTGTCAGATGGATGGGGAGAGTGGTAGCATAGGTACCCAGGGATTGTAAGCCTTGTTCCCTGTCAACCTGATTCTAACTCCTCTCCTACTTTGGACGTCTAAGAGATAACACCTAAAATTTCGCCTCGTCGCCAACTGCTTATTTTGTTTCAGATTGTTTGCCTGCAGCGCAACTGTTATGCTCAAGCTCAATTCCTGTTCCAAAAATCTACAAATCCTTCATATTAAATTTATTTCTAAAGCTGCTTTTAACCCTCCATGGTGCAGACAGTCCCTTGAATTTGTAAAACCCTTTATCATTAGTAGGACAGGGTAATTCCGAAACATACACGTTAGTACCGCTAACGCCCTTGGATTTATTAGCCAAACGAGAACTAAGTCCGCCTTTGGCGTGCTATTTATTTAATTACCAGCGCAATTACAATTTATCTCACTTCGCTTCATTACCTGTGGCGATAGTGTGGCGACAGCTTTAATTTAATTTCACTGCCATCATTCGCCCAGGCACCGCAGTATGTCACCCGCTGGCCCAGGCGACATTTCCACCCATCGCATCGCCTGATTAATTATAATAAATATTTTATTTATTGTCTATCCATAGGCGTTTGTGGTTGCATACATAGTCCGGGCAGATTGGCATGCTCCTCTCTGTCCTGAGTGTGGTATATTATATTTAAACTTGCCACTAATGAGTTTTTAGGTTGCCACGTTAATGGTTTTAATGGTCCCTCACTGAAAGTATTTCCATTCAGATCCATCAGGACTCGACTGGATGGGAACAAAAGAATTACAATTTTTTGTATAATTTCAAGCTTCTCAGCACTGCACTGAAGAGTGGTTCATAATTTGTGGAAAATGCTCGCTTTGGCCAGCGTCCATATTGTAATTAGGAACAATGGCTGGAAATTTGTATACACTGCGGCAATTACGTATAGTGGAGGATTCAGGATTCGTAAACAGAGTGGATGAAGTGACTTTTACTTTTGCTTGATGATTTGCACGACTGTGGGTGGTATAGTGATGGAAATTGTAGCAGTCAGCACTTGTGGCTGTCAGAGAACTTGAGACGTTTGTCATTTTTTTTTAAGAGCCCATTTCGGCAGGCTTATACGATCCTTATGAACTAAAATGCGATGAGAGTGAATGGATGCATTAGCAATACGTGATGTAGGTATCGTTCCGTGAGGACCTCACAATTCCACTCAACCTAACCTAACCTAGGTATGAGATGCGAATAAATCGGAACCGAAAAACTTCTTAAATGAGTCAAAAAAATGGAGACACCTTTGCAGTTTGAGTAAAGACTTAAATGTCCTTTCCTGAAAATGTAAAGGATTAGTGCTTTCTCAAAGTAGTCAGCTTTCAACAGCTTTCTTGTAGCATTTTAAAAGAACTTCATTGGATATTGTTTTCAGCCACAAGTTGAACATTCTGAACAGTTTTGAAAATCAGAATCTGGGACACAGGTTTAAGTTTGGTTGTTTAAACTTTTGGCTTGCAATTAGTATAAGAGGCACTTTGCGATGAAGGGAAATACATCCTCTCGCTCCCTTAGACTGCAAAGTTCACTTTGTATCGGCTGATCTTTGCGGTTCTAGATTAAGTAAAGTTTTAAAAACTCACCTTTTACTTTGAAAATGTTAAAAAAATGCTTTTTGATTTTTTATGTTATGAAGGGTGTTGAATATTTTAGTCTGGCAACGTGAATGTGTGGCTTGGCTAATGGCTATCGTTTACAGGCACACCAAAATTGAAAAATGAAACAAGCCACCTAGTACAATAAATTTTCAGATCATGATTCGTGATCTCGATGAATAGCAGGATCATGTGCTGTTGTTGTAAGTGCATGTATTTCGATGATCTATATGGATCATGGCTGATAATAAAAAAGGGCTATTGATACACATCCATTGACATTCAACAACTTTCTGGGGTATGGTTAGATACAACATACATACGTGATCATTTTGATAAAATTTGCAAGTGATCACAAAGATGAAAGTGGTTTATGTTTTTGAATAAGAAATCCGTATCAAATACCTTAAACGTTTATCGAAGCTCCTCGACGCAACGAAGCAAAATATGTACACATTTCGAAAGAAATAAAATCTAAACGCCTAGCAAAGCAGGCTGAGTTCAGCTAGTAACTTAATAAATTTCAAGCGAAGTAAATTCTTCAAAGAAAAAAACTTTCTGGTTGAATAATGCCTTGTATTGAACTATTGCCACAATGACTCGCATTTAAAGGACCATTACCAGAGCATACAAATAAAATATAAAATAAATTAGCAACTTTTATAGAGCTACCAAGGTTTCTGTGATACTTCCCAGCTTGGTACACGATTTTGACTTCAAAAATTGTTTAATAATTTTTGCAGGTGACCCTGAGTAGGCTTAAGAATAGCTTCCAAAGACTTATGGTCCAAAACTTAGATACATTATTAGGTCTGCAGATGACCCTTATGTCATTCTAAGCCTCTCAAAAGAAATCAAAACGGTTGGCCGCCTTTTCTGAGTTGTGTCATTTTAGAAATACATTTTGCTAGTCGATCCTCAAGACCGCAGCAATATTCATTTAGACAAATTCCCCAAACAAACTTTACAGCTTTTTTTTAACTTAACAATACCGGGCAATTTACCATTTCATTCCCTTAACTTGTTTACTCGGTTTCTGATCCAAAAACAAGGTCAACATTAAATAAAAAAAAAAGTAAAACATGTTTTTCTGTCCATCTCAAACTGTGATCATGTATACCTTGTTTGAAATTGCAAGACAGAAGCAAATCCATCCGCTGATGTAAATGCACTTAACATCTCTGTGTGCACACAAATTTATTTCTTCTCGCAGGAAGCTGCTGCATTTGCATTAGGAACGATTCCAAAGTGCGCGCTGCATGTTCAGAGCAGTACAAATCCGTGACAAACAAATTTATCGTGCGGATGTCGTTTTCCGAATAACAAGAGGGGAGTCTTCTCAGAACTAAAAAGTGCAGCGTGCACAATACGAGCGAGTGCGCACGATGTGAAGGGCGCCCTCAGGGAAAGGGTAGGATAGTGTTTACATATACTTTCAACTGAAAACTGAGCAAAAGACTGAATTTTAATAAAAGTGTTCAAAGCGAGATAAAGAAGTATTTTCCTCTGCGGGCGCATAAGTGCATAGCCTCTTTCGAATTATTGTGGCCTTAGAAATAAAGTTAACCTCGCATGGATTGAAAGAAAGATGCTTGGGAAAAGGCTTCTAAAGTAAGGTCTGCCTGAGACGGGGATATATTTATCAACTAGTGTGTCTAATGGGAGACTTTCTTTAACTGGGGCCAGTAAACAGGAACATTCAAATTTTTCATCTACTCAGTTATGTTTCTGAAGCAAGGGAGATTCACTTGGGTATTCGTACGCATTCGTCTTCGGCTAAGTTGCTATTGGAAAGGTTTCGAACTCTAGTGGGTGCATGCTGCTCATATACATTAGCCGTTGGGGACGTCTTCTTCAATTTGTGGAGTGCTTTCACATTAGGATGTTGATGGAAAAGAATGAAAAACTCTGCTTAAGTTTGACCCAAAATAGGAAACTGCTTCGATGTACTCCAGGCCCGGGTTTGGTTGAAGTCGAAACCGTGACCATCGGGGTATGTAAGTTGTAGAAAGAAGTTCTTCTTCAGGGAAGTGGGGGTTTTATTCAAAAATCCGTGGACTATCCAACTCAATCAGACTTCCTTACTACAGAAGTGTGTTACAAGCTAAGCTGCAACATCTGCTAAACAGGCTGCAACGACGGCAATACCTTCATGGAGAGGTTTCTTTTTTCAAAGACAGTTACATACATACCTAATCTGGTCTAAGTGTGTCTTTCTAGACAGCCACCTAACCTAACCTAACCATACCTACATACATACATACATAGTTGGCGCAACAGGTCCGTAGGGACCCAAGGCCTAGCTTCTCGCAACCATTCGTTTTGTGTGAGTTTCATTTTTGGAACGAATGGAAGGGATCTACAATTTTATGCCGATTCCAAACGGCTAATTGAGAAGCTCTTTTAAGACTCTCGGATGTTTGTCAGACGTTCGCGAGAGGTGGCGCAGTGAAAAACCCCTATGTTGGAATTTGGGTTTTTGCGGGATTCGAACCTGGGACCCCTCGCTTAGTAGTCCAACACACTAACCACTAAGCCACTGCGCCTAAAGACAGTTTAGTGGCAATTAAAGCGATCTCTGTCGCAGAAATATCATTGAAGAAAAAAAACTATTTTGTGGGATTCAATAATTGTTTTGTACATAATACGATTTTTTTTTAATTATTCGTAGAAAACGGCTAAAAATAAAAGATTTTATCTCTTCTAAAATATGAAAATCTTGTGTCACAGTCGGCTCCACCGATTTTGATGACATTTCATATGAATACTCAGTAGGTCTGAGAATTATTATTATTATGTGAAAGGGGTTATTGAACTGCGATCTTTGGTCTGTTGTAGCCCCTGCTTACGCCTCAGAGAGGTATGTTCCCTCATAAGAGTTCTCTCACAGTATGATTCCTTTCGGAACCATCTTGGACTCTTCTTTCTCCTTGGCGAAAGAAATCTGTCCCATAGCTCTCTCTCCAGTCCAGTTTCCTTTAAGAACCTAAGGATGAGAGCTGGCTCCAGTGACAGTATTTCCTTATCAGATAGTTGGTACTTGCCCAAGTATTTCAACCCAGCTTCAACTTGCCCCACAAGATCCCAGCAAGTGTTCTGGGATTTCACTGGACTCATCGCAGAATCTGCAGAGACCTTCTTCAGATATACCCAGTTTCCTAAGGTGTTCCTTGAGTCTACAGTGCCCCGTTAGGAAGCCCGTTAGGATACGAAGGTTATTTTTGCTCATGCCGATGCAAGCTTGGAATCTTTTCTGGTTGTATTGTCCAAGAAGTTTCTTAGCCTGCCTCATGCCCTGAGTGCTATGCCAGGTTCTTGCCCTGTTTTCTTTCTCTAATTTCCTAAATTCTTCTTTGAGGGTGTCATCCTCTATTCCGCAGAATGGTTCAGGACCTATGAAAGTTTCTGATGCTCCCTTTCTTGCAAGGGAGTCGGCCATTTCATGCCCAAAAACTCCCGCTCCAGTTCCCTCGTCAGTTCTCGACCCATCTGTGTACCACTTTGTTGTGTGATTGCTCAGTCTGTGAATTGTGGGTTCATTGATCCAGTTCTTTTTATTGCTGAGCTTAGTAACAAAGTTCTTTCGGAAATCAAATCTTTTGATGATGTCGTTTCTAGGAAAGGCCAGTAGTGGTTGTTTTTTGAGTAGTACGTCAAACTGTCTCAGTGTGATGCACTTTCCTCTTCCTATTCCCTCCTTGGCCATTCTTAGGATCGTTTTACTTGCACATTCCTCAGCCACGAGGTGCAACGGAGTTAGTTCCAATAACACCTCCGTAGCTGCGGTTGGACAAGTTCTCATGGCTCCTGTAATACAGAGGCATGCCAGTCTTGGCCCTTTATTTAGTGTCTTCCTTGTGGTGGATAGACTGGTTCTTTTTGCCCATGCAATCGCTCCATATGTGATCATTGGTCTCACAATAGCGATATACATCCATCTGAGGATGGTCGGGCTATATCCCCAGGATTTGCCAGCTTAGCTCCTGCAAATCATTAAGGCCCGCGTTGCTTTCCTGGTTATCTCTTCTGTGTGTTTTTTCCAGGCGAGTTTGCTGTCCAGGTTTAGTCCTAGGTATTTAACTTCATTGACCGATATCAGTGTTGTACCCGATAACCTTATCGGCCTCAGTCGTTCAAGTCTTATTTTCCTCGTGAATGGTTGTTTTTGCCGCCTTTAGGCTTAGCCCAGCCGTTACACACCAGTCCCGAGTTATTTCGAGTCCCATTTGTATGATATCACATAGGGTTCCCTGAAATTTAACCCTGGCAATAATTACTATGTCATCAGCATATGCTTGACATTTAATGCCCTGGTTCGTCAATTTCTCAAGTAACTCGTCCACTAAAAGACTCCACGTTAGGGGGGATAAAACTGCCCTCTGTTGCTCATTTTCTGTAAAGCTGCCATCCGGTTTTCTGAGAGACATGACAGATTGTTGCTCCACCATGGAACCTTATTTTTCTCTGCACTTCTACTCATTGGGCAGCTAGTTTCGAACGCACCTGTGATGGCTGATGTTATGCCCTCTACTGTTCCAATTCTATAGGTCTGAGAATAGGTTTATAAATAATTTTTATACCCCTAAGTGTTAAGGGTGGCTCACCCCAAAAAAAAAATTTTGTTTGGCTATTTTTGTATAGTGTGGCATTAAAAAAACATTCAGTCCTTAATTTTCAGCCCCCTACCACTAACCCCTACTTTTTAATAGCATTTTATATTTTTTAACCCCGGTCGATAGCCGATCAACTATCCCCGTCAGGGGTCTACCGGTATCACTTCTCACCCCGTAAACAGCACGGAGTAGGGATGGGAGCGTTCTCCTGTCTCTCTTGGAATAAGCTCTATCTCACTTCTTACACAGTTTTCGGGAAAATTTCGGACATTATTATTGTTTGTACATCGATTGCAGTAGTGACGTTTACAATTATCATTTCCTAATTCTCAACTAAATTAATTATAAATTTGATACTGCGTGTGTGAGCGCAAAACTCGGGAACGGATCGTTTTCATGATTTTTGGCTGGATGGTTTCGTTTTGGCCCAAGGAAGGACAAAGGCGGCTTTTTGTCGCGAAAACAAAACTTAAAGGGGATCAAATAGGGGATGAACATTTGTATGGTGAAAACCACTGAAGAAAATAAACTGAATAGAAAAAAACGAGCAGTGTGACTTCAAATACAACAACTATCTAAATTTTTGAAAATAATATTGATCGATTTCAGTGCTTCAAAGTCGTTTTTGGCCAGTGAAATCGTCAAATTTTTCACGTCGCAGTATTGCGAGGGTGACTGATCGTGAAAACGTAAATCCGAGATAGACAACAACGAAATCGGCTGTTTTTAATTGATACATATATTCGAAAACAGATGACGCACATCACATCCTTTGACATTTGTTGATGATTCATAAATCCATTCTTGAATCCACTTGCCATTGTGCAATATGACAGGTGTCCTTTTCGTTTCCTTATTCCGATCGAATTGGACGGACTTGCTACTGTGTATGGTCAGATATTTATCGAAATTGCATTGCGAAAAGTGAGGTTAACCAACTGTATTTGGTTTCGTTTCGATACAATTGGATTTGGGCCACACAATTTAAAATTGAAAGTCGCCTCATTTATAATTTGGCTGCGCAACCTAAATCCAAACTTTGTAACGGAAAGCGTTTGATTGTGAACAATTTCAAATCAAATGTCATTCAAGCGCGGATTTTGAGGGGAAAATTCGAGGGCGAAGGATGTTAGGGCTGTTCCCATACTTTTATAGTAAGAATGGAAAAGGATCGGCACGCGTATGCCAAATAGGACGAGAAATTCCAAATCATGTGACTGACAGCTTTTATAATTCTTAAACCAAGAAATTTGTTGAGTAAGATTCTCAGTGGAGGGGTAATATATTGCTCTCTCTCTCTACACCCAGAGAAAAAACAACGTAAAATCAAAGAAAACCACTTTGATTTAAAGATTTTTCGGAATGATTTAGCTTCGACTACGAAATTTTTTAAATCGAAGTGGCGTGACGTTAATTCAAAGTGTTACAGTAATTTAAAAAGAATATATTTGTAGTTTGATCTAACCACGCATTCACCTTGATTTGATGTGGAATCATTATTAAATCAAAATCACCCATCTTTAAAACAACGTTTATAAATTTCGATCCAACCATAATGCATCGTAGATTTAAATACATTCAACTTTGAAAGTACTTTGCTTAAGCTTTAATTTAACTTCGACCAGGTATTGATTCAAAGTGGACCCATTTTTAATTAGCATTTTTTTAACTTTAATCTTACCATGATGCTTCGTAGATGTAACCCCTTTAGACTCTGAAAATATCACGTTTATTATTTGATTCATTTCTTTTTTTTTTAATAAAAATATCCATACAACAATTTAATTTTTTTAAAAATGTTATTTTCAATAACGTTGTATAATTTATTAAACTAAAGACACAACATAAAATTATTTTTAACATACGTGTTCCCATTATTAATTCTTTTTCTGCCAATTCAGGACATTTGAGTTGAGGAAATCCGAATCGTCTTCAGTTGGATAATGCATTTCATACAAAATCCGGTTTTAATTTTAATTTTGTTAATAATAATTCGTACCTCTGTTTTTCTCCACTAAATTCAGCTCTCTAGGTGTTTGTTAAATATATTCTTTTTCAAATGTTTTCTCATAGGCTGAAAAAAAAATTCTTCACTATCAAATTTCGCAATATTGTATTAAACAAATTATTTCCACACATGTTTAACTTTACACTTCATTTGTAGGTTTCAATGCACTTAATTTTATTTTAAATACATGCGAGGAATTAAATTAAGTCACACAAAACTCACATTTTAGCACTGGAAATAAGCGTTCCTTTCAAAATATGTTTTTTCGTTGACGAGAGTGATTTTTTCTGTCTTTGTACGATTGAAAGAGAAACGAGAATAACAAAGACAATGGCTTTCGCGTCACGACAGTTGATTCAACTTAAGGATAAACATGTTTTCCTTTGAATCTACGTTGATCGTTATTTAAAAGAATAACATCAATGTAAGAATGAACATGTTCTACTTTGATTCTAAATTATTGTCCCTTAAAAACCAACATGCAACACTTAAAACTAACGTTGATCCAAGTTTGAAGCTACATGTGTACCCTGGAATTTGGACGTACAAAAAAATACGCAACGTTTTGAAGTGGATGGCGTTTTAAAACGACTTCTAATTTACTATGCAACACTTTGAATGTACGTAGATGTTATTTCGAACTTTAAATTGGACAAATATTATCATGTTGCACTTTAAATCTACGTTGAGAGTATTTAAAATATTTAATTTAATATTTGGTCATAATGTAAAAGTGAATACGTTCCACTTTGAATCGAGGGTGACTTTATTTAAAATTACATTGCGTATTCAAATCAAATATGTTTCAACTTTAAAATATGTAAATATTATTTATCAAAGTTTATTCAACGTAAAATCAAATAGATCATATTACATTTTAGTTTACATTTTTTCCTTGAGTGTATGACGCTCTCTTTTAAGAATTTTTCGAGTTAAGGAACGGAATTGAGTAAAAATTCGTACGAATTCATAAAAGTTAGTTAAAATTCATAAAATATAAAAGTAAACGAACAGCCCTGTTCTTATGTCACGGATTCTGCTTATTCCGTACGATTTGACATTTGTACTCAAGCGCCTTAAATTTCCCGTATGTCTTGAATCTTGAATTCCCATTGTGAATTGTATGTGGCTTGCTCATGTGTCTGTAAGGAGTGTTTCGCGAGGCCTATCCTTTCACAGACGGGCATCTTTTTCCTTCAGACATCAGAAAAACTTTTAGGACATCAAAGCCAGCTAATAATAGCCAGAGTAGTGTTTTGTTCAAATATTGTTGAAAAGCGCACAATTCCCATTACTTTAACTTCACGGCTCTTACCAAATACATTTGAAAAACATAATTTTTCATTTCCACAGCTTTTATTCTGTTTTTGCACTTTATTTTAAACTTTCCAGTAATTTTTTAAAATATACATCATACAAAAACTGTTTTGTTTTCCTACATGCATGCTCGGAATTATTATTTCCATTACATTAACGAATTTGGGCGGAACGAAGTCAGCTAGTAGAATATAATAATGATGTCGAACATGAATTTATTCGTGTACAAAATAATGATATATTTTTTTGTATTCGTACAATGTACAAAGGGTCCTGTCTTAAGGTATGCGTCGGCTGAAGGTAAACACGATTTCGTAGAATGTATCCAATAATAAATTCTAACTAAATACGAACATGTTTACCGATAACCACGTATTTTTCCACTGCATTTTTTTTTTAATATGAAAATAAATGAAAACACAGTTTTTCACAGGGAAAACTTAAACAAAAATATATTTCTATATCACTGCGCACACACAATTGTAACTAGTAACTAATCGATTAAAACGCTTACCTGCGGAATTGACTTACAATTCCTTTCGAATCCAAAATACAGATTTTTATTTTTTAATTTTTTTCTTCCGGATGTGGAAATGCAAATGTCTCCTCTGTGAGATATTTATTTGATTCAACATATTTCGACAAAGTTTTATGAATCGCAAACCACGTTTGTACTAAATACCAAGCATTTGCACATTCTACGAACGATGTTCGTACTTTCACCGAGTACGGTTGCTGAAAGTATTTGTGTAGAATTACAAAGCTTTCGTTATATTTACAAAGTCTACAAATCCAATAATTCTTAGGATTCGGCAAAAACAACGAATGTTCTTATTCTGTAAAAATAATTTGTGCATTTTACGAATATCCGCTGTTCGTATTTCTACAAACATTTCATTTGAATTTATATACAACTATTTTTTGAGTGAGAATCTTTGATCTAGAATTCTAGATTGATAAGATTTCTAACACTTCAGACTGGCTACACGCCAATTGAACAGGTGTTCATAGATTCCCGAAGTGTTTTTGTCATAAACCATAAGAGCATCACCAAGGATCATCTATTCCCTCACAGCTGGGGAGGTAAATTAAAAAAAAAATCCATCTCTCCATCATCACAATGGCGCTCATGTCAGAAATGCCATAAAACGTACACGCTCATTTGCTCGCAAAGACATATTGACACACCGTGACCACACGATTGACGTCTTAAAGGAAAAATACTTTTCCCCGTCGCAATTTCCAAACCACCTTGCACGAGCCACATCCCCCCACCTATAGTTGCAGATGAGTAGGTGCAGTGCATGGTATGTGTATCACATTGCATCCCTCATTGTCTGGTCACCAGGTCACTCGAAAACAGAAAAAAAAAAAAAATAAATTCCACCTTCTCTTTAATTACTCTCCAACTGGGCACACTGTGGAAGTGCCAACCTATGATTTGTGGTGTGGTAATGCTCACAAGTCAGCGGCCCACTTGGATGCGCATGGCAAACCACATGTGAAGGGGTAAGGTTACCTGTATCTATTGTGAGTGCCGCATCTACACCCACAGCATGATTGATGCATGCCACATGCCAGTTAAAGCTGGTTTACCAATCTGTACAATTTTAAAGAGTATACCAATCTGAGCTGCAAGCGAGTGACCGACCTTAAAACTTTCGCCTTTTGACATGACACGCTATGCATGTTATCCAGTCTGAAACATATTTTGAATACGCCACATGTAGCATGTTTTTTCAAACCAACAAAAACACCCACATCCTTATTTCTGGGCTAGGAACGCTGCATCTGATCCCTGATGGCTGCCCACCCGCACCGACTCCACTGATATCCATCATTGTTATTATAATTCTCATGCTACACACACTGCACACTGCTCACCCATCGGCCCAACCAAATACGAAAAATGCGATGACGCCGAACCGAAGCTAGTTCAAGATATGGCGCATACAGAACCCCCGCCCCATAAAATCAGCTCAATAAAATAACAAGTTGTATGCAAACATCCTTTTGGTGGAGAAGCACAACTTTGTACACACTCCAGAGCCATGTTGGTGGAAAACTATTCCCCCCCTCCCTAATTTGGGAAATGTGATTTCAAGTGCTTATGCAATGTATCCTTTCAGCAAGGAATCCATCGTCAAACGGATGACCTCTAATGCAAATTCCGATGCAACATATATTTAGAAGAAGTTTCCCTGCCCAAGGGGTAATTTAAGAACCATATTGTGCCGTGGGGCTCTGTGTAAATCCTGCGTCCAATGAACTTGTAGGAAATTCCAATTCAACGCAAAGGATACGAACCCTCGTTTTGGAATTTTATGAGAATGCAATTTTATCTGAATACACTCTTCAGCAGGAAGTAACGTTAAAATCTTGACTTTGGTTCTTCATTGTGAAATTCATCTGTCAGCAGTTTTGTGTTTTTTTTTTTTTTTTTTTGTGTATGCCGTGCTCTTGTTATTGTCTTACTTTAAGGAATGTCTTCAATTTTGCGGAGAAATGTCCTTGTCCTTTGAAAGTACTTAGTAGTGGAAGTTTATCCCCTGGCCGCCCCATTTTCCTCATTTATGTAAAGAAAAGCACGATGACAAAGTTTCCATCGTCATCTGTCTTGAAATTTCCCTCTGTGAATTGTTATTCTGAGTGATAGTTAATTTCTGTTTCTCCCCATAGACGGGGGTAAGACTATGAATGCAGTTTGTTAGCATTTGAGGTAGTTCATGTATAGACGCCAGGATTTTTGTCACTCCACAGTGCGGGCGAAAAGTGCTGACAATGCGGTAGTAATTAGGAAAGTATCCGAGTGTGGGTTTGGTGGACGAATTTTGGTAGACTGTGTGCTTGGGGCTAGAAGTGCGACGATTTCTTGGGAGTTATCGTAAACCGAGGGGATAATGCATAAGCATAGTACTTCTTTAAAACGGGAGGGCCTTCCTGTGGTTTTGGCAAGGCGGGCAGCGGCCTCTTCGAAATTAGCATATTGTGCGTGCGCCTGGGCGTAGGTGACTGAAGTCTGGGTTGGATATAGATCAGCCTCATGCAAGCTTATACCAGTACATCTATCGAACATCTCATCCACAGTCATTTTCGGGAGAGGTGGTTCGCTTCGCTCTCGGCAAATGCTCTAAAATTAGGCACAAAATTCGGACAGGAACGTTTATCTTAAAAAAACCTTTTCCTGTGCAATAGCTCAAGTTAGATGAGTAATTCATAAATAGAAGTTCAGTTGCCTCATAGATCAGTTGTACAAATTTATGATATGAGCATGGATGACTGGGTTTGACTCTGGTTGAAGGCAATTTGAATATAAATATGCGCAGCAGCCACAGTTTCAATGCCATTACATAAGACGGCACATCTACGAATCTAGGGCGTTTGGAAAAGTGTCGAAACCTTAGTGTAGGCGATGGCTTCATCAGAGATCGAGATAGCGATGACTTTAAGCTTAGCAGTGGAAACAAAACGTCACATTGCGGGCATTCACTCCTTTCCTAGCAAATTCGTGGTCAAAGTCCGCATAACTCGACTGCGTGCTCAGTTTTTCGCTAAAAAATCAATCAAGCTAAGCCAAACCGGTCACAATTCTCCATCTCACGAAGGGGATAACTTCAGCTTACAAAAAATACAAGTTGTATAGTCCGAAAGCCATCCCTAATGCAACTACAGAAGGTGTGGCAAGAGTATGACTTAAACCCTTTTGAGGATATGCAGCTTGGAGTCAACTTCCATATACCAGCAGTGGAAACAAAACGTCACAATGCGGGCATTTACTCCTTTCCTAGCAAACTCGTGGTCAAAGTCCGCATAACTCGACTGCATGCACAGTTTTTCGCTAAAAAATCAATCAAAGATACTTTAGAAAATTTGGACATACCTCGAAAACGGTTCAAGCTATTGTAACAAAAACTCAGTCCTAGGGTAATATGGTCGTTTCTAGCTTGATGGCCAACTTAGTTCTTCTCTATATGAAAACGGGATCGACAATTTTGACAAAAATGCATACTTAGAGTAAAATTTATATTTTAAAAATTATTGCGTCCTTACTTTTCAATTCGTACCACCGAAAACGCTAATTCTAGAAACTACTCACATGTCGAAAACTACATTTTCGATTTGGATAAGTGATTCCTGGTATCCCAAAAATAATATTTAACAGTAAATTTTTAGGTAAATGGGTAAGCAATAGTATTTTCAAAACTAAACACTCCAATATTTTTGTTACTGTTTTGTATGAATAATTTTACAAAAACCGCTCTAAAGATTTTGATCAAAATGCATATGAAAGATAAATAAGTACATATATTCGAAATGAGATCCCGTACATTTCATGGTCTGGAAAGTCAGGGAACGAAAATTTGGTCAGGGAATATTAAAAGGGACAAGTGCAAATTTGAATTCGAAGAAAATTATTTGCTCTGAGCTGGGCCTACACTTTTGCACTTTTGTATTTAAAATGGAACAACATTTTATATTTTGTTCCATCTTGCAAGTATTTTGTTTGCCTGCAGTTATATATTTCGAAAGATCAAAAACTCCTACCACATCTTTTGTAATTTTACAGGAATAGTTTTGAGCTAGTAGATTTTCTGTTTTTCTAAAAACGGAAATAAAGTTATGAGCAGTTCTCTGTAGAAAGTCGTTTTTTCGAATTAGGTACTAAAAAAAAATCTAAATCGATCCATTTACAAAACTTCGTATAAATGATAACTGATTCGAGTTAACTCCATCTCTTGTTAATATGTTCGAAAAGCGGCGGCACTGACCTATTACTCGGAAAATTCCAAGTCTGCTATTTTGCTGAATCCAAATATTTTGAACTCACATTTCATAAAACAATCTAATGATTGTAAATTTTCTACATTTTGTATATAATTAATTGAGTTTAGTTTTGTTCGTGCGGTTTTCGTGGCTTCATACTAGATTGGTTTAAGTCCTACTTAAAAGATAGGTCGGATAGAGTGAAAATAGATAAGATTAGGAGCGAAATTATGTTCTTCAATTTGGGTGTGCCCCAAGGTTCTGTTTTGGGACCAATTTTGTTTCTCATTTATACTCATTCACTCCTTGCACTTAACTTCAGAGGCAAACCTACTGCTTTTGCGGACGATATAGGCTTATCTTATGTTTTGAACATTCCTTTGGATCAAGTTTCTGACATTAATTGGGATCTGAATTTAATAAGAAACTGGCTTGCTGAGCGCAACTTGATTATAAGCTCCAAAACTTAAATAATATTTTTCAGCTTGTCATTACTCAACAATTTTGAAGTGAATGTTTTTTATCACTCACTTTCTAATTGCAACTGTACGTCCTCTACCGTCTTTTATGATAATTCTGTTGCCACGAGCAAAAACAGCTAAAGTCGAGTTAAGACGAAATGAGTTTTTGATACAATTAGATTCAGCATGCCCAAATCTTCAAGATTCGTTTTTTCCAGCTTTTTATCTTCAAAATTGGAATTTTAATGCCGACGACTTTTAATAGATAGTCTAGAACCATTTGTCATTTTAAGCTTTTTAGCAAAACGTTAATATGCTCTCCTGAAAAATTATCAAATTCGACTTTAGCGGTTTTTCCTTGTTGCAACAGAATTTTTGTCGCAGTGATAAGTGTTTTCTGATTGAGAAAGTGAATGAATTTAAATATTCGGGGCTCACAATCGACTCTAGAATGAGTTTTTCGAATCACACAGAAACTCTGCGATAATACTTTCGTTGCACATTGAGACATTTCTTCTATTTGCGAAATATCTGCACGCCAATGCTCTTAAAAACAATTTATTACGGAATTTTCCATTCCGAACATCAATATGGAATTGTTTGTTGGGGAGGTGTTAACCTGAATAAAATTAAACCTCTGTCGATTCCGCAGAAATATATGCTGTAAGCCTAGTAGACATCCGAGTGTTTCATTGTTCTACGACCTGAAAATCCTGCCAGTCCGCCATTTGTACTGTTTTAAAGTGTTGAAGGCTTTCTTTATGAAGTCTGAAAATCGCAAATATCTGTACCAAATTTTCGCATTTCTGCATATCGTAATTTTTATTCAGTCTCATCATGTCGTTTATTTAACAAGCTTCCTCAGAACAATGGCAATAGCTGGAATGCTCTTAATACTTGTAAAGGATTAGCTTTTAAATTTGAATTATAAATTTTAGTATTTTTTCTTGAAGAAACCGGGTAAATAACTTAATTATTATTTTGTTTTTATCATTTTTTTGTTAATTATATTATTATAATAATGCAAATTGTTGCAATAGGGTCACCCCACCCAAAAACTATATTTTAATTTGAGTTAGCCCACTGAAGTGGCATTCAACACAATTTTTAATGCTTAGTATATAAAAATACAGAATGTTGCTAATATTTCTTATATTCTTTTCTTAATGAAATCATTTTTTTTTTTTTTCAAAATTTCTGAATTGTACAATGAACTCATACGAAATAAAAATTCAATCAATCAAATAGATAATGTATAATACACGCATGCATAAAATAATTTTTTTCTGTATGAATTTGTAAAAAATGGTCAGATAAAACTTAAAAATTGGCCAGGGAAAGTCTGGGATAGCCAGGGAAAATTAATTCCGAAAATAGTGGCAACTCTGAGTTTCTTTAATTATTTCTCAAAAATGACTACACAAATCCCGATCTATTTTATCTACGTCTAACATGTAACAATCTTTCAATTAAAGTGGACTAACAACTACACAAAACTTGTTTTTAGCAAATATACTACCAACTTTTTCTTTTTGTCAACCATATTGATTTTGCACCTTATAATATTTCCAACCATTTGGAGCTTACACAGTCAGAAACTCCCACTTCATTTGCACCCCGACACACGTCCATTGGGATATTCAGTTTATAACTGCTAATGCAAATTCGAAAACAAATCTCTGAATTCCAACATTTTATCTATGTAAATATATCGGTCAATAACGAACCCTACTTCCTGTCATAGACACCTTAAAGCAGCGTCAGTTATCTATTCCAGTCAAAAATAAAAACAGACTCTTGTCCTTCTACTCAAAAATCTTGTTAAGGGTAAGAGCTTTCAAATAGGACAGTATAGACACTTATGACTCTCTAACTGCCACTTGAGCAAATTGCTCGTTACTGAGAGTTTCAACTTATAACAACTCAAGGTACGATTTTGAGAGGAAAATTTGAACAAAGATTGAAACACATCGACAATGTTATTCTTAAGTTATTACAACTGCATTTAATATACTTTTTGAATAGAAAAAATTCAATTGAGCGAATTACAAGCACGTGTAATGCTTGGAGTTATTATTTCCATTACATTCAAGAATTAGGCCGGAACGACGTTCGCTGGGTCAGCTAGTACTAGATAAAAGAAATGGTTTATATAATATAGGAATAGAGTTAAATAAAATCCACTTTTGGCAGTATAATTATCTCAAGTAACAATGTGAGTTTTTATAAGTTGAAGCCCTCAGTATCAAGAACAAGCGTATTCTGTTTCTGTTGTTCAGTTTTCTGATCTGTTGGGACATGTTTTTATTTTTGACTGGGATAGATCAGTGATGCTGGTTTAAGGTGTCTACGATTGAAGGATAATCGGCCGTAGCGAGGTATCCGTCGAAACGGAAAATTCTCCGATTATATACGATTCGGAGGATTTTTTCTGCGAGGCATTCTTCGGAACAACTGCTCAGAGAATTGTTCCGACATTTTGTAACGCATATCGGCGAATTACGTGGAAGTGCGATGAAGTGCATTTTTTTTTACATTTTTGACACCTAGGTTCCGATATCCTCCAACAGAAATTGGTTGCTGAATTTGTTAACGAATTGGAGTGTTAAAAAAAAGTAAAATAAATCCTTTTATTTAAACATTTCGTACTTATTTCTTGAAATTGTTTTACAGGACAAAATCAAACGAAAAAACAACCATTCAACAATTTGAGCGTAGGGTCAGTTTGATGCAGGAAATATCAGAACTATACCAAAAGACCGACAGAAGTTGTTGCTGAGTTTTGGGAGGACCTGACGGACCAACTGAACCACGACAAAGAGATGTTGCTGGTTGGAAATGGAAATTTACTTTAGAAAATGAATTGAATTATTTTCATCTTTTGACAACTCGCTAATAACATATGTTTGAATATAGAGATGGTATTTTCGAAAATATATCGATATTTTACTAAATCGATCGATATATTTTACAAAGAAATATAGATAAATTGATTTGTGTTCTAGTCAACGCCAGCGTACAATTTATTGGCAAATTGAATCTTTCCTTGTTAAAAACTATGAAATTAAACTCCCTTTATTGATATATGATAATTTAAGGCTCTTTAAGTCTTCATTATATAAAAGTATCGGAAGACTTATTGACTTATCGATATTTAGATACACTTTGCACATCTCTGAAGTCTGTCGCATGTCAAATCAATGCGCCGCGGTGCGCCTTCGCAATAATTTTCTTCCGAAAACGGATACCTCGAATGCGATTTGCGGTTCCGACAGAGTATGCGCTGCGGCGAATTTTCCGTTCCTACGGATACCTCGCTAGGGCCGAATACTATGTACGAATTCGGAGATTTGATTTTTTTTTTGACAAAAACTAAGTACGGGATCTTATTTAGAATACTTGTATTATTATTTTGATCAAAATCGTTATATTTTGTAAAATTCTACAGACAAAGCAGTTAAAAAAAATATGGCAGTGCTTAGTTTGCAAAATACTGTTGCTTAACTATTTAGCTGAAAACTGAGTATTGGATATTATTCGGGATGTAAGCATTACTTGGTTTTTAAAGTTTTATGGAAATCGAAAATGGGGTTTTCGAGATATGACGAGTATTGAAAATTAAGGAAGCAAGAATTTTGAAAACATTAATTTTACTTTGAGTATGCATTTTGGTCAAAATCGTTACTGCCGTTTTCCGGTAAACTAAAGAAAATTAAATTTTTAAAAAATGTCTTATTTCAAAAATCCATTGCACGATAATATAGACAAAAAACTAAGTTTTCTATTAAGTTGGAAATACCCATAGTACTCTGGAAATTGATTTTTGTTATAATCGTATGAACCGTTTTCGAGATATGTCGAATATATATATTCGAGATATATTCGATTTTTTAGCCAAAAACTGGGTACACAGTCATGGTAACTTTACCCACTAAAGCTCAAATTTCAATTTTGGTTGAAATCGCTATAGCCGTTTTCGAACATCTCAAACTGATATGAAAATTTGATTCAATAAAAAATTTACTTTGCAAACAAAAAACGGCCCCGAACTGTAAGCCCACAGACTTCAAATCCGAAGTTGGAACCAAATCGGGGCAACCATTTAGGGCTTTAGGCTGTAGGCCTCGGGAGGATACGGGCAGACTGACTGACGGACGGACAGAATGTCGAGACCCCCTTTTTTGAGTCTGTCTATCATCGTTTTGCCAGAATTGATTAACATTTCGAGCTCGAAATTTTGTACGAATACAATATCTATCTTTCTCTTACTACGCAATCGAGAAAGTTAAAAATAGTTTATCATTAAATATGAATTTTTAAAACTAAACTTGGGGCTGGGATTCGAATATTCTCTTTCTTAGCTGGAGCATTGTTTTTATCCCCTCGATTTTAATTTGATTAAGCATGACGTGTTGAAGTAATAGTTGACGCAACTGCTGCATATAGGACCCTGGCCTTCTCTTTGTGTGAGTTTTTACTATCGGAACGGATGGTACGGACCTACAATTAAATGCCGCATTCAAACGACTGTATTGGGACGTATTCTCGGGACAGTCTCGACAGTCGCGGTGCATTAAAGCCAACCTTAAGATAACATTTTGTGCCTTTCCGGCCACCGAACCCAAGACTATTTACCACTCAGCCACTGCGCCAAATGTTCTCCTACATAGTTAAAAGCGCTTAAAACATGCTAAACTATGCTTTTCTGCAATGTCCGTGCTGGCGTATGATTTTATTTTCCATTAACTCTGCCCCCCCCCCCAAAATGGCACTTGTTCCGAAAATGCTCGCTTTACTTAAAAAAAAAAAAAAAAGGTAATATTTGGAAAATGCAAATAAAAAGAGATTGCCGCGAATCGCCTCAACCAAAAAGCACTTGTCCGACTTTAAGTCAAATAGAAAGTGGAAGGTTGAATAATTTGCAGCTTCATGTCATTTCTTAGTCGCATTCAGTGTACGCTGGCCCCTGTCCGAGCAGTGTTTAGAGTTCTGTTAAACATGACAGTTGTTGGCACGTGTTGGACAGAAAATATTTGCCCTCCTTGTGTGCTCCCTTATTCATCATCATAGATCATACCTGGCATTTTTTGTTTCTTTTTTTTTATTTACGTAACAGTGAAAGAAAGCATTCACTTTGTACTGTTGCCGTCGAGATGATGATGATGACAATTGTGTTGTTGATTTAAGGCACTCATTCATTGGGCTGATGCAGATGGGGGACGTCCACATGCAAGGCGCTCCACACCTTAATTCGAGGTAGACAAAAGATAACCCAATATTGAACAGGGAATGCTTGGGATATAAATGTGTTTGTGCGCACATGCAAGAAAGGTGGATTCTGACTGTGTTTGTCTATGATTGATAGCAGTTTATTCTTGCCGAAAAGGAGATGTAAAACAAAAACTGATGAAGGTATTAATAGAATGGGAACCTCTTACATAAAAAAAAAAAATACTCTTAAAATTTAATAATATTTTCAAGTCCAATTCCGACCGTGAGTGTCCGTCCCTAGGCAAAACCAGACACCGCGCATTCTAGGTAAGACATTCTACGATTATCTCTTGGCAATCCAAGGTATCTATTTCAATAAGGTTATCGAATTTCTCAACTCCACAGACTAATTTTGAGCTTCTATAACATACCTCTCCCTCTTTGTCCCTTTTGTGGCTCCATTGTTCTCTTGTTTCCTGTCAAGGCACAACGAACCAAAAACAAACAGCCACAAATCCCTGAAACAAGTCCTTATTTTGAAATAAATAAAATGACTTCTCACTTTCTTTCCATTCCATTATATGAATTTTCAACACACCACCCTCGATTTTCTAAAGCCCAATGGTAGGCTCCTTTCAATCTGCTTGTGGACTAATTGCTTTTATTTTATTTTATTGCAGATACTCCAGCAAACCCATCAACTGCGCAATCAATGAGTCCATGCAGCAATACAGCTCTGCATCTGCACACACACCCACAGCCATCCTCGCCGACCTTGACACTGAGAAGAGATTTATCATCATTTGCCAGTGAAAAAGAGCATCAACGCTAAATGGAGCAATCGGAAATAATCGATTTCTGACACCAGTTGTCCCGTTTCATCCACTCTCGCTGCCTGATAATACAGTATATATAACAAAAACGACTTAATTATGTTGACAATGAAGGTCCATTGTGTCCCGACGAGGACTCGTTCATATTCAGGTGGCTCCTTATTCAACTCATTGTCATTGTGGAGTGCGACTGCGATGGCAGATAAAAAATAGCAACACTATCAATGACAGTTGCTACTGACATTTGCCTTTGTTCTCAGAATTTGCATCGAAGCAAAAGTCGAATTAAAAATTATTCAACCACAACATATAGGCGGAGATGGAGATTTACCCCTCAAAGTCAACACTAACAGATCCATACGAAGGATTACGAAGAATCGGTGGGGCTGGTTTAGCGGAACCGCCACCGGAACCTGTTTCAGGAGCAATCATGTCCATCCGCTCGATTATAAGCAGGGAGCTGGTGGAATTTACAAATGTTAATATTACGGCAACGCCACCGAGCGGAGCAACAGATGCGACAACAGTAGTGGCATTTAATGCGTCCACCTTTGCGAATGGGCCGGTGCAAACCATCACATATCCTAGCACAACGCCAGCCATTTCAAATGAGCGAAACTGTTCGATAGCCTTCGAGGACTACAGCCAGCAGCAGCAGCAAAATGGTAAGTGATTGCCGTTGTAATCATATTAACGTGTGTACTGTACCAGTGATGGAGGGCAGTCACTTGTGAAGGGTCCTTATTGCGGTAAAGGGGGCTCGAGAGATAGGGGGACAGATAATTTCAAGTACTAGCAAATAACTGTTCTTTCGAGGGACTGTGGTTGGTAGATGTTGGCCGTGCGTGTCAAGTGGACGTGGGCTGCACTCTTTGTGGAAAACAGCAGTGGGAAGTAATCCAAGTCCGCCTTCGTAGGTATGAATCGGATCCTATATTACTGCAGTCAACATTTTACAGCGCGTTGCAGCTACAGAGTCTACTCCGTTCAAGCTGTAATGGTGCGCGAGATGTCTTGAAGTGACTCAATGTTTTATAAAATAGATGTTGGACTACTAAGCGAGGGTTAGGGTCCTAGGTTAGATCCCCGGGAAAGCATAAATTCCATCTAAAGGAGTTTTTGCACTGCTCCACTTCTCGCGAACGTCTGACAACCATCCGAGAGTACAACTTTCATCTAAGAGGTTCTCAATTGGCCGTTTGGACTCGGCATACGATTTTAGCTGTAGGCCCCGTTTATTCGTGAAATGAAGAACTCACACAAATCGAATGGTTGTGGGAAACTAGTCCTATTAGGGTCCTTACAGACCTGTTGCGCCAACTATTTATTTATTTAAAATAAAGAATGTTAACTGTTTCATCAAAAACGGGGACAGGTTTGGCAAGCTTTATAAATTGACCCCACGGACAGTTTGGTAGTTTGACCCAGATACGTTCTTAGGCTTGTAACTCGCAAAATAAACCTCGGTCAATGACACTCGAAAGAGTCAGACCTGAAGCCATCTTTAAGGGTCACAAGCTGGGCCTTAGGACAGACATAAACAAATAAGAAAATATGTGGCGCAACAGGTCCGTATTTGTACTCATCGTAGGCCTAGCTATTTAGGAAGAATAAAGGTGACCTATAGTTTTATGGTGGCTGAATTGGTAAGCTTTTTCTGGAGAGATGTGTTTTCGGAAGCTTGTCACTCATTCGCTGGAAGTGCTGCAGTGGAAAATATCTTAAGTTATTATCTGTGTTCTTAGAATGTACGAAACATTTCTACTTTATTCGTATTTTTAAGACTACTTTATTTCCGATACATTACGAAAGTTCGAACTCGTTCGTAGAATGTATGAAACCTTTGTAAATGATACGAATGTCTGGAGTATCGTATGAATATTTTATTTCTGTGTTTAGACTTCCAATCTTATCAATTTTGCCGCCATATTACGAAAACGACAACAGAAAATATTAATATCCCTTGTTTAGGGTCAATGTTAACCTTTCGTTCCAAAAACCAGACTAAATGTTGTCAAAAAAAAACCTTTTTCAGAATTATTTGAAATTCTTTCAAAGAAATAAGCCATCCCTATAAATGCATGTAAGAAACCGTATCACAAAACACGTCTAAAAATGTCTGCCTTAAGTCCGCTTGAAAACATGTCAAAGTTGTTGCACCAAAATGCGTCGAAAATGCATTAATAATAGTGTCCAAATGTCAAAATGGTGAAAACAGAAGCTGTACAAATTGAGATGTTAGATTAAAAATCAATATCCCAAGAATCACTCCAAAATTGGCAAAAATATACATGTCCGAAAGGGATAAAACGATGTCAAATAGGCACATAAAGAGATTTATGAACCCCTGCAAATGGATGTCGGATTTGCACCAAAAAACGCGTCCCAAGTGCGCCTTAAATCGGCTAAAGAGTTTGTCAAAATTATTGCCCAAAGACGCGTCGAAAACTCATTAAATGTCGAGTCCAAAATAGCATAAACCGAAGCGCTTGATATGCGTCAAAATTAAGCTGTTAGCTAAACAAGAAAACGTTCCAAAATCCACTGTAAAATTTTGACAAAAAAGAAATACGTGACCGAAGTTTAACAAAATTCTTCCAAATAGACACATAAACAAAAACAGACTCATAAATCCCTCAAAATGGATGTCCGCAATTGTACCAAAAAACACGTCCAAAGTGGCGCCTTCAATCGACTGAAGAACATGTCAGAATTGTTGTCCAAAAATGCTTAAGAAATTCTTCAAAAATTTAAACTTTCTGTGAGTCGTCCTTGTCATTTTGGCTGATTTTCTTGTCTGAAAATTCCACGGTATTAATATTTGAAGCCAAAAGAAAGCCTCTCACTTCAGCTGCATTTTACATCAGCCTACGCACGTCATGGCTTCACTCCAGATACGTTGTGACTCTAGTTCGACGAAAATACCTTTTGAATAGTTAAACGGAATGCCTTTTACAAAACGCCACAAATACAGAAATACAGAACAACAGAGTGGTAATCCAATTCCGATCAATAAATCCAATTAAATAAACAATTTAATCCTTGAATCAATTTTAAAGTTTGCAGTCCTATTTCGAGCGAGAGTGAGGGTCCACCCCCCGCCATTAAATAAACATCCCCACGGCTGTCGTGGCTGGATGTTATTGTCGAGCGCACTCGCCCAGAGTGTTTTAATCCATTTTGCATGCCGTACCTTAGCCACTTGTCATTCAACAACGAAATTTCGATTACACAACTACAGTCATTGAACCTTCATCTGGCAAGCGCAATGAATGAATGAATTATTGACGCCAGTGCCAACATCCGTACGGACGTTTTCATGCCAATTAAATCCACAGTCCACATGGTACCTCTGGCCGGTAACCCTGGATGGCCAAGAATGGACATGGTGTGCCCATGGCGGGCGAAGAGTTTTAGTTTGTTAGCTGAAAATCGATAGGTTTTGTCTTGTAAATATTTAATTAAGCAATTCAATCATAGCTCCGGGTTTCAAGGCTCCTGAGTGTGAGTTAGGGTATTATTGTCGGGCTGTTTAGATTCTATATTCCCAAAGAACAAGGTTTCCATGTGGAAGTTTGTAGGTTGTCAGTGTACGTCATAGATTAGCATCCAATATCTGTCTCATTTTAGTAATGAAAAGGCGTGTTTGGTGACTAATTTTGCATCCTCATTTCAGGTGTCTTCTGCAACTGGACGTGGGATCAATTCCTCTGCTGGCCGCCAACACCTGCAGGTGCACTAGCACGTATGCGATGCCCTGCTGTGGGACACGGAATCGATATTACAAGTAAGTTCATGCAAATATACGTCTCATGTGAGTATGAGCTGTTCTCCTTTGAAATTGTATAAAGACCATCGCTTCCATATTTCGTTGGAGCCGCCTTAATGACATTCACGATCCATAGAGTACATTCGCCTTCATATTTTACGAACCCTTGCCTTGTGCCAGAAGGACAAAGTTTGCGCAAAAATATTGCGATTCTCAATTTTACACGTGCATTTTGCACTCCGCCTGCATTGTATAATTTTTGTGCATAATAATGAAACCATATTATCGCTCGGGCTGTGCAGCAAGACTTTTGTATAACACACGGGTCCTATGAGGACTTTAACTCATGAAAGAAGTATGTTTCCAACTTCACAGTGCAATATGGCAACTTTCTAATTGAAATATAGTGAAACGCCTGGGGGAAAAACGTTCTCATCGATCCAGGCCCGCGACATGCGGGGATAGTTGCATCCGGCGGTGTGTTTAGTATTCACCATATACTTAGAATTATGCTGACAACACACTTATCCATCTGGTCTGGTTTGAGGCATTTTTTGTTACAAAGGCTTTGCGAATGTTGATTCGCGGTTTGTGTGTCATACATTGATCGGAACTATGAAGCCAGCGGTTGAAATTTGACCTCATTCTAAGGCGAGAATCTACCTACGAAAACTAGTCCTTCTTTTGTTTCATATTTGCAAAAAATCGGTGTCGAAAAAACGTCGGAATCTGTATTAACTATTGGCGACTCTTTGTCAGGTTAATGCTGGGTGGGCCGTTGCGTCCTTGAGACGTTCCCTGGTATAAACAACTGGGACTGCTTGGAGTGCATTCAAGTTTGAGCATTCCAAATGTAGGTGGAGTTGACAGCTATCGAAACACAGAACTTTTGATAATTCCTCCAATCGCCATTTGGCGCCAGTCGACTAGGTCCGAACTTTAATTTACCTCAAAGGTTTAAGTCAACTTGCCGTGGCGTACGGCAGATTTGTTGCCTTAGAGCCATACGATTTGCGGTGGATTGGTATAGGTAAGAAAGACGAGGATTTCGAGGGATAAGCAACTACGGTTAAAGGATCGTTCAAAGATACCCACGAAGGTCAAATCATAGATCCTGGATACATGAACTCGTAGAGAGAGACGCCACGATTTAGCTATCGGAACTCGAGGAGGGAGCGAACGAAAAACTGATGTGTAGGCATCTGGTCATGTCCGGTTTGCAGAATTACTTGGGCCATCTTTTGACAAAGCCAAGTCATGAGTTTGCTTTAAGAATACCAAAAAAAAAAAAAAAAAGGAAATCAAGCTTCAGGCGAAGGTGAAGAAGGTACAAGATAGCGGATTGACATTAATTGTCATTGAGTTCTAAAACAACTAATTAGATCTATTTAAAGGAGGCTCTTGTATCAGTAGCATAGAGAGAAGGTGATGAGTGGTTAGTGGTCCTTTTAAGGTCGATAGTTGTTACTATAAAGAGAAGTGGACCTAGTTGACTGCCTTGTGGAAAACCGGAGGTACCCAAAAAAATTACCGATAGGACCGTGACCGACTTGAAGAAAGCGTTCCTCGACTTCACTGATAAAAGTATATCCAGTTTCGCATAAGTTACTTCGTTGTTTAATACATTTTTGTGTACTGGTGCTCGGAAAGATGTTTTGCCGAGTTCGCGTCCGCACAGATGGGAATAGGTTCGGTACTAGGATTTATTTACTGAGCTTGAAGTTTAGGCTTTATGCCGTTCGTTTAAGGAACCTGTTTAAGTGCCTAGGTTTCTTGACAGCTCCGGACAGCTGCGGTAGTCTTGTGAGGTTATACCGATTTTTTTTTTGGTATATTACCATTGGAACAATGGCCTGTACAATTCACCTGTAAAGAATAGCATTCCTCGTTCTGATTTTTAGAACGCATCTTGTTCGTTTTTTGTCGATTCTTGGGCATAGACTGCGAAATATTGGTGAATGTGTCCCCTTGCTAAGCTTCGACGGTACGTCCATCGAAATAATGACGTTTATTGCATCAAGTTTTGACCCGATTCTTGCTTGCTCGTCCGCCTTTTCAGTTCCATCAATATCAGTACGTCTCTCGCCTGTCTCGTTCAAGGCTTTTTGGCGATTCCTGCCCGTTATTAAGTTGATAGTTTTACTGTATACGAAGATTGTAATCCTGGAAGTGTCCAGATTTGTAGAGATCTATGGTTCTTGCTGGCTTGTCGAAAGCCAAAAACTGTCATTTATTTATCTGTCATTTGTCAGAGAAACCCGTGTAAAAAAAAATGTATTAGTTTGTCGAATTGACTCCTCCCACTGCGCGAAAGCCGATCTCGCCACGTAGAGCCGACGGCATTTAAAATAGTTTCGGTTTCGCAGTATGGAGTCAGTTCGCAATTTTTTGTTTGCTAGTTGTCCTTGGAACTGACTTTATAGGGTATAGGGTGAGTATTTTTCCTTTTTTTAAAGTTCGATATCATCAATCCGGTTCTCCGCCGAGACCACTTGCATACAAATTTCACCTGAAAATTCGAAACCGTTGACAGTATTCAAGGGCGACAACAAATTTAAACTGAAATTTTAGGTACAGATGGTGAGGCGGAACTGATTTAGGCGGAAGTTACTCGTATTACTCCTGGTGCTTTCCTATTTTCTGGGATTTTCTATCCGCCTAATTTTGCGCTGGAAAACTTCTCCATTGAGTTTCCATAACGATCTCCTACCCAAATCTGCTGCCTGGTGTCGTTCCTATAAGGATGTCCTTGTAGGATATGTATACCTATAGCTAAAGTCAAACAAAATACACAAGCGCTACTGTTCTTCTCATTTTCCACTTGCCCAGTCAATATCATTGCATCAGTATCCAACTCGACAGTAATCCCGCTCCTATTCCGTCCACTTGATTTGAATGAAATCCAAACAAACCCCACCAAACATCACACGACCTGAATCATGATACATTTTCAGTCCAAGTCGGTTGGCGACACTAAAGGACTTAACCCATCTAAACTTCCATGCTACCCTCCAACAATCGCGTTGTCCTCCTTTATGCATGTGACCCAGTTTCATGATTGCACAGAGTTGTGAATGCCAAAGACCAACGGCAAAGGACTCACAGACTTAACCACCAACATTCAGTTGTTTTGTAGGCCATTATATATATCACCCGAGAATTCAAGTCGTTTAGCCCTCGGCAAGGCGACGATGATGGCAGAAATAAAAGGGTTAATTAACCCAGCGGACTGCAATGAACGCGGACGGTTTTAAAATTCTAGTTCGGCTCCCACGTGGGAAGGACCATATGTGTGAATTGCATTTACCGCTCGAGTGCATTTTGTCGCGGGCTTATTGTCATTGGGTTTGGCAATGACGGTAATTGGCGACATCCATTGGAGTCAGGCTTTCATCAAAGGCAATTTGGCATCACGATGCTGGGTCCTTTGACCTTTTTTTGACAGTTGATGGAATTTTGTTTGTTTTTCTTTCAGAATTCGCTGAACGCTCCTGCCTTCCGGATGGACGATGGGGTGGCAAACCGAACGACACCATCTACAATCCGCATGGCTGGACGAACTATACTCCCTGCTTCAAGCCCGATGTGATAGATTTGATGCAGCAGTTCTATTCCGGAGGGAATTCGGAAGTTGTTGAAGCACTCTATGCACATCCAGAAATGGCTACTAATTGGTTTGGTTTCTTTTTTTTTCAAACAGATAAAGTTCGCTGTGGCCGAGAGGACTCGGACGTTGGAAATAGTTGGCCTTATGCTGTCGCTGTGCGCGCTGCTGATGTCGTTGCTGATATTTTGCAACTTCCGCAGCCTGCGGAATAATCGAACGAAAATCCATAAGAATTTGTTCGTAGCCATGGTGATACAAGTAATTATTAGACTGACATTATATTTGGATCAAGCGATCATACGAGGAGGGCGAGCATCGACGGGCAACTCCAGCCTGAATGGGATCGAGAATACCGTGAGTTGAGTTTGTATTCTTTTGCATCGCGTAGCTATCATTTGTCATCACTTCGACGCCAATGCTGTGAATCGCGTCCACGATCACGATTCAATTTCAAAAGATGTACTTAACGACATCAGGGGCTCGTACGAGTCGAATTTCGTTTTAAACAGGGTTTTTTTAAGATCGTCAAACATTTCCAGACCTGCATATCGAACTATGAAATGATCGGTCATAAGTTTACCGGCTTCCTCATCGTTCGACTTATTTTTGGATTAATTCGGATCGAGATTTGCCTACATCCATTATCGGGTACAACCACCTCAAGCACTTTTTTGCGCCATCTATCGAAAAATCTCGAAACAAATTGAAATGTTTGCACCAACAACTGTAGGAATGAGTTTAGTTTTATTCAGCAGACAAATGTGAATCGATTATATATAAGTAAACGGGGAAACAAGTCTGTTCGTCCTATCTACGTTTCTAGGATCTCTATCCAATTTCAATCGACCTACTAAGCTTCGAAGATGAATGCTTTGTCTACGGCACAACTCATAAAATGTGTAAAGAAGTTATTTCGGACAATGTGTCTATGACTCTTTTAAAGTACCTCCACTGGGAGCTTTTACCTCAACAGGATAAATTTCCGGAAAGCTGTTAACCTTCAAGATAGCTTGGTTATTGTGGTAAAGATTTTGTTAGTCTCGATCAAACTATCAATACGACAGACCTATACACCACAAATAGATAAGCATAAGCTTTTCAAAAAAAGATCGACTTGATAAAACTAAGCATTCCAAAGCGATTTGGATATTTTTTGGACGTAAACTTCTGAGGAAGCACGCTGTATAATAGGTTGGTAGGCAGACGCTGTGATGACCGATAAGTCTCGGAAAATATCATCCAGCTTCTCTGTGAATGTCAAGCCATTGCTTGGAGCAAAAGAAAGCATATTGGAAGGTACTTGGAGGTGCTTCATTGAGGATGCCTATGATGTTCTCATAACCCTGCATGTCCTCACCTAACCCAATATACGTGAATGTTTGTCTAACGCAGTTAAGTCCACTTACAAAAGCTGGAATGACAAAAAAGTTCGTTAACTGTCGACTCCAAACCAACTGCTCAATGTCACGTCCAGATTTTGTGTCGTGTTGCCAACTGTGTCCGCGATATTTGTACGATATCTTGCAGATTTTCTCTATCGGATTCTTCAGTTATATTTCCAGTGAAGAACACAGTTTGGGCTGATCTTGAAAAATATTTAACATTCTCTTGCGTGTCATAAGCTCTTGATCCAGCTAAGAACGTTTCTTAATTTTCAATTTTAAACCGTAGGGCACTCACTTGTTACAGCTTGGTGGTGATTGGAACATTCCGTGGCCATTCCGCTTTTAATTTTATAATGGATGGATCGTATGGACGTTTTGCTTTTGTCATTCGTCGTCGTTTCAGCACTCGACACGTGTGATGTGTTCCTTTTTTGAGCCGCAATTATATCTTTCGCGAAGATGCTGTCGTTCGGTATTTTTCGTAGTGCGGCTAACGATATTTGCCTATTGTTCTCGGAGTTCAAATATCTCAGACCGTAGATCAGCGTGGATGACGAATTTCTTTATTTCTCCTTGGTTGTCCCTGTGGTAATCGGCAAGACACACGATTTTAACGAGAGTTGCAGCATTTTTGTATTCTCCAATTTGTCACTGCTCTGTTGGGTGCACCATGAGCAGTGACAGTCGCTTTGTCGAGTCAGTTCGTGCAAATGATGTCGATTTTGAATGTGTAGGCTAGTTCTCACTTTAGAAAGTCGCCTCAGTTGGTGAAAGCGCAACTGTAGCCGTTTACTGTGCTAAACAAGTCAACAGCCATATCCACTTCTTTCAACTCTTTTCATATATCACTACTGGGTACCCAAGCTATAACCAGTACTGTAAAGAGTCGTTTATGCCTGCTGCCAGTAGTGCGGATTCGACTCCCGGCACCGTAACATCATTCCCTTAAGACTCTTTTTTATCAGTTGTTTTTTTTTTAGAATATCCACCTCCTACCAGTTTTTTGATCCACGAATAGCATTTGCTATTTTTAGAAAGCCTGCGAAAGTGATCTCACTCACAGGGGCCCATATCTGCCACCTGAGAACACACTCGATGGGAGAACTGACTGAACTCAAGTGGGGCGAGTGAGGTTTGTTGATTGGAAAAGTAAAATCCACCCTTTCTGAATCGGCCACCAGTTTTGGAAGTTGTTAGAATGGATGAGCTGTTTTAGGCTGGCTTCTATTTGGATTTAATGTTATTTTGGCAGTGTGAATTTTCTGCCACTCCAAAAAGCTACGAGTATAGGAAGAATAGTGCCACATATCACCTAAACAAAGAAGATCACTTTTGTGCCTTAAGAGCGTTTTGAATTAGTGTAAACTTATTCCCAAAGTGGATGCTGTGTTGGGAAAACAGCTCGAATTTGAAAAATACTTTTCAACGTCGTCAAACCGTCACACAGGGCGTATACGTAACAAAAAGTATTTTTATCCCACATATAATCATATACTCCAAGATAGAAGCACATTCCATTCGGAATGCTAACCAACTTACGCACCAATCAGCTCGCAATCCTTATGCACCTATGATATATATATAAATATGCTATATTTACCTGCATCAAAGCGGCAGAAAGGAGTCAAATCCCTATAGTGTCAATCTATTCTCAGTTACACAACGGCTTTCGAATGGCATCGGGATGCCAATACAGCCACCATGCCGTTGAATTACGTCAAAATCAGCCCTCAAACCATCATCATATCACCATCATCATCATCATAATAATACTGAAAACAGTCGATTTAATGCGATAAATCCTTTCACCTATTTGCCAACTGTCAGCCATATGTCTGTGAAGCATCGTACGTCCTGCTCGAATACGCACGCACTGCAATGTTCATGTGGATGTTCATCGAAGGATTATATTTGCATAACGTGGTTACTGTAACCGTATTCCAAGGACGCTTTCCGCATACAATATATTCCATAATTGGCTGGGGGGTGCCGATGATAATGACAGCCCTATGGGCTGTTGTAACAGCCCACTTCAAGGCGACCGAGACATGCTGGTGGAACTATAACCTTACACCGTACTACTGGATATTGGAAGGACCTCGACTGACAGTGATACTGGTAAGCTAAACATTGAATAAATTGCAGTCCCCTAAATGCGAGCACTTCTGCCCCTTGCAGTTCAACTTCTTCTTCCTGCTGAACATAATCCGGGTGCTGGTGGTGAAGCTGCGACAGAGTCAGACCAGTGATGTCGAACAAGTTCGCAAGGCGGTACGGGCCGCTGCTGTTCTTCTACCTCTGCTGGGCATTACGAATCTGTTGCACATTATTCAAGCGCCGATCAACCGAACCGCCTGGGAGTTCGCACTCTGGTCGTATGTCACGCATTTCCTAACATCCTTTCAGGGATTCTTCATTGCGATGATCTACTGCTTTCTTAATGGAGAGGTAAGTTCATACTCATTACTCTGAAGACATACTTGTTACTCATAAGTTTTTGTGCGCCCTCTCCAGGTTCGTGCTGCCTTATTAAAGAGTATAACGGTATACATGTCCCTACGTGGTCATCCCGACTGGGCCCCACAACGTGCCTCAATGTTCTCTGCTGGCTACAACACCGCTCCAGACACCGAAGGACAAGTACACGACTCAACGAAGTAACTACTACCGCACACCTTTTAAGGTAACGCTTACTGTATGTTATCCTCTTCCCTGTAGAATTGACTCACCACCGCAGCGCTGTAGCAACGGCGGCAACAACAACCACCACTCCTCACAGTATGTTCCGCATGCGCGCGTCTCTCAATCACGGGGCAACGATCGAAATCGACGCAATCGCACCAACTGGATGATGTTGTTATGTTTTCGTGGCCAAAAGGTACTTAGAGTACCGCCAGCAACAGCAGTTCCACCCGAGTCAGTTGTATTTGAGTTGTCAGAGCAGTAGTAGACCTGTTGTTACAATTTTTCTTAGAGTTTCCTAGCTCGCATAGCAAAAGTTCCTATATTTTCTACAACTTTTTGAGATGAACCTATTCTTTTGCTTCGAAAAAAAAACGATACTTAGCAATGCATCTTCTACATTTTGTCACGTACACATGTTATATATATATCGCTTCAAAAAAAATCAATCAATTATCAGTGATGCTACTCTAGGTACTATTTAAAATATTTCTTTCCGTTTTTTTTTTTTTTTTATCTAATTTGGTTGTAAATAGTTTTGTATTTTTTCTTTGTTGCATGAGTCTTTTTGTCACAGTAATTACTAACACTTTACCCTATAATTAATGAATAATTGTGTCTACTGCCTTAGGTGTGAATTTGTGTATTCCCTTTGCAAAAATGTTCCCCGTACCGAGAACAAAATTATCTGCCACGCAATTTCTTTATCTTTAATATTGTCGGAGATTTTTGAAAGATGTGCCAAGAAAAATGTTCAACTCTGATAGGTCCCAACTGAATATGTGGTTGGAGCACAATCGAGGAGGACAAATTACTAAAATTTATCGCAAATCATATTGTGTCAGTTGTGTGGTTCTCCTGGGAAGGTTCGCTTTGATATTTCCCCTGAAATTGTGCCGACGAAGGACTGGAATTTGTTATTAAATTCAAAGTGAACCGGATACTTTCTTCGAGCAAGAAGCATCCGGGACTTTTTTGATTACCGAACTCTCTATTTTAATTGACTTTCTGTGCTGTTCAACTTCTTGCAAAACTTGTTCAGAGCTGACCGTGCTTTTTACTTACATGGCAATCTTGCTACACTTGTCCCGCAAACATAATTCAAAAATTTGTAAATCTTTCTGTCAACATTTCCATTAGCTTCACATTTTATTATTTCCCGAGAGTTTTTTGTAAATTGCAGCCGACTCTTTCACCGGCACAAGTCAGTGGAGTCAAATAAAGTTGTTGGCGAACAAAATCTTATTTTGACAACTTTAAGCGAACGAAATGCGAATCGCCGGTATTTCCTTTGCATAATTTTTTGGTAAGAGACTTCAGTCCATTCACAGGCTGTCATGTTGGTGGAAAGTCTTAAAGTGAGTTCTTGAGTAGACCAAATTCGGAAAGACCATTTCAAAGCATTCGCTTCGATTCACTGCAATCTGTATTTGAAGCTAATATTTTTTCGAACGTCTTTCTTTTGCGGCTTTTCAGATGCAAACCTCATCGATCAAACATTCAAACAGTTGTTTTCGGGACTTAGAAAGGCTATAGTTCCATTTTGTAAAGAGTAGTTGTTGGTCTTCGTTTCTCTGCCGTTTTTTTTTTTACACCTTTAATCAAATTTGTCGACAGGTTTTGTGGATTGTCTATATGTTTATGTTGGCCTGTCTATTTATTTATTTACATAGGTGTAAAATGATATTCTCCAATGGCTTGAAATAACTGGAAAACCACTTGCGGATCTTATTTCGCATTGCGATGGTAGTCGCAATTGCTGTACCTGGTCTCACTCTTCTTTTTTTTCGGCCACTCGCCGAACATCTAAAACGGTGCATGAAACAGATTGAGTTGGACGATTAAATAAAAGCTAAATGTTGCTCCATGTCAAGTCCAATTCTCTTACAAATAGATAAACTCTAGAATTGTAAAGATAAAGATTAGTGTTCAGAGAGGGAGGTTGAAAATAACGCATTTAAATTAGTACGAAAAAGACACTTTCTTTCGGTACTGTGTACCACGTACCATCTTACGTCAAATTCGTTCAAACAGTTGCAACAGATCTGACCAAGTCACCACTTTGCAAGATGTATCTCGTAGAAATATTCCGATTGCGATGGGTTCTTGTTTTCTTTTCGTCGCAGATAGAAATTTCTATGGATAATCTACCTAGCCATCATTTTTATTTTTTTTACCCCCTCATATCGCCGGCCTTATCTCATAAAAGGTATTTCCTTTGTCCTTTCTCATGTGAAGTCGCATAAGTAACGTTAGGCCGGTAGTCCATTTATCATCATATCAGTATATTGTTAGGTTTCATTAAAAAAAAAAAAACACTCCCTTACTTCAGTGAATTGAAGTTGAATAGCTGCCGTTTTAATCTTAATTCAGACTTGTTGCCTAAAGTTTTAAGTTCGCATTGTTCTGTTCTGTTTGCGCTGACATTGAAGGGAAAATTTCTCACGATGTTTTTTAACTGTCCGACCATAGTTGGGAGCGTCTAAAATATTAACAGATAAACAACACTAATCTTGCCAGCAAAAATAAAAACATGAAAGAAAAATATTCGAACATCTTTGGTTGGAAACACTTACAACAAAGTCCCACGCGCGCTCTTAAATCGACCATATTATTCTTCCGTGAATAGGTTTACGAATGTCATCCCTTTATAAAAATAGCAAGTTTGTCCTCTATAGTATAATTTGAAATTCTAGAAAGGTGAAATGTTAAATATGGAAAACAGCAACAGGAATATACGTTACGTTCTTAACTTTATAACCAAGAGTCAAGTTTCCATTTCCCAATGAATTCCCTTTAAATTGTTAAATGTTTCTTCTGGGGTGAAATAGTTTTTGAATTTTTGTTCCCAGCTTTGCCTTGTACTGAGCTAGTTTGTAGGTTAAATTTGTTTAATGGATTTTTATTTTAATGAAACATTAATTTTGTTTTCGCTTTATTTTACTTAATGTTAGGTCGATACCATTAGCTTCGGAACAAGATAAGTTTCAGACGTCGTTTTAATTTTCACTGATACGCTCCATAGCCATCATTTTTGATCGCCCAATTCTCTTGTAAACAATCCTTAAATACTGACAACTTAGTTCGAACTTTAAATATCATATAAATAAAATCGAGTTCGCCTTGTATTGATATTGACTGTATTAAGTTGAAAAATCTTAGAAACTACTGCGGTTGTATTCCGGTGCATTTTTCACCGGTCTGATCCATGATCTCCACTTTGTTTCTCTATCTATAAAAGTCTTATTTTTGTTGTTTTTTCTGTGTTCTTCTGCGTTAAAAAATAGGGGACACACTTAAATATAGTAACTTTCAATCCCGCAAAAACACAAATTCCAACTTAGGGTTTGAACGTCGCGAACGTCTGATAAACATCCGAGAAGCTTCTCAATTACCCGTTTGGAAGCGACATACAATTGTAGATCCCTTCCATTCGTTCCAAAAATGAAACTCACACAAAACGAATGGTCGTGAGAAGCTAGGCCTTGGGACCCTCGGACTTGTTGCGCCAACTAATTATTATTTATTATTCTTAACTTTCATCTTATAGAGGACTGCTGTAACAGTTGTTTAGGGTATCATTGATCGCAATAAACTAAGGGGTTCCTGAGAAGTTGGCCTGGGTGAGTCTACATGCACATAAAACATATTTCGCGCCCACCGTATTGACATTTCTTCTAACTTTGTGGTTCGGTTTTATGACGAAGAGGAGAGACAGAGACAGCATTGTGCTAGGGTACATATGATACAGAACATAGTCGTATGCAGTTTGTTTTGCCTACAGAAAAAAAGAGAAATCTCTAATTTGTTCCCATATAGTCATTCGATTTTGATTGTACGAATTGCTTCCACATCTAGGCAAGTTGCAAGTGCAACGATTACTTTTGGTTCCAACAAGGCTTAATACGATACACGAAATGATGACAGCCTTTTTGCTTTTCCTAACATTTTTGTTTTATGGTGATTTTAGACAAAACATTTTCCATTCTCCTGGGCGCTACTTAAAATTCTTCTTGATTCACAATATGAGATCACTATTAGGGGGTTCGTTCTGAATTTTGTGAACTTCTTTAAGATATCGGAGAAGATATACGCCCAGAAATTAATAGTCACGAATTTGAGTCGCTGACTTGTATAGTGGACTTTAAAAATTAGTTTAAAACGGCGAAGACGTTTATAAGACCTCTAAAAAATAGCACTTTTAGCTTTTAGCACCATCAAATGAACAAGTGGCTTATCTCAATAATAGCACATTAAAGATAAATTCTGGTTATACAACTTTGTTTCAGTTCATAAAAGCTAAAAGGTTGTAAACTATCCAGTTGTGTTTTTAAATAGCACTTAAGCCTATGGCTGTTTGCATTATATTGTTTCACAAAAATTATGTTAGCATATATATTTAATATTGTATGTTAATTGATTATAATTATAATATATTGCTTCTCAGTCTGAAAACACCCAAGTTATGAAGCTTGAAAGTGATTTTGTGGTAGAAAAAATGTTTTCATTTAATACATTCCCATTTCCTATTATTATTTGTGTTAACATCGCAATCAATAAATCCAAAGCCGAGCTCCGCTCATAGCTGGATGAACATGGAGCCTGCTAACCGGTAAAATTTATAAATAAGCGTAATGAGACATGAATCTTTTATTGAAGACAGACTTGAGTCAGTCTTCGGGAAGTGTTTTAGACCGGGTTCAAGTCCTTCACTATAACAGACACCGCCTTCCTTTTGTACCACTTCAATGTCTTTTTTTTCCGGCAACTCTCCGACAAGAGAATGTTTTATCACCTTCAAGAGAACCGCAAAATCTCTATTGAAAACCTCCGCTTATTGTTCAATATTGTCCCACATAGTCCGAGAGCCGACCGCATGATGTCAAAAATCTCGGATTGTCTACATTCCTGGGCAATTGAAAACAGCCAACCCTATACTTTCGGCATTGGTAAAACTTGAGCTTTAAAAAAAGTCCACCATGGGCATAAGAAACCTCTGAAATCCTAAAAAAAAATGTTTCTTATATCCGAGTTCTTCTTATATGCGAACACGTATATAAGAAAAAAGTTTCTTATATGAAAACAACTGATATAAGTAACGAAGTTTTTTATGTGAAGAGAACGGATCCATACATAAGGAAAATTATTTACTACACATAAACAAATGCGTATATCTTAAAAGTTTATGCGGGGATTTCCTTTTGAATAGTAGATTTTTTTAATGAAGAATCGTTTCTTATATCCGAATATTTCTTATAAGCTTATTTTCATATACACATACATTTATAGAGAAAGGACACGATTTTTCTACATACGTTTCTTATAAGCGATTTGTTCTTATATGAGTGTTTCTTATATCCGTGGTGGACTGTATTTGTTTGAAATTTTTGATCATGGCGATACCCACTTAGTCAATGAAATAAAATGCAAATGGTTTAATTTATTTTCTGCGTCATAAAAAAACAAGAACATTTTTAGGTCCCTACGGTGTTTTTTTAGAGGTATAGAACTTTGAAATGGAATAAAACAAAGATGATATTTTTGACAAGAAATTTACTTTATTCGAAAGATAATCTCCTGGCATTATAATTTAAATATGATTTCTGGCATATGACCGCCACGGCTGACTCGGGCGTAGTCTAATCTGGACAGGACCAATTTTCTATGACTTTTTCCAACATTTGTGGCCGTTTCTCGGCAATAAACGTCAGCCGTTTCGCGCTTATCGGCGTAGACTAGCGACTTCACAAATCCCCACAGAAAATAGTCAAGCGGCCTTAAATCGCAAGATCTTCGAGGCCAATTATTCACGGGTCCGCAACGTGAAACTATGCGATTACCAAACGTTTCCTTCAATAAATCAATTGTGGCACGAGCTGTGTGACATGTTGCGCCGTCCTTAAAACCACAGCTCCCGCACATCATGGTTGCTCAATTGATGAACGAAAAAATCAGTAATCATGGCTCTATAGCGGTCACCATTGACTGTAACGCTCTGGCCAGCATCGTTTTTAAAGTAGTACCGACCAATTATTCCACCAACCCATAAAGCACACCAAACAGTCAGTTTATGTGGATGTTACGGTGTCTCAACATACACTTGAGGATTATCATCACTCCAAATACGGCAGTTTTGTTTATTGACGTATCCATTCAACCAAAAGTGAGCTTCATCGCTAAACAAAATTCGCTTATGAAAACTTCGAACAGAACCATGATTTTCAAAATAAATTTGTACAATTTGGAAGCGTCGTTCAGGCTTCAAGGTAAGATAAGACTGCATGCCAAGTGGTCATAAAATGTCAATTTCTGACAGTTCTCCTGTCAAAATATGGTCATACAATGTAATGGGCATATTCCATATGCTCTAATGACCTGAATGCCACATACGACCAGGGCTGATTTTGACAGATAGAAAGGCCCAAATAGCATATAGTGTAATCGGAATTATTTTGTTGTCATCGGTACTTGAGTTCGTGGAATAGTGATTTATTTTCATTCTCGTTCTCTTTTTGGTAATAAATAGGAAATGCCTTAAATGACCATCAAGGCAAATGTGACCAAATTGGTAATTTTGGTCATATAGTCTAATATATAGTTTTGATTATCCTGTCATTTTGTTCATTTGACAACAAATCTGGTCGTTTGCCTTTTGGCATTCATATGCATAATTGGAATACAGTCTAATCTTAGCTTCAGTCTATTCATGTTGAAATGCCAAACCAAACTAAAAATAAATCACTTGACAGCTGACGAAATGTCCGCCAGTGTAAATAGTGTTGCCAACTTAAAGTTCTATACCTATGCAAAAACACCCATTGTAACTCATCCTCCTTTTTTATTCCTTAGGACATCACGCGATCAGGCCTTCTACTAAATATTACACGGCTATAGAAATCCACCAACAAATTTCAAATAAACGTAGCTAATCGTGGTGTTAAATACCTCCATCTGTTCGCAAGGAAATAATTTCCTTAGCTAGTCTTCTTTGTACAGGGTCCGCCGAATAACTTCTTTTTTTTTTTTTTTTGAAAATGCTATAAAAAAAACTACTGAATATTTTCTCAAATTAATTTTTTTGTTTGAAAGTACAATCCTTCCGATTAATAATGGAAAATAATTTCGTTCAAATGGCTACCTCGGCTGGCCATGCAGTAGCCTACACGATCGGTCCAATTTTTAAGCACATTATCGATTGTGTGCAGCTGTATTTCACCAATGGCTTCACGAATATTGTCCTTTAAAGCGTCAATTATCTCTGGCTTGTCGGCGTAGCACTTATCTTTTACGGCACCCCACAAATAATAGTCCAAAGGTGTCAAATCGCAGCTCCGAGGTGGCCAAACGACATCAGCTCTGCGGCTGATAATGCGATCTTCAAAAACAGGGCGCAAAACATCGAGTGTAGCTTCGGCTGTGTGGCACGTAGCGCCGTCCTGTTGAAACCAAATGTTGCCAATATCCTCCTCTTCAATTTTTGTGAACAAAAATTCGTTCAACATGGCCCGATAACGATCGCCATTGACTGTAACGGCCACTCCCAATTTTCGAAGAAAAATGGCCCAATTATGCCTCTGGACCAAATTCCGCACCAAACAGTGACTCGTTTTGGGTATATCGGCTTTTCAATGTATGCGTGCGGGTTTTCTGTGCCCCAAATGCGACAATTTTGCTTGTTTACATACCCGTCAAGATGAAAATGAGCTTCATCTGAAAAGATAATTTTTTTGGCAAAATCGGCATCTTCTCTAAGTCGATTTTCAAAGTAATGTCGCAATATTTCCCAGCGTTGTTCAAGCGTATACACAACCGTATTCGTTCAGCGGAAGGATAAAACTGATTATCTGTCAAATCAGACATGAGCTAAGTGTTACCATTCGCGAAATAAGCACTAGTTGAAAAAAAAAAGTTAGATGGCGGACCCTTTAGTTAAACGTCTGCTCCCCTTCTTGTGATCCGTCAATATGTACCTTAATTATCCTTAGCTTCCTGCTTAGAGCTCTGACACTAGTCTATCCTCTAATGTCTGTTCAGTACTTATCCTATACGTACCCTTCCTTGTTTGTCGAAGAGAAGAGTGTGTTATATTTTTAAGAGCCTCTCTCATTACACCTGGCGGTTATAACAACAATTTATTTCATTTTACACTTTATTCAACATAAATATCAATATACGCATTTTTAAATTTATCATACTAAATAACACTTTGCTTTAGCCACCAGCCATAGCAGCAAACAATTTTCTTATTTTTTTAACAACATTAACTTTTGTCAAAAGAGATTATAGATTTCTTAGCTAATTTAACTTACAGAAACAAAAAAAAAAATACAGTGAAACCATTAAATTTAATTTATTTATCGAATTTGTTCCTCTCTCTCTTTCTATTTTGTTTTTGTCTTTTCTTTTCTCTTCTTTTGTACAATTACAGAACAAATGTGTGATGTCAAGCAAAAAAATGCCTCAACCAATATTTATGACATAGCAAAGTCAAATGCTTTAGCGTAGTTGATTAATTTAAAAAGAAAAAGTTTGTTTAGTTTTAAATATAAGATAAAACAATTTTTTTTATACGATGATAAGAAGACGATGGAAGGTCCTAGAGAAATACAGAGCAGTGCATATTTATATATACATATAGGATGGTTTGTATATTCAAGATTATATTTACAACTTAAGAGAATGTTATGTAGAATGTGTGTGTGTATACAACGAAAGGTTATTTGGATTTTATTTAAAAATCACGAAGGATATTTAAGAAAATACTTATATTTACAAAACTATTTCATAAGGAATTATATGAACCAAATTAGTAGATAAAAGGATTACAGGGATTTATCGGTATAGCCTGTCTCACAAGAATAGGTATTAAATATTTCTGTTCATTTTGTAAGAACTGTGCATCGAGTAACGGCCCCAAATAACGCCACGAAAAACAATCTAGCGGCCCGATCAAATCACACGAACTCGAAGACATTTCCAGAAGCCTCACGACGCGCCGCCATGGACGATCGTCTGATGATTCAGCAAACATTAAAGATACCTACTAAAAGTGGTAGTAGCTGTCAGATTAACTATCAGCTACTGAAGTGATGCCGAAATGGAAAAAGACTCTCCTACAAATCCAACCGCCATGCGTCAGCCAAACCCACGGTAACACATAAGGTCTGTTCCCTAGCGATATTCGAATACATAGTCAAACTACGATCCCTTAAAAGTTGGGTAGGAGGGACCGAAGTTTGACTAAATTTAACGAATGTGTTCGAATACATTATCGTTAGGGAACATACCTATTCTCAGAGACTTTTCTTCTAACCCTATCACCCTGACTAACTTCTGAAACAACTAAACCTAGAAAAGGTATTTTTCTTTGTGAGACAGATGTTTATATTCAACCTAATGTTAAAACGTAGTTATAAGCAAATATTTCATATTTGCCATTTTGTATTTAAGTATTCCGTAAATCATGGCGTCAATTAATAAGAATCCTTATCGCATAGTTTTGTAAGCGCATTTCCCATATTATTACCGTTCACACACACTTAGTTAATCGTTACGTCTAATGTTTAGTCTTGAGGTAAGTTTATTGTGCAAGTGTAAGCTTTGACTTAATTTCAACTGAAAATAACTAAATATTTATTTTAACGTCTAGAAAGTAATTAATTTATGTGTCCACCTACTTGTATCGTGTAATGTTAAAAATTAATATGTTTAAAATTAAGTTTTGTACAGAGCTTTCGGTATTTTTTTAGATAAATACTATCAAGAGGGTCGTTTTAAATAAAGAACTTTAACATTAAAAAAATACTAAGCAGTTTTATTTCTTTAGCACGATATAAGTAATCCCTAACCATTGCTCTGAAGTTAGCTGGATTGCGTTGCGTTACTGAAATTATCGCAGCAATGGTTAGGAACTCAGAGGCAAATTGTCTGCGAAATACCAGGCCCCCAGAAATGACAGAAGGTATCAAAAATGCAACGAATTGAATCCCAGATGGGATATATAGCGTTGCATTGCCCTGCGTTAAGCTGGGTTGCGTTGCGTGGCTGAAAGTATCGCAGAAATGGTTAGGAACTCAGAGGCAAATTGTCTGCGAAATACCAGGCCCCCAGAAATGACAGCAGGTATCAAAAATGCAACGAAATGAGTCCCATATGGGATATATAGCGTTGCATTGCCCTGCGTTAAGCTGGGTTGCGTTGCGTTGCTGAAATTATCGCAGGAATGGTTAGGAACTCAGAGGCAAATTGTCTGCGAAATACCAGGCCCCCAGAAATGACAGAAGGTATCAAAAATGCAACGAATTGAATCCCAGATGGGATATATAGCGTTGCATTGCCCTGCGTTAAGCTGGGTTGCGTTGCGTTGCTGAAATTATCGCAGGAATGGTTAGGAACTCAGAGGCAAATTGTCTGCGAAATACCAGGCCCCCAGAAATGACAGAAGGTATCAAAAATTCAACGAAATGAGTCCCAGATGGGATAAATAGCGTTGCGTTGCCCTGCATTAAGCTGGGTTGCGTTGCGTTGCTGAAATTATCGCAGGAATGGTTAGGAACTCAGAGGCAAATTGTCTGCGAAATACCAGGCCCCCAGAAATGACAGAAGGTATCAAAAATGCAACGAATTGAATCCCAGATGGGACATAAAGCGTTGCATTGCCCTGCATTAAGCTGGGTTGCGTTGCGTTGCTGAAATTATCGCAGGAATGGTAAGGAACTCAGAGGCAAATTGTCTGCGAAATACCAGGCCCCCAGAAATGACAGAAGGTATCAAAAATGCAACGAATTGAATCCCAGATGGGACATAAAGCGTTGCATTGCCCTGCATTAAGCTGGGTTGCGTTGCGTTGCTGAAATTATCGCAGGAATGGTTAGGAACTCAGAGGCAAATTGTCTGCGAAATACCAGGCCCCCAGAAATGACAGAAGGTATCAAAAATGCAGCAAAATGAGTCCCAGATGGGATATATAGCGTTGCGTTGCCCTGCTTTAAGCTGGGTTGCGTTGCGTTGCTGAAATTATCGCAGGAATGGTTAGGAACTCAGAGGCAAATTGTCTGCGAAATACCAGGCCCCCAGAAATGACAGAAGGTATCAAAAATGCAACGAAATTAGTCCCAGATGGGATATATAGCGTTGCGTTGCCCTGCATTAAGCTGGGTTGCGTTGCGTTGCTGAAATTATCGCAGGAATGGTTAGGAACTCAGAGGCAAATTGTCTGCGAAATACCAGGCCCCCAGAAATGACAGAAGGTATCAAAAATGCAACGAAATTAGTCCCAGATGGGATATATAGCGTTGCGTTGCCCTGCATTAAGCTGGGTTGCGTTGCGTTGCTGAAATTATCGCAGGAATGGTTAGGAACTCAGAGGCAAATTGTCTGCGAAATACCAGGCCCCCAGAAATGACAGAAGGTATCAAAAATGCAACGAATTGAATCCCAGATGGGACATAAAGCGTTGCATTGCCCTGCATTAAGCTGGGTTGCGTTGCGTTGCTGAAATTATCGCAGGATTGGTTAGGAACTCAGAGGCAAATTGTCTGCGAAATACCAGGCCCCCAGAAATGACAGAAGGTATCAAAAATGCAACGAAATGAATCCCAGATGGGACATAAAGCGTTGCATTGCCCTGCATTAAGCTGGGTTGCGTTGCGTTGCTGAAATTATCGCAGGAATGGTTAGGAACTCAGAGGCACATTGTCTGCGAAATACCAGGCCCCCAGAAATGACAGAAGGTATCAAAAATGATATGAAATGAGTCCCAGATGGGATATGTAGCGTTGCATTGCCCTGCGTTAAGCCCCCCAGAAATGACAGAAGGTATCAAAAATGCAACGAAATTAGTCCCATATGGGATATATAGCGTTGCGTTGCCCTGCATTAAGCTGGGTTGCGTTGCGTTGCTGAAATTATCGCAGGAATGGTAAGGAACTCAGAGGCAAATTGTCTGCGAAATACCAGGCCCCCAGAAATGACAGAAGGTATCAAAAATGCAGCAAAATGAGTCCCAGATGGGATATATAGCGTTGCGTTGCCCTGCTTTAAGCTGGGTTGCGTTGCGTTGCTGAAATTATCGCAGGAATGGTTAGGAACTCAGAGGCAAATTGTCTGCGAAATACCAGGCCCCCAGAAATGACAGAAGGTATCAAAAATGCAACGAAATTAGTCCCAGATGGGATATATAGCGTTGCGTTGCCCTGCATTAAGCTGGGTTGCGTTGCGTTGCTGAAATTATCGCACGAATGGTTAGGAACTCAGAGGCAAATTGTCTGCGAAATACCAGGCCCCCAGAAATGACAGAAGGTATCAAAAATGCAACGAAATTAGTCCCAGATGGGATATATAGCGTTGCGTTGCCCTGCATTAAGCTGGGTTGCGTTGCGTTGCTGAAATTATCGCAGGAATGGTAAGGAACTCAGAGGCAAATTGTCTGCGAAATACCAGGCCCCCAGAAATGACAGAAGGTATCAAAAATGCAGCAAAATGAGTCCCAGATGGGATATATAGCGTTGCGTTGCCCTGCTTTAAGCTGGGTTGCGTTGCGTTGCTGAAATTATCGCAGGAATGGTTAGGAACTCAGAGGCAAATTGTCTGCGAAATACCAGGCCCCCAGAAATGACAGAAGGTATCAAAAATGCAACGAAATTAGTCCCAGATGGGATATATAGCGTTGCGTTGCCCTGCATTAAGCTGGGTTGCGTTGCGTTGCTGAAATTATCGCAGGAATGGTTAGGAACTCAGAGGCAAATTGTCTGCGAAATACCAGGCCCCCAGAAATGACAGAAGGTATCAAAAATGCAACGAATTGAATCCCAGATGGGACATAAAGCGTTGCATTGCCCTGCATTAAGCTGGGTTGCGTTGCGTTGCTGAAATCATCGCAGGATTGGTTAGGAACTCAGAGGCAAATTGTCTGCGAAATACCAGGCCCCCAGAAATGACAGAAGGTATCAAAAGTGCAACGAAATTAGTCCCAGATGGGATATGTAGCGTTGCGTTGCCCTGCATTAAGCTGGGTTGCGTTGCGTTGCTGAAATTATCGCAGGAATGGTTAGGAACTCAGAGGCAAATTGTCTGCGAAATACCAGGCCCCCAGAAATGACAGAAGGTATCAAAAATGCAGCAAAATGAGTCCCAGATGGGTTATATAGCATTGCGTTGCCCTGCTTTAAGCTGGGTTGCGTTGCGTTGCTGAAATTATCGCAGGAATGGTTGGGAACTCAGAGGCAAATTGTCTGCGAAATACCAGGCCCCCAGAAATGACAGAAGGTATCAAAAATGCAACGAAATTAGTCCCAGATGGGATATATAGCGTTGCGTTGCCCTGCATTAAGCTGGGTTGCGTTGCGATGCTGAAATTATCGCAGGATTGGTTAGGAACTCAGAGGCAAATTGTCTGCGAAATACCAGGCCCCCAGAAATGACAGAAGGTATCAAAAATGCAACGAAATTAGTCCCAGATGGGATATATAGCGTTGCGTTGCCCTGCATTAAGCTGGGTTGCGTTGCGTTGCTGAAATTATCGCAGGAATGGTTAGGAACTCAGAGGCAAATTGTCTGCGAAATACCAGGCCCCCAGAAATGACAGAAGGTATCAAAAATGCAACGAATTGAATCCCAGATGGGACATAAAGCGTTGCATTGCCCTGCATTAAGCTGGGTTGCGTTGCGTTGCTGAAATTATCGCAGGATTGGTTAGGAACTCAGAGGCAAATTGTCTGCGAAATACCAGGCCCCCAGAAATGACAGAAGGTATCAAAAATGCAACGAAATTAGTCCCAGATGGGATATATAGCGTTGCGTTGCCCTGCATTAAGCTGGGTTGCGTTGCGATGCTGAAATTATCGCAGGATTGGTTAGGAACTCAGAGGCAAATTGTCTGCGAAATACCAGGCCCCCAGAAATGACAGAAGGTATCAAAAATGCAACGAAATTAGTCCCAGATGGGATATATAGCGTTGCGTTGCCCTGCATTAAGCTGGGTTGCGTTGCGTTGCTGAAATTATCGCAGGAATGGTTAGGAACTCAGAGGCAAATTGTCTGCGAAATACCAGGCCCCCAGAAATGACAGAAGGTATCAAAAATGCAGCAAAATGAGTCCCAGATGGGATATATAGCGTTGCGTTGCCCTGCTTTAAGCTGGGTTGCGTTGCGTTGCTGAAATTATCGCAGGAATGGTTAGGAACTCAGAGGCAAATTGTCTGCGAAATACCAGGCCCCCAGAAATGACAGAAGGTATCAAAAATGCAACGAAATTATTCCCAGATGGGATATATAGCGTTGCGTTGCCCTGCTTTAAGCTGGGTTGCGTTGCGTTGCTGAAATTATCGCAGGAATGGTTAGGAACTCAGAGGCAAATTGTCTGCGAAATACCAGGCCCCCAGAAATGACAGAAGGTATCAAAAATGCAACGAAATGAGTCCCAGATGGGATATATAGCGTTGCGTTGCCCTGCGTTAAGCTGGGTTGCGTTGCGTGGCTGAAAGTATCGCAGAAATGGTTAGGAACTCAGAGGCAAATTGTCTGCGAAATACCAGGCCCCCAGAAATGACAGCAGGTATCAAAAATGCAACGAAATGAGTCCCATATGGGATATATAGCGTTGCATTGCCCTGCGTTAAGCTGGGTTGCGTTGCGTTGCTGAAATTATCGCAGGAATGGTTAGGAACTCAGAGGCAAATTGTCTGCGAAATACCAGGCCCCCAGAAATGACAGAAGGTATCAAAAATGCAACGAATTGAATCCCAGATGGGATATATAGCGTTGCATTGCCCTGCGTTAAGCTGGGTTGCGTTGCGTTGCTGAAATTATCGCAGGAATGGTTAGGAACTCAGAGGCAAATTGTCTGCGAAATACCAGGCCCCCAGAAATGACAGAAGGTATCAAAAATTCAACGAAATGAGTCCCAGATGGGATAAATAGCGTTGCGTTGCCCTGCATTAAGCTGGGTTGCGTTGCGTTGCTGAAATTATCGCAGGAATGGTTAGGAACTCAGAGGCAAATTGTCTGCGAAATACCAGGCCCCCAGAAATGACAGAAGGTATCAAAAATGCAACGAATTGAATCCCAGATGGGACATAAAGCGTTGCATTGCCCTGCATTAAGCTGGGTTGCGTTGCGTTGCTGAAATTATCGCACGAATGGTTAGGAACTCAGAGGCAAATTGTCTGCGAAATACCAGGCCCCCAGAAATGACAGAAGGTATCAAAAATGCAACGAATTGAATCCCAGATGGGACATAAAGCGTTGCATTGCCCTGCATTAAGCTGGGTTGCGTTGCGTTGCTGAAATTATCGCAGGAATGGTAAGGAACTCAGAGGCAAATTGTCTGCGAAATACCAGGCCCCCAGAAATGACAGAAGGTATCAAAAATGATATGAAATGAGTCCCAGATGGGATATGTAGCGTTGCATTGCCCTGCGTTAAGCCCCCCAGAAATGACAGAAGGTATCAAAAATGCAACGAAATTAGTCCCATATGGGATATATAGCGTTGCGTTGCCCTGCATTAAGCTGGGTTGCGTTGCGTTGCTGAAATTATCGCAGGAATGGTAAGGAACTCAGAGGCAAATTGTCTGCGAAATACCAGGCCCCCAGAAATGACAGAAGGTATCACAAATGCAACGAATTGAATCCCAGATGGGACATAAAGCGTTGCATTGCCCTGCATTAAGCTGGGTTGCGTTGCGTTGCTGAAATTATCGCAGGAATGGTAAGGAACTCAGAGGCAAATTGTCTGCGAAATACCAGGCCCCCAGAAATGACAGAAGGTATCAAAAATGATATGAAATGAGTCCCAGATGGGATATGTAGCGTTGCATTGCCCTGCGTTAAGCCCCCCAGAAATGACAGAAGGTATCAAAAATGCAACGAAATTAGTCCCATATGGGATATATAGCGTTGCGTTGCCCTGCATTAAGCTGGGTTGCGTTGCGTTGCTGAAATTATCGCAGGAATGGTAAGGAACTCAGAGGCAAATTGTCTGCGAAATACCAGGCCCCCAGAAATGACAGAAGGTATCAAAAATGCAACGAATTGAATCCCAGATGGGACATAAAGCGTTGCATTGCCCTGCATTAAGCTGGGTTGCGTTGCGTTGCTGAAATTATCGCAGGAATGGTAAGGAACTCAGAGGCAAATTGTCTGCGAAATACCAGGCCCCCAGAAATGACAGAAGGTATCAAAAATGCAACGAAATTAGTCCCAGATGGGATATATAGCGTTGCGTTGCCCTGCATTAAGCTGGGTTGCGTTGCGTTGCTGAAATTATCGCAGGAATGGTTAGGAACTCAGAGGCAAATTGTCTGCGAAATACCAGGTCCCCATAAATGACAGAAGGTATCAAAAATGCAACGAAATTAGTCCCATATGGGATATATAGCGTTGCGTTGCCCTGCATTAAGCTGGGTTGCGTTGCGTTGCTGAAATTATCGCAGGAATGGTAAGGAACTCAGAGGCAAATTGTCTGCGAAATACCAGGCCCCCAAAAATGACAGAAGGTATCAAAAATGCAACGAAATTAGTCCCAGATGGGATATATAGCGTTGCGTTGCCCTGCATTAAGCTGGGTTGCGTTGCGTTGCTGAAATTATCGCAGGAATGGTTAGGAACTCAGAGGCAAATTGTCTGCGAAATACCAGGCCCCCAGAAATGACAGAAGGTATCAAAAATGCAACGAAATTAGTCCCAGATGGGATATATAGCGTTGCGTTGCCCTGCATTAAGCTGGGTTGCGTTGCGTTGCTGAAATTATCGCAGAAATGCTTAGGAACTCAGAGGCAAATTGTCTGCGAAATACCAGGTCCCCAGAAATGACAGAAGGTATCAAAAATGCAACGAATTGAATCCCAGATGGGACATAAAGCGTTGCATTGCCCTGCATTAAGCTGGGTTGCGTTGCGTTGCTGAAATTATCGCAGGAATGGTTAGGAACTCAGAGGCAAATTGTCTGCGAAATACCAGGCCCCCAGAAATGACAGAAGGTATCAAAAATGCAACGAAATGAATCCCAGATGGGACATAAAGCGTTGCATTGCCCTGCATTAAGCTGGGTTGCGTTGCGTTGCTGAAATTATCGCAGGAATGGTAAGGAACTCAGAGGCAAATTGTCTGCGAAATACCAGGCCCCCAGAAATGACAGAAGGTATCAAAAATGCAACGAATTGAATCCCAGATGGGACATAAAGCGTTGCATTGCCCTGCATTAAGCTGGGTTGCGTTGCGTTGCTGAAATCATCGCAGGATTGGTTAGGAACTCAGAGGCAAATTGTCTGCGAAATACCAGGCCCCCAGAAATGACAGAAGGTATCAAAAATGCAACGAAATTAGTCCCAGATGGGATATGTAGCGTTGCGTTGCCCTGCATTAAGCTGGGTTGCGTTGCGTTGCTGAAATTATCGCAGGAATGGTTAGGAACTCAGAGGCAAATTGTCTGCGAAATACCAGGCCCCCAGAAATGACAGAAGGTATCAAAAATGCAACGAATTGAATCCCAGATGGGACATAAAGCGTTGCATTGCCCTGCATTAAGCTGGGTTGCGTTGCGTTGCTGAAATTATCGCAGGATTGGTTAGGAACTCAGAGGCAAATTGTCTGCGAAATACCAGGCCCCCAGAAATGACAGAAGGTATCAAAAATGCAGCAAAATGAGTCCCAGATGGGATATATAGCGTTGCGTTGCCCTGCATTAAGCTGGGTTGCGTTGCGTTGCTGAAATTATCGCAGGAATGGTTAGGAACTCAGAGGCAAATTGTCTGCGAAATACCAGGCCCCCAGAAATGACAGAAGGTATCAAAAATGCAACGAATTGAATCCCAGATGGGACATAAAGCGTTGCATTGCCCTGCATTAAGCTGGGTTGCGTTGCGTTGCTGAAATCATCGCAGGATTGGTTAGGAACTCAGAGGCAAATTGTCTGCGAAATACCAGGCCCCCAGAAATGACAGAAGGTATCAAAAATGCAACGAAATTAGTCCCAGATGGGATATATAGCGTTGCGTTGCCCTGCATTAAGCTGGGTTGCGTTGCGTTGCTGAAATTATCGCAGGAATGGTTAGGAACTCAGAGGCAAATTGTCTGCGAAATACCAGGCCCCCAGAAATGACAGAAGGTATCAAAAATGCAACGAATTGAATCCCAGATGGGACATAAAGCGTTGCATTGCCCTGCATTAAGCTGGGTTGCGTTGCGTTGCTGAAATTATCGCAGGATTGGTTAGGAACTCAGAGGCAAATTGTCTGCGAAATACCAGGCCCCCAGAAATGACAGAAGGTATCAAAAATGCAACGAAATTAGTCCCAGATGGGATATATAGCGTTGCGTTGCCCTGCATTAAGCTGGGTTGCGTTGCGTTGCTGAAATTATCGCAGGAATGGTTAGGAACTCAGAGGCAAATTGTCTGCGAAATACCAGGCCCCCAGAAATGACAGAAGGTATCAAAAATGCAACGAATTGAATCCCAGATGGGACATAAAGCGTTGCATTGCCCTGCATTAAGCTGGGTTGCGTTGCGTTGCTGAAATCATCGCAGGATTGGTTAGGAACTCAGAGGCAAATTGTCTGCGAAATACCAGGCCCCCAGAAACGACAGAAGGTATCAAAAATGCAACGAAATGAATCCCAGATGGGACATAAAGCGTTGCATTGCCCTGCTTTAAGCTGGGTTGCGTTGCGTTGCTGAAATTATCGCAGGAATGGTTAGGAACTCAGAGGCAAATTGTCTGCGAAATACCAGGCCCCCAGAAATGACAGAAGGTATCAAAAATGCAACGAAATGAATCCCAGATGGGATATATAGCGTTGCATTGCCCTGCATTAAGCTGGGTTGCGTTGCGTTGCTGAAATTATCGCAGGAATGGTTAGGAACTCAGAGGCAAATTGTCTGCGAAATACCAGGCCCCCAGAAATGACAGAAGGTATCAAAAATGCAACGAAATTAGTCCCAGATGGGATATATAGCGTTGCGTTGCCCTGCATTAAGCTGGGTTGCGTTGCGTTGCTGAAATTATCGCAGGAATGGTTAGGAACTCAGAGGCAAATTGTCTGCGAAATACCAGGCCCCCAGAAATGACAGAAGGTATCAAAAATGCAACGAAATTAGTCCCAGATGGGATATATAGCGTTGCGTTGCCCTGCATTAAGCTGGGTTGCGTTGCGTTGCTGAAATTATCGCAGAAATGGTTAGGAACTCAGAGGCAAATTGTCTGCGAAATACCAGGCCCCCAGAAATGACAGAAGGTATCAAAAATGCAACGAAATTAGTCCCAGATGGGATATATAGCGTTGCGTTGCCCTGCATTAAGCTGGGTTGCGTTGCGTTGCTGAAATTATCGCAGGAATGGTTAGGAACTCAGAGGCAAATTGTCTGCGAAATACCAGGCCCCCAGAAATGACAGAAGGTATCAAAAATGCAACGAAATGAGTCCCAGATGGGATATATAGCGTTGCGTTGCCCTGCATTAAGCTGGGTTGCGTTGCGTTGCTGAAATTATCGCAGAAATGGTTAGGAACTCAGAGGCAAATTGTCTGCGAAATACCAGGCCCCCAGAAATGACAGAAGAGGACCTGGTATTTCGCAAAGTACCAGGCCCACATAATGACGGTATGTCCCATCTGGGATTCAATTCGTTGCATTTTTGATACCTGCTGTCATTTCTGGGGGCCTGGTATTTCGCAGACAATTTGCCTCTGAGTTCCTAACCATTCCTGCGATAATTTCAGCAACGCAACGCAACCCAGCTTAATGCAGGGCAACGCAACGCTATATATCCCATCTGGGACTAATTTCGTTGCATTTTTGATACCTTCTGTCATTTCTGGGGGCCTGGTATTTCGCAGACAATTTGCCTCTGAGTTCCTAACCATTCCTGCGATAATTTCAGCAACGCAACGCAACCCAGCTTAATGCAGGGCAATGCAACGCTATATATCCCATCTGGGATTCATTTCGTTGCATTTTTGATACCTTCTGTCATTTCTGGGGGCCTGGTATTTCGCAGACAATTTGCCTCTGAGTTCCTAACCATTCCTGCGATAATTTCAGCAACGCAACGCAACCCAGCTTAAAGCAGGGCAATGCAACGCTTTATGTCCCATCTGGGATTCATTTCGTTGCATTTTTGATACCTTCTGTCGTTTCTGGGGGCCTGGTATTTCGCAGACAATTTGCCTCTGAGTTCCTAACCAATCCTGCGATGATTTCAGCAACGCAACGCAACCCAGCTTAATGCAGGGCAATGCAACGCTTTATGTCCCATCTGGGATTCAATTCGTTGCATTTTTGATACCTTCTGTCATTTCTGGGGGCCTGGTATTTCGCAGACAATTTGCCTCTGAGTTCCTAACCATTCCTGCGATAATTTCAGCAACGCAACGCAACCCAGCTTAATGCAGGGCAACGCAACGCTATATATCCCATCTGGGACTAATTTCGTTGCATTTTTGATACCTTCTGTCATTTCTGGGGGCCTGGTATTTCGCAGACAATTTGCCTCTGAGTTCCTAACCAATCCTGCGATAATTTCAGCAACGCAACGCAACCCAGCTTAATGCAGGGCAATGCAACGCTTTATGTCCCATCTGGGATTCAATTCGTTGCATTTTTGATACCTTCTGTCATTTCTGGGGGCCTGGTATTTCGCAGACAATTTGCCTCTGAGTTCCTAACCATTCCTGCGATAATTTCAGCAACGCAACGCAACCCAGCTTAATGCAGGGCAACGCAACGCTATATATCCCATCTGGGACTAATTTCGTTGCATTTTTGATACCTTCTGTCATTTCTGGGGGCCTGGTATTTCGCAGACAATTTGCCTCTGAGTTCCTAACCAATCCTGCGATAATTTCAGCAACGCAACGCAACCCAGCTTAATGCAGGGCAATGCAACGCTTTATGTCCCATCTGGGATTCAATTCGTTGCATTTTTGATACCTTCTGTCATTTCTGGGGGCCTGGTATTTCGCAGACAATTTGCCTCTGAGTTCCTAACCATTCCTGCGATAATTTCAGCAACGCAACGCAACCCAGCTTAATGCAGGGCAACGCAATGCTATATAACCCATCTGGGACTCATTTTGCTGCATTTTTGATACCTTCTGTCATTTCTGAGGGCCTGGTATTTCGCAGACAATTTGCCTCTGAGTTCCTAACCATTCCTGCGATAATTTCAGCAACGCAACGCAACCCAGCTTAATGCAGGGCAACGCAACGCTACATATCCCATCTGGGACTAATTTCGTTGCATTTTTGATACCTTCTGTCATTTCTGGGGGCCTGGTATTTCGCAGACAATTTGCCTCTGAGTTCCTAACCAATCCTGCGATGATTTCAGCAACGCAACGCAACCCAGCTTAATGCAGGGCAATGCAACGCTTTATGTCCCATCTGGGATTCAATTCGTTGCATTTTTGATACCTTCTGTCATTTCTGGGGGCCTGGTATTTCGCAGACAATTTGCCTCTGAGTTCCTTACCATTCCTGCGATAATTTCAGCAACGCAACGCAACCCAGCTTAATGCAGGGCAATGCAACGCTTTATGTCCCATCTGGGATTCATTTCGTTGCATTTTTGATACCTTCTGTCATTTCTGGGGGCCTGGTATTTCGCAGACAATTTGCCTCTGAGTTCCTAACCATTCCTGCGATAATTTCAGCAACGCAACGCAACCCAGCTTAATGCAGGGCAATGCAACGCTTTATGTCCCATCTGGGATTCAATTCGTTGCATTTTTGATACCTTCTGTCATTTCTGGGGACCTGGTATTTCGCAGACAATTTGCCTCTGAGTTCCTAAGCATTTCTGCGATAATTTCAGCAACGCAACGCAACCCAGCTTAATGCAGGGCAACGCAACGCTATATATCCCATCTGGGACTAATTTCGTTGCATTTTTGATACCTTCTGTCAGTTCTGGGGGCCTGGTATTTCGCAGACAATTTGCCTCTGAGTTCCTAACCATTCCTGCGATAATTTCAGCAACGCAACGCAACCCAGCTTAATGCAGGGCAACGCAACGCTATATATCCCATCTGGGACTAATTTCGTTGCATTTTTGATACCTTCTGTCATTTCTGGGGGCCTGGTATTTCGCAGACAATTTGCCTCTGAGTTCCTTACCATTCCTGCGATAATTTCAGCAACGCAACGCAACCCAGCTTAATGCAGGGCAATGCAACGCTTTATGTCCCATCTGGGATTCAATTCGTTGCATTTTTGATACCTTCTGTCATTTCTGGGGGCCTGGTATTTCGCAGACAATTTGCCTCTGAGTTCCTTACCATTCCTGCGATAATTTCAGCAACGCAACGCAACCCAGCTTAATGCAGGGCAACGCAACGCTATATATCCCATATGGGACTAATTTCGATGCATTTTTGATACCTTCTGTCATTTCTGGGGGGCTTAACGCAGGGCAATGCAACGCTACATATCCCATCTGGGACTCATTTCATATCATTTTTGATACCTTCTGTCATTTCTGGGGGCCTGGTATTTCGCAGACAATTTGCCTCTGAGTTCCTTACCATTCCTGCGATAATTTCAGCAACGCAACGCAACCCAGCTTAATGCAGGGCAATGCAACGCTTTATGTCCCATCTGGGATTCATTTCGTTGCATTTTTGATACCTTCTGTCATTTCTGGGGGCCTGGTATTTCGCAGACAATTTGCCTCCGAGTTCCTAACCATTCCTGCGATAATTTCAGCAACGCAACGCAACCCAGCTTAATGCAGGGCAACGCAACGCTATATATCCCATCTGGGACTCATTTCGTTGCATTTTTTATACCTTCTGTCATTTCTGGGGGCCTGGTATTTCGCAGACAATTTGCCTCTGAGTTCCCAACCATTCCTGCGATAATTTCAGCAACGCAACGCAACCCAGCTTAATGCAGGGCAATGCAACGCTTTATGTCCCATCTGGGATTCAATTCGTTGCATTTTTGATACCTTCTGTCATTTCTGGGGACCTGGTATTTCGCAGACAATTTGCCTCTGAGTTCCTAACCATTCCTGCGATAATTTCAGCAACGCAACGCAACCCAGCTTAATGCAGGGAATGCAACGCTATATATCCCATCTGGGATTCATTTCGTTGCATTTTCGATACCTGCTATCATTTCTGGGGGCCTGGTATTTCACAGGAAAATTGTCTCTGAATGTTGAGTTGCGACAGTTGAGACAAACTGACTAAAACTGGGCAAGTGCCTCCTTTGCTCAAAAGAGATGATTGAACAAAACAAGAAATAAAACAACAAACCAATTTAGTTGTTTTTAAAGTTTGTCTATTTTTTATTTTTAAATTTTAGCTCAGTGTTTTCTTCTTCTTTACTTATGTTACTTTTTTATTAATTTATGCGTTAACAGTAATCAGTTATTCGGGTTTTTCTTTAACATTTTTAGTTTGTTTATTAAAAGATTACAGTATAAACCTTACAAAGTACATTTAAATACACTTAATATATTTTACAATTCTTAATGTTTGCTACATTCGAGTTTTTTGTTTGTTTTTTTTTGTGTGTTAAGTCTTTAATTTTTGTATTGAATAAACAAAATAAAACACATGTAAATAATGTGACATAAAATAAAAAAATACATAAAATCGAAGCATTGCTTTCAACAGGAAGAATTGATGACTTAACCCAAAGTATAAACAAGAAAATAATACTTATATTAAATAAATAAAATTGCATTTAAAATTGCTTTTTAAATATAACAAAACGTCTTAAGCCAGTCATAGGGGGAAAGGAAGAACTTAATTTTAAACTACAGTATTAATATTTAATTTTATTTGTAAGTTTTCTTAGTTAGTATAGTTTTATTATGTGTTTTTAAATATATATCTATCTATAAATATTATAGGACGGAAAACTGAATAATTTATTTATTCAAAAAACTAAAATAAAAGTTATTTTGTAGTAAAATTATTCCACTTGTGACTGAGAACAGATTAAATATGTTTAACAAACAGTTTTTTAGGATTATAGGACACCAAACCGTAGGCTAAAAGTAATTGCAGAGTGTTGCGTTGACTACAAAATGGCGATATTTTGTCGGTTGATTTTTTGACTTGTTAAGTTTTCGGAAACGTTTTTTTTTTTTTTTGTCGGTAGGTCTATAGAATAATAACCAATGACGAAAGCAACTGGAACCTACTACACTATAGTGTTTGGAAGACATTTGAACTGTTGTTTCTCAAGTTGTAAAGATTTCTCAAAAAAGGGGCCACATGATTGAGCGTTCTTTCCTGAAACAAGGCAGGACGGTTATGGATTTAGTGGAGATTGGTCTCGCCATTCACTTGTCTCTGTAGCTTCCACAAGATATTTGACTGGCAAGTTCGCATTAGGGACAGTGTCCATTTATTTTATAAATAAGGGTACTATGCGATCTAGTTTAAAATAAAATCACATTCTTCGTGTGTACAATTTCGGATAGTATAAACGGTGAACATGGCATTAAGAGGGAAGCTGTTTTGACAATTCATTATGGTTCAATTAGATAACCCCGACAGTAAGTATCACTCAACCAAACGATAGGATGCATGAGGTAAAGGTAGGCGCAATTCGGACAGCTTTTAAAAAGAGGCAGTAAATATAGCTTTAAACTTCATCCCACATTGGCAAGACAACATAAAGGAATTGATTTAAACAAAAGCTTGGCTAATTTTTAAATATTTCATTGAGAAGTATAGGATCACAATAATCTGCAATTACAGCCGCCTGCATTAATCAGGAAATGACTGGATTAGTGTGGATGTAAATTTCAACATTAACAGCTGTCAGAGGAAGTGGTTTAGTTTCATTTCATACAACCCATATCTGTTATCCACGAAACGAGTGAAAGTCGCAGACTAATTCTTTTACCGCCATTTTCCTCATCATAGCCTTTACTGAATGTGGCGAATTTTAAGCCGAGGATGGTGCCGTGACATGAGGCCAAATCTATAAAGGAATGTGACGGCTTCGTCGTAGATCACCATTATTACCGACAGAGGAACGAGGTCAACAAGTTAAGCCCCGGAGGTTGATGCAGACAAACGGCTTTATCGATGTGTGAATGAGAACTACTAAAGCTGCCTTTTGAAAACGCAGACTAAAGAGAGGCACATTCAATCGGATATTGCCTCAGATGTTCAAGGCAGTAGCCGCGACTTGGCCCATCATACGCTGAATGAAGTAGAAAATACATCCGTCCCTACAAGAGCCATGTAGATCAAATTTGCTCAAGAAAAACGGGCAGCTAACAACCACCAAATTTACACGTTGTCTGGATGTTACCTGGTGAATCAGGTCAGTGAAAAGAATGATGCATGATACGATTAGGTTAACATTTCGCACAAAGGGAGTACCCCGAAGTATAGTCACCTTTTTTACAGACGACGCAGGGACTAATGCATCTTAAGCCCAAACTGCAAAGGTATTTGGAAAAGGCGTATTGACTTGCGACACGAGTAGTCTTGAATCTTCTGTCCTGTGGAATAGAAAGAAAGCTGCTGCAAGCTGTTCATTCATGACAATTGCCTTAAGCTGCTATAAATCTTTCCATATTGTGATCCTCTATCTGTAGCTAAGAATGATACAAAAAGTAACACAGGGTTTTACCTACATACCTATTGAATGACGGCACCTCCACGCAAGTACGTATTCAAAAAAACGTGTCCAAATTGACAAAACAAAAACGCAAACACCCCATTAACAAACAATTCTAGTTAGTAAATACTTTTGTAATACAAGTTAAAAATAATAAATGTACGTGCGTGTAAATATTTACAATTTAATTCAAGGAAATCGAAAACACCCTTAAACTGCATTTTCTTCTTTTCTATTTGAAACAGTTTCGTGTTTAAATTTTTGCATTTTTAGTAAATAAATTTACTTATTCTTTAAATTTATTTATTCATTTGTTTGCGGGTGTGTCTTCTAGTATTTCTTTTTTAAATTGCATTTAAATTTGTTTGAAGACTCGTGAGCGGTGCATTGAGAAAATCGAGGCATAGCTTAGAAATGGAAAACCTGGGCCTAAGAGGGGACATTATAAACTTAGCAACTGAGAGGCGCGTTTCTTTCATGTCGAACTTTAACTCAAGTCTCATGCTCGAAACTTACTACCGAACTTATCCTATACTTGCAGGTTGCAGCTAATACCATTACGGATTACCGGGATTCGCTCGCACAGGTTAAAAATTGTTCATCCTGCCTTTGGCCTGCATAAAATATGGTTTTGTATGCATTTTCCTAAAGAAACATAGTCTTTCCAAAGATACAACTCAGTTAGAGACAATCGTTAAGGACCCCATTTCGTATATCCAATTTTCTAATGAGATTCTCAAAGGGATTCGATTAAAATCAGTTCAAATTCGAGGTGGACGCAACAATCATTTGCCAGTCGGGATCACAAGCTCTCAATAGCTGGATTGAAAACTGTTTACAGGGTTTATGCATACAAGCGGTCGAGTTAAGTATCGGTACAGAAGATGATTCGGTCTACCATAGTTAACATATTTAATCGCGTACTTTGCCAAACCAAAGAAATCTGTCAAATTCAAATAATTTATCGATAAAAAACACATTTTCGACATTCAGGACAAGTTTACTAAATTCTGGCAGCTGACTTAAGCGAGTTTTTTACTGGCCTTGATTGATCACGTGCATGTGAATAGTTGTTTCAGCGGACGATTGTTGAGGATTCGGTCAGATACTCGGTCAATTGTATGCCCGACATAGTAAAAGTGAGGTTATCGACAAATCTAATTTTTGGGATCAGTGAAAATCGAGTACAAACAGCTCTACTAAGACGGCAAGACTTTTCAATCAGCCTGCTGCGATGAACGCTTCGAATCCTATGGACAGATAGTATATTCGACGATGGTCGGCATTCTGTAAGAAAATCCGTTCAAACGTTTTCGTGCACACGAAAGATTTGCTTCCGTAGCATAGAGAAATTTACTTGTCCTTCAGAAAGCCAATAGAAAACAATCGTAAACGGAAATATCTGGGATGGAAATTCTGGCTTAACCAACATATGGTTTCAACTTTTACTACCACAGAAACGAATTGAAAGCCGAAGATCGGTCGGTCCATATAGACAGGAATGTGAAATCTGTTTGACTCTGAACCTATTTCCACCATTAAAATCTAGACCTCTCGAGATAAAGACCAACGATAACCTACCTCCTAATAGGATATAGGATGTCTCTTATCCATCACGTGTGCCACGAAAACCATAAATGGAAGACCATCTTTATAATTCCTGCGTTTCATTGACCACCATTAATGGTTACAACTCTAGTGCAAATTGTTAGGTGTAAATTGTGTCGACAGTTTTCTCTGTCCATGATAATATAAATAATGAAATGCGTATTCCTTCGAGTGCAGAGATAGCGAAACATGCAAAGAAGCCCAAAGCTGACAGTTGCTTAAATTGCAATCTAAGGTATGTTGAGGGAGGAGATTCAAAGACGAACTACCAGTACAGCGGCATCGAACTAGTTGAATATCAGTCTCTAAAATGATAAGGACACAAGCACATGGGCAGTGCTCCTTCACGTAGAGTATTCGAGTCCAATGCCATAGAGGCAGACCTCGCCTTAAGTGGCGCGCGTAATTCAAAAGGGGATCTTAAACGAAATTAGAGTATTCAACTGTAGAAAATTAGCTAAGCTCGAGGTTACGGGAGAGTAGTAAATATGTTTTGCCTTAGTAAAGTTCGCTCTGTTCTCGTTTCCCGAAAAATCTTCCGACTTAAAGCCCCATCCCATAGAATCAGTCATGTCCGTTGCGTCGAAGAATAGACCAGGTCAAAGTCAACGTATTCAACCAAAGGAAAAGTCCCATAAAATTCGAAATTAGAAATTCCGGTATATTATTTCAATCTGTCAGTTGAATACGTTGCCACAGCAGATATGACGCATTTTAATAGGTTTGGCTTTCACTTGAAATCCTCTATTGCGAACAATAACGAACGACCCCACGATTCCCGCAAACCCGGAACCTCAACTTTGACAATGCACTTCAAACTCTATCCTGCGCTTAGGCCTACTATTTTCAAGGCCCAACACACAACCACAAGGCAAACCGATTCGCGAAGCAGGCCTATACGACCTTTTTTTTTTTAAGAAAATATAGTTCCTCCTGTCCAATTACTATCACACACACTATGCTACATTATTGCTTACAATCTACATAAATAAAAAAGGAAACAGAAAAAATTTACAATTTACCATCACACACCGGCTGCTGCTGCGGCTGCTTCTCAAACCTCAATACTATTCAAACTGCCCGATGACATATTCTCCGTATGGCTACCTAGACGATTGCGTTTCATGATGCCACCGCCACCGGGGCCACTTCGATTAGGCATTGGAGAGCGTTGGACACGCGGACTTCCCGGCACAATGGGGATACCGACACCGCCGTTGTTGTTGTTGGTGTTGCCGGATGTTCGTCGCGTTCTCCTCAGCGAGGGTATCCGTGTCGGCAGGCCGTCGATGTTCATCGCGGAGTCGGGCTGGGGATAGTGGAGGTTTCGTGCGCTGCGCTCGAGAGTTCGTCTGTGGGCCTCCATGGATGGCGTCAGGGGTGGCGGTGGAGGTTGATAGTGCATTGTTGGCGGATGGTGATTGTTGTTTTGATGTGGCGGCACGGGCGGTGGGTGCTGTTGATGCTGCAACTGGTGCTGGTGATGGTGCATTTGCTTTTGTAGCATTGTGGGCGATTGGGGCGGCGGCGAGGTTTGGTGATGATAGGGAGGCGTCGACATCGTCGTTGTGGCCGGCTGATGGGACTGTAAATAACAATTAAAGTTGCTGCTGATGTGGAAAAAGCAACGAGAAAATCCTACCTTATCGCCGTCCTGTGCCAGCGGGTTTGGTGTGATGTTCATTCGCGGCATTATGCCGTTCATGCGATGACTGGGCTTGTGGTGCTGGGGGCCGATCACAGAGGGTGTCACGAAATCGGCTTGAATGTGATCCAGTTGTGGTTTGTCTTCATCTGGGGGGAAAATTTCCGTTTGAAATTAGGTTGACTCGATCAATTCGCGTGCACTTACCCTCTGGCTGGGAGTTTTTCCTACGCCTCATGCATAGGCACGCCGCCACCGTCGCCAACAGCAGGAGAATACCGCCACCGGCCGCTCCGGCAACAACGGGGTAGATTGAGTTGTCCTCTTCGTTCGGATTTGTCGTTGGTATCACTGAAGGCGTCACCGGTGAGGGAGTAGTAGGTGGTTCTGTGAATATAAACAGCATGTTAGATCAAGAAAGCGAGGCTTTACACAGTTGACTTACTCTTGGTCTTTCCCTGGAGAATTGTGCTGAAATCCGAAGCTGCGGAGGCTGTAAACGACTGCAACTTGAATTCGTAGGCAGTTCCGGGCTCTAGCATGTCAATTTTGAACTTCCTCGTATATAATCCGTCCACAGTGGCCTTTAGATACTCGCCGGCTGTAGACGCAGGTCTGTAGTAGGCATAGAACCCATCCACCATGTTGGACCGGTTGGATGCCAAGGTCCAGTGCAATATTATCGCTGTTTCGGAAATGGCCTCAACTTCTGTCAACACTGGCGGCGGCAAATGCCGCCTAGACGGTTCCAACGCCGAACCGCTTTCCAGGAGGAACTTGCCAGAGCTATTTCCCTCCTTGTTGTCGTTGTTCGAATATACGGCGATGATTCGGAACCTGTAGAGCCGATCCGGCTTCAGACCGGACACAGAGGATGTAAAGTTTTTCACTCCGTCGTGGCTGCGATCACGCTTCCCGTAAGTTATGTCCTCATTAGTTGTTTGCCAGTTTTCGCGGGGCACTGTTTTGGCGACGTCACCAAGCATGCGGTATTGCACCTTGAAGAATTGTATCTGCAGGCCGTCGTTTCGCGGCACATTCCACCGCAACATCACCGATTCGTCCGACAGCCTAGTCACGTTCGGTCGACTAGGCGGAATCATGTTGACTGTGAATTAGAAAACAAAAACTGTCAGTCTCAGGAAAGAATTAAGATAAAAAATTACCTCCCAATGCCGAAGCACGGAAAGGGAAAACGAAAGCAGAAGGACCTCGACTGGGCGGCAGATGAAAACTTCGATGAGAACCGGTCAATTGTGTACGTCGAGCACACGGATGAATGTCCGATATTCAAGGACAAGGCGTTGGAATTCGGCAGTTACTTGCAAGCGCAATTCCCGGAGAAAATAATCCAGTTGGTGAGGAACAGGAATGGAAGACCCGGCGCTTTTGAAATATCATTCTCAAAGACGGCCAGAACATCGATGCACGATCTGTGGTCTGGCATCGACAAGGGCCCACCGAGGAGGGAGAAGTTTCCCGCTGACTTCGAAGCGCTGGTGCCAGCGGTGAAGAGGGTGTTGAAGAAGGTTTATATGGCGCCTGTGGTTAGGTTGGACGGTGAACGACAGAACTAGAAATGTCTTTGGCAGAATGGGGCGTGAAATATATTTGGATTTCTTTTGGACAGAATAAAATAATCAGTCGAAAGGCGATGGTTCGTTAAATTCGGATAAACGTTTTAACGTGAGCAACTTATGTACAGACTCCCATGAGAATTTAATATCTTTGGGAACTTGGGGCACATTTTCGTTGTTAATGTCATTTTTAGCCAAGGGAACCTATTTTATGACGTAAAAGACCACTGAGAGTTAATTTAGGTAATATTTGCTAAGAGTTGATGCGTTCTTGAAGCCGATTTCATTTAAGGCTTGCTCTCCTCAGAATCTCTGCCTGTAGGAGGTATTGAGAAAACGATATTGTTGACACTGCAATTTTCGATAGCATTTTACCGCCAAAAATCGGTTCACAATTCACTCAAGTATTGGATTTGGATCCTACGAAGTTTGAACTAAGCGTGCAAAGTATGTACAGGTACACCAATCTTGTGTTTGTCAATTGTTGTGGTTTTAAATACCTGCCCTTATTAATTTATTTAATAAAATTTGTTTATGCTCTACACTCACACGTCAAAATACTTGAAACACTGGGGACATTCCGATACCTAGTTCATGTAAAACTATTTTTCTCTGGATCCGGACTAGGTTAGGTATACGAAGACGATAACGCGCTGACTAATCCACAACCACAATTGTTCTTGAATTCTCTCGGTATATTTTGAATTTTGACACTTGAAAATGTCAACCTAGAGTGCTGCAAGCAGCATTTTCTTGACTAGATTTGTCAGCTTCCTAAGGTACTGACAGCAAGTGTCAATTTTTGACAGTACGTGGAAGATACACAAAATGATGGGATATAAAGGGTGGTTAAATTTTAAGGGCCGATGTTGAATGTGAACTACACCTAAACGTGAAGTTTTTTTATGCACTTCATTTGACATTTCTCAATTTCAGACGAACTCAATCTGAACCATGGAAAGATACACAATCGAGCAACGCGTTAAAGTTATTCAGGCTTATTATGAAAATGGGCGTTCAAATCAAAATGCTAATCGTGCACTTCGTGATTTTTTCGGTCAATTTAATCAGCACATTTTTACCTCAGTGGATTCGTCAATAAGCAGAATTGCCACATTTGGGCGAATGATAATCCGAAAGTGGAAACCATTGCACCCACAAAGAGTGACTGTTTGGTGCGCGGTTTATGGGCTGGCGGCATCATCGGGCCGTATTTTTCCCAAAATGAGGCCGGTCAGGCAGTTTCTGTGAATGGTGTTCGCTATCGTGAGATGACAACGAACTTTTTATGGCCCGAATTGGAAGATATGGATGTGGACGATGCCACTTGCCACACGGCTAACGAAACAATGGCTCCTTTGCGGGAGAAATTCAATGGCCGCCTAATCTCACGTCGTGGCGATGTTAATTGGCCGCCTCGATCATGCGATTTGACACAGTTGGACTTCTTTCTTTGGGGTTATTTGAAAGAAAAGGTGTACGTCGATAAGTCTGCAACAATTCAAGAGCTAAAGGATGAGATAATTCGGCACATTAACGGAATAGAACCTCAATTATGCCTCAGCGTCATCGAAAATTTGAACCACCGGATGGAGGTGTGCCGCCGAGGGCCCGGCATTATCATAATAAAAAGAAATGACAATAATAAAAAATCCTTTAGATACTTGGATTGGTAAACCTCGAGTAACTCTGAAAACAAATCGAGATTCGAATAAGTGATCTGCCCAATCGAACACCACATAAGTCAGAGGTGAAAGAACTGTCAAAATGCCTTGGAGTTGAAATTTGATTTTCATTTGCATTCTTTGTTTTCTTTTACGCAGGAGATAAGAATGGGCACATTCCAAGAATTAGTTGTCGGAAGTCGAATAAATTTATCTAAGCAAAAAATATCTATGTTCAATAACATGATGTGCCGACTAGCGCCATCTGTGAGAATGAGTGCAAACTACTATAGATCAGTCGGTACCTAACGTCACTTGTCCTAGGTCAGCCACTACTCAGTCATGAAAACAAGACTAGATTTGTCGACTGCCCCTACATACCTGAAACAGATGTTCATATGACTGTTCTAAGTTAATCAAAACTGAGATATACCAAGTCAGACAGCTGTCAGATTTACAAAACGTCCACATTGATAAATTGAAAGTTATCAAGTCTTTTCTGAGCAGCAACGTCTGCCATTTTTTTTTATAATTACTGTCGACATAAAGTCCACTAGGAGATCTGGAGATTCCTCTCTCGGTTGCTTAGATTTGATGCTCTTTTAATTTTCCAATGCCCAAGGTAGGTACACGAACGAACCTTTTTTTTGACTACCTACTGCAATTAAATAAAAAATACATGCAACTTACAAAAGCAAATTCGGTAATGAAGCCAGCTATCAAAAGATATATCGCAATTTGGACCTCCAGTGTTCCAAACGAAAGTTCACAGCTTTCACACTCCAAAAAGAATATATTAACGCTTTGAATAAAACGTTTGTACCTACTTTTCTCAGTTTTTGAATAAATTCAAACCAAACGCCGCCACTTTGTATAAATGTTTTTCGAACTTGACACAACCACTCACCTCCGCCACCTATCCTCCAACATATAAACCAATCACCACCATAGCCAATACACAACCCAACAAAATCTCACCACAAAAGAGCGACAGCTCTTCCCCACACACTCGAACTCTCTTAAACTCAGTTTCGAACAACTTTAGCGAAAATTCCAAATCGACAGCGGCGCACCACTCAACTCAATGTTACCCACGCTGGCCGCCGTCAGTTGCTCATTGATAATCGGAGTGAGTGCAATCGTCGCGTGTTGCGCTCCGTTCCGAGTCGAGTGTTCAAAATTACCATCCGCATGTAGTGGTGTCAAGTGAATAAAAGTGACAGTTGCATACACACATACAAAAAAGAAGAAATAAATAATTTCAATTTGCCCTCATCAATAACGCAGAATAACTGCACAAATCCGTTTCTGATTCCAAGTTTAATTGGAATATACTCAAAACACTGCCTGTTGTGAGTGGGTTAATGCAAACGAAATGTCTAGTGCGGGCAGTAACACCAGCAAAGGAGCTGCTCCGATTCAGACCACTTCGCCAACGGCCAACACCAGTGGGGGCAGTGTGAATGGTGCCACTGCCGGACTGTCGCTGACTCCTCGCTTCACCAACGAGGAGAAGGCCATTCTGTATAATCTGTTCCACTTGCACGAGGAAGTCATCGACATCAAGTATCGCAAGAAACAAAAGGGCAAGTACTCGGTGCGCGACGCTTGGCAGGAAATAGTCGACGGCTTCAATGGACATCCCAGTGTTGCGACGCAGCGAAACCTCAAGCAGATTCAGAAATTTTGGTTAAATGCCAGGTAAAGAGAAAATCAGTTCGGAAGTCCTTGAATTGCGATGGTTTTCCTGGTGGCGGCGGTGGAGTGAGTGCCGCCGACGAGTGGGTTCTTCATTATTCTCTACTTCTGGGAAAAATATGGTAGATTTTCTTTTTTATCTCGTTTTCTGTGTTTCACTGGCGTCTTGCGTATGAGCACCACTCGAAAAATTAAGTGAAATGAAAATGGCGGCAAGGCATTTGAGTTGTGTGTACGAGTGGGACAAAGAGGGATGACACTACAGAGAGTGACAGCGCAGACGGAGGGGTGCGCCATCTGTATGTGACGTGAATTTGAGGGTTTGTTACAGTAGGGCCGGGTAAAATGTGGCAAGCATTTTGTTTAGAAGAGTTAGTGGCGTGCACCTGCCTTTTGATAATTTAATTTGTTTACTTTGATGCTTGCTGTGGTGGAGGAGTTTGTTAAAAACAAGTGGAAATTCGGCGGAGTTTCTATTGCGATTAATTAGTGAGGTGGATAAGTGGTTTTTGTGCGCATACATCACAAACCGCACAGAAACGTGTAAAGTGTAGCAATTGAGTGAAATTTTGGCGGTTAAAAGCATATTCAAAGAAATTGAGCACAATTACTTGTGTTTGTAACTACTGTTCAAGGATTTCAGCTGAAGGTACTTTACCATCCCATTTGAACTTGAAAAAAGAATGTTTGTGCCGATAGCCAGAGGCAGCAAATAATTGGAAATAACATATTATGCGAAGTTTTTCCACAAGTTTTTAAACATCTGGTATTTTCAGTGATGTAGTAATGAGTAATTGGGTACATGACGGAATTGTTCTTTGGTCTCTTTCCTTTCGATAATGCATTCGAATACCATAGTCAAACATAGTTTCCTTACGCAAAAGTTGGATGGAAGGGAACGAAATTGGACTAAATTTGAAATGTGATCAAATGCAGTCTCGTTAGGCAACAGATCTTTTGCTTTGTTTGCCAAAACAACATCATCCCAGGAACGATTTGCTTGTCTCCGGCGAATGTTATTTGGTCACAAGTTTTTGTAATTCAAGAACAATTCGAACATAAACTGATCCATAGTGCAACTGGGCGTCCGTTCATGTAAGTTCTCTCTATATTTTCGAAATGTTTACCCGAATGACAGAGGTTTTCAGTCTTTTGTGCACAGCAAAGAAAAGTTCTTGCATAGGACAACATCCCCAACAGAAGTGCTTGCGATAGATAAGTAAAACGGTAGACCAGACCACGATGGATATAAGAAGAACTCAAATAAGAACACTTCGGAAGAAATTTTTCGTGAAATTTAGAGGTTTTGGACTGTAAAACTTACTAATGGCGCGACATTCGCGTAGGAAAATAGAAATATGCTACGTCCACATTGGTTTTTATAGATCAATCGCTGCTTTACTATAGGCACTGAATTGAGCCGTTGGGCACTTGAGGCGTTATTCGTTCATTATAGATTGGAAACCATGTACTCCCCGAGATCCCTTATTTATTAACAGAAATACCTTGTTAATGAAACAACTTCCAATTTAGATACGAACACGAATAAGAACTTTCGTGAGACAGCAACAAGAATGGAAGGAACCTTCTGGTAACACAAAGTGGTTGCGGAAACAAAACTTGAATAAGTGGATCACGGTTGGAACTGTGTCCTTATTTTCAATTACAGATTTTCTAATGACATCCACGTAAACAGAGAGCTCAAGTTTCGTTCACTGATCAGTAATCTTCTCAAAGGAACTATATGTCCGCCTTTTTCAAGATTATTTGAAAAACATTTCAATTAATGATAAAACGACTGCACTAAGATCACTGGTTTCCGCTCAGTGGGCCATAAGCAGATGACAATATGGAGGGCGAACATTGTAAGAAGGCTTTACTTCCTGACAGTACTAAATGAGTTCCGCGCTCTGATTTAATCGCGGGCGTAGCAGAATTCCAATAAAACTAACCACATCGACGCCTTTTTGATCGCGGTTTGTTCTGTTCGATTAGACTGGTTTTCAATTGTCCCTAGAATGAAGTCTTTATTCTGCTCTTCGGCTAAAGACGCTCACGTTTAGTTACAGCATCTTAAGTAGTCTGGAGTTGGGCGGTTTCACCTTTCATTGAAGAACCTATAGGTCTAAAGAATCACTGCCAGAGGGGGTAGCAATCGCATTTTTGTTCCACAGAACTTTATAAGCATTAGAGAAAAGACCTCTCGGTCTTTGTAACCAAGTCTGAGTTTCAACAGTGATATAGTTTTTTGTCTGTTGGTAGTTACAGCCTTCTGTCACTTTCACAAACAAATGCCAATCAGGACAAAAGGTACATTTGCTCTAATCATAGATTTTTCTTCGATAGCCTTTAACTGTATCAGAAAAGAACAGTTTTTACGGCTAGGTGTCATGTGAGAGATGCGATTTTAACCTTTTTTATGGTTTTTCCTTGTCACAGGGACGGGCAGCGAATACAGTTGATCAGCAGTTGAAAAGTTTTGTCCGTTTAGGAAGAAGTGACAGGCCACATACAAAGCTTTTGCATCAGGTACGTTTCTTCCAACTGCGAGATAGTTCAAAAAATGAAGTTTTATGAAGTTGGCTAGTACCAGGGCCTGAAAAGACTTCCATATATTCGTTACTGTGCAGGGAAAGATTCTTTTTTGCAACTGCCATTGTGGCAGTGTAATTTTTCAGAAACCCCGAACATCTCTGTCCGACGCAACCTCCAGTAGAACCAAACGACACCGAACGAAACCCCCAACTACCTCCCTATTTCACACAATTTTCTCTTACTCCTTCACTAAAACGCACTCTTTGCCTCTTTTCAGACTACGCAAACAGTACCCCTTCCAACCGGGGCCATCGAAAAAAGAACGCGCCGCCAACAGCGCAAATGTTGCCGCAGTAGCTGCTGCTGCACAACAGGCTGTCATCACTGTGCCGGCACCGATCAAGTGTGAGCCCGAGTACGCTCTGGCTGGCAGTGACACTCCCGACACCACACACAATGATGAGTACGAAGAAATCGAACTGCACGCGACAACAGTGAATGATCCGCTTACTGTGGCTTCCATGGACGACTCAACAGATGGTCAACAAATCCAGCAGCAGCAACAAATACAGATCACCCAACAGCAATCACAACAGCAGCAGCAACAACAACAACAGCAGCAACAACAACAGCAACAACAACAACAGCACCAGCAGCAACAACAACAGCAACAACAGGCAACTATTCAAGCTCAACAGATCAATGTCGACCAGATCAGCGCCGAGAAGCTCACCCTCAACGATTTGCTGCACTTTAAGAATGCTCGTCCGCGTGAAGAGATCATTTTACAGATCAAACACGCGGACGGAGGACCTATTACCCTTCCATCGCCAACGCGCATCACCATCCCACAACAGCAGACAACAACCTACAATCAAATTATCGGCGAAATTAAGCCCCAGCCGCAGACGCAGCACATCCAAGTGCAACAATATCAGACGCAACAAGTTCAGCACCAAACCACCCAGCAATTGGCACAGCATCAGCTTCAGCAACAATACAGTGCGGCGAATCCGACATATTGTACTTACACCACACAGCACTTGCCACAGGTTTCTACTCCGTCGAGCATTGCCCAAGCCAGTTCGTCGGCCAATGCGACCAGCTATATGGTCACCGAGTCCTTCGATGACAAAATCAACTATTTCAAGTTAAAGGAGGCTGAACTGCGCTACAAGGAGATTCAGCTGCAGTTGGAGCAGAAGCGAATCGATTTGTCGCGAATGCAGGAGGAGCTGAAGCACCAGAAGGAGATGCATCGGTTGCAGGTGGACGAAATGAGAATCAAGATTAGAATTTTAAGTGAAGAGGAGAAGCGTTTAAAAAATAAAGAGAATAGATTAGAGAGTTAATTTTTAAGAAGAGAATGGCTTTTAATTCGCTTTTTGTTTCAGGATGGGATCGGGTTGTTGAGGATGATTTGCAGCCCTTCTATGAGTCGATCTGTAGTAGATGGAAACCCAAACCTGCAGAAGTGTTCTGCATATACACGCAGACGTTTTTGTTTAACTGAAAAAGGTAATCTTTTGGGTACGGCTGATCCGCAACTGGAGAAGTGAATTTGGTTAAGAGAGCCCAGATTTTGTGTCTTTACTAAGATGTTCAATGCGCCTTATCTTGAATATGATTTCGTGTAGAAGTAATTGAGTCATAAAGAGGTTTGTCCTAGTAGTGTAGTGTGAGGATCTTTGCAAAACTCTATTCAGGCGAACATCAGTTGTGATTGGGTTTGTTTTTTGAGTCCCAGTTTAATAGTAAGGCGAGGCATACGGACATGCATTGGCCATCTAAAAAGTAATGAAAACAACTTGCACTCACCTATTTCATGCTTCCTCTTGCCCTTTTTCTTTTTGCCATTGTGCTCGTGGTTGGGCTTGGTTGGAAAGTTTCCCAGCGGAGTGGATCCCGGTTCGCCTTGGACTGGCTTCGGCAGCACTTGCAGCAGATTGCTTTCGCTTACCTATGGACAAAACAAAATACATTCTCCAAGCCGTAATGCCACCTTCACTCATCCATCACTCACCTCCCCAACTTCGTTCTTGGCGAAGCACTGCACAATTCCGGCATGTCGTTTTTGGACGCGCTTAATCACCAACCGCCTGCCCTCGTGATAAGTCTCATTATCTAGTGAAGTGTCCTCGCCATTGATCAGCCAGTATATATCCGGAATGGGATTGCCCGTCGCCGAACAATCCAGTTCCAGAGAAGCCTCCTCATTTGTCAGTGTCGCCGCCGGGCCACGCAGTATCACTGGCCGCTCCAGTACGTGCAACTTTATTATTTGCACCAGCACTGGTGAAATTCCATTGTCCAGCCGACACACATAGGTGCCTCTGTCCTCTGGTGCCACATTTGTTATCTGCAGTCCATACGGCAGGGTCCGCGTGCGGTTGTTTTCAATGTTCAGCAGATCGGGGCTGCTCCATACCGCCGCTGGCGGTGGACTACCCACGCCTGGACACTCCAGCACGATCGTCTCTCCCGGCTTCGCTGTCACGTTGTTTCCCGGTGGAATGAGAAAGTTCGGTGGGGTACGTTCGGTGTAATCGATGCGAACGTCGATGCGCTGCGGCAACTGCACTTCAATTCCGGTGATCGCATTCATCGCGGAGCAAGTGTAATTGCCTGAATCCTTGGCCGACACCGAACTCAGAACCAGAGCTCCCGACGAGGGAAGTGTCTCGGCTTGGGGAACCTTAATGCCGTTGCGATAGAAACTCCAAACCGCTGGCGGATTCGATGTGACTGTGCCACATCGGATGAGAATGCAGTTCTTCGGAGCCAGACTCCATCGGACAGCGTTGCGCGAATACCCGTTGGCGTTGTCTACACTGATGGATGCGAGTGTCAGGCGCGCCATCACCGAAGCTATCTTCGCAGATCCAAACCACGTCACACACTGGTACTCGCCCAGCGTATCGGGGCTCACATAGACGCGAAGTTTCGACACACGTTCCTCGTTGGACACATTGTCGTCTGTCTTATCCTGAAATGAGTCGGCGGGGTGCGAATTTGAATGCCGGAACCGCCACTCCACTCGATCGGGCACCAGATTCAGTTCGCACTCGAACAGCACCTCGTCGCCCTTTGGTGCGACGATCGACTCTGGCGATCGCACCATGTGAACTCCAAGCGATGTCGGCTGCTGTGATGTCATCATACTGGAGCTGTTTGTCAGTGTTGTCCCCTGCGTTAGCAACAGCAGGACGATGGCTAAGAGGTGGCAATGTGTGGCATTCAACATGGCGGCGTATCTCGATTTCTGAAATAAAAAAAGAGAACAACTGGATAAGAAGGCGAATGGCAATCGGTTTTTTTTATTGTTTTATTCAGCGGGACAGGTGAAGCCTTAATTTATTGATGGACACTTTTTCCATCCCAGAGAGCAAGATGGATAAATGGCGCTCCTTCTCATAAAATTTGATGGCGGAGATCGCAAGTTAATAGCTACATGCACGAGGCGAAGTACACAACGAAAGGGGGATGAGCATTCCACTGCAACGAATGCCATAAATCAAAGAGAGGCCCTTGGTCGGTCTGGATTAATGAATTCATATTTCTTTTTTGATCTTTTGCTGCGCGCATTTTCTGAGTTGTTCCCTTTGAAAATGTCCTTGATATTGTTTGTTTTAATATGCGACTGTGGCAAGAAAGCCAGGTGCGCATGCCGCGCAAAGAATTGATGCGGGGACAGGTTTATATGATTGGAGGCTTTAGGATGCGGAGCGAGATAAATTTGGAATGGTATGGTGAGGAAGAATGCCAGTGGGGGTCTGCAAGGAGGTTCGTAAAGTAAGTTGGCGGTAGCAGTTCTTCTAATGAGGTGATGGGTGGTGTCATTTTGGGGAGATTTGTATCGAAAAACTTGAACCTACTTCTGAATTTATGCGACAAAAGTAATAAGAGCGCGATTCAATTGGATAAATGTTTGTTGTTGAGCCTTTTCACACCAAGCCAAATACCGGGTTTTCGCGAAAATAAACGAAAACTTCATCGAAAACAGAAGTTTTCCCACACATACCTATTTCAGTTTTCAAAACGAGTCGTTTAAGGTCGTTTTCCACGAAAACACCACGAAAACGACTTCCAATCGTTGGGTTGTTGAAACAAACACACCTTTTGCAACATTCAGCAAATTCAGCAATACGTCTGACTGAACAAATCAGAGACAATATCCCAGGGATATTTCTGAAACAGAAAGTACGCCAACTTTTGAATTTCAACTGAGGAGTTGAGAATTAAAGTAGTGAATAAAAGCAATTTTCAACTTGCCACTCAACTCAGTCCTTCGAATCAACTCCGAAGTTGGCTAAACTCGGATTATCGAACGATAGTGAATAAAATAGCGCTTAATAATACTCTGGGTGGAACCATACGAATGAGTTCTATGTGTACTGAGAGGTGATCGTATATACGGGTATAGCAAGTCTTGTTCATGAAGTTTAGAAGAAAGAACAAGTGACGAGAGCTATTAACACTACACCACAATTGCCTGCAGTCAGTTTTTGCCCAAAAGAGACAATCTACCGCGTTAAAACTTGAATTGGTAAAATCTTCTTTTCTGTTTATCCCTCACGTTATGTCCCGTGACTCACATAAGTCATAAGCCCGATGAGCCGTCTTCCATCGATCACAAGATCCTTTTATCAGTCTGACTAGTCGCCTTGAAAATATTAGGGATTGCACACCAGTCTCAAATGAAACCTTGTTTGATAAACTTATCATGGGGTGGCTCACTCGCTCCACATCATCCCACGAGCTAATCCTTATACCACTGGTTCAGTTATTTGTTACTTGTTCTTGTTATCTTTCCAACCCGCACAAACCATTGCACTTACGAGGATGTGATGCTTATCAGAATCACACAAGAAACGTAGTTTCTTCTGCATTCCATTGGCAACTTTTAACATTTACGACAGTCATATATAAAAAAAAAATACGAAATCCAACCAACCCATAAAGCCAGGACGACTTTTCTGTTCCACCAAGAGTAACCTGCTGCTCCTCCACCGCATGTGACCAAGGCAACAAAAAAAACCGAACAGAAACAGGTTCAACCTCCGAGATATCGATTTTTTATTTCTCCTTCATACATCGCGTTCGCTTCATTGTTTTTCTGTCCAGCCCCAGACCGAAAGTGCGCACTGTGTAACCCGATAGCCCGCAAATTGCGCATGCGCAAAATTTGCGTGTGATTTAGCGATGAATGCGATCGCTGGTGGTGGTTGTTGTTGAGGATTTCGGTGTTTTTTTTTTTTTTTTTCCTTTTTTGCTTGTGTCCAGGGCATGCAGTAAAAATTAATTTTCTACTTTGTCCATCCATCCGTCCATCTGAATCTAAACTAAGGAATTTTAAGTTTTCGTTTTTGTTCGCTTTGTGTCTTTTCGGGCAGGACTTGAATTTTTGTGTGTGCGCTGCGCGAAACGAGTAACGAAAAATTCACTTTTGATCAAACGAAACGGACATGCGTCTGACGGTCTGACCGGCCAAAAGGAGACGTAGATGGAGATGTAGCTGTAGCGTGTAGCAGTAGGGTTTCTTAATTGAACGTGCAAAGGTATATAGGATATGGGTTTACATTTTGTCATGTACATGTGCATTGTACGTATGTTTGTGCAACGAATAGTGTAAGTTCAGATGTAAACGACAGTACGAGGGACGACTTTGAAATAAGTTCTAGTTTATTAAAAGGCAAATTTTAGGCAACTTCTTGGGCTGTTTCCAACAGACACTTTAGCTCGACTTCCGGAAAATTTGCACCTCGTTGATGAAGATGATTTCACGTTCAAAATTGGGTTCCTAGACAACAACAAACCGCGTTGTCCATATGCTCCTGGATCAGTTGGATCGTTTACGCGAGTAGGCCCAAGTCCCGACGTAAAATTGCCCAAGTTGAAGTCTGCGAAAGGCCGACTTCTTGTGCCCCTGATGTACATTTTCACAGACCGCGGCAATGTTTTTCACCGATTTGGCTTTTTCTTGGCGTTTGGGTGTGAACTGATTGTCTACGCTCAGAAAAAAAAACCTTGTTAAGCGAAGAATTTTGGGTTTTTCAAAAATTGTAAGCGAAAAGTTGCTGCCCTAACAATTAGCTTTTGTAATAAGAACTCGTTTTTGAGTTTTCGAAAATCAAGTTACTCAGTTTAAGAACGATGTACTCGACATAATTATTTTCTCTTTCTGAATGTGATCAAAAATGTAAAATTGTTTTCTTAACAATAACTTTGTTGGGTTAAGTTTGTTTTGTTTTTCAAAATGTTATCTTTCAACAATGTAAGTTCTTGCCGAAAGTATTTAAATATAAGTGCGTTTGCTTGGTTGCGTGTTTAACGGTTCGTTCAAGAATTTATTCCTGAGAGTAAAACTATTTGTTCTTCGCACAAGAACGTATTCTTGAACTGGAAGACTAAAGTAACTGTAAACTTCTTTAAAACAAATTCCAAAAGCATTTGCTGATGATCAACGCGGCAGTGAAGTGCAAGTAATTAAAGATGCAGAGTAATAGTGAAGTGATTTTAATTACGGTTACAGAAATAAATAACTTTGAACATGCCCTCGATTTGAATTTGAGTTGGGCAATATCCTTCGAAGGGATCGTAGCTTTTATGCACACAATTGACTCGTGGTTGGCATGTAGAAAGTTTGTTCAAAAGGATTTTCCAATGAGAGGTGTTATTGTGAATGACCCGCTATTTCGGTAGCTGTCACTTTTAAAGCTTTTATTCTTTGACATTTGACAAGTAGAAACTACGCCATTATGGAACGATACACACTTCAACAACGTCGTGTCTTTGCTGATTGGGTCCTTGAAATGCATGACAATGATCCGGAATTCCATCGAAAAATCATCTTGACTGATGAGGCCCATTTCCACCTCGGTAGCTACGTCAACTAGCAAAATTGACGCATCTGGGGCTCGGAAAACCCAAGAGTTATTGTTGAGAAGCCTCTCCATCCTCAACGTGTGACTCTTTGGTGCGGTTTATGGTCCGGCGGGGTCATTGGAGCTCACTTTTTCGAAAATGAGGTTGGATCAACAGTAACGGTGAATGGATTGCGCTATCGAGAGATGATTAATGATTTTTTATGATCGGAGTTGGATGGTATTGATCTGGACAACGTTTACTTTCAACAAGACGGCGCTACGTGCCAAACAAGCAACGAAAGCTTTGATCTTTTACGGGAAAAGTTTCCGGACCGTGTTATCTCTCGACGAGGTAATCACAATTGGCCACCGAGATCTTGTGATTTAACACCTTGCGACTTCTTCCTTTGGGGCCACGTGAAAGATAATGTCTACGCCAACAGCCCAGCGTCGATTCAAGACCTCAGAAATAAAATTCGTGAGGCTATCGAGGACATAGGGCGATTTGGTTATGGAAAATTTCATGAAAATGATATGGTCCCGTATGCGTGCTCGTGGTGACCATTTGGCTGATGTTGTTTTTCATTATTAACGGCATACCTTACACTTTATTTTGAAATAAACATCCGATCATTTATCTCAAAAAATGGCATTTTTCTTTGAATACACCTTTCTTTGAATAGGTTGTTGATTCGCAGGCATAAAAGTAAGAAAAACGTCGGAATTGAAAGAAAAGTTAGTAAATAAACATTTTAATCTATAGATACATATGCTTTTGACAGAAATTTATGAATTTAGGTTGAATTCTTTATTTAAATTTTTCCCACAAACATTTATTATTTTTTACATCGAGTATTTCAGCGCTGCGGAGGTAAAGGCTAAAACTTTTATTAGCAAAACTTCCATCTTGACATTAAAATGTTTGATGTAAACAATGCGTTCTAAAACTCAATCGTCGGATTCAATCAGCAACGCATCAGCATCGCAAAGAAGCAGTGATGCCGCATCACTGCGCAAATGTTTGACGTTTCTAAACTTGCACACAAACTCAGCTTGGGTATGTTTGCGATCGCTAAACTCGAAAAGAACTCCGTCCGTTTAAATTTTAAAACAATATTGCACTCGAATACGTGTTTATTTCTGTACAGAAAAAACAAAATTACATTTAAAAAGGGGCATGGCATCTCCAATAAAAAAAAATATAACAAAAACATTGCCAAAAAGCTAATTTCTCGGCACTCACGAGAGTAGCAGCTGAAGTTGTATTTTATTGAGTGGAAAGCCGATCGGTTCGACTTGAAAACTAAACGTTTTAACACGTCCTACAGTATGCATAAAACGAATACTGAAGGAAGTTTTACTTTCTGTTCCGTTTCTTGTTAAACCAATATTGGGGGCGTTCGGATATTTACTTTATGCAGTGGGTTCGTCAACTCGAATTGTCTGGACTAGGTATAGGTACGAACGCGTCAACTTATTGTCAACCGTAGGTCACTGTTCCAAGTTATCCAGTTCCGTATTAAAAGCGACATTAGTATAGACTTGTCGAAAGGAAGCTCCCAAGTTTTTTGACAAGAACCTATACTCAACATGTTTAGAAAGGAAAACCCATTTCAGTGGATCGATCAAAGAAGTCTCAGTCGGACTCAGGGATATAGAAAAAATATGTCATAAAAGGGTGTAAGCTTCCGCTGACCACCCTACTCTATCTGTACGCGGACCGCTGAACAAGTGTAATCGACAACCAACAACAATGCTAACCTGATACTTGCAAATCCCACCCAAGCTACGAAAGACCGACAACCATTCGTCACAAATTCACACCTGAACATCATAAATGTCGAATAAAAAAGGACTCGACAAAGACAAATAATTTTGTGAGACCTCTGCTTCGTTTGGTCGTTCGCCCATCCACCCACGACTCTCATCATGACCGGATAAAATCGTCAATTCCAAAGCGGAACATCCCACTATACAGACACATGCACGCATGCAGCACAGAGCCTTGCTTCTAGCCCATCTCTAACACACGTTCATTGAATCTAATTGCGGCAAATGAACCCATGACCAAATAACCAGAACCAGATCTCTGACAAGAACCTGCGCAAAAAGCCGATGCTATCGGCAAACCACATTCCAAAGAATCGATCGCTGCGGTATAAAGAAAAGTTCTCACTAAACCCCCCCGCTCACCCAATTCTTACCGCTCTGCAGATGATGATGATTCCAAGTCTCTAATGTTGTACTTTGAAGAACCTCCTTTCGATTTGTGTGTGACCTCCAGACGCACTTTACGGAGTCACAGATTAAGTAAATCTAGGAAAGACCCAGCCACACGTTCAGCTCAGAGCACTTCGCCAGTGAACCTTCTATTGCACACTGGGGTACTGTATGCAAGTGTTGACTTCCTTTTGGTCGAGTGTTTTGGGTTCAAATTTTGTTTGACTTAGAAATGCATGCGGTGCAGGTACCGCGCGCCGTTTAGTATCTTGTGTGTTGTATCTACGAATTACAAGAGCAATGGTATACACAGGTAGTTCATGCACCGATCGACAGAATGAGATAAAGAAGAAGGAGAAGAAGAATCCGTAGGAGAACAATATAGGAGGATGAGAAAAATAAAGCGAAGGCAAGACACATGCCAATTGAATGATGAAGAATGCTGTACAATGCACGTTGAAGTGGACGATGATGCTGCATTCCTGCATCAGAATCAGAATCTCCTGCCAGAGAAAGGGACCTGGCTTCAGTCGTTGTCGCTGGCACAATATAAGATGCGACGATACTCAACGGACGGTGATATGTGCTGTTGCCATTGGGAATCAGGAGGATAAAACAAGAAAAAAAAAAAAAACTCTTTAGTTGCCACCATTGCGTCGTCCGCTCGAAGAGGTGGAATTGAATTGAAAAATAAATATCAAAGGCGTCCACGCAGAGACGACCGACGCGACGGCTTACAGAATACAGAAAGCGAGAAAAGGGGTGAAGAAAAAAACATTACTTTGTATTTTAAATGCCATTCATGTTGATTTGACAGTTTATTTTGATGTTCGTGACGGAATTGTCAATGGAAATTGTATTTCAAGTGCACGCAGTCGCTCGATATAGGGTACTTTTGATTGTAAGCGCGGTCGCCAGTTCTAGTTAGTGCATTAAAGGCATCCTTTTGCATTGAAAATCATTTGTGTTGGGCCTTGAGGTTGTCGATTGGTGGACATTGGTTTTTAGTGCTAAGACCGATTAACGCACCCAATATGTTTCAAAGAATGTACCTTCATTATGGAATATAGTGCAGTGGCAAGAGTGGCTTCAAAAAATTAATAAATAAATAGCTAGCGCAACAGGTCCGTAGCGACCCAAGGGCTAGCTTCCCACATTCATTCGTTTTGTGTGAGTTTTTCATTTTTGGGACCAGTGGAAGGGATCTACGATTTTATGCCGAGTCCAAACAGCCAATTTGTGTTTTTCCAACACACTATTTTGAATTTTTTCGTTTTAAATTAATTTTAATTACATCTTTCTTTAACTTACATACTCGTACTAGAAAAAAAAAGATTAAATCTAAGTTCAAACTAACATTTATCTTATTCTAGCTTACTGGCTCTCAGCGAGCGCTCTAAACATACTTCGTAGTCCAACACACTAGCTACTAAGCCACTGCGGCTTGTGGCTTATGTCTGTAAATTCGAGCTTTGTTTGATATTTTGAGGTTCGCGATGGGAGTTGTTTTAGTCTGACTGCAAGGGACACGTCGAATAGATGGGATATTTATATATTTTTAGAAACGCTTTTAGATTTTTAGTACCTATGCTTTTTCGAAACACTGATTTTAACAGACCATTGCATATAAATCCCATGTGTAGATCTCTGTTAACTGTTTTTTACATTTTTTACTTTATTTAACATACCTGACACTGGACAGCGTACGAAGAGACCTGGTAACAAATGAGGTTCAAAAAATAAACTAATGGGGTATTCGATTGGGCTTCTCCAGATAAGCTCTCAGATTTCAGATATCGTGTGTCTAATCGAACATTGCAAAATTAGACAAACAGTTTTCTATATGTATTAGCTATTTTTAAAATTGTTTCTCTAATTTTGTAAACTCAAAATTCATATTTAGAACATATTGAATTGAAGTTCAATTGAAATAAAAAGGTCACTTGTTCTTTTTTGTGTTAATATTCAAAGCGTTTTCCAATCACTGGTTAGATTTTATATTAAAACATTCGAAATTTGTATCCCGATTGATTTCTAAATATGTATACATAAATAATTTACAAAAATAGATTCACCCGATGCAATGATTTTCTTTGCAGTAGAAAAACTTCACGAAAACGTAAACAAACTCCACCAGTTGTCAAACTCAAACGCACTTTTTTTTTTGTAAATCTGAAGCAAATCTGAAAAAAAAAATCCAGATTTGCAAAAGTGCTCTGAAATCTGAAAAAGGTCACATTTTTATAAAAAAGTACGCTGAGAGCGCCCAATCGAATACCACAAATAATAAGCATATTTAGTGTCCAAGCTAGCTTTTATGAACTCACAATGCCGAAATTTTCTATATAAATTTACCCATTGTGACCCACAAAATATTTATTTTGAAGGTTAAAAATGATAATGTATAAACCCATAATCTACAACCACTGTCTAACCGAAGACTGGGCTAAACGTGATCGCTGAGGACTGACCCAAACTCAAAATTGTTTGATGTGGTTTTTCAATTGGATGGCCACGACATCTGGGTCCACTTTTTCAGAAATACCTACAGATTTCAACCCAAACAAGGAGATGAAGTAAAGCATTAAAGACTAGCCACAACAAGGTTTTCGCTACATCATGCGGTGAGTCGCGAGTGGTGAGTTACAGAAAACAGGAATTTTCGAGAAAAACAAAAATATAATCAACTAGCTTAAAGCCCGCTTTGCCAGGCATTCGAAAAAAAAAAAAACTTTTTCAACAATTAAGGTAAAATTTAACAAAAAAAAAATATATAACAGCAATCTTCTCCTTTTTTCACCATCAATCGTGTAAACAAAAATAGGTAGCTGGCAATAATAGAAAACTGGATTTTCTAAGTCCATACCGCACATTCCAAGGGTTAACGCTCCGACTTATTGACGGCAACGTCGACTGCAAGGCGAACAGGGAATTAAAGACTCTCAAACTCAAATATCAGATGGAATCATTTGGATGCGAGGAATCAAAAATTCAAAACGTCTTCGGCTGTGAATATTCCCTTCGTTGCTTCTATCGCACTTCCCAACATTTCGTTGACAGCAAGTTTGGTGCCATTTTACAACGTTTTGGTTGGTTGATGTTGACTAATAATCGGCGGTCCAATTTTTATCTGCAATATACTCAATTGTATGAAGGTACCACATACACTTCTGTAAAAAAAATTATTTTGCCAAAGGAAAATCGCCAGCAAAAAACACAAACTGGCTGATTTAAATTTGTGACAGAAAATTGGTGCAAGTGAACAGCTTTGTGCGCCGAGTTGGACGTAGAGAAGAGCACGATAAGTTTGGCGGACTGAACCACGCTTTTTAACAAACGCTTACCACTTCTAGCGTGACGGTTTTGCTGATTTTAAAATTACGTACAGTATTTCCAAACTTTGAAGACTAGTTTACCCTTTTTTTTTTATTAGCAAAAGCCATTAGTTTTCCCTTATATTCGACAAGAAAAATCCCCTTTTTCCTTTCATTTTAATTTGCTAAATAAGCATATAACATAGAAATGTACATATTAAATAAAAATGTCCTTATCTATTAGACGCATAAATATCAAAACGAGTGAACACATTCAGATACACAAAAGTCCTCACGTAGAAGTTCGATGGGCTGTTTTCGTTCATGTTTAATTATAAACAATTCATAATTTGAAATTTTTTAGTAATGAAAATATGGTTTAGTTAAGCTTTTAAAGAATTTACGTTGGAACGAGATTTTGGATTTTTACCCTTTTTGAAGCTTGTCCCTCGTTTTCCCGTTTTCCATTCAAAAACCGCCAAAATTGGCGCTATTCCTCTCGATCTGGGAATCACTGTATGCATGCCATAAGTCCTTGTCTGGGTCATAAAGAGGACTGTATTTAGAGTAACTAATTCTTATTTCAATGAATCATGAAAAAACGCGTCAAAATGCGGAAATTGTACCAAGGATTTTGACCAAAATGCATAGTTAGAGTAAAATTGATGTTTTAAAAATTCTTGCGTCCTCACTTTTCAATCGAATCACCGAAAACGCTAATTTTAGAAACAGCTCGTATCTCGAAAACCACATTTTTCGATTTGGATATAACTTTAAAAACTGTGTAATGCTTATATCCCGAACAATATCTAATGGTCAGTTATAAACTTAATAGTTAAGCAATAGTAATTTTCTATTACTATTTTTGTCTGCATAGTTTTAGAAAAACCGCTCAAACGATATTGATCAAAATACGTATTAAAGTATTCTAAATAAGATCCCGTACTTAGGTATCTTCAAAATATTCGTTACAAATTATTATCAACGGCACAAACTCCATCATAAACAGGTACTCATATACAGACAGATAGCCTGCACATTACACAGCACGATCACCGATCTTGTTTGCATCTTTTGGCGATTCCCGATTTTACTACGCACAAAATAAACAAGTTGGGCACTCTTTTGAAAAGATGTTTAAATATATAAATATAAATATAAATATTGTCAACACTCCCTGCCTATTTATTTGTCAAAGATTCCACGTATAAGTGATGTAATCGGTTGTGACACCTCTTCAGGCAACGGCCGGCGTCATGCTGATCACACTCCATATCCACCAAGCTTCAGTCTATTCATTATGTGGATGCGATACATACTAAAACACACGGAAAACATCCACAAATTAGACACTCGAAATTCATGACCGATTCCCAACACCAGCCGCACGGGCATAATGCAAATGACCCGAATGGACCTCCCAGCTCTACACAGTACAAAAGAGAAAAAAAAAAGACTTCACACAGCAACCGTAGGCACCATACTACACTACTGCCTCAGAAGTGTCTATCAATTATCACATCAATACACTAGATCACACTTATAAATTAGCATAGTTATCACCTGCGCCGCCGCCACGGCGAAACGGCAAGCCGGGAACACTGTGAGCCTCTCTCCAAACAGGACCATAAAGAGAAAGAGTGGAGCTTCGGAAAACAAGCTTGGAGTGTTGAATTAATAAAATTCAATTCTTTATCGGCTACCATTCGATGGTTGGGGTCTGCGCTTCCGTCTTTTGCTGTCAATCAATCAATCATCTGAAAAGGGTGCGCCCTCAGAAGGGTGGATTCTGCGAGTGCAACTCAAAAGCAGCGTCTCTTCTCGCACAGTAGCCCATTTGGCGTCATCGTAAAATTCCAAAAGGACGTAGTGGCATTCCGCACCGCAGATAAGATCACAAGATTGATGAACCAGTTGTGGCACCCATCAGCTTCGAATTTATTTTTTTGTTGCCGATTTGTTTTAAAAGGAGGTGCGGTTGTTCTTAAAATGCCAAATCGTTGGCGATCTTGTCACACAAACTGATCATTTAACGATGGTGGGCTATACGCGCAAACCGGTCCGACATTCTAATGAAAATATATCTCCTGCTGGATCCTTTTCGTTCCTTTCAAAACGTTGAGATTAATGTGGGTTCGTCGCCGTTGATGGGTCTGGACAATGGACGCCTGCAGAGATGCACATCGCTGCGGCCAGCAACGAGATAGAACTTGCAATGTTAATTTATTTAATTATTTTCCAAGTTTTAGCCGCATGTACCCGGGGCTCGTTAAGGAGATTAATGATGGGTGGTGGTTCTGGTGATGTCTTCGGTTTTGGATGGATTACCCGTTTGGTATAATGCGTGGACTGCGTCCAGTTTGAAGTGCAACGAACAAGTCATCAGTTGGCGGCGTGATAAATGCGTCTGATCTCGCCTGGTTTGTCAAAATGTGCTATTGAAGCAAGCAATGGACTGCGAGATGACGGAAGTCAGCGTGAGCATGCGTATTGATGAATTTTTTAAGTGTGTGCACCATGAAAATTGAAAAAGAAGCGAGTACGAACGAGTTGATTAAGCGTTGCCTTTTGACAACTGCAATATTGCGTAAAAGAAATGGTTTTGAAACAGAGAAAATACCACGAGAGACGCTGTCACACGAAAGAAATGCCTTCAATGAATGCAGGACCTTTAATCTTTTTTGAAAAGAAAGGAGACCCCTTCCAATCCTTGTTCTAACTTGGCACAATATGTTGAGAGCCAGGGTCAAGCCACGGGGGCAACTTCGATATGGGCAAGGAAGGCGCGACCCTGGCTCACAACAATGGCGCCCAACGTGGGGCAGTATCACAAAAGGAATATCAACCTGAATGCAGAAACTCGTAGCTTTGCTTTGGGTTCAGTCACGAGAGAGGTCTTGCGAACACAATGAATAACCTATGCCACTGCCCAAGTCACCAACAAAGGAATAACTTGTGTGGAAGATTCTTCATCCAGGACTTTGGTGGCCTTTTCCAGTACACCAATAGAAAAGTTAACGAGCTTCATCGAAGTTCCAGGGATTTTTGTGGTAGCAAATTTTGTATGTCATTTGAAAAAAGGTTTTAATCGGAAAGGAACAGCGTCTTTTGTCTAAAGTGCATCGCTATATGTCAGTATTGACAGAGCTGAGTATTGTATTGAGCGAGCGCAGCATACCCTGAATATAGAATAGAGGAATATAAGGATGACCTGGACTAAGCACAAGCCACGGTCAAGACTTGAGTTGCCGTACTTGGCGATCAGTATAAGAATTTTGACGAAAAACGGTAGACTGGGCATAACGGAAAAGAACAGGCATAGGCAGCCTGTATTTCAAGCAAAAGATTCCGAAACTAGTAAAAGATTTTTTGCAAGCTTGACCTTTCAAGGGAAGTAATGCAGCAAGAGGTTAACTGAAACTTCACTGTTTTTGACTCCAACCTCAGCACTACGTCCCTAAAAATCGATCTCCTCTTAAGCGTCCTTAGCTTCAGGTTCTAGTTAAAAGTTCCGGAATACTAGACATTGTATCTTGAAGTGTAAAGCTATTTAATGGAATGAAATGAAATTTATTTTAGCTTTAAGTCATTTTTATAGCTAAATGTGGGTTTTACATCCACCGAAATTTAAATTAAACAAACCTATTACCTATTCAAGGCTCATTGTGCTGGTCGCTGATAACCAAAACCTTTGATTCCTAACAGCCATGCTATGGAAAATATTAAGCACCGAAGGTACTTGGTCTTAACCCGACCTCAAGTACAGCTAGTTCTGCGATAAAAGTTGTACTCTTCCTAGCATCTGCGACATGTTAAAGGTTTCAAAAGTGAAGACAATTGCGATTAAGCCGGTCCCAATAACGACAACGGCTGCGACGGTTCGGTGTTCAACAGTGGTGGTTACGTTTACATAGTTATGACCATAACTCTAATGCATACTGTCGATGAACTTCCAGGACTCCAAAGCGGCTTTATCAAGAATCCAGTTTTGGAATTAGGGAGCCGGTAAGGTAAGTCCAGGGGTTGAATTACCGCATCCGTGATCGAGTACTACGTGACTGAGTTTGTTATTGTTTTGCATGTAAAATCCACAAAATTCAGTGACGTATTGCTCGCTCACGTATGCGGTAATTTGACCCTACACATCTTTTATTTTGTCAAAGACCCATCTTTATCTAAAACTTCCCGTCATACAGTTACTGGAAGGCCAATTGCATACAGAATGTAACAGAAAGTGCGGAGGAAGCCACCTATAGCTTTAAAAAAGGTGTAACAGAACTATTGGTAAGAATAGGGGTTTACAACCTTTCATTCCTCCAAAGGATATTCGATCTTTTGTAAGACCTTTACCCAGGTATGGTCTTAACGTCGGTTTGGTGGAGTGCACTAGAAAAAACAAAGTGCGACAAGCTGCCCCTTAATCAGAATTTGATCCCATGCTTCATCTCCCAACATTGGACAATGGACATTTTTGACAAACAGTCGGCAGCCAGTACAACTTATAGACTAAAAGTCCCTTTAGAAGTGTCGGATAAATTATCCGATCCTGGATCGGAAACCATGCAGTTTAAGAATCTCGGCGAAAGAAGTTATACTGCGGATAACAAAAAAAGAACTACTACATAAGACCGTGAAAATTACACCTTTAAAATAAAAATTCGACACCCGAAGTAGGTTTTGTGTGAGCATAGGTCAAGGAAGTCTAGCCTCCAGGGCGGAGTAGGTAAATGGATGTCATCAGAATTGCGAAATTTTTTCCGATGATCCGAAAACTGCGGATGCGGAATCGGTGAAGGTTGTTTTCTTCAAAATGCATTCTATACCCGTCTGGTATTTTTGAAACCTTTCATCATGACTTAAAGCTGAGTTATACAGCATGATGCATGAATATTACATTTTTTACTGATAGCCACGTTTAAGTGCGTTTAGGACGTTGTAAAATGATGTGTCAACTTGAGATACCTTAACCGTCGAACTACAGGGAACTTTGATGGTAAAATTCTGTTATCCCAGAGCTTTAACCGAAGGGACCAATCCTTGAAGTGAAGATATGCAGCACACTATTATATTTCGTCAATGCTTCTAAAAATTAATTAGTCTTTTAAGATAACTAAGACATGTAGAGCGGTTGGACATTAACGCTCCGACACGAACAGTCTTCGACTCGAGCCCGGAGGGACAACGCAATAGAGGAAGACCTCGCCTTAGGTTTCGCGCGCAATTGAAATAAACTTGGAATGCACAACCGAAGACAGCGAGCCAATGACATTCCTAACTTGAGTGGCATCCTCCAGGTCCGTCCCTGACAATAATGCCACCTAAGTAAGTAAGTAAGCAAGCAAGCTGAGATGCTATTAAAGCAGAAGAAAGCTGATTGATAGCTCAAAATATTTGAGAAAGCGTTATATTCACTTTTTAAATACGAATTGTTTGAGTAATGTCAGTAAAGTCAGAAAAAAAATCATTATAGTGAAAAACGCCCCCGAAAAGTAGGCGTGGCAATGAACGAAAGCGACGTAGCACCGTTACTTTAAGAAATATTTCAAGAAAAGTTCATCGAACTCTGATCAGTAGCTTGAATAAGTCAACTGGTAACGGATATAAGGTTTACAATGTTTAGAAAGGTTCCCAAAAAACTGAAACAAAATGTGGCAACTATTTGTTAGGGTCCAAAAACGAAAAAGTCAGTCTTTTGCAATATTCCCTTCTATCTAAATGCCCTCCATTAAAACGACTTGCCTACCTCTTCAACCTTTCGAATCAACTTCCCCCTAACGAAACAAATCGTTTTCAGGTAGAACTTCCCCCATTGCCGAGCGATAATGAACGACCACATTAAGTTCCTTTTTTTGTCACCGAAAAGTATAATCCCCAAAGATCTCGCTGTGAGAGGTGAACAAAAACCCCTAAAAATATTGTCCGCACTTATCTCTCCATGGGCACTGAACAGCCGACCATAAACTGGTTACACTTCCAACGAAACCAAATCAAAATCATAACGAAACCAATTTAATTCCCCATCCCTATACCTGTTGCTCCTTTTCGCTTTCGTGTTTGTCCACTTTTTGGTCACTCAGTATATATGGCGTTTCTTTGGCTGGCAAGTTGGAGTTTCCACCTCGAGGATAAGCCATTAAAAATTCATTTCTACTCCACATCCATTGGTCGTAAAAATAAATAAATACTGGTAGGTGCCTCGCTTAAAGTGAGGGGATATCACTCCTTTAATGGGCCTATAATTTGATCTGACTGTTTGTCTCTCTTCGGTTTTATTTTCTTAATAGCTTCTCAATATATGTATGAAATAGAGGACGTCGCCATCGCCGTCGTGCAGAAATTAATCATCCCAAGGAGGGTTGGTCCTTTTTAACCACCAGCGACATGGCCAGCATTCGAAAAGACAATCTATAAGCGCGTGCATCTGTTCCGAGTTCCGAGCGTGAATTAAGATTTCGAGCAGATTTGCTATTCTGATCGCGTGTTACACATGGAGATTCTTTTGAATTTTTTTTTTTCTGTTTGAGCTCGATAACATGAACAGAGAGACGTGGAGAACTCATTAAGTTCAGCACCTGATGCGTTAATGTGAAAACTGTGCGTTGACCTTAAATCATCTCCATCAGCAGTGTATGCGTATGTAGCGCTCGCGCATCATCATGGCCGCAATTCCACAGATTGTTCTGAAGGGGATTTTTTTTTACAAATTTTCTCTTGCTTCTTTTTGGAGTCTGTGTTTTCGGACGGATACAGTTGAGGAGATGATGAATGAATGGGTAACATTGGGAGGATGTTGCCCTGCTTGTATATACACTACTTGGGCTGTTGTTTTAGTTCGTTGTTTTTGGGAAGCGCAGCAATTTAAGGGACAGCAGGGCAAAACATGCAATTGGCATAATTGCACTCGAGATGTATCTTTTGGTGTCTTTTAGTACTGCTGCTGGGTGAGTTCAAATTTAAATGGCCGCTCTTGAGACGGCCGGCCGCGGCGTCGAGGAGGAAAACGCATCTCGCAAGCTTCCTGCTAAAATTGAGTGAGAGCGAGTTGATAGCCCAGCATTAACGAGTGTCAACGAGCTGCGATTCGAGAGAAATTGATTAAGCGCTGTGCGAAGAGCTGTGCGAGGAACTGGCTGCTACTTGAAGATAATTAGGGAAGTTTCTTTTGTCTTTGACCAAGTAGATGTCTATTTTTGCTTTTGCTTTGTCTCTCAAACACAAATTCACTTAGCCAAATGGTAATGAGAAACATGAGAAAATAAGTCTTAGTTCTTATATCGAACCTGATACTACCTAGGAGTATTTATTTTTATTTTACCTAGACAAGATTTGTCGACTACACCGCCAAACTGCTGAAAAGAGTGCAAAAATCTGTCCAACATACGCCCGTCGGAATGACTAATTCAAGATCGGCTGTTCCTATAAAAGAACCAACTTAACCATTTGTCCACGAGTTGAAAAGATTACTCGAGAGCATATTTTTCATTCACGCTCATAGCAACAAATTAAGAAAAAATTAAGTTATCATCAGTGGCAACCATTAGGCTGGATCATTTTTAATGGGAACCTTTTTAAATTGTTTCTCAGCTTGCCTGGGGGTTTCGAAGATTCGCTTTTTAAATAAAGAGAAACTAATATGAGTAATGACCTTAGAGCATATCTAACATACCAACCGGAAACATTGACCAGAGAGATCGACTTTTCTTGTTAGACTACCATAAAGCGAGCAGTGCTGCCACATAGTCCAAAAATTGTGTAGTAGATCCTTAAAAAAAAAGTGCAGCACCTTGGACTTCTATGCAGGAGAAGTAAAAGCTATAGGAAGATAGCATTTGATGATACAGGAAGACCCCATTTGTTTTGTGTGAACATGGGTTTGCTTCTTAGAGAAAAGTGGCTGCTTTCACAAAAGAAATACATTTCTACAAAGGTTTGTGGTTGCAAAAGAGTTTAGAATGTTGATTCGATAGTGTCCTTGATATATTTTGCTACAAGGTATATATTTTAAAGACTGTAATTGCAGAAAAGTGGCAGCCCTGATGTTGAGTTCAAGAACAATACAGGTTTGAAAATTGTATAAAAAACCTACTGCGATTGCAGTAAAGTGGCAGCCCTGATATTGAGTTCAATAACAAAAATGTTTGAAAATTTTATAAAATTAAAACGATATGGTTTTCACACTTTTATAACAAGCGAAGTGATATGACAGACATAAATGCCAACCATAGGCAGAGATAAGACTACGCTTGTGGTTATAAAAGGGAATTTTGGCCATCAACCATCAGAAATTCAAGCTGAGCTGGAGTGTCCTTCCAACTCGGTACAATACTGAACACTATTCCTCTGGGGTCTTCGAAATCATCTCATGGACAGATCGTTTACTTACAATAACCCTATCAGAGCGGTAGGGGGCTTGAAAGCCGGTAAATTTCCGGGCTTGACGTAAGGTCGGCTCGATTGTATGTGGAATTGAACTCCAATCACCATAAAATGGATCACACAGTTCTTATGGAACTTAAACTTAAAACATAGAGCATAACATGGAGCTGTACATATAGTTTAAAATAGTAGGAGCCTCAGATTCAAGCTTTTAGAGAAGCGATCGTTTTCTTTAGTCTAACCCTTGCCTGCACCCTCCGACGTCTTGTCAATAGGAACGGAGATTAAGTGCGGGACAGAAACGGTAATTGGAACATTCAACCCTTAATTTGCACAAAAAAAAAGCAGTTTCCTAGGCTGGTCAAAGTGGAGCGGATCAATAGACGATTTGCCTTCGAACAGTGACCGCAGCAGTCTAACCCCCGCTTGTTGGCTCTTACACGCTGACGGAGTCAATGAACTCAACTGCGTACACCGAAAGCGTGTTGTTGCTCTCTGAAGCCATTTAGACTTTGTTATGATTATGCCTCCCCCATCCGTGGGACATAAGCCGCTCAGGACTCCGAAAGAGTAACCTCTTAAGTTGGCCTTGCGCAAAGTCACAAGAGCTGGATTCAGATTCAGCTGTAGCAGATTCTCGTTTGCCAAGAACATGAGCCATTGTTTCTTCTTCCTCCTCATCTACCTCCAACTTCTGCAAAAATCGGTGTACTTTCGATTCTCCGGTACCTTCGATTGTGGTAAATTTCCCTTTTTGAGGGAATATTTGAATTCGAAATGAGCTAAAATTCCCTTTTAGTGGTTCAAAAAAAGTTGTTAAAAGAAGTCTTTCTTAGGTTGCAGTGAAAACCTGTATGTGGATGCCAAACCAGGCGATTCGCATTTCGTTCGTCGAAGTAGATTATACGAACTCTCAGAAGAAGAAAATGCGTCAAGCTTTACAAATGGAGATCTTTGTTTTGTAATAAATTTCAATATTGGATAAAGTTCTTCGTTTTGAATAGCTTTTTCTGCATAAGACCAACCACTGTTTCTTGGCCAGTCAAATATAACAACACGGGTTGTCATGATGGAGGGCTTATTTGATAAGAGTCTTTCCACTTGATACATGTATAGTTTGAAAAAAGATTCGCCTGCGATTTGCCAATATCCACGTGGAAGAATGTTCGCTTATCATTCACCAATAAGAAAACGATCGCCCAGTTATTGTTTCAATACTTTTCAAAAGTGATACCTACCGAGATTTTCACTGAGTCCAAGCATTTTTGTTTACAGATTACATCGTGTAACTGGCTCAAACACACATATGTAGTGGGATTTTATAAAGAAAAAAAAAACGAAAATCATTTTCGTTTTTAGAAACGAAAGAAATATTTGAAAAGCGAAAACTTGCTTCAGATGACTACTGTCGTTTTGTGTTTGCTCTTCGGAAACTTTTGACATTTAAAATTTTAGTTTAAGCCTTTTTAAATTGGACTAGTTACGATATTTAGAATTCTTAAATGAATGTACCTACAAAAGGGAAAAACAGTACTAACGACGAAGGTTAAAAACTTTAAAGGAAAGGTTGAAATTTTTCGCTCAATTTTTGTTAAGAAGTCACTTGACAACGCGTCGCTTTTTTTAAACAAAAAAGAATTCAAGTTTTATAAAGTTTCTGGGAAATTAAAAAACAAACAAATTTAAAGATAGATTTAAGGCCGAAAGGCAATAATTTTAAGGATAGAATTAAGACAAATGTTAGCTTTAAATTAGATTTAATCGTTTTTGTCTAGGATGTAAGTTTAATGAAAGTTACAAATAAAAAAAATGAATTTAAAATGTAAAAAAAATGGTAAATTTCGAATTGGTATCCGATATTTTAACGAACGTGGAATTTCTTAAAGCCGCACTGATAGGGGGCAATTTGTTGTCACGTCTTGACAAATAGTTTCAGACGTTCACACAGTAGGACACAAACGACTTTCAATGCGATATTAAGGAGACTGATGCTTCTGTTTAGACGGTCCTTTCAATCCATCCATCAGGAACCCATAACTTCTTCCGATCGAATTTTGAGCCTGAGTATGCCCTCCATCAAATCGTCTGACAGAAGTTAATTAAGCGTGCTGTTGGAGAGAGCAACAACTTTTTTACAAGCCTCGGCAGGTCTTGTAGGTATTTCCAAACAAGATCAGACTTCATTCAACATACTGTAGGTACTTATTTTTTTCGACAGTCTATATGTTTTCCCCAGGGAGAGGTTTTTTTTTGTTCTTTTTGTCAGGAAGCTTGAGCTTCACATCGACGTCAATTGACGAAAAGGCTTTATGAACCTCGTAAGTGTCGGCACAGAATTTTTGGAACAGCGATTTCAAAATCAAGTTAGCGACACAGGAAATGATTGGGGATGAGGTGGGCTTGAGTCACGGCTCTTTTATTAATTTTCAGTCGATAAAATCTGCCCGAAACTAGTGTTCAAAATATTAAAAAACCAGTTCACACTTACGGATTGGATTTGTCAAAAAAAATTTAATAAGGCGCTCTAATACTGTAGGCTGATCCTCGCAAAAGTGGTCAAACGGTTATCCAGAGACAGTGCAATATGTTCTCAAATTTTACACCCATAACCTTGGCTTGTGCTTGATAATCAACATTTTTGTGTTTTCCTTACATATAGAACAAGAAACCTGACCCGTCCCCATCTAGCCAAACCGCCTGTCACCCCGACTTAATACCCTTTGTTTGGAAGCAATTCATTTAATCCACGCACCACACAGATAACATAGCCCACTACTCGTTTCTATCGAACAAAATATCGATTTATGTCAATCAATAATGATACGAATTCGCTCCCCAATCTCCCCCAATCTCTTTGATGGCCGCAAAATGAACAGAATCACAATAAAACAAGAACAGAAAAGAGTTTTTAACAAAATACCGAAAGAGCATCAAGATCGGATACACGATCGGATCGGATACGATCGGACATGAGAATGGCGGAACTCATAGAAAACAGACACGGATACAATTATACAAGAAATTTGATACATGATCGCTGTTCGGTCAGGTATCACGATCATCAACAGTATCGTTTTATTGGTGTTCGGCCAAGATCGCCATTACTCTCCGCTGGGTTGTGTGTTCAATCGGCCAGAAAAATGTTGAAACAAAAAGAAGACAACCAGAATGGGTATTCGTGTTCTGAACAGAAGTATCTCTCACAGTAAATTGTCCAATTTAAATATTATTTGGCCACAGTAAGAGATCGCAGCTATTCGCTAATTACCTAGGCACACAGCCGCGCGAATAAATATCGCTTCCGATTGTCGTGAAATACATCTCACGCATATATTGTATCTATTAAATATTAACGACATCGTCATTATGAGTCTGGCTAATTTATGATCGGCTTTTATGGTGGTAATTAAATTCTTTACGGTTATTAACAGGGAAATAAACAAATTTCGAGGTTCAGCTTAGATTGAGAAAGTATTTGGTGTAAATTTAAATCAGCACATCGGAGGAGGATTAAAATTGAAATTCCTCCGGACCGACATGAGAAATGTCCGATTTAATTCGCTAAGCAAAGATAGAGAGGATGCCGCCAGCAGACATTCGCCATTCACCTGTGTGAGGACTGGGATGAAGCCTGAGCTTGCTGCCGGCAAGGAGGTATTTAATCAAAACGAAGTGCTCCGTGTCAGTAGATTGTCAAAACTGGATTACGTTCCTTAATTAGTTTTGCATATGTTTCCAGAAGGGAACACACTTTCAATTAGAAGATGGAGATGCGATTGCGCACACAAACCTGCGGCACAGAGTGTTGCATGTCATAAATTGCAAGATATATGTGACAATGACAAGCGATAAATATTCGAACGGTTCTGCTTTCGAATTTGATTGCTGATTGTACAACTTTTACTTGCGTCAAACTGACGCGGAGGTTGTCTTGGCTTGATGGCTGCAAATTAATTTTATTTATCGTTAGAAGAAATCACGTTTGCATTGGCCACACTGCAAAATTGGGGACAACGACTTTTGTCCACTTCTTAATTGGCTGCGTGCATGCGAGTACGGGAATAAGATCAGTGGCAGGCGCTGGAAGTGTTAAAATTTATTTAGTGGCCTTTTTTTCTAGCTGTGGTTAAGTGGGGATGACATTGGTTTGAGGTGGTATAGAGTCATTGACAGACAGTTGTGGCAAACACCTGCAGTGGGAGGTGGTTTTCAGTGACTTAAAATTTCACACGCACCGACGGTCCTTCTCATAGAAAATTTCGACCTACCCGTGCCCCGTTAAGTATTTAAATTAAATACGCTTCCAAAGCCATAACTTTATTTCGCAAAACTCACAATATTCAATCATAATCATGGCGGAGCGAGAGAGGTTTTTAAAAAACTACTTTCATCAGCATGTTACAGACCCTTTAGAGGTTAGGGTTGGTTGAAGTGGGTGGCAGCTAACGCCCGCAAATTTAGACAGTTGGATCAAATATATTTCTCCATACCCACTCGTTATAGTAAGTTGATCTTCTAATGAAGCACAATAACCTCCCAGAGTCGCCTTTTGACAAGATCCCCGTGATCATTAAAGTAGTAAGTCCCTAAGTGTCGGTATTAACAAGATCGCCGTAGAAAGCCCCTAAGTGTTTCCAATGAAGTGGAATAGCGTCCTGGTGATGGTATAACCAACCTTACTGAAGAAAAGGTGAAATTTTCTTCTATGACCGAGCACAGGACAGGTGGAGAAAAGGTATCCTCCTTCTCATCATATTCTCTGTAGCTTCAACCAAACCACAAGGCCTTGGGTTGGGAGCTTTCCCTTCAGATTCTCTATTTCTTTGAGGATTGTACAGGCAAAAGCGACTGCGAAGTTGCATTGAAAGATATAGTTTAAGGCAGTTTCATTTGCTGGGCCATCAAGAACCGAAAGTTCAAGTCTTTAACGAAATATGTCGAAACGATACTAAGTATACGTATTCTTAACACGTTTTGAGGATCAATGTTGTTAATAGGTAGGTTAGAAATGAGAACGTCTACCACTTGTCAAATTGTTGGCTTGCAGCTGGGTGAGGCTTAGTTTCCATATGAGGTAACCCGAAGCTAAAGCGCAGTCAGCATTTTGGAATAGCTCTGGTATGAGCCTCATATAAACTGTGCCCAGGGATACAAGCCATTAACGAGTTCTATTGGGTGCTTTGAAATAGCCCGTTGAAGTAGGTCCAACACAACAGAATCGAACCGGAATTTTTTTGAATGCAAACTATCACAAACCTCAAGGCTAGACCTCTGAAAGACCTTTTAGTGTTTACCGACTGCCCTTCAAATACGCAGGAAAATAACATAAAATGGCAAAAACTTTGTAGAATATATATCTGTTTCGGATGCGGGAGTCGAAGTAAAAACACCGAAAAAAGCCGTTTCGCGAGCGTGGCAGAAATATGGAGGTAGCCAACGGATGCAAGAATCGCAACACAACTTATCTAGCCAATTCTGTATAGGCGAGAACCTCTGCAGACGCTCCGTGGAAAGACTTTATGGACAAAAGTCCATAAAAGTCCAAGAACTTTAGGAAAACCGATACATTGCTGAAAATATTCAGTAAGGTATAGTACGGAAATCGTCTCTCGTTTGAAGAGTATCCAAATTTGCAAATGTGGGCACATCAAAAGGTGCAGCTGAATGAGGTCTTAATTTAACAAGACTGCAACATAGGCAAATGACAAGAAATCTTCAGGCGTGTGATGTGGGTTAGGTCAGAAAATTGTGCCCCATCCCCACATGGTCCGAAATCACAAAAACAATGAAGCCAAAGATTCTTTAACACATTCGTTTGGACAGACTTGCTTTGAGAAGGCTTTACAGAAAGGGCTAGCTAAGGAGAGAGTTGTAGAAAAAAACTACGGGTATGACCGGTCCAAACATCAACTCTGTTTAAAGACTCAGCCATTGTATGATGAAACGAATACATTTTGATGCGCCCTCATGTCCAGAGTCCAGCTCGTTTAAAGTATATCGACTCCGGACCTCGTGTAGTTGCAGAAACAAGCTTTTCAAACTCTTGAGATAAAACAGTTCAGTTGGCTTACTCTTCAAAGAATACGAAACATATGTACCCATATTTCTGCCTAATAAATCGGTCGTTAGGGTCTTTTTTAATTGGTACTCGAAAAGTTTGAGGAGGACACCTTGAGTAGAACCTCCATAGCTGTCGATATATCACCAGTGTAACTTAGTCATCAGGAGTGTTTTTTTAACTTATTTCAGTCGTAACCATCATAGTACCCAGAGTAAGCCTGCGATGGTTTGGATTCCGTGGCACGCCTTGGAAGCTGCTTTGTAATCATATAAATCAATAGAAGTATAGTTTTCTTTTTTGTCCTTCTATATCATCAGTCAAAACATACTCCGACAAAAATTATGCTGCCTTGACCGCAAAAGGTAAATTCTTTTGCATGGATATTATTAGACAAACACCCTTAAAACGAACTTAATTTATGTACGGAAAAGCTGATGAAAAATCGGATAAAATGCAATAAATACCTTAACCAATAAATAATAGGTTCGTAAAGCCCAAGCTCAATGATTTTGCCTTACGTTTAATTTAATTTTGCTTCAAACTTAGGAAGCTATATGTACCCTTGTCTTTGGTCTTGGGTATTATTTAAAAGGGCTCGTTCTAATGCGACCTTTTGGTCTATTGTTTCCCAGGTCTTAAGTACATTTCTCTTCAAACTAAGGTGATAATCCGATTATATATTTTAAGCTTGGTAACTTTGCCCTAGCTCAAAGCCAACTCAGACTCGGAGGTTATTATCGGTCAAATTGTTCCACACCGTACTAGGTCTGACGCAGCTTTTCACCTGGCTTAGGCAAATTTTGCAAATGTTTTTCATTGACTGCTGAATTGTACTATAAATTCTATAGGGTCAGATTCAACACTTTTTTCGAAGATTTGAAATAACTTCTTTTGCAAATAAATATTTTAATTTTTTTTTTACTAGAAGCTATTATTATTCTACTACAAAAACGCATAATTTGTTAAAAGTTAGCTCCACTCTGATAAATGAAAAATAAAAAGAAACCTTAAAAATACGAATCTGCCATATGTGGGACACAATCGTCATTCGGGTGGGGCACTTTCGGCATAAATTTAGGTGACCCAGTGTATTAAGTAGGAACGTACGTTTTTATTTTAATAGTTAAGCAAATTTTTAGTCCATAAGCATAAAAATTAAATGAGAGCAGAAATTTATTTTAAAACTAAAATAAAATTAAATTAAAAAATAAAAAACGAATTTAAAATCACGTACAAGTTTTGAGATCACAAAAACAAGTTGTTAGGTATATGTAAGAGGAAAGGATTTATTAAAATAAAAACAAATTATTGCACGTTGTATCGACCCATATCAACGTCTTTAAAAAAGATAAGGGTTGAATATCTTGACGATCCGGCATGTGCCTTTGCCGAAAGTGCCCCATCCTTTGCTTTAGTCAAAGTTATTGGAATTCCGATAAGAAGCAATTTAACACGTATCACTTACCTCGGGTACAGGAAAAATTGCCGAAAAATCACTGAACTAATTCAAAACCGGTGTAACCACCACAACTAATGAAGAAGAACTGTCATAGTTCGTGTATCGTGTACGCTCTAAGAGAAAGGTGTGGCACCACGGATGAAAAATGACGAACAATTCTGTTTTCGGTACAATCGATTCCTAAAAGTACGCAAGTACGATTCTCCAAACTTTAGTACACCCAGGCAAACATATTTTACTCGAGAAAATACACATTTACAATTCATCAACATTTTTAATGCATTTTTCTACTCGCCTACATTATTTTTAATTTTGACTGCATCTACGAACGCATCCGAAAATGCACTCGACTTAAAGATGGCGTTTATTCTATTACTTTCGGCTTGCGGCTCATAATTTACAAAGAAGTACAATTGGAACCATTTAAGTACAATTTGTATGAAGTTTTAAAAGCAGTTGAAAAAAAACCGGATTTTTCATCCCTGTGTGGCACGAGTTGCCATCAAACATTTTATTCAAAAATGAACCGACTTTCTGTAAAGAGTGCCCCATCGTCGAAAGTACCCCACAATACTTTGATTTTTTTTTACAAGCTCGATAACACAGTTACGTGGGTAGGGCCTTGGCTTGGTCTGATAGCAAATTTTTGCTACTGATTTGAGGATCTCTTTAGATGACTGTTAAGGCTTCAGGACTACGTAGAAAGTTGACTTATAGGTTAAATGAACAGCGGATAAATTTACCAAACACGCTTTTCTGCACTTAGATAAAAAATTCCAACGCGGACTTGGAGCCGTTTGTTGCTTTTCGAGATTAGCGAGAACATGCAGACTTTTAAAACATGTTTAGTAACAAATGTGACTTTTCTCAGCCGTTGGTGCTTTTGATGCCTATTTAACATATATATTTAAAATAATACGCTTTAGGAGGTATTTTCTGAGACTAACACTAAAAGTAAAAGTAAAGACTCTCGCAGCTTTTTTGGATAATGAAATAGCCTTCAACAATGTCATAACAGATGCCTTCAAAGTGTTTAAGTAAACATTGAACTAAACAAATTCCGAAAAATAGACTCACCCGTTTATAGAAATAGGACGTGTCAGAACAAAGGTATCAGCATCGTAGAGTCACTCCTTAAAGTGGGGTTATTTCACCAATTTTCTGGGTTCCCGATGTAAATGAGATCCAGGGGTTGAATTACCGCATCCGGGATCGAGTAATACGTGACTAAATTTGTTATTGTTTTTCTTGTAAAATCCACAAAATTCAGTGACGTATGGCTCGATCAGGGATGCGGTAATTCGGCCCCTGATTAAGTTAGAATTTAGTGAAGTCAAAGCAGGCCCTGTCCAAAACCACCAATTTTAAAATGATGACATAGTTCCAAAGAATGTCCTGCATCGGAACTACGTAGGTAATGAGAACCAACCCCACAGCTGGCCTTGAGGTTATTCAAAACCATAAACCCCTAGAACTTTTCCTACAGAAAGCTTCTTTGGGTTAAGCCCGACTAGGAGCTGGAACCACAGCCTGACGGGTCAAACGAAGATTCTAAACAAATACGCGGGCAACAATGTCTGCACAGACTATACAATTCCCAAATACCTAACCTAACAAGAAAAGCTCTTAAAAGAAACCCATGCCACGATTGAATTATATGACACTAAGCCTTCTATATTGATTGTAAGTTCTACTTTCATCATTTGAGGACTGATTTATCGAGTTTTCCCATTCATATTGATTTTTTCGTATGCCACACAAGTCTTTCTTTCCGAAGGCTATTGCCGGCCATTTCGCAACCGTCATTGGCGAACGGACCACACTCCTTGTTGCTGGAATAGAATTGTATAAGTGGACCGTGGACCTACGGAGAGGTGAACGCAAGGAAGAGAGAAACATTAGTCAATTAAAAAGCTATCATCGGATCACTTAACATTTACATTCCATCCCCAAATGATGTCACGTATACAATGAAAAAGCATCACGCGAAATGTCTGCATGTGATTTAGAAAGAAAATTCAAATCAAACTCGACGTGTAAAATGATTAAGAACCATTAAAAGACTTCAGCCGCACGATCAAGAAAAATCCCTCCGAGAGGTTGACAGTGATGAACAAAAGAAAAAAGAACAGGTTCTGTGAAAAGATGAATTCTTCATATCTGACAACTGTATGGCACCTGATTTGCCACAAAGCAACCCAACCGAACCACACAATTTAAGTGAGGTCCTATCTAGCAAAGCCCGCCGAAAAAAAAAAACAAAAATGACAATAAAACAGAGAAACAAAATGTTAAACACGTCTGAAAACAAATTTCGCGGCTCAAGATTATGAACGTGTAACATTTGGTGATTCAATACTTTATCGCGTTGTCTGCGGCCACAAAGTATGAATCAGATCAGCAGCAGCACCGCATTCTCATGCGGTCAAAGATGGCTCAGCTTTGTTACTTCTCCTATTCTTAGGCGGATCCGAGATACAAACATTTTTTTTATTTTTTTTTACTTTTGACAAATGGGTCTTTGCGTGTTGTTTGGTGGTTCTATAATCTCATGGGAAATGGCAAAAAAATCGAATGCTTCAACTGGGAGAGGAATTTGTTTGGGCGGACCGTTCATCATCCATCCATCAATTAAGGGCCGGAAGCGTGGCGTGTAATTTTCTATCACTTTCGTGAGAGAATACGCGTATGGATACATTTCTATATACTGTTAAAATTGTTGTTTCGAGCTTTTTGGCAAAATTATAGATAATTTCATAGAAGTGCCAAGATATTTGAGTGAAAGCAATTCATCATCTTGGAGATGAATTAGCTTTGATTGTGGCCCAAAGACGAAGGCGTGGAGGTATAGACTCAAACCGTTAAGTGGGGCGGTCAAATCAGATGTGGATTGGATTGGATATCCACCTGCTTGCTCAGGTATTCAGATGTGGTTAGGAATATTCTGATATTAAAAAAAAAAATGGAAGTCGTACTGAAGATCGAAATGATGTAGTTAGATTTGAGCAAATATGACACGACGATTGGCACTGGACCTTAAATGACTGTGAAATGGCCGGTGGTTTCATCATATCGTCGGATAAACATAAACAAGTCCTCAACCAACAAATCGAGTCTAACCGTTTGAACCTGCCCTACCGCCAACATTCTGACACGCACCTCTAACTACTGATGGTTGCAACCAAAGCGCAAATGAACGACTATCCGACACATGTCCAGCAACGAAATACTTTATAGGAGAAGGTATGAAGATGTTGTTGAAAAGTAGTAGAGGACGCCAAGAACTCTGCCGATGCTAGTTTTCACTACAAAACCTCTGGCTTGACGAACACAGTCGACTTGCAAATTAAAAGCCGTGTAACGCGTCACCGCGAAATGAGACTAAACGCCACTCGGGAGCTCTACAAGCAAAAGAGTCGCATAAACATCGGCTACCAACAAATAATAAAACACGCGATCGAAGAAATTGGGGGACTAAATATACTCCAGGAAATCGTTAAAGTCGAACAACCCGTTCTCGAGTTATGCGCACACACGGACCTCAGTCTCTTTTATATTTATATAGATTGCATCCCCATTCACCTCGCATACTTATCTTTCGTTTTTGTTCGAATGAATGTGCGTGTGCGATGTGCGCCTGCGCCAGCCCACTACCCGAAAGCAGAACAACGATCTAGAATAACGGTTGCTGATAGTTTTCGATTTGAGGAAATAAATTTAGTTTTTTCATGTTAGATTTTGGGTTGTAGCTGAGCTTCTAGATTACACAGAAAGCTGATTGATGCTTTAAAATAATTAAGGAAGTGTTGGCACTCTTTAGTATTTTGTTTTGTTTGCATTGATAAACAATTGTTTGAGTAATGTCAAACAAACAAAAAAACACATTTTGGTCAAAACCTCTCCCAAAAATAGGCATGGAAATGAATGGAATAGCCTATATCCTTCTCAGAATCTTAAGGAGCCTTGGAAAAAAAGTTTCATCGAAATCTGTGCAGTAGTTTTCACGCCAACCGGTAACACATGAAAATGCCTACTGTTTTATTTTATGTAAGGGGTGATTAAATTTTAGGGGCCGATGTTGAATGTGAACCACACCTAAACGTCAAGTTTTTTTATGCACTTCATTTGACATTTCTCAATTTCAGACTAACTCAATTTGAACCATGGAAAAATACACAATCGAGCAACGCGAGTTACATACCTAAGCAGAATGAACGGAAATGCTAATGCCGTTGTGAATGACCTACCAACTGCATATGCAATTCAATCAAAAGCAAAACCGCTTGCTTGGTGATTTGCAGCTACGAATGCAGCTCGGTCATTCACATCATTTCCGTTGAATCCCGATGATACGAAGAGAGGTAGTAAATTAGATTAAGGTAGAATTAGGCAGTTGAGCTCCGACCGGGAGAGAATAAAGTTTGAATACAAAAATTGTCTCGATTTGTCTTTTTAATTCCTCCACCACGAAACTCGCGTTAAAGTTATTCAGGCTTATTATGAAAATGGGCGTTCAAATCAAAATGCATATCGTGCACTTCGTGATTTTTTCGGTCAATTTAATCGGCACATTTTCACCTCAGTGGATTCGTCAATAAGCAAAATTGCCGCATTTGGGCGAATGATGATCCAAGAGTGATTGTCGAAAAACCAATGCACCCACAAAAAGTGTCTGTTTGGTGAGGTTTATGGGCTGGCGGCATCATCGGGCCGTATTTTTTCCAAAACGAGGCCGGTCAGGCAGTTTCTGTGAATGGTGTTCGCTATCGTGAGATGATAACGAACTATTTATGGCCCAAATTGGAAGATATGGATGTGGACGACATGTGGTTTCAACAGGACGGTGCCACTTGCCACACAGCTAACGAAACAATGGCTCTTTTGCGGGAGAAATTCAATGGCGCTGTTATCTCACGTCGTGGCGATGTTAATTGGCCGCCACGACCATGCGATTTGACACCGTTGGACTTCTTTCTTTGGGGTTATTTGAAAGAAAAGGTGTACGTCGATAAGCCAGCAACAATTTAAGAGCTAAAGGATGAGATAATTCGGCACATTAACGGCATAGAACCTCGATTATGCCTCAGCGTCATCGAAAATTTGGCCAATCGGATGGAGGTGTGCCGCCGAGGTCGCGGCGGCCATTTGGCCGATATTTTGTTCCATACATAATTGAACCATACCAATATTATAATAATAAAAAGAAATGACAATAATTTCCTAAATAATTTTTGTTTTATTCAAAATCAACATCGGCCCTTAAAACTTAACCACCCTTTATAATCGTACAAGCTCATACAGTTTTCTGTAGACAGAAGCGTCAGCCTACTGCACTTTAGACAAATTTGGAAGAACATAGACTAAAGAAGACTAAATTTAAAAACTGTAAAAAACAAACGAGATTCAAAAATTTTACTAGATGTTACTTAGAAGTTTCAAGTTGCCTGACCAGCTTCGTTAGGGGGAATGGGAAATAATACAGAGGTCGGGATGACCTCACTATTCACCCATTTTTACTACGTCGAGCTCATGGAGCCCATCGTTTCGATCTAAACTGAGCTCAAAAACTCGTATGTTCGCGTTTTTTATAACAATCTTAGTCATACGGACCGCAAGTGTGCGATTCAATTTGAGACGGGTTCTAATAACGCAGGTTAGATTGCATAAAGAAGCTTTAATGTTCCGGGTGGGATAACGACCTAGGGAGATCACAATCTTCACTGATTAAACTAAAATAGATATAGATACCGGAGGAAGTTTTTACCCGAAGGTACTGGAAAGTTAGGCATGTTTTATGTGAAGACAATCATCTTCCTCCGTCGCTAACAACTACGTTCGGTGACAGTCAAGGAGCGCCTTGAAATAGATAAATCAAATACAATCAAGTAAAATGTGGGTTATTCTAAAAACCTTTAGGCACCATTCGGTCAAACTCGCTACTGGGATCAGAGACCTAACGTTATAGAAGGTAACGAAAAGGCGGATGCAACAAAAAGGCAAATAGTCTTTACTCTAAATCGGATCTTCAATTAATGGCATAATTGGAAAAATCACAGGGCACTGCGTCATTGGAGACATGGGGCCTAATTGGAGGATACGAAGATTTATTCGAAGCTGCGGAAATGAGAAGACTCAATCCAACGCCTGTAAGAAAGACGCCCATAAAGCCTAGGAAAGAGGTTCTTCGTAAGCTTTAATAGGTCCACCCACTGAGTCTCAAACCCACCAATAACTTGATGGGATATTGGATTGTTTAGTCTCTATTTTAACAGGAGATCCACAATGGACCGTTTAGGTCTCCGAGTCTCTTCCATCACAGATTCCTTCATAACCTACAGAAGAATCGTTCTCCTATGCTGGAATAACCGATCTTCTTTAGGGCGAAACAACAGTAGAAGAGGCATAGAGCTTCTCATTCGAACCGAAAGCAAAGATCCTGGCTTCCTTTCAAGAACTATAGCAACAGCTCAAAAGCAGCTTCAAGGTAGATCTTCTTCTGCAGGTTCTGCTGGATAAAACTCATAGCAAAGGCAGCTCCCAAGAAGGTTTCTTTAACTCTTTAATAAAAATAACTACCACAAGGATGCACTTCCCATTCAAAACTTCTTGTACGGATGTATGACATCACGATGAAGCACAAGATTCAGTCATCCACAACCATTTGCCCAACTACCAGTTTGCCATTCTACGAGTGTATCCACACTGCAGTCGCAATTGAATTGACCCCAAATAGCAAACACACACAACCACTAACTCAACCACAATTACCAATTTCCAATTCCTTAGCCATCTGCTACTGAATCCTCACCTCGTTCGTGGTCACCATCAACATCCACAGAGCATCACATTATCATCGGTTATTCTTTGGCCAAGAATTTCTCCTCAAAACTGAACCCAATTGCAACTGGATGCTGCTGCTGCTGCAGCAGATAAATATCTCCGCGCAGATACACCACGAATACAATCAATCTTATGCGCGAATCCACATTCCTTACCGATGCCGTATGCCAATAAATATTTTCGAATTCCGAGAAACGGGTGCGATTTGGTTGGTTCCGAAATAGCACAGGTCTTAGATGACACTCTTGTGGCATATTGCGAACAGTCCATAGGTAGCGATACATTTTGTGAACTTGTTTCGGGACATCATCTGAGATCACACCTCGTCGAGGGGAGAAGCGAATTGAATTGATCGACGACGTTGGTTGGAGTTATGCCCTGAGAGGTTTGTGCACTCTTCGCATCCTTTTGCGATGCATCAGCATTACCGACGGACGAGATAAAGAAACCGGAAAAAATATTACACTATAATTGAAATTCCATAGCTGGAAGAGGTGCGGACCGCTTTTCACTCTGGCGAGGGTCTCTCTGGGTTGTAAATATATATCTTCAAAAGAAGGCGTTCTATGGTTATTATTATGTTCATCGGTATCGGTACAGAGGGGGAGACCAAAGTGAATATTTTTTCCAATTGGGTTCAGTCGACATGAAATTTATTTGCAGGAGGAGAGAACACACAGAATAAGAGGTAAATTACGAAAAATGTTGGCTAAAATTGTAGAAATTTGTTCCGCGGTACAATTGATTGGGGCATGGTTGAAATAGATTTCAGTTAAGGTATATGGTACTCACTTTGGTTGGCTGCGTGCTGGGTCTTCTGAGGCTCCTTTGTTTTAGGCGATATGGTGCTTTGTGTGTACACGTTTATGAGCGAGTAATCAGCATATTTTCTCCTCTATCTGAAATCGGGGAGAGAGAAGGAGGAATTGTGAAAATTAACTTTTTAACAGTAGATAATATAAAATAAGAGCTGAAGGGAAGGGGGGTTTTTAGAAACGGAGTCGAAAGAATTTGAAGGGCCTCATGAGGAGCGACAAATTGTACGTTAGCATGGGGTATTTACATTTTACAATAGGCCACTTGCGAAACAAATAAACTTCAGGGCGACCCATCGACTCATATACGAGTATGGGACATTTCATCTACGATGCTGATGGCAGTCTCTAAAGGCGTATAAGACCTAGTATGACAGCTTGTTGGCCGCAACCCTCTATGGACGCTTTATAGTGGATGAAACGACTTTAGATAAGCGAAACAGTTGTGGATGAGATGTACAGTAGATGAGTTGATCAGTTAGGTCGCAGATGAGCTGTATGAGTTAAAAATTTGATAAAATTTAGGGACGATTGGAAGGGACCTACAATTTTATGGCGAGTCCGAACGGCTGCTTTCGAGAAGCTTTCTCAGAAAAGATATACTCTCGGATTTTTGGCGGACCTTCACAACAGATGGCACAGTGAAAAAGCCTTCAAATGTAGTTTGTGCTCTTCCAGGAAACGAACCTGCGGCTGGCGTTACTAGCGTCATAAGATCACGATGGTTTACTTAGTTTGAGTTACCTCTTGTTGCAGATATATACGGGAGATTGGGTGCAGTTGGAGCCATGCAAGGTCCGATGGATTGGTAATTGAAGCAAAATGGATAACGAGGTTTCTTCTGCTGTGTCCTTAACTACTCAGCTTAATGAACTGGAGATGATCTCGATAGGGAGGTAAGATGAGACGGTGATTTCAACTTTCAAGATAGATCCCCAAGAGCAAATCGACGCAAACAACTCCGGATGCTCTCGATTTCGGAAGTGGATAGGCTTGGCTAGCGTCCGAGGAGGGTGCCACTGATATAGAGACTTGTTGCAGACTTCTTTGGATTTTCTTTTAAACAGACCGTGCGATGAGTCTGCTTTGTGAATTATCTCATCAACATGAAAGGAAGAAGCCTTTCTTTTTAATGGAAGGAAAAGGTTAGAAATTGGCATTTTGCCGACGTTGATAAGTTTGCAGCTTTTTAGCCTTGGACAGTTAAGCTTTGAATTTAGCAACGCAAATGCCGGGTGCGAAAAGCTGTTATTTGAGTTTGAAATGAGCTCTCGCTGACAAGACATTCAGACCAAACTACTGCTAATAGAGATCAATGAACACGGCTGTTAATTAAGGTCTTTTCTAGTAGCTATAACTATAGGGCCTGTTGAGCAATCCCAGATATTGGTAAACTATAGATCTTTTTTAAGAACGCTGATCGAGTCAAGTTGTGCGGTTTCTCTACCGCTTTCTAGTTGATCTACTTTTTACAAATCCGTAGTGGTTATGGGAAGTAAAAGGCTTGATGCTCAAGACTTCGACAGAATACTTCAAAGTAGTTTAGTCTATTTAGTTAATTTATTTATTCATAGCTTACATTAAGATAACAAGAAGTTTGGGTACCACCCATTTTGTATTATGAAAGAGGACTTTAACATCTAAAAAACATATTTGAAATAATGGCTACTGAAAGGAGGAGGGGGAAAGGTTTGAGAAACACGTTTAAGGAAATATTGTATTGTGGTAAGAACTTCGAGGGCTATCGAGAGCAAAAGAGTCCAGAAGGAAAGTATGCATTTTAAAGTTATGTCTGCGTCAGTAGGCTCAGGTGACCCTGGACTGTAGCGACACCTATGAAAGTCTGACTCAGTCAGTAAGTGCCTTGCGTACGTATTTTTGTAGTAAGGCTTCTTGAGGCTCATTGGGCAGCAAGCAGTAACTCCGAACTCTAATGAAACGAAAAAGCGACAGAAATGTGATGGAGTCTTGCTCGTGGTGAGGTACTAACTCGGACGGAATACGTCATATTTTGAATTGTTTGCGAACTAGGGCGAGTATCCTCATTTTAAATAATTATATCAAGCTTCATAAAGGTTCACTTCTTTCGGCTAGAAACTTAGCTAGGGTTAGGTTGAACACACTTTGTATGTTAGTCGCTCATTTAAGTGAGAGAGGGCGATAGTTGTTCATGTCCTACATCTTGCCAGATACGCTTCAAGCGTGTTAAAACTTATTCTGATTCGATATTTATATTGATTCCAAGGAAGATAGGAAGATATTGGAAAGACCACTCATGTTGCAGAGAATTTCTTTCTTAGGAAGAGAAGGATTGTCACAGGCTTTACAGTCTGCTATCCTCGCCAGGGAAGACCAATTGACTTAACTTCCACATCTTTGTTCGAAAAAAATGTCCAGCAACCACCACTTAACTCATTTTAGAAACCAATTTGCTTAGATGTAGCCCCCTTTCCAAATCCATCTCCTATTACCATCACCATCAGTCAATTTGACTCCATGCAGTAGTTTCTTGATAAATTTCCCATCAACCGATTCCACCCAACTGCTACCGTTGCAACAAATTTCCGCCCACTTCACAGCGCAACAACATATTGTCACGCTACTTAAACCGCAACGACAGAAAACAATATGTACCAGCAATAGGCGAGGCGGAGGCTCAACAATAACTCTCCCATCAAGACACCCGGGAGTGGAGTACTGCCAAGTTCACATTTCATAACATCATTAAACGGCTGAAAAATGATCCACGCAGTCATCCATCCATCCGAGTGACTCCTCTCGTCCATGCTGCTGCTGCTGCTGCTGTTTCAAGCATTTTAATCTGCTGCACATCTTGTTCGCATTGCGCTCACATATTCTTCGTATAGCTTCCACTTACATTATGCGCCGCGCACGCCCTTCTGGAAAGCTTGCTGCACCTTTTAGAACTCGTACGCAATAACAATGAAGCGGCCATTTGACGAGAACACGGTCGGTAATTCAATGCCACAGCAGAAAGACTTTACGTTGGACTGTGGTTGCAGTGGTTGTGTTGTTCTGATTCTAAAGGAACAATTTTTTGTATAATTGCACAGAAATAGAGATGGGCCAGTTATGCATGAGAACGTGTCATCTAATTCAAGATGGGATACTGGGACAGTAAGCGGGAATGTCGTGCTTGTGTGTGAAGTATGGGTTTTTGAAGTTCGCCTGTAGGGTGGGGAATGGCTAGGGAGAGCGAGAAGGATCGGACCTATTCTAGGGATGAGTGCCATAAGTGACGACGGAAAACTAGGTGTTTCTGACAGAAATGAGCTAAGTTATGTGGCATACAGGCTGCGCTACAGATTACACAAGCCTTCATTATGCGAGGGTGTTAAAAAGGGTTTTGGGAAGTGGGAGTTTAAAAAAAACTGCCAACGCATTTGCACTTATACAGACTGTTTGTGTTTTAAAACTTTGCTAAAGCAAGGTTGATATAAAAGTCCTTCGCTACATGCATCTTATCGTGAGCTTCCCTTCATGCTGAGGTTGATAAGTAGTGCGCGACTTATATACTTCTTCCTTGAACAGCGGAACCACCGCCAGGACGGCTTTTTAGCTTTTGTTTTAGAACTGCATGAGTTCGATTTAAATGCCATTAAACGTCTCACTAAGTTGTACGCAACCTGTTGCTCTCCAGGAAGTAGTATTTGTGCGACTGGACATCTGCAGAACAAAATCTATAATGGAGACTAGAACGGTCAGACCTAGAAGCACAAATGTTTTCAAAGGCCTTGTGGCTGGAGTTATATCGGAAAAATTCTGAAGATTTTTTACAGGGATACTCTTCTTATTGCGCCTTCGAAAGAAGTCGCTCGGAAAATACCATTCTTAAAGAATTTAGAGAAGGCTGGCTCCTTGAAGAAAATTTGCCATGTTTTGGTTCTTTCTGTCGGTGAAGGTGAGGCGCTTAATGATGAACTCAAAACCGCACATACATCCTAATTTACCATGGGATTGCCCCCATGAGCAGAGCCAATATCTGTTAACAAGCGCGTTTGCTATCAGATGGTGCCTTAATCTTACAGCCCGAAGGTCGGTATTCTGATTTATAGCCTGCTTCCGCAGCATAAGCCTTTCTCTACGACGCTGCCACCAATAAAAGTTCTTACGAGCTCTAAGTGGAGACTTGCGAGCTTCTGTTTAGACGTTAAGATCGTTCTTTGAGATTTAAACGTAGATAGTTGGTTTGGGTTAGGCTAATGGGAGACGTGTACTGGGTTATACTCCCAAGGACCTGCTATAGCAGGAACCACGAAGTTCCGAAATAGCTCTAAGCGCAGTAATTCACAAATCCACATTTTACTCCGTTTTAATCGACGAAAGGGGACTATCCCCAGAATATCGAAAGTTCGAACGTTAGAAGCAAGCCCCAACTCTTTTTTTGCGTATCCAACTATTGACCGTCAATAACCAAATTGTAAAGACCTTCAGAGTGAAAAGGCCGCAAGCACAGTCTTCGACTTAGATCCTGAGCCACAAAAACCGAAGGAGATCGGCGGCAGACCTGTCACCTAGAAAATTGAATATTCGGCGAACAATTCTTAAGTTTCACACTTCACTCCTTCAGCTCCGAGCCCCTGATGGTTTGGTATTGAATAAGGACAAGCTCCCATTAAAGTTCATTACAAGGGTGCCAGGTATATAGACTGTGCACAGGCAAACGATGCAAATTGAGTGCCTACAGACTGTCAGATCCAAAAGCATAAAAACGGGACAGAGAGAAACACTTTTTACAAAGGTAAGAACGAACGGGCATTGAAGAAGCTATACAGATGTACTAAAAGAGACTTAAAAAAAGACTCGGAATTTCTATGAATTGGTAAGGTGATCAACTCATCAACAACAAAGTCGGTCCTAATAGTCTTGGAAAGACTAGGTCGGCTGACTTTTAAGCGGAATAGAAGGAAAAAACCTGTTCGACAGGCAGTCTTAACCTGTTGAATGAGCTATTACTGCAAAAGCCTGTCGTAGTCGAAGATGCGATACGAAATTAAGTATAGTTGGGGAAACAGGAAGCATAGGCTTAGGTTAGGTTGAAGTGGCTGTCGGCGGTCCGACACACTTGGATCATTATAAGCATAGGGTTAGCTTCTTGCAATCATCTGTGTTTTTTGGGTTTTTATTTTAAGAACTAATTAAGAAGACTAAAGCTATAGGTCATCCAGGTACAAGTCATCCAGTGGACTGAGAAGCTGCGCTATATATTTTAAATGGTTGGGGAGGACGGGGTATAGTAAAACCCATCGATTGGAACCTCTATAGACACCACAATCAGTACTACAAAACAGACCTGAAAAGTGAAATATTCTACATTAAAGTTCTTCTAAAAAGGGGGAAGAAACACAAAAATAATATTTCAAGGCTACAAAACAAAACCCAAGGCCTGCACAGATGAGCTTTGTAATTATAGAAACATGGTCAGTAATGGGGACCACCACTTCATCAGGCAGTTAAAAACCAAAGTCCGGCTCACTGTGGGAGAACCTTTTCAAGGATGGCGCTGATGACTTCGGAGAAGTCTTTGGCATCCAAGGCATCTATTTTTGCGACGAATGGAAGGGACCTGCGAATTTTCGCTGAAGCCGAACCCAGATGCTTTCTTAGGGCAGGTGCACTCTTGGGTGATTGTCAGATGTTCGCCAGACGTAAAACAAAAGTCGTGAGAATTTTGTGTTCTTCCGGGAACTGAACCAAAGACACCTCGCTCCAATTACTGACTGCACAGAAGAACTGACCACACGTGCACCTACTTATCTTACAGTGAAAGTAATTCCAATGAATGGAATACCAACATCGCTTCACCGAAAAATACCTGCGATAGAAAAAGTTCCAGAAGCAACACGAGGTGCGTTATTCATACATCAGACTTGGAGTGAAAGTCGACCACCTTAGTAAAAAATGGTGCCGCCACACAACCATGTACCTATCTACAGCGAAAGACAACTCTTGTCGAAAAAGCTATAGAACGAAATATTCCGTAAACGACTCTTCCATCGTACGTCCTTAACTTTTTAAGTGCCTGGGTGCGGCATCCTCATCTCTGCAAGCAAACCTACAAATAATTGTGCTAATGGCGAGTAAAATGTGAGAACATCCAAAACAAAAAACGCACGCCTTTGCCTCTTCAAAACTCTAATTAAAGGCTGCGATGTTGGATCGCTGAAATAAAAGTAAATACTTGCATACACCGCAAGGAGACACAGTTTTGGCTGTTCTCTGTGCAGCCTGTAATTTTGATTCGCTTTAATCGCAAACTCTCTGTTTCAGATGAATTGTATAGTATATACCATCGAAGGGCAATGGGTAAAGCTGCACGTCATAAAATTCCTTTATTTGATTTTTTTTTTTGTTGCTGCACCGCATCACAACAAACCAAGCCGTGTGATCCTTGGCTGCATTAAATGCGCACTCGGCTCGTCATCCTCGATTAAATGCCTTGTGTGTAATCTGAGATTCGTACAAAGGAAGAATCCGTAGGATGTTGATAATTATGCATTATCGCCAATAATGCGGGCCCAAGTGCAGACGGGGCAAGAGAGGAAACGTAATAAAAAGAACTGATGCGCGCTGCTCTTAACAAAGGATCGCTCGCATTTTGATATCGATGATCGATGATGATGAGGATGACGATCAAGGGGTTGGCCAATGATGTGGGGCAATGAAATCCGAGAAGAGAATGCCAGAGTTATTAAAATGTTCTCTCAGTGATTTTCCTTTTAATATCTTCATTGATTTGTAAAATGGAATTTGCGGTTTCATTGAGTGAACCTGGTGGATTGCACTATTCTTGGTAATTAAAGTAATTTTCTGAACAGTTCCATGGAATAGAGGAATTCGATAATACGTGGTGAATGCCACTTTGAAACGGATTAAAAAACCATCTGCACATCTTTTTGAGATTAGACTGGACAAACACTGGTTGGTTAAGTTTATAACCATTTTATTTGTTGTCATCTTTGACAGCTCTTTGAGGTTTGCGTTCACTATTGTAAAAAAAACTATTTGAACATTCAGTACAGTAGAGTGGTATAGACTCGATGTAACCTGAAAATACTAGATTGGTCGGAAACGTCACTTTTCCTACTCCTAACAGATATACGAACAGTCAACTCAGGGGTCGGATTCTGTAACCGAACAAACGTTTTCGTACGAATGATTTGCCATATGTTACATACGAAAACGTTTAAACGTCTCGTCTTACAGAATCTGCCCCCAGTTTTCAGTCACGAAGTTCTTGACTAGATACGTCGGCTACACTTCATAAATGGCTATTGAAAAAGCTGTGCCCGATGCAGCATCTAGGTCAATCAAAAGTGAGACACATCAAGTCAGCCAGCTCTCAGACATACTAGATACTCGGAAGTCCTCTATTGAAAAAAAAAGGTTTAAGCCACAATAAAGTTTCTGTATAGCAAAAACTCGTATAAGAAATTAATCCTTTGTTGAAAAACACTTGTTAAACGGAGTCTGACGTGGTTCATTTGATTTCGTTAACTGGCGTTGGTAAATGAAATCATTTGTGAAAGTTTTAGAGATGGGGCAATTCAGATGTGCATTTGTTCTCGATATCTCAAAAACAAAGTCTTCCCCCATACTCAACGATCGGGTTGTGTTAAATAAATACGAGTATGTAAGTGCAGTGCACTTTGTCTCCCACGCTGATCGCTGGTCTCTGGTGCCAGCCCATGGTATGCAGGTCAAAATAATACACAAACAATGTGCACCTCCGTCCATAGTAAGCCGCGGTCAATACCATATTTCGAAGCGTTCTTGGACTTGTTAATCGACGAGTTTTTTTTGGGTAATTTCTCGATGCGTTTTTTAGCTTGTTTTTCGACACATTTCTGACGTTCTTTGACGTTCTTATGACGAGTGTTTTGACCTGTTTTGTTGAGTTTTTCGCCGATTTTTTTCACCGGTTCTGAAGAGCTTTCTGCGACTCGTTTTTAGATGTGTTTTTCGACTCATTCTAGCATTTTTCGACGCATTTCATAGCGTGTGGTAAATACCTTTTTGAACTTATTTTTCGACCTATTTTCGATGGGTTTGTGGCCGATTTTGTACGCATTTTTCGAACCTTTTTTGACCGAGTATTTGATGAGAACTTTTGATCATTTTTCAAAGCGTTCATCGACGTGTTTTGCGACTTGTTCTTGGGCTAGTTTTTCACTAGATTTTTGACGTTTTTAGACGAGTTTCTTTTGAACCGTTTTTTTTTTAATAATTTGTGGATGTCTCTTTGTATCTTTTTAGACGCGATTTTTGACCAGTTTTTTTTTTTAGTTTTTCGACGCATTTTTTAACCTTTTTGAACGTATTTTGGGTGACTTTTTGTTCCGTTTTTAAACGTAATTTTTGGAAGCGTTTTTGGACTAATAATTTAATGCCATTTTTTGATCGTTCTTCAAAGTGTTCTTTGGCGTGTTTTAGAACGTGTTTTTCGACGCGTTTTTATGCTCGTTTTTGAAAGAGTTTTTCACTAGATTTTTTACGATTTTGGACGAGTTTCTTTTGATCCGTTTTTTTTTTACTAATTTTTACTTTTTAAACAATTTTTTGACAAGTTTTTTTTGTTTTTCGACGAGTTTTTTCACGTGTTCTGAACAGCTTTTTCGACGCATTACTTTGAACGTGTTATTCGACGTATTTTGGATGAGTTTTAGTTCCGGTGTTGAACGTATTTTTCGAAGCCTTTATGGACGAGTATTAGATGTAATTCTTTGACCGTTCTTCAAAGTGTTATTTGGCATGTTTTAGAACGTGTTTTTCACAAACCTTTAGACGTTTATGGACGATTTTTTTCACCTGTTTTTATTTATTTTTGGGCGCGTTTTTGACTTTTTTAATATGCATTTTTTGACACGCTTTTGGACGCGTTTTTGACGCAATTTTGTTGGCGCGTTCTAAAAGAAACCCCCTTTTTTAAATATTTTTGGCCGGTTTTTTGATCCGTTTTTGGACGTGTTTTGGAAGGATTTTTGGACGTATATGTTGACACAATTTTGCCGCACTTTTCACCCCAACAATAGGTGTATACGAATTTGATAGTAGATCAAATTTAAACGAAATAAAAAAGGACTCCTCTCTACCAAAGGGTGCATTTCTTTGAGAGAACCTTTATCGGTGATTCGCCGAACTTGCTTAGCCCCAGTATAGACAAACTGCACACTACATATATTATCAATATGAATACAACTTTTAATTTTTTCGGTATGTTATGATTTTTGCAGAGGTAAATGAGTTAACGATTGATTGCTTCATCGATAAAGAAGGAACATTTGACAAAAGAGTATTCTCCCAGAAAAGTATACTTGAAACATGGAAGTTAATTATGGATGAAATGCTTGCTAAAAGATTGTACAATAAAAACCTTATTTAAGTTAAATATCAAGTGTCACGCTAGATGAAAAGCCTACGTTAATTTTTTTAAAAGAAGTTATGGATAATGCGTATATTCTCATCACGAAAGATGAACCAAAATTTAACTGAGTTCACACGGACTTCCCACAAGAATTCAGGAAGATCATACATTTAACAGTCAAGAACTCTTAAACTTTGAACAGAAATAACCAAAATTTGCAGCCTATAGTCCAAAGAAAATTAAAAAGTTGCAAGTCTCTGTACGCCAGTGTGGATGAGTTTAGGCTAAACTAAAAAATAGTTTGTATAAAAATACAAATAAAATCTTTGTAAATATACGAACAGCGAGAATCGGTACATAATCGTTGTTTTGAACAAATTCTAAAAATTATTGCATTCGTTGACTTTGTTATTATTATTATTATAACTTTATTGTTGCATAAATGAATTATATAAACAAACAAAAAAATATATATACCACTAGCTGCCAGGGCTTTAGACTTAAACTTGTTGGCTTTGTACATTCAACGAACTCAACTCACTTCTCTGCAATCATACAAAACAACTTATTTTGTGGATATGTCTTAATCGCTAGCTAAGATAATGGAGAACACCGGACCAGGAGGCGAAATTTTCCGAATGTACAAACAAGGACGAAAAAACAGCTGAACGCAATAATTCCTGCGAGACAACAATTGTTAAACCAGAAGAAGTCAACTTTACCCATATAAATTCTATCTCGAAGCAGCGGATACAAAAGTCAAAAGAGTTTTTTTTTTAATATAACAATATAAGACTGATTCTAAGTGGAAAGTCCACTTGTGGCTAGAATGATTTGGTAATTTTTTATACAACCTTCATCCCACAATCTATGCTTATCTAACAACGACACGGTAGAGGTTAGGATTGCTATCAACACCATACATAAACTGAATTCGATTATAAATTTGACCTCTGTCAAAGTTTTATCGAAAATAAATGAATAGTTGATCCTTAAAAGTACACTAGGCGCAGCTGCTAACAACCATTCGTTTGTGTAACTTTTTATATACATTTGGAACAGAAAGAATGGACCTACAACTTTATGTCAAGTCAGAGTAGCTAATCTGAGAAGCTTTAACAGTTCGCAAGAGGTGGAGATCATTATAATTCTGCACCCATAAGCCCCTGTTAAAAAATAGCAAGATGCAAAATTAGGGACGCATGCTGGCAAACTGCAAATCGCCTCCAACAGAGTGAGATTTTTGCTCGGTTAAAAAAAAATGGGCTAAAATTAACCTAGTCTCTGTTGAAAAATACTTTCGTTGTTATAAACGTGATATAAATGGATAAAATGCATACTGTTAAAAATAACACACTTTATCAGTTGTTAAGAACCAAGTTTCCAGATAGATACCAGATAAAGTTGGTTAAATTCAAGGGAGTTAGGGCCGGTCTGTTTACAGCTGGTTAAGTCCCCGGTTAGGTTACCATAGATTAAGGTTAACCAATGATTATAAATCAGTGATAACCAATGAGTGTTTTTTGAGCGTTCTTTTACTCTGGCCACCAAACCATAGCTTTCCAACAAATCGTTCCCTTTTTCCTGTTTATTTGTCAATTCCGTGATTGACCGAATCAATGTTTAATTTTTTTTTGCGTGTGTTTTCGGGTCCTTTGTTTTTGCTAAGTAATTTGTTTAGGTAGATTTTTTATTGATGTATTATTTTTAGTTATCTTACTCAACACAAAAAAAAAATGTCAAAATCCAATAAACAGGAATTTTGTAAAAACAATTTTTTTAGAAAACAAAACCGAAATGAAGTAAAAATTAATAAAATTTGTTACAAATTAATGGGCCTCATGTTAATTCATTCAAAAACAATCACAATTTTTTTTGCTTTATCTCAATTTATGAGACCTGTCATCGGCTAAAAATGTTGAAAATAATCCTTATTCATCCTTTGCATCCAGTATTTTGTTAGGAACCAGTACCCTCACCTTCAATTGACTGGCGTGTAGTGTATTCGATTTATATAAGAAGAATTGGAATAAAATCATAAAAGGTTATTTTTAACCGCGTTTCGTTAAATTCGTTAAACAACTTGACTCGGTTATTTTTAATCCACTAACTCGGTAGGAGATATATTAACAGTATCACTTGGTAGTTTGTAACCGAAAGTTGGTTGATTTTAAATAAACGATTTTTCTGCGTGGGTGATGCGCTCCGGCAAGGTCTCCCTCAAAACAGCCATCGATTTAGTTGAAGTTTGGGCCATGGCTGCGTCCTGTTGAAAACAAATGTCCCCTGATTCCAATTCATCAAAGAAAGACGTATGTCTGCGAACATACAAGAAGATTGAAGCTCTCGCTGCCTTAATGTTCTCAGGTAATTTGCTAGACCGATGGACTCAAAATCATCGCCTTGTCACACTCATGGTTTTGACTGAACGTCTGTCCGGGACAGGGCAAAACGGAGCTACATTGAAGCGATTTCGGAACGCTCACTGGATTGAAATCACAGAATATCTGTTCGAAAAGTAGGCCTCAATGGCCAAAGCACTATCCTCACTGTTCCAAAGCATGATGGCGACTGTCTTGCAGAGAAAGAAGATTTTCGAATCGCGCCTGCCGAATGAAACCACTTCCGCTCCGTCTGATTACCGCTGATTTAAAAAAGGAAAGTTATGTTGCAGCACCTTATACAAAAATGAGAGCATACCGGAAGTAAGATAATTACTCGACTGTCAGTGTCAGTGTCAGTGTGACAGCTGATACTGATCGATTATATATCAAACATATATGATACAAAGCGTTTAGAATGCGTGCACTAAGACTTTCGTTTTCAAAGCGCCATCTTTCCGTTGGCACCGTGCATGACTAACTTACGAAATCAAATGAATGAAGATGCAATTTCCCAGCGCACAGTTACGCCTCCACCAATCCGTCGGCAAAATCACTTTGTGTCATTTATTTATTCACCATAGCGAAACACGTCAAACACCACTATCCGCACTGAAATCATTTGATTATATTTTTATTTATGACCTTAATTAAGATCTCCTCCACTGAGTGGATAATTGCACACTATAAATCCGTCTCTGCATAATGCGAAATTTTCAAATCGATGGATATTCCCCAAGAAAATTGCAGATCAAATGCATCTACAAGTAGTATATGCCGTGCAATGGGCACATCAAGAACCATTGATAGCTGAGCATGCGGTGAGTCATGCATCTCGTCATTATACGGCGGAAAGTGGTTACGTTTATTTTTATACTCTGCCAATGATAGGCAGTGGGTTTTTTTTTTACCATATTTAGTCATGTTTGTGGTGTTTACGAGCGGACAAAGATGAAAAGATACATACAATTTGTACAGACACGAAGTTGAAGTAGATGGGGTCATTTAATGCAGTTGCATATAGTTGGATAGCTAAAAAATGTTGCGCGGTCTAAGTTGGCTCATTAACGAAATGTGTTTGTGCGTGGTGCCAGATTAAGATTGGATTAAGTGCAAATTATTGGCCATGCAGTGAGTCGTTTAATTGTTTCGACTATACTCAAATGGGGGGACTGCATAAGTTCTTGTTTGGGTAGAGCTTGGGAAGGAATATTTTTATGGGCACAAGATAGAAAAGTTGCTTGCCCAATTTTCCGGTATATGATACCTAGGATTAGTTCGACCATTATGAAAATAATTTGACAGAGAAAGGGTTTTAAATCAGATGCTGCAAATTTGGTGTAGCTTTCTATGTAAAAATGTCGTTTTTTGAAACGAGAAAAATTCAAATTTTTCGTCATTCGAATTTAAACTTTGCTACACAAAATGCCTTTCTTAAATCAAGAAATATTTGTTCGTTTAAGCAACATGATATTTTTTACCAAAAAGATTTATTTACTCGATTCAAGAATTAATGTTAAAAATCAATTAAATAAATCTTTTTTTGTAAAAAATATCATGTTGCTGTAGCAAAGTTAAGAAATATAATCTGAACTCAAGATTTCATTATTTCATACTGTCGGCCTTACTAATAATTCAAGCACTAATGTCAACAATTAGTTGGATGTCAGCTTTAGTACAAATGTACAGCATTTGTGAAACGGTACCAATTAATAATAAGACCTCCACATTTGAAGGGTTTTTCAATAAAAGCGCTACAAAAGTTTTTTTAAATAAAACAAAAACGGTTTTGGATATGAATGAAATTCTTCATTCCTGTAAAAGTACGTTCGATGCCATTATGTATGGAACTCGATTTCTTTTCCATGGCCACCACGGGCACACTTGCAGAAGTCCAGACGCTGAACCCAATTTTCGACGGTTTTCAAGCATAAATCGGCCGATCCTGCTGCAATTTCGCGTTCGATATTCGTACGAAGTTCATCAATCTTCGTTGGCTTGTTGGCATAGACCATAGACTTGACGTAGCCCCACAGGAAATAGTCTAACGGCGTCAAATCACACGACCGAGGCGCCCAAGCGACTGCACCATTTCGTGAGACAACACGTTCTCCAAGCTTGGTTTCCAATAATTGATTGTGGCATTCGCTATGTGGCTTGTGGCGCCATCCTGTTGGAACCACATTTCCTCCAAGTCCATATCATCCAATTGGGGCCAAAAATATTCGGTTATCATTGAACGGTAGTGATTCCCATTTACAGTAACGTGCCGGTTTTGATCATCACGGAAGAAGTACGGCCCAATGACGCCGCCGGCCCATAAACCACACCAAACCGTATTTTTTTCATTTTTTCGGGATGCAATGATGACTCATGGAGAACGTGTGGATAGCTGCCTGACCAACACCGCATATTTTGTTTATTGACGAAGCCATTCAGCCAGAAATGAGCCTCATCGCTGAAGATGATTTTTCGATGAAAATCCGAATCATTTTCAAGTTGTTGCTCAGCCCAATTTACGAGCATACGACGCTTCTGGTGGTCAAGCGGCTTCAGATCTTGCGTCAATTTAATCTTGTAAGGATGTAGGCCAAGATCTTTTCGCAAAATTCGCCACAACGACGTCACAGAGATGGTCATCGCTTGAGAACGACTTGTGAGAGACACATTTGGGCTTTCTTCAACTGAAGCCTCAGCGGCAGCAATATTCTCGACACTACGGGCACTTCTTTGTCTCACTGCCACGGGAGCATTTTGTACTGTGCCTGTGGATTCAAATTTTTCCCCTAGACGCTTAATTGTTGATCTGGCAGGACGATTATGACGACCATAAATTGGACGTAGCGCTCTTAACGCTGAGGCCACTGACTCCGAATTTCGGTAGTAAATTTTAATAATTTCAACTCGTTGTTGGCTCGTATATCTTTACATCATGAAATGCTAAACCTTACTGAAGAGAAATGTCAAAAGAGCGGCAAGAAATTCGGGGTCGTGTGCTGTCCCTGTTGCTCTACTTTTGTAGCGTCCCTGTTGAAAAACCTTTTACTAGTGCGTCAGCATTCTTAGAATTTATTACATTTGTTGTCATTGCAGAATTCAAATTTTGTAATTTGTTTTCGTGAAAAACAAGTTCAATAATTTCTTTCGCATTTTCGTAAATTGCAATTAAATTCGCCCAACAGATATCTTTCAATGGCTTTTTGAGGCAAAATATGAGACAAAATATGAAATGCAGGAAAAAACCGCTGATCTTTCAAATATCATAATGCAAATGAGTAATGCCCTATCGTTCGATCGGACACAATTTTCGGTACCTTTTTTAGTACGCTTTCAATTGTTTTCTACTACTACTTCACGATTGTTTTATGAGTGCATTTGTGCAGTAATAAAATCCTTTTCAAATTATACAATAAACGGAACACAGTTTATTTGAATTCTTTGATTTATTCGTAGGCTGAAGATGCAACTTAAAACTTATTGCCGGTCTAAACATCACAATAATTAAATCGTTAGCAAGTGAATTGTTTTGGAAATGGAAATTATAACCGTTTCATTCATTTCAGAACAAATTTGAATCTCACGTAGGAAGCTAGGAAGCGTGTTAAAACGTATTGCTTCCGGTTTTGAAAATAAATACAATTTTATCTATTAAAAATTGTATGGAATGTTTATACATATAACTTAATTCGGGAAACTTAAAAACCGACGAAAGTTTAAATTCTCTCTGAAAAATATAAAGCGCACATTTTTATTCACGAAAACTGTCATGTTTCCCCTTCTGTTCATAGCTCATGTACAATTTGAACTTAATCTAATCTTTATCGTAAACTTAAAACTACATTAAAACTGAAATGAATATTGTTGCAATTGTGAATTATCTTAAAATTCATTTTATTGTAAAAACTGCTAAATTTCCCTTTCTAAGTACAAGAAAAATGTAAGTGAAATTTGAAAATGATTGTCTCGGTCTCTTTTTGTATTGGACCACAGCCGAATAAAGATCTTAAAAGCAGTCTTTGCTAATTCAATTATTTCGTTGAAGTCCCAAAAACTAGGTATTGTGGACACCTTCTATGAATTCACACATATTACTATTACTTGTTATTCCTCCAGAAGTTAATTAATTTGTTATTTCGCGTGTACTTTGCCGAGTGCTGATAATTCTATTCTTATATCTATATTTTCCGCGCAGTGAACCTTTTCACGCCAACCATTGTTTCAGTAGAGATCCTCATTCTTGGTAAACAAACTATGTTTGCAAAGAGTTTGATAAGGGTTTGGATGCAGTCAAATATCTAACTGAGTCAGCTAAGGCACTGAGAATTGTTAATAAAAGGTATGAGCCGTCCAAACTTAAGTAAGAAGATATTTTATTCTGTTTGGGACGACTGCCAAGAAAGTCTTGGAAATATCCCAAACTTATACAAAATTATTGTTTTAGTAAGCATCCATTCGTTGCTTGCAAACTATTTAATAAGGAAAAACCAATCAAAGGACAAGAACTAGCGGTTAAACAATATAAAACAGAGAAGAACACAGAAGATATGCTTCAAGTGTTTATAAATAAAACAAAAATGCAATATTTTTTTAATTTTTTGCATACATTTGTACAAATTTGTGTTTGTCAGACTTAAATTTGAATTGTTGTATTCCAACGAATAAAATTGGAAAACATTTACAATTTACTAAAATCAATTTGTAATTGTAAACGCTCAGGCTGAACAACAGCGTATTTAAATTCGCTCCTATTAGGACATTTAATACCGTGATTTTGGTCTCCAACTTTTCCCTCCAAACATCCGCTAAAGTCCTAGCTAAATTTTGACATAGAGAGTGCGTTGGATAAATGTGACAAAAAACAGCTGTTCTTGGAAAAGTATTTACTTCAAAAATTCAACTCTCTCTGATTTCATCCATTTCGAATTCTATGTACTCCTTGTCGAGCTATTTATTAAAAAAAAACTCATCTTTGCTTACTTCTCCCATTCTTCGCAATGCAAAAACCCAAGAAAAACAGTAGAACACAACAATCTGTCAAAATTTAGCTTGTGGAAATGTCCCGACCCATTAAATGGACGCGCTAAATTTTGACAGATTCATGAAGTACAGTCTGAAACAAAAGTTTGATTATTAAGCTCGAGCTGGGTACCACTCAGCTAAATGGGATCGCTTAAATTTAGCTTAGCTAATTTTTGGAGAGAATTGTGTATGGGAGGGAAAATTTAGCTCGAACAGCGTACTAAGCTTAAGCGAGGATTTATTTAGCTAATGCCCGAGATAAACATGGCTTTCTGAACATTTGACATTTGACATTTGACAGTTAGCGATTTTCTGGCAACTATATTTGTTTATTGGTTAAAGGGATTTTGGAAAGTTTGGAGTCTTTGCGTAAGCTGCCAGACTTAAGTTGATTATTAGTAAAGCCGTATGAGTTTTGAACTTAACCTTAAACTATAGTACAGATTTTGTAATTTCAAGAAATTAATTGCAGCGGCTTAGACAAATAATATGAAACTTACTGAGCAAATTAGATTTACTTCTACCAGTTTATCGAACGTCTTTTGTTTAGATTGATATCATTGTGGAGAAGTGGCTGGCGGAGGAGGGGGTGAGAGAAAGGGTTTACTTGATATTTACTGCTTATAAGACAGAAATTCTTAGATCGAGAAAAACATACGCAATAGAGGAAATTCACTCCTCATATTGGACTTAACTTTCACTTTATGCGCTACAGGCTACATAGAAGAACCAAATTCTAGCATGCAGAATACAGATTGCAAGGTAACTTCAATATTAATGGTGCTTCCCATATAAAATGTTCGTACCAGTTTGATTTTTTTCGAAAACGGCTATAACCAAAATTTACATTTAAGCTTAAGAAGTTGAGGTTACCATGAATGTAGGTATTCCTAGTTTTTGGCTAAAAAATGGAATGAAATTTGGACATACCTCGAAAACGGTCCATACGATTGTAACCAAAATTCATTTCACAGGGAATATGGTCAGCTCTAACCTAATACCAAACTCAGTTTTTGTTTATATTATCGTACAATAATAATAATTTATGAAAAAAGAAATTTGCAGATCATGTATAGATCGAATGGGTAGTAATTCGACCAGAATTCAAAGACACAACGCAGTAAAAAAGTCGTCCGTTTAGTTGATGGGTGGAACGTAACCTCAACCAACTTGGTGCAACCATTGGTTGGTCAGAGAAAGCGTGACCTTTGGTCACCTTAAAATGCCGCCACCTTATAGCTATAGTAATCAGTCCAACAATTGGCTAAACTTGACAGAAATTTACATAATATGACAGCTCCAACTGGCTCTACAAAATGTAAATTGATTATTAATCTTCAGCCACGCATACGACATTCTGTCTCCGTTCTCTGCGGGAGCTAATTCTAAACAAATTAATTTCACAGCTCTAATAGTTCAATGACCAAACGCTAAAGCCTCCCGCCACTGCTCGTGGTCTCACCATTAATCTCTTGCCAATATTCAAGTATAGGATGGACTCATGAGGCCCTCACAATGTGATGGCCAACTTTGACATTGAATTGGTTTCTGATGGTCTCCAGCCTTTGAATCTTTTGAATAATCTAAACGTGCCAACATTAACGCTTACTGTTTTCGCTACTAAAAACGCATTAATCAGCGGGCTGCTTTTATGCTAATATCCCCATTCGATCCTATCCGCAATCAATCAGTATTGCCAGCTCTGTCCATTTGAGGTATGAAACCCTATTGACCTGTTCGATTTCTCATCCAACCCACCCCGCCATTCAAACAACCAGAACGCAACAGATCACCGCTTAAAAATTCATTGATTAATTTGACTAATAGAATTAAACGTTCCGTTTAGATGAATAAACAGGCAGACAACCGTCTTTTTTTGCTTATGGAAATTTCCATAAATTTGTATTCGTTTTGGCCTTTTTTTGATTCATTTGTTTATAAGCGAGAGATTGAAAATATTTTAGCATTTTTTAAGGAATTTATTTAACTTATTATTTTAGTATGTACATATATCGAGTCGCGTAAAGGTGCCATAACGTCAAAGTAGGCCGTTATTGATGTTAAATATTATTCGACAGTTCTATTTGAGGAGACGGACACAAAGGCATCAGCGGAGCTTATATTCAATTTCAAGCCGGTTTCTTTAGCTGTTTTTTTGTTTTTAAATTGTATTTAATGTTTCTATTTTATTGCGATTTTAGTGTCTGACCTTTTGAATAAGAGAAATAAATTCTGCGGTGACTAATACTTGATAAGAATGTGCATAATTGGTCAGACAATAGCCGCACTGGCTTTCTGGAGTAAAGGTGTTTTATTTGGTTGCAGGGGCTATTCGATCTGATTTAATGAAATGGACCCTGGTGAATTTTAACAGGGCAGTGATGGCATTGCATGACTCAGTATTTGGCGACCCTTGTAACACCGATAGGGCAGCTAATTCGGGACAGTCTTGATGGCATAAATGTGACTTAGGCTGAATTGAAATGTAGAGCGGGCTTGAAGGGTTAAAAACCCCGAAATCTATAGAAGTCGCTTAAGACGACTTACAAAAAAAATATATTTATATTTCTGAGCTAGTTCTGTATCAGAAAGTCTTGATTGTATCAACCTGACTAAGGCAGAATTGAAATATAGAGCGGGCTTGAAGGGTTCAAGACCCCGAAATCTATAAAAGGCCGCTTAAGGCGACTTACAAAAATAATATATTTATATTTCTGAGCTAGTTCTGTATCAGAAAGTCTTGATTGTATCAAGCTGACTAAGGCAGAATTGAAATATAGAGCGGGCTTGAAGGGTTCAAAACCACGAAATCTACAGAAGGTCGCTTAAGACGACTTACAAAAATAATATATATATATTTCTGAGATAGTTCTGTATCAGAAAGTCTTGATTGTATCAAGCTGACTAAGGCAGAATTGAAATATAGAGCGGGCTTGAAGGGTTCAAGACCCCGAAATCTATAAAAGGTCGCTTAAGGCGACTTACAAAATTATATATATATATATATTTCTGAAATAATTCTGTATCAGACAGTCTTGATTGTATAAAGGTGACTAAAGCAGAATTGAAACATAGAGCGGGCTTGAAGGGTTCAAGACCCCGAAATCTATAGAAGGTCGCTTAAGGCGACTTACAAAAATATATATATATATTTCTGAGCTAGTTCTGTGTCAGACAGTCTTGATTGTATAAAGGCGACTAAAGCAGAATTTAAATATATAGAGCGGGCTTGAAGGGTTCAAGACCCCGAAATCTATATATATATATATTTCTGAGCTAGTTCTGTATCAGACAGTCTTGATTGTATAAAGGCCACTAAAGCAGAATTGAAATGTAGAGCGGGCTTGAAGGGTTAAAAACCCCGAAATCTATAGAAGTCGCTTAAGACGACTTACAAAAAAAATATATTTATATTTCTGAGCTAGTTCTGTATCAGAAAGTCTTGATTGTATCAAGCTGACTAAGGCAGAATTGAAATATAGAGCGGGCTTGAAGGGTTCAAGACCCCGAAATCTATAAAAGGTCGCTTAAGGCGACTTACAAAATTATATATATATATATATTTCTGAGATAATTCTTTATCAGACAGTCTTGATTGTATAAAGGCGACTAATGCAGAATTGAAATATAGAGCGAGCTTAAAGGGTTCAAGACCCCGAAATCTATAGAAGGTCGCTTAAGACGACACGCAAAAAAAATATATTTATATTTCTGAGCTAGTTCTGTATCAGAAAGTCTTGATTGTATCAAGCTGACTAAAGCAGAATTGAAATATAGAGCGGGCTTGAAGGGTTCAAGACCCCGAAATCTATAAAAGGTCGCTTAAGGCGACTTACAAAATTATATATATATATATTTCTGAGCTTATTCTGTATCAGACAGTCTTGATTGTATAAAGGCGACTAAAGCAGAATTGAAATATAGAGCGGGCTTGAAGGGTTCAAAACCCCGAAATCTACAGAAGGTCGCTTGTGTAAAGGTGGCTAAAGCAGAATTAAAATATAGAGTAGGATAAAAGGGTTCAAGACACCGAAATCTATAGAAGGTCGCTCAATATAACTTATACAAAAAATTTATATATTTCTGAGCTTAGTTAATACTTAATAGGCAGTCGCGTTGTGTTAACGTTGGAAATTAACCTGTCCCAAGAGAAACTTGATTCAATTCGATCGAATGCTACTTCAATTCTCAAGAGAGTTAAAAGACTTGATCAGTAAATTAAAGGGAAAACAAGCTGTTCTGTTGGCTACGGGACTCCTCAAAGTGTTGACCAAAGACGCGGCAGGCCCCGGTTTTATTAAAAAATTGGGCAAAACGCATTGAGAAGGTTGTAGTTGTAGTTGGATTCGAATGGTTACGATTTCGATACATAATGGGTAGGAAGGGGTGGACCACATCATCACAAGAAAGAAACTGCAATGTCGTATTATATCCTTCTCTCCGTTTAAAGAGCCCGGCCGTTATAGAATTCTAGCGGCCTTGCAACGGAAGGCTCAGGTACGGCTACAAATACGATCAGGGTTGGCATTCTATAAGGCGAAACGTACAAACGTTTACATAAAGCAAATCAATCGTACGCACGAAAACGTCTCTAAATAACAGAGAGTAAATCCTTCAGTCACACGAAAACGTCTTCGCCTTCGATACATAATGGGTAGGAAGGGCCGGGCCCAGAATAATGATTGCACCTTGCCTAAGGTTGACATATCTAGGGCATGGAGCGATGTGCGGGTTGTATTTACACCTACTGCAACAAAAGACGCCATTCGTCCTTAAGACACTTGAAAGGCTAATTGCCATTTTTTGTATAAAAGGAAAGTGTTGCTACGGAGCTTTAGGCGAGGCTCAGCACGCAAATTTAATTGGGAAATTGTTGAAAACGGTTCTACATGAAATAACAGTCGAACCTGATGTCTACGTGGGACCAGGTTAAGTGGAATACCTCCATTAGTGGGGCTTATTCTAGTGCACCTTTCTATTTCTTTTAAAAACATTGGTCTATTCCATATTAAGTTCTTCTTTTTCACTGGGCCACCACTATCGAAAGTCCGACAAAAAACCGAGAGCATAACTGTCATTAAAGAGCTTCTCAACTACCCGTTTGGACTGGACGTATATACATATCTATTTTTTTAAGTCCAGTGGGGTCTAGTTGGACCTGTTCTTTTCGCAAAAACTTCGAGGGAAATTGCACCAAGTTCAGCACCGCAAGGGTAAATTTGTAAAACGTAGTTCTTGCCACTTCAATCCCACTTTAAGTCTCCACTCTGTTTGCTCCGTACCAACTCCACCCGACCCTGATGTGACAAAAAAATTGGTTTATATTCAAACCTCGATTCAGTCGTTTTGATTTGAATGCGTTGATAAATTTCAATTGACAGACTTAACCCCCGGCATCGCCCGCGTTAGATAATACACTTTTGGCAACCTCTCCGTCTCATGCTCAGTCACTGTCTCAACTCTCAGCCTCGTGTGTGGTCCGCCACTTGGATTTTTTTAAGAGCAATTTAACTGCAAGACACTTTCTCAAGCGAAGCGCGCTCGTGTTTCTGTCTATTTTATTGAGCCCTATTCAAACCGTGTCGCCTCATATTCAAATGAATGCAAATAAGCTCGCTCGGTACGCTTCGGCGCACCGACCAAGGCACGTCGAACAAGATGCAGATGATGATGGTTTGATGGTGCTGGTGCTGTTCGTCACAACTCATCAAAATTGTAATTCATTCCAACACGTTCCAAGTGGTCTCTTGTTTGTTGTAAGAACAAGAGGTACATATACGATAAACGCTTCTGCCAAACGATCAATGTTTTTCGATTGTTTGCACAGCAGATACTCATTTTAAGTTAATGTTGATATTTCACTCGACGCTACTTATGAAATCACAAATCGACGGATGTTGCAAAATAAGTATTTTTGCATCCAGCTGATAAAAAAACTGCGTTCTGATACAAGCGGACTTCGTTTCACGTTTGAAATTGATATTTCCACATCGGTTGATGCAAAATTGGAAGCACGTGCCTCTGGATATACTTTTGTGGGTCTTCAGTGGTTGACCATAGGTCTGCATGCTCTGCCGTCGCGCATGCCAAAAACCACACGGATCAACGCTGGGGTTACAATTTTAATGTAGAAAACGCACACACATTAATTAAGCGTAATTTGTGTGTTTATATGGCGTCAGAAAGGCGTGTTGTGTGTTTTTTTTTTTTTTTTTGGGCAGAGGGCGAAGCAACTGGCTGGTCAGATATTGATTTTCATATATCGCTGGCGACTTTATGAGGCTTCGCTAAATTAACTGATGGATCGGCGGTGGTTTGTTTATTTAAAGAGACGATTTTTCTTTCACTTGGCTGGGATTCGGAAAAAAATATTTAATTTTGTGTGGTTTTACGAAGACCGTAGGCCGATAAGGAGGACGAAGGTAAATAGAAGAAAAACTGATTTGAAACATTGTTGACGGTGGTCAGCAAATATAGAGATAGTCGCCCTAAAATGTAGCCGCCATCTGTCGGGTCATGGAGGTTCAAGGCCAGGGTGATATTTTCGTGATGAGAAATCAATAGTTTGGCATGTGCGTTGTAGCGAATGGGGCTGGAGTTCTTTCGGCAGAAGGGGTTTTTTGCATTTCACGGTTTATCAACGAATATGCTGCAAAAATCATATTTCTCTGAAAATGTGTTTTAATTTTTTTATGGGTGTTTGCTGCGCCTTTATCAAAGATGAACGAAACTTATCCACGGCCAATATGGCGGTCTGGATGGGTCAATAGGCACATCAAACAATTGGTCCTTCGAGCCGGATAATAACATGTAAGATATTGTTTTCAGGGCACGAGAAATTCGTAGACAGCCGACGATTCCTGGAATAAACTAAGTATAGATTCTTAAAGAAAAGAGAGCGTTTTTTTGTTGACACAAAGCGAAAAATGGATAAACGTAGCAACATCAGTGACAACTTGGACAAATAGGAACAAGTTCAGTGGCAGAAATATTAGAAAACAGATCTCAAGTAGCTTCAAATTCTACTATTATAGTGACGTGGCTCACACAGAAAATATTGGATAGCAAATTACACACAAAATTGCATTTCTGCACACCAAAAATCAAACGAATATAAATTGTGGTTAAGGCAGTGAAAGTGGTTCTTAACTTTTCGCCTTCGCCCAATTATACATAAGATATTAGGTAGGAGGATACATTTCTCAGCTTTTGAAGGTGGAATTTTGCCTCTCTAGCCGGCGCGGTCCAGCGCTACCTGCCTCCAGTTGAGCGCACCATGTTGGTTGATGACCCCTTCCAACTGGGGCTCGTCACCGAAGATGCGGTCTTTCTCTACCTCACATTGTCCCTCTGGACCTATAGTGGAGTTGAAAATTCCCAGCACCGAAGTAATGATGTCCACGCACTATGTCCCAGCCATCACAGCCGATTAAGTCGAAACTTACTGACTAGTTCTAGGTTGTTCCTTTTTATTATTTATTCATTTAATTTGATCACTGTACGTTGGGAATAATTTCTTTGGATAGTACAGGTAGAATATCTGTCTTTATATGTATTTATTTAAAAAATAATAATGATTAAGGACAAGATATAAATGTTATTTAGTTTAGATGCTCGAAAGGTGCTCATTGGACCTTCTATTCCCAGACTCTTGCGATACAAACTGGGTCAAAGTTCGAACGGATAATTATTGACTTGGAGCAACTGAGTGTTCTTTTTTTATCCGCAACTTACATTGTGCATGCAGGGGAATCAAAAGTGTCTTAGGCACAGTGTTCGTCCATCATTGAGATGGGTTTTCCCTTTATTTTTTCCCTCCGCATCTTTTTAAACCTTTAATGCTCCCATAATTTGCCCACAATGATATTTTCGATCAGAGAACATGTTTTTTTAATAGATGTCAGCCGAGCTAGCCACATGATTCAAACCCGGAGGAGTTTTGAGGCATTTTTTCCTTTCTTCTTTGTCAATTTTTAAATTACTTGTTTTAACTATCTGAATTATATCGGGTGATTTTTTAAGAGGTTTAGAACTTTTTTTAAAAAAAAAAAACAAAAAATTCGAAAAAATGAATGAAATATTTATTTGAATCGATAGTTTGAACCTTGCAATTTAATGTTTAAAGATAATTTCATGCAAATGTTGACCGCGGCTGCGTCTCAGGTAGCCCATCCGCTGAGTCCAATTTTGGCATACTCTTTCACACATATCGGCCGGTATCTCACGAATGAATGCATGGATGTTGGCTTCCAGTGCGTCAATCGAAGCGGGCTTGTCCCTATACACATTAGCCTTGGCATACCCCCACAAAAAATAATCTAATGGTGTCAAATCGCACGATCTAGGCGGCCAATTGACCGGCCGGAAACGTGAAATTAACTGTTCACCAAACTCGCCTCGCAATTGCGCCATTGTTTCGCGTGCTGTGTGGCATGTGGCATCGTCTTGTTGAAACCACACATCATGCAAGTCAAAAACTTCCATTTCGGGCAAAAAAAAGTTTGTTATCATCGCTCGGTAGCGTTCACCATTGGCAGTAACGCTGCGATTCGCATCATCTTTGAAGAAATATGGCCCAATAATGCCGCCGGCCCATAAACCGCACCAAACAGTGGCTTTTTCGGGATGCATTGGTAGCTGTTGCAATGCTTCTGGCTGATCTTCACTCCAAATGCGGCAATTTTGCTTATTTACGTACCCATTCAACCAAAAATGAGACTCATCGCTGAACACAATTTTTCGATAAAAAAGCGGATCCTCGGCCAGCTTTCCAAGAGCCCATTCACCAAAAATTCGGCGTTGTGGTAGGTCGGCTGGCTTTAGTTCTTGCACCAGCTGTATCTTAAAAGGCTTTACGCCCAAATCCTTCCGCAAAATTTTCCACGTAGTGCTGTAACAAAGGCCTAACTGCTGGGAACGGCGCCGAATCGACATTTCGCGGTCTTCTGTCACACTAGCTGATACGGCCGCAATATTTTCTTCACTACGCACAGTACGTAAACGTGTTGGTGGTTTAATGTCCAACAAAGTAAATTTGGTGCGAAATTTGGTCACAATCTTCCGAATAGACTGCTCAGAAGGTCGAGAATGCCGATCATAAAATGGAAGCAGCGCGCGATGAACATTTCGAACCGAGCACGAATTTTGATAGTAAAATTCAATAATTTGCAAGCGTTGTTCATTTGTAAGACGATCCATGGTTAAATTGCAAACCAAACTGAAGCTGTTTGACAGTGACACAAGGTACTAAACACACGTCAGCTGTCAAAACCAGTGTTGCCAAAACCAAACCAGCTAAAAAATCATCCTTTACTACTGTATTCCAGCGAATCACTTGGGATGAAATATTAAACAAGACAACACTCCCTGTCTTGGATGATCATGTTAATCACACAACGGCGCTGATCAGCACTTTTTGCTTTCTCCAAAAACAAGACTCTCTGTCACGCCTAATAGGTACTTAAAACCCGATCTTTCTGATTCAGTCGCCAAAACATTTTCGCATAGCAAAAGTCCTATAAGCATCATCAAAGTATACACAACAATTTGGTTTCCTAAATTTTTTAGAAAACCATCAATCATAATATCTTTAAAAACTTTAAGTATGATAAATAAACAATAATTAGGCTACAGGCTATTTGCCAGCCCATTATAATAATAACTGGTTTGTCGTCTGTAAGTAATCCTCTGAAATAGCTTGAAGACTAAGAAGAAGACATTTGAAACGTAGGAAGATCTTTCAGAAAACACAGGTGCTGGAATATGTTTTAGCGCTTAATTTAATTCGGGATTACGTATATTTAGCTGGCAAATCCTGGGGATGTAGCCCGACCATCCTCAGATGGATGTATATCGCTATTGTGAGACCAATGATCACATATGGAGCGATTGAATGGGCAAAAAGAACCAGTCTATCCACCACAAGGAAGACACTAAAGAAAGTGCAAAGACTGGCATGCCTCTGTATTACAGGAGCCATGAGAACTTGTCCAACCGCAGCTACGGAGGTGTTATTGGAACTAACTCCGTTGCACCTCGTGGCTGAGGAATGTGCAAGTAAAACGATCCTAAGAATGGCCAAGGAGGGAATAGGAAGAGGAAAGTGCATCACACTGAGACAGTTTGACGTACTACTCAAAAAACAACCACTACTGGCCTTTCCTAGAGACGACATCATCAAAAGATTTGATTTCCAAAAGAAATTTGTTACTAAGCTCAGCAATAAAAAGAACTGGATCAATGAACCCACAATTCACAGACTGAGCAATCACACAACAAAGTGGTACACAGATGGGTCGAGAACTGAAGAGGGAACTGGAGCGGGAGTTTTTGGGCATGAAATGGCCGACTCCCTAGCAAGAAAGGGAGCATCAGAAACTTTCATAGGTCCTGAACCATTCTGCGGAATAGAGGATGACACCCTCAAAGAAGAATTTAGGAAACTAGAGAAAGAAAACAGGGCAAGAACCTGGCATAGCACTCAGGGCATGAGGCAGGCTAAGAAACTTCTTGGGCAATACAACCAGAAAAGATTCCAAGCTTGCATCGGCATGAGTAAAAATAACCTCCGTATCCTATAACGGGCTCCCTAACGGGGCACTGTAGACTAAAGGAACACCTTAGGATACTGGGTATATCTGAAGAAGGTTTCTGCAGATTCTGCGATGAGTCCAGTGAAATCGCAGAACACTTGTTGGGATCTTGTGGGGCACTGACCCACAAAAGATTGAAATACTTGGGCAAGTACCAACTATCTGATGAGGAAATACTGTCACTGGAGCCAGCTCTCATCCTTAGATTCTTAAAGGAAACAGGACTGGAGAGAGTGCTATAGGAAAGATTTCCTCCGCGAAGGATAAAGAAGAGTCCAAGAACCTCTAAATGGTTCCGAAAGGAATCATACTGTGAGGGAACTCTTATGAGGGAACATACCTTTCTGAGGCGTAAACAGGGGGTACAATAGACCAAAAAGTCGCAGTACAATAACCCCTTTCACATAATAATAATAATAATATAATACAGGGTCCGCCAAATAACTTTTTTTTTTTGAAAATGTTATAAAAAAAAACTACTGAATATTTTCTCAAATTTCTTTTTTTATTTGAAAGTACAATCCTTCCGGTTAACAATGGAAATTTCATTCAAATGGCTGCCTCCGCTGACCATGCAGTAGCCTACACGATCGGTACAATTTTTAAGCACCTAATCGATTGTGTGTAGCTGTATTTAACCAATGGCTTCACGAATATTGTCCTTTAAGGCGTCAATTGTCTCTGGCTTGTAGGCGTAACACTTATCTTTTACGGCACCCCACAAATAATAGTCCAACGGTGTCAAATCGCAGCTCTGAGGTGGCCAAACGACATCAGCTCTGCGGCTGATAATGCGATCTTCAAATCAGGGCGCAAAACATCGAGTGTAGCTTCGGCTGTGTGGCACGTAGCGTCGACCTGTTGAAACCAAATGTTGCCAATATCCTCCTCTTCAATTTTTGTGAACAAAAATTCGTTCAACATGGCCCGATAACGATCGCCATTGACTGTAACGGCCACTCCAGTCCATTTTCGAAGAAAAATGGCCCAATTATGCCTCTGGACCAAATTCCGCACCAAACAGTGACTCGTTTTGTGTATATCGGCTTTTCAATGTATGCGTGCGGGTTTTCTGTGCCCCAAATGCGACAATTTTGCTTGTTTACATACCCGCCAAGATGAAAATGAGCTTCATCTGAAAAGATGATTTTTTTGGCACACATTCTGCAACATTACCATGATTTTCAAAGTAATGTCGCAATATTTCCCAGCGTTGTTCAAGCGTATACACAACCATATTCGTTCAGCGGAAGGATAAAACTAATTATCTGTCAAATCAGACAAGAGCTAAGTGTTACCATTCGCGAAATAAGCAAAAGTTAGATGGCGGACCCTTTATTACATCAATTAAATTAGCCAATGCGTTTTGCCGGAGGGGAGGCGATTTTTTTTTACGTTTTATATTGGTAAAAGAAGAAAATATTGGCAGCCGACAAACAAATTATTCAATATTATTACTTGTGTACCTGCGTCGGAAAATGTATTAAAATATTTTATCTTATCTACGTATTCGTACCTTTTGACAAAAGAATCGTAAAGTCACATTTTGAATTTCTCCGATTATTTTCCCATTCCCAGAACGCAATAAAGAAAAGGATTCCGTCTATCGTATTTCACTGCATCCGTGAATAAGATTGATAGCACTATAACACATTTTTACCTCAGCTCTCAGTATCGGTTGCATTTTTATTCGAAGCAAGGATTTATGCATAGACCCCGACCCACAACTTGCACGCAAGGTAATAAAACAGAGGCGCAGTTAAGGTTCAACGTTAAAGAGAACCCTCTTGAGAAAAACGCATCGTAAAAATGTTACTACTCCGCGTAGGCATGCAACTTAAACTGAAATAAAATGAAAAGTGCAGGTCCGCTTTCAATGATAAAAACCATTCCCAGCCAATTTTCACTTCAACTAAAAAGCGTTCATTAAAATAGCGCTCACATTTTGTAAGCAGCCGGATGGATTTTATTTTGGCACCAGCGGCAATTATTTTGTTTATTTATTTATTTTTCTTGGCTCTAAAGGACTCGAATCGTTGAGCAGTACCTTGTGTATTTGGTAATTGCCATGACACACACTGATTTCTGCCTCTCTATTTTATGATTTGAGATTTGCGTATTTTTAGTTTCAGTTTGAAGTGGTCGTTCGTGTACAAATAAAATGTTTGAAGAAATATTCTCGGGGAATAGCAGCTCTTTATGAGTACCTGATTTGGGTTGCTCTACAGACTGAAAACGATCTCCTCCAAATTGAAGCCCATTACCACCGTCCTGTCAGATACCCTGAATTATAGTTGTACCTCGTAGATGGCCGCCCTGATCAGGTTTCAACCCTAATTAGCATCAGACACAAATTCTTCGATTGATTTTATGAAACCTATACTCGTTCTCATTAGCCAGGTCCAACGTCAATGCAAAGTCTATAAATCGATAACCGACAGTCGACAGTGTTGTGAATCTCAGCCAGCACCCACACTCTCCAGACTCTTCTAAGTTATAAAAAAAAAAACAATCAACAACTGTCATTCACTTAAAATGCCCATTAGAGTTTGTTATCTTATCTTGTAATCTTAACAAGATAAACCCCTAGTTCGCCTACATACTTGACGAACCATCCATAAAAGCATCACCTCATCTACAGAAGTTACCCTACCGGCTATGCCCACACTCACTTACTAGTTCCGTTCGATGGAATTTCATCAAATTTCGTGTGTGGGATACATAGTTTTAACCGAAAAATTCAAATTTTCACTTAACATCAACGGCTTTCAGCAAGCGCAACAAATGCATTTAGAGAACAAAATGTTTGTAAATCATAATCGAAAAGCTAATTATGTCCGATGCACAGACAGGACAGAGAGCAACACACACCCACCCACCCATCAAGGTAGTGACACTTGAGGGAAAGCTTGTGTTTTTTTTTTTTTAAGGGAAATATTTATACTAGTGGGCACAAGTGTTGAAGTGGATTTTAGACGAAATATAGAGGAGCGTGCTGATGTACAGTGTGCCAACGTCTCAGTGGGCAGACTGATGCAGCACACATAATTGGAACAAACTGCGAAGGTGGGAGGTGCTTGTTTTATGTTTTTGAATAGATTTGTCTGAGAAGTTGAGCAGTTGACGCTTGGCGGTGGTGGTTCTTTGTTTTGTAGACATTTATGGACAAGCGAACAGTACCAGGCTGAGGCACTTCAAAGAAAACCACTTCCGAAGTGTAAATTTCAAAATGAAATGTGTTACAATACGGATGGAAAACAGCTACACATATTTTAAGGAGATAATGTTTGGGTAAAGGTAAGTCACAGGAAGAAAATTTGAATAAAAGAACACAGCTAAAGCTGCACAGCGCTTGCGATTTAGTACAGCTGGAATGCTCTTTTTAGTTGCGCGCTTTGTAGCAGTATAACCAACAGTAGCGGCTTGTGAACACAGCCCAGAGTTTTGCAATCTTTCCAAAAATGTTGAGGTATTCCTTAATGCTGTGGTTTCTTTTTGAAGTTTGGTGTGTCAAAAACTGGCATAATATACAACGTGATGTTATGTAAGCCTCTCTCATCCCAGCAGGATCAGCCCAAATGTGCACTCTAAAACAAATCGTGGCGCATATCAATGAATTGCAAGTCGAGAAACATCACTTTTTAAGGAATTTAAAGGACGCATATGAAAGCAGATACTGTCAAGATTTTTTCACGATGATGGGCGAATTTGCGATCATGTCGAAAACTAGTCAAAATCGTTCCAAACATCCACCGCATTTCGGCAAGCAGATAAACCCTTAATGCTGTGGTTTCTGCATTTCGGCAAGCAGATAAACCCTCATACGACTTCTTTAATCTTCTTTGGCGGCAGACAGTGCGGCCACAGTTGTCAAAACGGAAGGCACAATCTTCCGTCCAGCTGCTGTGGCGGACAATATCGACTGTCTTCATCATCGGCCACTCCGTAAAAAATAAAAATAGTTAGCGCAACAGGTCCGTAGCGACCCTAGGCCTAGGTTATCGCAACCATTCGATTTGTGTGAGTTTTTCACTTTTGGGACGAACGAGAGGGATCTTCAATTGTATGCCGAGTCCAGACGGCCAATAACCATAAGCCCTTTCATGACAGTTGTTGACAGTTGTTTGTCAGACGTTCCCGAGAGGTGGATGGAATTACGGATGGCTACTCCATAAAATGAACCTTAATAGAGGGCCATACCCGATTTAAAGAACAGCCAAAACTGGGTAATCTTTAAGGGGATAACACTTAATAGGCTGTAGTGTCGTTGAAGACTCTTTGTGAGTCGAGAAGTAGAGTTAATAATCTATCTCGGAGCTATAACTCAACCGCTTAAATATGACCAGCTGTATAAAAGGTAGAAAAAATGGAGCTCAGTCACCTAGACTGCTTCCGCGAATTTCACTTCTTTAATCTTAAACTGAGCCGTTGTCGAGAAATGAAAACTACTAGCAATTAGAGGATCTTCTTTAAATCTCTCAAGTACGTCTATCTGCTTAGGATCAAACCTGGAGGAAGCTTGACTTAAAAGAGAGTTGGTCTGTTACTCTTTTAATAAACGGTGTGTTCGCATTCTCTCTTCATTTTTAAGATTCCGTACCCAGAGGGTATTAGCTTCGCTTTTGTCCGCCTGTCCGACCACTAGACCAATTTTTTACCTAGGGCTATCTCAGAAACTAATTGACGTAGGCTGAAATTTGCACATAACATCCGGTATAACCTCTAGTTAAACGACAAATAAATGGTAGCGATACATCGACTGGTTTTAGAGTAATAAGTGATTTGGTGAAATATTTTCATTTGCACAAAAAGCTGTTTATTTATTGATTTACAGAAAAATGGAAATACACCTTTTTTGTAGATCATGCTCGTAGCTATATATGTGCCGAAGACTGTTTTGCGGAAGAGTTAATATTTTAAAAGATATTTACAAAAAACTATCGATCACTGTATAAAGTACGCTCCTTTTAACCATTTTCCATTCGTTATTGTGTGTTCTCTTAATCGATTTCAATTGGAATTTTCAATGAATACTACACTCTACTCATTCTCATCCACACATATTGTTGTTTGTTCACAATTTCCAACTCTAAAGAAGCGCACACGGATAGACACACAGACGGACAGACAGACAGACGGAACGAATTTCGAGGCCTAATTTTTTGAGTTCCTCTACCATCGTACTGTCAGAATTGATTAAAATCTCGAGTTCGAAATTTTGTACGAATGTAATGGGCCTTGGGTACTTTATAATCATTTTTAACCTTGACACTAAATATTTTGTAGGTCACAATATGCAATTTTGTACAGAATATTTCGCCACTGAATTTGAAAAATTTAGCCTGGATACTAAAAACGATTATTAGGTTCGCCGAACATCTTTCCTTAGTACGTTATCGAAAATGTTAGAAATCACAGCGACTTAATAAAAATATTTTGGTCTCGACTTTAAATTTCCGGAAGCTCACAATAGCAAAATTTGTATTATGGAAAATATAGCCACTGTGACCTACTAAAATTTAGAGTCGAAACGAAGAATGTTTATTGGTAAGGCTCATTAAGTGTAAATGTTCCCAACGTTCCTAAATATTTCATACGTTGAAGATGACAAGTTTTAGATGCAAGCGGCTTGATCAATACAATACGGCTACTTGAATATGACTAAAGTTATGCCAGAATATCTTAAGCCGACTTTTAAGCCCATAAAGAGGTGCTCTCACAAAACTAACCAAAGTCATCACTGTTCAATAGGTATATAATCTAAGCATGGTTAAATGTTGGAAAGCCTCAAAGACGACATTCTTGTTTAGGAGCTTTACTGAAGTGAACTTGTCCTGCATTCACCAGAAGTCGATTATAATCTAAATGGTTTCTATGACCCACCTATCACGCATTTATCTAATCGAGAACCATTTTAAGTGTCCCGCACTCTGCCCAAAAAACGATGTAAATAGAAGCCGCCTTTGCTAAAAGGGCCCTTTGTAGCTCCTATGAAAAAGAATACATTTGCAAAAGAGCTGTCGAGAAGAGCCGTCAATGGTGCACTTAATTACACTATCGATACTTGAACATTCTACCCCATTCTGCTTTAAGACCTCCTTGCTTCAATTAAAGGTCCATGATTTAAATGTAATTTTATCCACGATATAGCCTTCTGTCGGTACAAAAACAAGTGCCGTCGAAGCGGACCATAATTCGGTGGGTAATGGTGGCTGCATGTGACATATACTACATGTCCCACTGATCAATGAGGTCCATCTTTAGAAGAAGAAGGCAAGGTGAGCTCCTACCCGATTTCTGAAAAAAGACTATATGATGTTGCCAGCGTGGAGAACTTTTGTAGGTGCAATCAAGTGTTTTGTTAAGTTACCACTATTGAAACGACAAATTTACTTGTTGTCAGACCGTTGAGCCAAGCTAGAACCATCACTACTGAGTTTGAAAATAACTTTGGACGATACGGAAAACGGAAGCGGTGTTCTGGTATTGATTTGTGGACTTATAAGTTATAACCCACTCCAGTGTTATAAACTTTTGGCTTGCGCGGACTTACGAGCCTGCACTGCGTAAGCCTGTCCATAAATCTGTCTAAACAAAGAGCTTTAGAGCAAAATGTTAAAATGTCTCTGGTCCAAACTGCTTTAAAAGTAAATTCGAGTCCAAGTATTCACGTATCCACAGTGGCACCTTCATTATGAAAGGGAACAGTCAGCGCAACCTATGACAAACATCAGAAGCCTTGTGAGCTCGAGAACCAGAAAGTAATTGCAGGTTGAATTTAGCTCAGCGCTTCCAAAATTTAGTAGCATTTTGAAAGCAATCATGACTGGCGAATGGGTTCAAAATCCTTTCAAAGTCAGCTCCGTGATTAAATATTCATGGATTCCTGGAATAAAATGAGCGAACTTTTGAAAGTCTCACTAACCGCCTGCCTAAAGGCGCAACCAGTCCCCCTTGCGAAAGTGTAGCATTAACGACACATTACCCAAACACGTCTCCTGTCTCCCCACATTTCGTACGATCCAAACATCCGACGCCCAATTTAAAACAACAGCCTTCACTGGCCTCATTTCACAGCACACATATCTGCCCTTTCTACTCAACTTTAAGAACGATTTCTGATGTCGCAATGGAAATTCCCCTTCTCATAACTCATCTAGAGACCATTTTCTTGTCAATAACTCAGTTGTCACATGAAGACACCGCTCACCTACATTTCAAAACACTACAGGGAAGACGTCGCAAGATCATTCGGTGTTTTACAAGGTTCCCTTTGATTTGGGACCGATTTGAAAGAAAAAAAAAAAAAAACAGATCCACCGCTTTGTAGGTAAATCTAAAAATACGTCGTCCTAAAAACAACAAAGACGAAATTAATTTTCTAATTTTCCCCATGGGGGACATTGATGATTTTCTAATTTCCTTCAACAAAGAACGCATGAGTGTGCTTGTGAAGATCCATCATTCATCGGTTGAGCAAACTGCACGCAAAATAAATAATAATTGACGAAAACGGGAAACGCATCTCGAAAGATCTATTTTCGAACAGCCTAATGGGAATGGGATGGGAGCTCTGTTTTGACATGTGGCCAATTCGGGTGGTTACACTTAGCCAATTTTACTGCTGGCGGTCGAGAGTACATGCGGTGTGTTTTTTTGTGTCATTTGGCGACGCGCCGTCGTCAAATCGAGTCTCATTCGCAATGTGCGAAGTGCGAGTTTATTGACATCTTCATTGAGTGAATATTTTTCGAGAACGCAGTGGACTTGTTGATGTGCTGTTGCAAATGGGCCAATAAATTGATAAACCGACCAAGTGAATGAAGTGGAAAGTGACAAATGTCGCTTGGTGGGAGGTGGAATGGCATTCGCTACCGAGCAGGGATCACGTGATTCATGGGCATTCACGAGGTAAATTGTCGAATGAATCACTCGACGGAATTAGACAGTAATATGATTCGGTTAATGAGGATTTATGATGAGTATTCTGATCTTTTACTTTCATCAGACTGCAAGTTAAATTTCTTAAGAGAATGCCAACAAGCTATCAGCAGTTACAAACTTCAAACGGAACAGTAGGTCGGACATAGGCTTGTAATGACCAAAATTAGTTTTGGGACCAGGTCGACTGAGAATATTTAATTCCCTGAAAGGTCTAACCGAGGCTAAGACTGGCAGTTAGGCTAAGGTAGGTGGACATTTAATGTGACAAACTAGTCCCTTTCAAACTCATGATGTTTTGTGCTCTTCTTCGACAACTTAAAGTTAAAATGAAAACAATTTTCCATTGAATCAGCTAAGGAATTATAAAGTTCAAGCCCTTGGACTTTTTCAGGGCAATTTGAGTCAAGTTTGCTTCTAGCAGAGATCTTACTAATGCAAGAAAAAATATCTAAGGTTATATGAGGATCTGTTCAACCGTTTTCGCTTGCACTTCACGCTTGCTTTGCTTCACGCTACTTCGAAAACGAAAGGAATTTTCGTTTGCAAGGAAACTAAACAAATTAAACGACATTGAAGTTTTCGTTGTTGCTTCGTGTAACTAAAAAAAAGCAAGCAATTTAAACTGCACTTTTTTTTAAATAGTTAATTGAAGTGAATTTTCGCTTTCGCATGATTTCATACTTCTTTTTTTTAAATGCGAAACTATTTAAAATCTTCATCTCTGTTTAGTTGTAATTGCTGACTCAGCAAAGAGATATATTTTTTAGATCTTACCCCAAAAGCTCGCATTCAAATGAAGTTTCGATTTTAGGGAACTGTTTAAGTCATCAGCAGATATTACAAAGAAAAGTGGTCCCAAACAACTACCCTGTGGTACTTCAAAGTTGCTCTGAAAACATCGTGAAAAGTTATCCTCTAAGACCACTGGAATCATGCCAAACTAGAAGGATGCTATCCAAGCAAGCAATGCTGAGGGAAAGCCAAGATTTTTCAAGCAAAATTTGATGACTGACGGCCTCAAAAACATTACAGAAGTCCGTGTAAGTACAGTCCGCTTGATCAACATCGTCGATAGCATGCATGACATGCGAGCAAAGAGCTAAATTCCTCTATAAATCTCAATATCTTCTTTAGATAAAGGTTTAACAATTTGGAACGAGAAATGTCGAAGAACAATTTCGGAGGAGACATGGATCGATTGAAAATTTAAGAAGAGAAAGCAAGTTGATAAAGAACACTTTTTAAAAATAATCGCGGGGATACCATCAGGTTCAAGACTTGAGTTGGGCTTAAAGGTATCAAGAGCTAAGGTTATGTCGTGAAGACTTAGTGGGAAGAGGCCGACATTTTGTATTCTGCAGCTGATCCAAGACTAGGTAAAGTAGGCTTTAAGTTGATTCAACGCCAACCTCTAGCACTGTATTCACAACTTCAATTGAATACTTTTAAAAGAGAAATTTAAACTATCCAGCCGTTTGTTTTTGTATTTTTGAAAGAATCAGCTTTGAGGCAGTTTTTATTTTATTTTCAATTTAAATTACGAGGTTTGTCTATAGAAATTAACTTTACTTACGCAAAAAAGTCTGTAGGCAGTTTGCCAAAATGTTCATAGTCCCAAAGACTACCCGGAATAAGTTGGAAATTTCAGCGTGCCCACTTTTAAAGCACTTAAAACGAGAGAGGCTTCCATTCTTCTTTGGAGACTTAGATAAATTACTGTTCGACATTGATGGGACAAAAGAGTTAAGGGGTTTAAAAGCTCAGACAAGTTCTTCAGATTACTGTTCCAATCCATTTGAAGGCAACCATTCAAATCATTAATATCGGTTTTTGAAAAATGTAACCATTAAAAGCTAGTACTCAGCTGTTCCGCAAGGAAAAATCCCTCACAAAAGTGACACAACGAAATCATGAACGAACAATTTCGCTCTCCATTTTGTATTGCAGTTTGCGGCTGCTGCGAAATGATGGCGGAAAAGTGGGTAAGTGTAGTAGACTGTTTTGTACAATTCTCGACTCTCATTTCGCTCACGTTTATTGTTCGGGACATTATTTGCTTGCGAAACGTTGACCTTTGTACTGCAGTGTTTGGAAGCTTTTTAAGAGGTATGTAGCCAAAAATAACCAGACTCAAATACGAAGATCAAAAATACGCTTTTTTGTGTCATTCATAGGCACAATTATTCTGATTAAGTTGTTTTTAAAGATGACAATATTAAATTAACAGAAAAATAGCACAAACTCGTAACATTTGCCAATGTTAACGAAGAAAAAAAGCATTTTTCTGGAAGAGTGTGTTTTCATATTCTTGCATATTTTGTGAGATGATTCTACTGCTGAGATGTGAGAGTCTGTTCAAAAACTGTATGAAAATGGAGTTGGCTCATTTACAATTAGCTGTATAGAACTTTAGTTATACGAAAATAGTGCGTTCGAAATTGAAGTATGATTTTTTTTTTAAACACCAAAGGAGCCTAAAACTCGCCAAACTTTTAAGTAAATGGCCTAAATTAGGATAATTCCCAAATGACGATTTTAAGGAGCAAGTGAAAAGTTCGAGTATCCAAATCGGAGATAAGTAGCCAGTGCTGGTAAAACTGTTTCTTGTGTAGCAGCTGATGGAACTCTTCACAAATGTTTTCCCGCTGACTTTTTGCACTCCTGAACAGTTGCGTACTAGGCTTTAGTCAGAAGACCGTCAGCTTTTAAACAAATCCTACTTAGATTACTGTGGTAAATGAAACTATTAAACTATTTAAAAGAGAATACAAGGCTCCAAAAGAAGTTGCCTTCATCTCATTACAGCAGATAAAAAATTCAGATATAATTCTTTCTCTATTTTGTTAATTAACAATTGAAGACCAAACTAACAATAAACCCACAGATCTGTAAAGTACAGTTAAACAAAGTTTCAAGTGCACAGTTTCTGCATTGAATCTGACTTTTCATTAGAGGTTAAGAGCTGCACTGTACCGCTTCGTGAGTAAGTGAGTGAGGCTACATAAAATCGTGATTGATTTTCTTGACTCACAGATGGCGCTGTTGTCAGAAGCGCTGAGAAGTCTCATATTGGGCACCAGAAAGAGCATAAGCTACACTTTAAAGTTTTTACTCTGCTCTGTTACTGCGCTAAAAAATCTTCTCGGACTCCTCTCTCAAACTTCACATAAATTGTTGGTCTTTGGCTTAAGGTCAGAGAACAAAAAACTTCCGATGCCACGCAAAATTGGTAGCTCTGCCAATTTGGAGAATTTGGTCACTCAAGGCTTACCGCAGTAACTCAGTGGTTGGTGTACTGGACTAATGAACAAGGGGTCTCAGGTTCGTTCCCTGGAGAAACACAAATTACACTTTGAAAGGTTCTTTAAGCACGTTTAGAAAACGACTGTCAACCTACACTGTCGAGGAGGTCGCAGTCGCATATACGCAGTCGCATACTAGCTGCCAGGCTCGTTGTCGCGACGGTACAAATGATGCTGACGAGGATATCGCCAAGGATATTATCCTCAGCCTTTCAATGGCTCTTTTCTGTCATCAGCAGCAACTAATCGACGAACCGTAGAGGTTCGCTGTTCGACTGATAGGTACTGCCAACTCTACTTTTAAGACTTATAAGCTTCTGAATAATTTTGTTTAGTGATTTTATTGGTGGTCAGCAGAATATCAATGGACACAGAAATATTCGAATAGACTCCACGGACACGGTAAAATTGCGAACGTGAAAATGTGAACACTTTCTCAACTTTCTGCAAGCTCTGCTCCTTCCCCTTGCCTCGTGCCAGCACAACCCATGAGAAATGGAATTCGGTCCATGTAATTGGCATACTAGATCATCGTCAGCATCCCACCTTCATCCGCTGAAAGGCTGAAAGAACGATCGCCGGCGCATATAGAAAGCGGATACCACCTTCAGGCGGCAGTATGTTCCTCTATTCAACTGTATTGCACAACGTTCAGTGGGCCCTCTAAAAATGGCAACAAACGACAGAAATATCAATTAAATAACTTTGCACAGAAATAATGTGCGCACCGGCGATGCCCACTCTCAGCGCGCTGGCTGTTTAAGACGCCCGCACCGTCATCAAATCGTTGTTCTTTCAGCACGTTCAACATGCATGCAGCATGCAGCCCGTGTATATATACCAGCACCGATCCTGAAGTATCTAAAAGTGTTTGCTGTACTCTATTTTAGCCCGCGAGAGAGACCAAACGAGCTATGTGTGTGGTGACGATTTGGCACGAATATGTTTTAGATATACAATTTTATGCTGCGCCTCTGCAGTATCTCGCTGAAGTAGGCCACATCTGTTCAACTGGAAAATGTGTGCGTTCGTGTTGACGATGCTGTCGTCTTCTTGGTGGTGGTGGTGATGGTGGCGTTGGAAATTTGCATCCGGGAAGATAGCGCAGAAATTGAGATGTTTCCACTCGCATACTCGAGACTGAGAGAGTGTGGCATGATTCATGCCCGCCAGGCGGAGCACTGCTCGACAAGTCACTAATGTAGGTGAGTTGTTTGCCGAAGAATGTGCGCCGGCTAGCCTCGGTTGACTGAAGTGCATTGCACTTGAGCATGCATATGTGTATCAGGCGAGGATCGCATTAATTAAAATTTGAATTAAACACGTACTTTGGCGGATTTGTTGTTACAATTGGAGGAGAACCACAGACGGGAAGTTGGCATGATGCACTTGTTGATGGAGCGGAATACGGACGGCTGAATCAACACAATCGTCACGTTTCGGACGAAGTGCCCGATCGCAGGAATGGACAGGGACGAATGGTGCCAGATCATGCAAAAGGAGGCCACTGCTCGACTGTAATCTGAGACGCTAGGACCAAGCAAGATTGGGCAATATATGGCGAACTGAGGGTAGACTGGAAATTTGTCAGAGTAAGTAAATATTCCTGGGATGTCCATTTGAGCAGAGGTATTATTCGACACTTAAAGATGCAGTGCAAAGATAGCACTGGTCTTTCTGAAAAGAGGGTTTTTTGTAATAGTTGGAGGAGAATGTGCTATGAAGCTATAGCGCGCAAAATAACAAAACCCGTCCACAATGGCCATCGGAAATGACAAGAGAGTGGGAAGCAATGCTTAAGGCCGAAAAGGTCTTCGTATCGATAACTCGGTCATAGGTTGCGCTTACTAATGAAAGCCGACAGCTAAAATGACAGCAATAACAAAGCTAACTGGAGATGGGGGGATATACTGAGGTACAAGATCACTTTATACAGTACCGCCACCTATAAGTAAGTAAGTGAGGTTAAATAAAATATGCTTTTAAGTGCGCTGATTTTCTTCACGCACAGATGGCGCTGCTGTTAAGAGGCAAAAAGCATTTCCCATTGAAGGCAAAGATAACCATCACTGCAGAGCGAAGTAGAAAGGAATGTGAGCTCCGACCAGTAAAACAGAGCAGCTGGTCCTTGTTCTAGGGTCTACACTTCTTCAGATTCAGCCGGTCTTTAGCGTTCACTCAAATAAATTGAACCATGGGTAAAGTACTTTTCATAGAAACGATCTTAGTTCCCTTCTTCTCAAAAAGTATGTAAACAGTAGTGAAAAGTAACATCAATCTGTGTGCAGCTTTGGGGATCACTTGAAGTGAAAGTTTAAGTGTCATCAGAAAGGCAATCAGTTTCGTGGCAGTTCGCATAAAAAACTAGGAAGTGTAATGAGTAAAACTGACATTTACAGCCTCAAAGCAAAGCAGCAAAGCATACCGCCCTCTGTGCCTTCATAGCCAGTCAAGAAGCTTTTGACACTATGCACTCTGATGGTATAAAAAAGGTCTACGATTAGAAAACGAATCGCCCAACTGATCATTCATCACTAAATGTGTTCCGAAAATGTGAGAAAGCTGAATCATAAGTCCGGTTTACGGAGGTTAACAAAAGGCAGTTAAACTCGTTGAAGGTTGTCCTCATGAAGGATTACTCCTCTACTTTGGACATTTGAAATCGTAGTTAACTTCTAACGAGCTTATACAATCGGTGTACATAATGCAAAGATACGGAAAGGTCCAAGGCCAAACATAACTCCATTATATCGGCCGTCAAATTAGACAGCAGACTAGTCTTGAATATTAATTACGAACGCCTATGTAACCATTCCCGGGAAGGTTGAAAAAAAGATATAGGTATAAATATCGCACTCATCTAATGAGTAGAAAAAGTCAAAAACGCATAAGGTTAGGTGCAACCTTAGATATAACCTTCAACGGCAGTTCCCGGCGTGATTAGGTGACCTGAAAGACGACAAGGGTAATGCATATATACAGTTTATCTATTTCAAAACCTGTGCCATAGCATATTGTTGCCAAAGACTGAAAAAAAACAGTCGAAAACAAACTTTACAAACTATATAGAAAAGCTTACAACAAAGGCAATTGTAGTATCCATAAAATCAACGTTCAGCTACTACTGAAAAAAAGCAAGTACAGACACATATCGCCGCGTTTCAAATCTTTAGACCTTCATATTCGATTCTTCTAAGATACAACTGAAATTAGGAATGTGATCCATTGCCCTAAGGAACCAAGCGGCTACAAAGAGAAACCTCCCTATGGATCTAAGCGGCTCCCAAGAGGAACTTTCTAAAAATTCGATCGAGTGGGCCAACAGCTGGTTTCTCTGTAAATATTCTACACATGTTATTTTGACACTGACAGCGCTTAATTGCCAGGAACATTGGGGGCGTTTTAGAACTTATCTATTTAAGTACGACTGACTGCTGTCTGACTTGATGTGCTAAGCAAAGACTATCCAAACTAGACGGTCAACTTTCGTGCACCTATACCCGATTTTCCCCGCAATTTTTTTTATGGCAGCCCTCTTTTTCCTGTCTGTGAACAGGTGTTAATAATGGCCGCCGGGTGGCACTTTTTCAATAATAAACAACTTTTAAATGAATTTTTAACAATAAATGTAAAAGGAATAAATGTTGAGTATGTTTCTTTTTTGAATTATGGACACAATGGACCCAACTGATGGTCTAAGTGAAGCTGTGGCAAAAATTGCCACCAGAGCTCCCATTTACCTACAATGTTTTTTTTTTAGACTGCTTTACTTCTTCTTCGGCGCCATCAAATTTTCATCTATTCACATTTGAGATTTTTTTGACTTTTCTTTATATGAATAACATTTTTGACATCTGAATCCATGCAGCTTCCCTTGGGGGTTGTTCCCAAAATAGGTTAATAACATACAAGTTAAGCTCAAGTTTCCACTAGGGCAAAAGTGAATTTTAAAAAATGTTCCCGAAAATTGTCTAATTAAATATCAAAAAATATTCATATTATCTTTTTCCGGGAGTAAAGATCAATTTAATAACTGAGATAAAACGATTTTAGAACTGGTAAGAAAATAACTGAGATATTTAAAGCTGAAAACTGGGATCCACACCAGGGTGTATATTGTCAAGGCGAAGCTTAAGAAAAGTGCAAAAAACCGGATTAGTTAATTTTTCTCCGATTAAAATGATTAAATGTATTTCTGTTAGATATTGACAAAAAAAAAACATGATTATATTAAGGTATTTGGCATTGTGACGAAATTGTAACAGGAATTCCATTTTCCAACAATTAAATAAACTACAGAAACTTTTAAACTGAACTGCGATGTGAACGCCGTGTTACTAAAGAGAACCAGAAATGTCGAACACAGTCGCCGATTGACATCAAGTCCCTGCATAGGATTTTCTAATTTTGTGTGCGGCAGCAATGGCGCTTCTTTGAAAGGATATCCTATGCAGGACAGGCAGCTTGTTCTAGTTTGTATCATCTTTGGTGCAAAGTCTTGAATAGCTTAGATCGATCAGATCAACAGTTTTTTTTCAGTTGACGTCTATTCTTTAAAATCTAGTCAATAATTTCATGACTAAGTACTAAATTGGTACTGGTTCGAATAAGTGGCTGACGTAGGCAAAATTACGTTACTGACCAATATTGTTTTTCCGTTCAAGATGCAAGGTGATAACAAGGTTTTTGAGCGTGCCCATTGCCTCACATCTTCAAGGCTGTAAATGGATCGTTATACATTTTAAGAACGTTTAAAAATGATGCATGCTTCCAAAATCTGTGGTGGCCAAAAACATTAAAAGAAAATAAATTTCTGTCACATCAAATTTGGTCTGCAGTACGCAGGTTTTGTAAAAAAAATGTTCGCGAGATTAGCAAGCATCAAAAGTCAATGTCTTCCGTGATGTTCGGACAGATCTGCCCTCAGTGATCTGGTTTTTAAAGCGACGGCTTCATTGGAAAATGACAATCACACCGTCGGTCAGAAGAATCATTTTAGTTTTGCCATAAATCGAAGAATGGGAACTGGACGAACTTTGGTTTCAGCGAGATGGGGCTCCATGCCACATAAGTCGTGCCGCAAACTCTCTTTTGTGCATATACTTTGATAAAAGTATAATTACTCATTTTGTTGAAGTTGCTTGACATACAAAAAAATAATAATAATGAGGTCTTTTCGTGGGACACCGATAAATGTCGATATTATGCCGACAACTCAGTAGCAATTCAGTCCAATACAATATCCACACAATATTCATGCAAACAGTCGGGAAAAATCGCAAATTTGTTAAAAGAAACTGACTTGACTGGGTGGCCTGCTATTAAGCCACTCGCGACAGTGACTTAAGTGAAGTTATGCCCCGCGACTAGTCGAAAGGGTACAACACTACATTTATGTACCTTTTACTGTCCAACAAATGTCAAATATCTTATCCTTATCCATTAAACCTCGAAAAATATTCAAAAATCAGAAGCCAAAAGTTCTGCCTTCAGAAACCACTCAAAAAACGTACAACCAAAATAACCTCACCTTTATACTAGACCTCTTTGTAATCGGATACCTTTTGGTCAATCCATGGCTCACAATATTGCCAATCCAGCAAGACACACTGTGGCTATTTAATAAAAAATATATTCCATTTTATGAGACTCTTACAGAAACCATTTTAGTCCCACTCGCTGTCGCATTCACTCAAAATAATGACCGACACCGTCAACAACATGCCTCACCGGAAGCACGCCTCCATGCCAAAGCTCACTGCATCGTAAACCATTTCGCCGTGTAAGACATCACACACACGGCGAGTGTCGTTAATAAATTCCACGAATACCGCACATTACACAATAAACGTCCACCTCCTTAAGAATGCAAAAGCCGACTAGCCCCGTAGTGGAAATAATGACAGACTGGCCCATAACTCCAATAGCCGCTTAAAATGCCCCAAAACAAAACTATTAACGTGCAAAAAAAAAAAAAAAAAATCCCCATCATAAATGATTTACTGGGGATTCTCTCGCGCCAAACGCCCACGCCACGCACTTGCTCTGTTCCGATTCAGACAACAGATGTCAGCTCTCAGCTCATTGTGATATTATTTATTCAATCGCAGTTAATTGCAACTAACTGGGGTCTATGGGTGGACGCGGTAGAACAGTGCCGCCAACAAGAACCAATTTCATAGAAACACCGCATCGGAAGTGGCAACATAATCGGGAAAAGGTTTTAAAAAAAGAAACTACACATTGCTAGTTCATTTTTACGACATAATCTTGTCCGAGTGGACGTCCCATTTGACCGGAGCGACTGTAAAGAAGCAAACCGAATCCAGTTCTTCCCGCCTAGTTCCAGTTCATGTCACGAACAGCGATTGACAGATTAGAGGACGAGTCAAGAGTGCGAGCTATATCGTCGCTGGTGTCGCATGAAAGGAGGTTGAGATTAAGACTCTTGTTAGTCGATTCTTAGAGCAACAACCGAATTAGAGGTGGAAACAAACTTAATATAGACATTTCGAGGCGTAGAAAATGCAAATTGAGTGTATATGTGTGATGGAAGCAGCAGATCAGATTAACATTCGGTCTGTCCGATGAGGCGAACATCAGGAACTCATTTGGCCGTTCTATATGTAAATCAACACGTGCCTGTTGTAGAGTTTGGTCGGTAGTTTAGATTGAAGATCTTCTTTTTGGGACATCAAACATGCCGGCATGCTGAGTTCCACGCATCTGCGTACGGATTTTGTGAAAAGGTCGTCCATTTCTATCGCACGAATGACAACAAGTTTACCGGCGGTTTTTGTAATTTTGTGGAAAAGACCAGTCGTGGAATCTTATAAAAAAAATGCTGTAGTTCTGTTCGACTGCGATTGCATTTGACTGCATTTCTTTAAATGCAAAAATCTTAGAAACCGCTGAATGTGTTCTGGTGCATTTTTCACAGGCCTATAGAGGATACCTAGGCCTACAATTTCAACTTTGTTTCGACTCTATATCCAGAAAAGGTGATGTGAGCCAAGAAATAAGTACAAGTTCAGTGTTGAGAGTGACAGTATAAAAGTGTCAATTCTACAGCTAAACACGCAATGCAATGAAACTCATCTCAAAAAGCAAGAAGAACGGATCGGCTGTAGAAACGATGTCGTTTAAAAAAAAAACACACACATACCTCGTCTATTGAAAGTATTTTTAGGAGAGGCAAAGCTGGGCGGGTTACAGCCGAAACTATATTTATTCAGCAGCCAAACGTCTCTCCCACTTCACGAAAGTGCCCACCAAATACCCTGTTTAGACAAACATTTCGTAGACACTTTCGTGCAGCTAAGCACACTCAATAAGTCAACCAATATCGATCTCTTAGTACAACAGAGGAAGCGTGCATAACTTAAGGACGTCCATTCCCATAATGAGCTATTGCTTCAAACTCACAGTCAACAGGTTGATGTCTATTCCAGACTGTGTCACAGAATATGGTCTACGTGCCTTGAATAATCAACCTCTCGTCTACAATCTACATTTTCGCATTAATTTCGTCTAGCCGTCGGACGGACGGTTGGTTTTGTCTACTGAAATGAATGCACAAACTAGACCGGGCAGAACTGACATCTAAAGCGTCTGCAATTGGCTTCAAATTAATTTTTACACTTTGACAGCAGCTCATCTGCATAAACACACATGTCACCCCACTACTGGACATAATTCCCAAAAGCAATCCTATCAGTTGAACGATAATCAAATGTACAAACATGAGGAAACAATAATTAAAAACAAACTTACCTCAAAAAGAGCGGGCGGTGTTTTCTTGTCTTTTTTTTCTCGACTTCCTCAATCCACCTGAAACGAAAAAAAAAAGAAACGCCATCAGAATTTGTCACGAAACCAAAATCAATTTCATTCATAAATCAACGAAATCCTACTGGGGAAACTCCTTCGCGACGACACCCCTACTTGTTATGCACAGCACCGCATACGGGTACCGCACGTTTCAGCTGTTCCATTGGTGTTTCTGTGAGATTTTGGATTCTCCATTCAAGGAAGGAATTGGTGAATGAAATGGAATGTATACGGGAAACGATCTTATCTAATCGAGTGCCCTAAATAATGTTGTAATCGGAATGTTGGACTGGACATAAAACAGACAGCTACCATGAAATAGGAAATCCAAGTGATTTGACTTATATAAATCAACTGGGAGAGGGTTTCACCAGCCTGCGGAATGTGGATCGTTATATTTTAACGATCGTTTTCATTGTGAATATTGAAATGGAAAGGAATGGGTTGGGTTTCTTCGGTTGGATGTAAGGCAAAGTAAAGTTTTTGAAGGCTGTAACTGACGCAAGCTTGAAGAGGTTCTTTTGAAAGTGAGAACGATTCCAGTAATCAGAAGAGATGTCAAAAATGTCTGTCCCCAAAGCGATTTCGCTTTCTGTCACGACCGATTCCGAAAAAATATTTCAAAAATCTATGATGTGAGGTAAGCCTTTTCTTATGCTGTGATAATGTCCTGCAGCTGGTTAACGTCTCATATAACATCCCGAATCTACTGGGAGAGTTTCAATCCGTTTTGCACTAATCGGCACGTAGTTTTTGGGCCTTAAAGCTGGTAATGACCCAAATTTGTACACTGAAGCAATAACCCTTGAAAAAAATGACCGACTTATAAGTTCAGATTTACCCCATTTTCGTCGCAAATAACAGGACAGCCAGCGTTTTTTTGAATTAGCCAATTGGGTAATAATGCTCCGAGCCAAAGAGTAATGGCTCACATTTGTCTCAAAACTTAAGCATCGTGAAAATACATAGATCGCGATTTCCGTAATAATTTTTGAGAAATAACTAAAAAAACTGATACCATGTGTATTTTGGTCAAAATCGTGAGAGCGGTTTTTGTAAAATTGCACAGCCAAAACAGCAATGTTGCAATGTTTAGTTTGAAAAAGACTATTGCTTAACTATTTATCTGAAAACTGAGTATAAGTTATTGTTCGGTAGGAGTTACTTCGTTTTTAAAGTTTTATCCAAATCGAAAATGGGGTTTTCGAGATATGAGCTGTTTTCAAAATTAACGTTTTCGGTGATTCAAATGGAAAATTAAGGACACATTCATTTTGGAAACATCAATTTTACTCTAAGTATGCTTTTTGGTCAAAATCGTTATCGCCATTTTTCGGTAAGATTAAGAAAACCAAATTTTAAAAAACTGGGTTTTTCAAAAATCTATTGTACGATAATATAGACAAAAACTGAGTTTCCTATTTACTTAGAAATGACCGTATTACCTTGAATTCGAATTTTTGTTACAATCGTATGGACCGTTTTCGAGACATGGACAAATTTCAAAAGTACCGTTATTCGATTATTTAGCTAAAAACTGTGTATACAGTCATGGTAACCTCACCTACTTAAGCTTAAATATCAATTTTGGTCAAAATCGTTATCGAAGTTTTCAGTTAACCTAAGGAAAGCCAAATATTAAAAAAATGCCTTTTTCAAAAATCCACTGTACGATAATATAGACAAAAACTGAGTTTTCTAGTTACTGATAAATTACCATATTACCTTAGATTCGAATCGTATGGACCGTTTTCGAGATATGTACAAATTTCAAAAGTACCGTTATCCGATTCTTTGGCTTAAAACTGTGTACACAGTTATGGTAACCTCACCTACTTAAGCTTAAATATCAATTTTGGTCAAAATCGTTATCGCCGCTTTCAGTTAACCAAAGCCAAATTTTTAAAAAAATGCCTTTTTCAAAAATCCATTGTATGATAATATAGAGAAAAACTAAGTTTTCTATTTAGTTAGAAATGACCATATTACCTTGGATTTGAATTTTTGTTACAATCGTATGGACCGGACCGTTTTCGAGATATGTACAAATTTCAAAAGTACCGTTATTCGCTTCTTTAGCTAAAAACTGTGTATACAGTCATGGTAACCTCACCTACTTAAGCTCAAATATCAATTTTGGTTGAAATCGTTAGAGCCGTTTTCGAACAAATCAAACTGGTATGAAAATTATGTATGGAAAGTAAAAAAAACGACCCCGAACTGTTATCATCCCAACTCAAAATCCGAAGTTTGAACCTAGTCCCGGCAGCTGTTTGGGCTGTAGGCCTCGGGACATACGGACAGACAGGCAGACGGACTCTTTTGAGTTCGTCCATCATCGTAATGTCAGAATCGATTAACATCTCGAGTTCGAAAACAATATCTTCCTCTTACTACATAATGGAGAAAGTTAAAAAGGCCTAGTATTGGGAAGGTTAAGCTGGAAGTCATACGGGACAATAAGATCACAAGTTCCAGTATAGCTCTCTCGGCTTCTTAATACTTTACTCAGCATGAAAAATATATAATTTTTAAATTTAATAATTAAGAAATGAAGTGAGTACAGAACAAGCCTCAACAATACAGCTATCGAGGCTTTTGGTCACTACATACTGGCTAATGGGGATCTGAACCTGAACAAGGATATTTTAGATGATTCCACTTCTTTAATTTCTCATCTTAGATTGTGAAGCTTCTACCTTAAGGACCGATTACAGACAGTCAAGTGTAACAACATGGCAAATCTCCATCCAACTTCACATGGGGTACCACAAGGCACAATCCTGGGTCCTCTACTGTTTTTACTTTATATGTCAGTTGTTTGCTGTTTAAAGATCAGCAAACGTATTTCTAGGGTAATCTGTGTTAAAGAAAACCTTGTGTGTCTTATATTAAACTATTTAAAATCTGAGTCCTTTGCAGCCCAGTCACGCGAGTCGAAACTACTAAAAATTGTTGGCTGTTTAACCGCACACTAAGACTGCTTGCGGATTGTGAGTCTCGGGGCACTGCCTTCTTAGGAAGCATGCCATGATACTGGGCTTAGCAAATACGGATACATGCAGGTACTGTGATGACCTACAAGTCACGGAGGACATCGCCGGCCTTCTCTGTGAATCTCAGGAAATTTCTCTGAGTTGCAGAAAGTACTTTGGCAGGTGCTTCTTTAATAACTTAGAGGAGGTTGGTCTCTCAAACAAGACTGAGAACATACTTAAATTCTGAAGGGACCGTTTATATTTTGGCAAATTGGTTTCGGTTTTTAACTGTAATGGTTGCCTGGGGGTGGCAATTGGCCAGTTATGGCGCCTGGTGTTTTTGTGACGATCTCACAAACCTCAGCCTTAACATACCTAACCTAAGATTGCTTACAAGCAAATAAATAAGTATGTTGAAATTAAATAGACCGCAGGCTTCAAATCGCCTACTGTAGGGACGGTTTGTGCCAACAAATTGGTATGCGCAAATGAAGGCAGCTTGCTTGGGATACAGATGAAGACATGCGCTTTTACTAAGGTCCAGATTGGACAGTGTAGTGTATAGTAGAAAGACCTTGAACAATGTCGCTCGTTAAGTTCGCTTGCCAGACCGCATTCTTTAACTATGAAGTTATTGCCATATACCCAGCGTAATATCCACCTCATACTGGTGTGCCTTAGATTGTCTTCTTCAAAAAAAGTAGGCATGTTCAATTTATTACAAACCTACAACCTACGTTAAATTCAGAACGACCTATTTCTGTTCATGCACAAGTTCGCAGACCACAAACAAAAAAAAAAGAAACATGTTGACAACACTTTACAAAGTTGTTCGACACAACTGAAATGTTTACAGATTTGAACTCATATTGTCTTCGTGATATATGCTTGTATTTTCTCAGGCTTTCTACTTTTGAATATCACACCCAAGCCATTCCCAAAAATTCGGATTTCAGTTTTTTCTTGTTCCTATCACATATAAAAACAAAACAGCTGCAACATTAACCCATAAATTTCTCACCCGAAACACACAAAGAACGCCACTAATGACAGCAGACCAAACGAAGAGCAAGAAGAACAACACGAACCAGACAAAAAGGAACCAAACAAACAAAATAATGTCCCAACTGCGGATATACATATACAAAAGGTTTGCAACACATTCCCGAACAAAATATTTCAAGGACAAACGGATAACCTCCGACGGATATCTGCGTTTGGCTTTGTCAACGTAAAGAGAAAAAAAAAATAAACAAAAGGAGACGTCTTGTCAATTTATTTACTTTGAGCCATTTACCATGCAGCCATTTTAGCCCCGGGAAGATTGCATTTTTATCGAAATGATTTCTGTTCTTGTGTGGGGAATTCTGTTGGTTGCCAAATCGGTGATTGTTATCGATAAAAATGAAATCCGCACAGTAGGACAGTAGTAGGCAGCAGGTATGAAGGTGACACGATGCAGGCAGAGCGCAGGTCTGATTGATGAATGTGAATGTATTAGTAAAAGTGAAAGTCGGCTTTGAAAGGTCCAGGTTGGTGTGGGAAAATTTGAGAGTGCAAGTTGGTTAGTCTGGATTGGGTTACAGAATTAACATGCAGGATTTATATGAAAAGGTCTTGTGTTGAAATAGACCCGTTTGTTGTAGGTTTAGTTGGGTTTTTTTTAAAAGGGGGTATAAGATAGTAAGATCATGCGGCGCCAGGCGGCATAAGGGCCCATAGCGATCCCATTTCTTGAATGGGGAAGTAGAAAGTTATCGGTATAGTCAAAGTGTCCAGAAGAGGGCGAGTACACCCATGACAGAAAATTATTTGAAGCTTCTAAGAAGGTATACGGTAGAAAGGTTTGAGGAATGGATGGTGTTAATGTTTTCCTGAAATAGTCAACGCGTGTCATTAGGAGGTCGTTCTACCTGAGCCTTGGAAGCACCAAGACGACTCTATTGCCGAAAGGAGAGGGAAATCCAAGCGAAGCTTTCCAGAAGCGATTGGAAAGGTCCTTCAGCGAACAATTTATATGGGCCAACAAGCCTTTCGTTAGTCAAGATCTACTTAAAGAAATAGGGGCCCACAAAAGATATGTACGACGGACTTTATCATTTATCGGCTTTGCAAACGACATCGCTGTGGTACGATAGGCGATGTTGGACAGCACCATTGTGAGCAATGTTAAGAGCTTGCATTTGTAATGAATATAACTCGTTTGACAGTTGCAACTGAATGCTTAACTAGGTTTACGACTCTCAGATCATAAAAACGAAAAACTGTAGGAAAGTTAGAGAAACGTTCAAAGTAGGGAAGCACAAAGTGGTGCCCCAATGATTTGTTTCGTACCTTGGAGTGATTGATATAGCTCGTCTAAACTTCCATTAGCATCGGGGGCATGTATCCAATAAGACATCAGAAATTCTGCGTGCACTTTCATCGGAGTCCGGTGAAGAAGACTCTGCTTATCGTAGGAGCTGCATGCAAGAGTTATAAGCCGGCAGCTCCTTTCGTAAGCAGTCTATTTTAATTTTTCATACTCCAGTGTTAAAGCACAGGTGCCATTTTTGACAACTTACTGCACAGGTTCATAATGTTGAACAATGGGCATTTAAAAACGTATAAAAAAATGATTCAAAAAACGCAAGTAAAAACCCTTAAACAAACAATCGAAAAAATGCATCAAAAGGCTCCAAAAATGTATGAACAGAACGTGTAAAAAAATCCACCAAAAACGGCTGAAAAAACACGTGGAAATATTCCCCAAAAAACGAGTGGAAAACCAGCGAAATGCTACACAATTTTAGTTGTTTGTTGTAGGTATTTTCCAGCTTAATCTACTGGCAATTTCAAGTCCCAGATACTCAAAGACCTGTACATTTCCAATAACGAAACAATTCCTTGAGCAAATTAATTATATCAGCATTATATGTAACTCCAGAACGAGTGTCATAACAAGTGCCAGAACTTATTAAACATTTTTTGCAGTGCGAACTATGAAAAGTGAAGATTGGAAGTTGTAAGTTCAGGGATGTGCTAAAAGCCATTATTTTAGTTTTATTGCTAATAACTAATTTATGTAGCCTGAACCAGTGCCTTAATAGTTCTAGTTCTTGAAAATTAAAAAACAAAACAAATCCTAGATATAGATAGATGTAAGGCCGAAAGGCAATAGTTTTAAGGATATTGATAAGTTTAGAGCGCTCGCTTAGAGCCAGTAAGCTAGACTAAGATAATTGTTAATTTCAAATTAGATTAAATCGTTTTCGTCTAGTATGTAAGTTTAATGAAATATCTCAATAGAAATGAAATTAAAATGTCAAAAAAAAAAGTTCTAAGTCGTAGTTGATATCGTCTGTATCTAAGAGGGAGCTAAGAGGGAGTACGGACATTGTCACGTACTGAAAGTATTTATCCGACTATAATTTTGCGACGATATTATTATTAATGCTTTAAAAAATGTAAATCTGAAACCATTCGGATTAAATAAAAAAGAAGACTGTTTTTGTTCAATTCTTGTGTTTTTTTTTTTTATATTTATGTAGGCCAGTGGCGTGGCGTGAATATTTTAAAATGGGAGTCGAAGCAAATTTATTCACATATACAAATGTAAAAAACCTTGCACCTTGAAACAAAATCATTCATTGTACATTTGCAAATTGGGTACACTAAATTCACTTTAAGTCATGCACTGCAATCTGCCAACTGAATTTTTAAACCAAAATACTTCCACTACCTACCTCAACATTCTATGTACCTGCAATTAACCACACAATCAGAAAAAGAAGAAGTAGAAGTTAATCGAATAACTCGAAGAAAGTGGTGTTATTTTGTTCATGTCATAATTCATAACCAAGCGGGTGTCAATTGTCAAATACATACCAAAAACCCAACCCAGTACGCAGGGAAGAGAGAGGGAAGAGAAAAAAAAGACACAGACCAATTGGAACTTGGTGGAAACTGAGAATAACTCGAAGAAAAGCGCGTTATTTTCTACATAACCAAGTGGGTGTTGAACAAAGAGGTGTCAGAAACCAGACGCACTGTGTCTGGGATGAAAAAAAGAGATAACAAGGAAATAAACTATCAAGTGAGAAGTTTAATAGCCCGACCAGCGTTGCCACTTCAAAAACAGAGGAGCGCGGATCATACCAAAAAATGCAGTAGATTGGATCTTTCCGCGGTACATTTTTTATTATACAAAAACCAAAGATCAGTTGGTTAAAACTATATCAATAATCAATCAATCAATAATTAACATTTTGAAAATACTCTAAGAGCCCAGGAGAGTCTGAGGGTGTCCAGCAACCGTTGCTGACATTATTCATTTCCTTTCAAAAATTAAGAACACTATCCATTAAGAAAAACAGTACATAACACAATTCATCTCTGCTTTAAGTTTTGAATTATTATTGTTGCTTGAGGCAACCTGGAGAAGCAAATCTGGAATAAGGCTTTTATTGGACTTCTCCAAATGAAAACTTGATGCACTATGCCTTTCCAAGTCTTGTAAAATAAGGGTGTTCGACACGGACACGACACATGAAACACGAATTCAAATGAGCCCACAGAGTCAGAATTGCGTCAGTTTAGCAGAAAACGGGAAAACAACAGAAGCATAGACATAGACAGAGATTTGTTTCATGATATCGTTCTTTGGAGCTGTAATTTTTATGCATGTTTTTTTTTCACAGCTGTCCAAGAGAAGGTTTATCAAACAAAAAAAGTGCAGTAGATTGGATTTAGTGGCAGCAGATTTATTTTTTGCGAAAAGTGCAGTAGAGTGGCAACGCTGAACCCGACATATTTTGCGTTACCTTCGCTTTGTCGTGCCAAGACGATGACGATGTTGAATGAAAATGGATACGCATACAACATTTATTTGATGGCTGTGTGTATTTGGTTTGTGGTAGATAGATAGTGTTACCCGGAGGAGATTTAAAAAGGGAAGTCGGTGGGAATCGGGTTATATTGACGCCACGCCACTGGTATATACGTATATTTTCGTGGGGAATATCGTGGGGTTTTTCGTGGGCGTGGGCAAAAAGGGTATTTTAGATAATCGTCGTGGGCAAGTCAGTCCGAAAAGTTTGCGAACTTCTGCGAAGGAAGGACTGGGCTATCCTAAGAAGTTTGTTACTTGAGGTCTCGTTGGACGGTTCACCACGAAATGAAGAGCCGCACAAGTAAGTTAGAGGTCATTTCTCATCTAATCTGTAAATATCAAACCATTGCTATTGCTCGGAGTGGAATAAAGTGCATCGAAGAATACTTCTTCAGAAATTTATAGGAACTATAGGCCTTTCAACCAAATTGAGGCGGCAATCAGGGGAAATATGTTTTTTAGGTAATTGTCTTTGAACGTGAAGAGTCCCCAAAATTCCAGTGGTCTAAAATTTGTACTAGTGTACAAAATAACCTGGCCCCCCACTTGATACTAATAGTAGTACCTATAGACACGGACACCCAATACTGCATGTTGACCCTCTGGTTCGCCACTATCTACCTGCTAGCACACCATGCTTAATTAGTATATATTTTAAGCAAATCAATTACATCATTCACGTACAACTCTATCCACTCTTAAGAACGACGGCACCGGACAAAGGAGTACGTCTTAATTGTTACTAACGATGTGGATCTCACGCTTTTCACTAATATCCCCAATTACTTGAGAGCCCCCGCCCATCAACCTCGTCTATTTAGCCATCATTAACCGAAACATCGCCAACTATAATTATTTTAATTATTTCAAGCACAATTGAACAGCCACAGCACCACCTGTCCGACAACCGAAAAGGTGGGGCCCCAAAAAAATAAAAAAACCCATCAAAATTAGAATTGGAATGCAGTTAAGTAAGCACACTTCAAGAAACAGATATGATTATGGCGTCAAAGTGATGGCGCTAGCCAGTAAAATGAGACGCTGATTATATTAGTTCCTCTCCCACCGAATTGACTGCGCCATTATACACATATATGTATAAATATATAACGTGGGCGGCAGAGAGCCACTAAAAATCGTTTGAGCCGATGTCGCCGAAAACCGAACGTAAGTGGTCACTTAATTGATTCTAAATGAATACACAAACATGTTTGGTGGTTTTTTGTCCGCTTCCATTATACAAATCGCGGTAATTTATATAAACAAAAATTATCTCCATCCCACACGACATCATCTCGCGCAGCGCAAATCCATATTTATCGCGGTTCTCATATTAAATGCCATACTCAGGCGGCTCCAAATGGAAGACGTATGCAAATCTCGAACTGAAACTCAAACCTCGACTCAATAAATAAGGATCAGACACTCTAATGAACTCTTTTGACCAGGCACTCTCGGCTCAGCTCCACAGATCAGGCCAAGGGACATTTTTTCTTATTTTTTATTTTTTTCGGTGAACTGCACTGAACTGCACTGAACTGCCCACTCTGCGGCAATGCCAATCTTGAGGCATTACGGCGAGTGCATGATTAACGATTCCAGTTTTCAGAGTCGGACAGAGAGCGAGAAACTGGAGCTGGAGGGAGTTTTATACATGCGCGCATATTGGAATTCCTGAGATTGCCACTTCTGTCCGGGTGAACCGCAATGGCAGTCATCATAAAGACTGCACACACGACGTGACCGAGATAAGGACGCATGCGAGGAAAATTGATGGTTTGTGCTGTTTGTTGTCTATCTGTTGCGCGTTGCACACGGAGGTTAACTGCTTTCCGAGCCGTTGGAGGCTCCTCGCCGGTTACCTGTTAATTTCGGTCTAATTATAGGGGATGCTCAAAGCGGTGAAGATAATTAAGAGCGAGACCGGGGTTTTAGGTGAGCTTGTAGGAGAACCCATGCAAAAAGTATGGGTACGTCTGAAAATTGTAAAAAATAAATAAAATAGTCTGCGTTCAATGTTATGGAGCGTGATGTTTGTGTTAGCGGCTGTTTTAAAATGGTAAACAGTATTAAAACTAATTATGCTAGTAAGCATGAGGTCACACTTAAAAGTGATTTTAGATGGTGACTTCTCATAAGTGAATCACGCGTAGAACACTGAATTGGGAGGTTTATTGAGTAAGCTGTTCTAAATGAGTTTTATGACTTGAACTTCGAATGAGCTTGCCTCTACTGATAGCGTCAGAAGGGCATTTCCAAGTGTTGTGCTCATTTGTTGGAATTTTTGAACTGATTACTTCTTTAGGCGCATTGGGCACTTTTGAGATGGGAAGAAACCAATAAACTCGCGACCGTCACCGACACCGCTGTTCTCTTTATATAAGTAAGAAAAAGAGAATGAAAAAGAAAATTACATAAATAAATGAGTAACACTTTCTAATTGGGCCTGGGGTTATGGCAGCGTTGCCAGACAGTCAAAGTATTTCCCCCTAGATTTGGCTTTTTTTCTTAAAAAAACCCCAAATTGTTGACAATATTTTCTTTACGACTTAAAAGTAGGAATTTCAAATTTAAAGCGCGAACATGTTTGGTCTTATGAATGTAAAAGAGTGCAATAAAATACACAGCGCATGTTGCTTTTTGAAACCATTTTGTTGAAATTTACACAGCTCCAACGCATGATATTGTTGTTAATAAAATATACTGATGAGGTTGGGGCTTTATTCCGGAAAAATATTTAAGGAACTATTACAAAAAACAATAACGTTTTCCTAGTGAAACTGGTATTAGTTTTTTTCTTGAAAGACTTGTTTTGAAAACGAAAATCGTCCAAGGATATTTGAATTTTCACACGTAAATATAGCTTTTTAGAATCGATTGATTATTTTACAGCATTATAAAATGCCGCAAACATTTATTTCACCCGTAATTTCAAATTTGAGTCATTTGGTAGTGGACAGAAAAGACCGACGAATGTCTACGATACCTCATTATTAAGTTTAAGTTACTTAGCGTTTTTACTGTATACGCGGCTCTTGACTTTTGTTGGAAGAACTCATAAGTGTGCCCAAGGGACATCTGTGACTGCTCACCTAGGCTTATCCAACTTTATAGCCGCTACACCGCCATCCTCCCCAAAGTAGGTATACGTTTAACCACCCTTTCAAACAACTATGTGACTTATCAGTAACCATGGGAACATATTCCAGCTTATAGCATCAACCAACTTCGAGTATCCAACAACTGCATTTAAAAGCCTCTAATAAACCACCATCCGATTGCAGACAAAAAATCCATTTACACAAACCCATTGTCGATTCAATTGAGTTCCCACACTAGTTTCCCGCTCACTCTCTCGCTCTTCGGAACCATTTTGTCACAATTCACATTTCACACCCTCATTTTGAGGCAATTAATGTCAGCAAATACTTGCAATTAAATAATTTCCCAAAGCCGTGTGTTGACACTTCATAAAGTCGGCTATTGTCTTCCCGTTCCCGTGCCAAGCCTGTAAAAACACTCAAAATACACACTCAAACAAAACTCCGTCCAACTTGCAGGTACACTGTTGGAATTTTCCAATCTGTTTGCCAAACAAAAAAACGACGAAAAAAGCCTCAAACGGATACAAGATTTCCATTAGCGATTTCCACATCTCCCCGACTGGGTTCCACCAGGAATGCCTTATATAAATATGACAGACCTTTCGTACGGGCCATTGTTTGGGAAAGCAGATTTCCATCTTTTCTCTTCAATTTGAGATCATGTCATAAGTGGATTTGAGAAGCGTGTTACGATTTTAGTCGCCTCTGTGTGTGTATGTGTATACACTTGGGATAGAAGTACACAAGCCATTGTAATGCTAATTGAATTGAAGGTGAAGGCGGCGGTACACCGTATGGCAGAGCGAACTGAAAAACGTGACGCAGGGATCAACAGGCAGAACCATTACCCTCAGACCAGGCACTAAGCACAAGCACAGCAGTACAAATTGTAATGCGCGGTACAGGTAAGGAAAAGCCTCAAAAGATTGATTGTTTTTACTGTTGGTCGTGGTGGAGGTGGAAATTTGGGTGGTCCCTCTAGTAAGGAACCTTGTTGGCAGTGTGGATTGGAATGTTTGTGTTTCAATAAAAAAAATTAGACCAACCTACTTATGGGATGGTATGCAGGAAGTGCTTTCTGAGCGAGGAGCGCGAGATTGTCAGAAAGACCGACAAAATGCCATCACTGACATCACTCAACGTAAAATATGACTTTAGAGCTCATTTCGAAGCTGACTGAAGCTGAAGTCTGCATATTATTTGAAAAAAATTAAATAATTCTTTTACTTGAAGTCACACTCCTCGTTCTTCTATCCAGTTTATATTTTTTTCAAAGTGCTTTTCCTCCAACAAACTTTCATCCCCTTAAAGTTTCGTTTTCGCGACAAATAGCAGCCTATGTCCTTCCTTGTGCCAAAAGGACACCATGAAGCCCAAAATCGTGAAAATCGAATAATCCTTTCTCGAGTTATGCGGTCACACACGGACACCCGGCGAACTTCGTTCCGCCCAAATTTGTTAATGTAATGAAAATAATAATTCCGAGCATACACAATGCATATGTATGCATATGTAATTCGGTGAATTCAAATTCTTTATGCAAAACTTATACTCATACAATAGAAATAACTGTAGAACATATAGCAATGTCGATGTGTTTCAATCAAACCGCAATGATTTGAGATTCCCCTGTAGTTTTCTACTTGACTATAGTATTCCCCTTTTTAAAAATAGCAAATGTGTAAAGGGTTTTCCAATAAGAGGTGTTATTTCGGTAGCTGTCACTTTTGACTTTATTCTTTGACATTTGACAAATAGAAACTACGCCATTACTAAAAATAGAACGATACACGCTTCAACAACGCAATGAAATTATTAAAATTCACTACAAAAATGGTGAAAATCTTGCAGTCACAGTTCGCAAAACTAAAACATTTTTTGGTCGTCGTGAAGCACCTTGTCGGACCGCAATACAGAAATTGTTGGAAATTCGAGCTTTTGGGGCAAGTTAGTGATGTGAAGAATAAAACCCGTGAACGTCGCTCAAGAACAACTGAGAATATTGCTGCTGTAGCCCAAAGCGTTGAAGAAAACCCAGGTTTGTCCATTCCTCGACGTTCTTTGGAATTGGGCATTCCACAAACGTCATTACACCGTATTTTGCATAAAGACTTGGGTCTTAAGGCTTATAAAGTTCAGTTAACACCAGAACTCAAGCCGACCGATCATCAAGCAACGAAAGCATTGATCTTTTACGGGAAAAGTTTCCGGACCGTGTTATCTCTCGAAGAGGTGATCACAATTGGCCACCGGGATCTTGTGATTTAACACCTTGCCACTTCTTCCTTTGGGGCCACGTGAAAGATAAGGTCTATGCCAACAGCCCAGCATCGATTCAAGACCTCAAAGATAAAATTCGTAAAGCTCTCGAGGACATAGGGCAGCCACTTTGCGATTTGGTTATGGAAAATTGCATGAAAAGGATATGGTCCTGCATGCGTGCTCGTGGTGGCCATTTGGCTGATGTTGTTTTCCATTATTAACGGCATACCTTCCTCTTTATTATGAAATAAACATCCGATCATTTATCTCAAAAAATGGCATTCTTCTTTGAATACCAAAATAACACCTCTTATTGGAAAACCCTGTATAAGTGCCGTGTTGAAGCTGTATGGATTCCATACTATGGAACCATACAAGTATTGTTAAGAAGTACTAAATATTGTTCAAATCTCATAGTCGCATTTTTATAAAACTCTATGGGAACTCCATCAGTACCTGGCGCGTTGTTGTTTTTAATTTTTCTTAACACCGATTCCAGCTCGAACATACTTATAGGAAGATCGGTCTCACCGACTGTAACATAAGGAAGGGCACAGTGGAAAGACTTAAAACCCCCATCAGAAAGTCAATAGCGAATGAAAATGGGAAGTTAGAAAGCCTACTTGGATCATGGCTTGAGAATTTCGGCTTCCGAAACATTTTTGAATTCTTACAGTGAATTAACTTTCTACCAAGATCTTTAAATAGTTGGGGCGTTTTTGTAAACATACATTTTTATATTGATTATTTAAAGTGATATAATCATTTCTGTAAAAAATTGATGCCATTTGCCGAAATAAATTTAAACACGAAAATGATTTCTGACGAAATCTTCGGCATTCTTTATCATAACATCTATTGGCAGAGCCGATTTCAACTTGGGGTGCGAAGGACATTTATTTATTTATTTTATTTAATTTCTTTATTTCATTAATAACTTAAGGTTATACAAAAGTTTAAAACAAATTCAAATAGTAGATCATTTAAGTTATAAACTGAAATAGTTATGTACATTTTATTGTCAGATTTTGACACTTTAAGAGTTAAAAATCATAACCCCCGTGACGGTAATGGCTGTCAGTGAACTATTTATTTGTAGGTAGCTCCCTAACAGACATAACCAACACTGAATTCATCCATGTTCACCACGCTCCAATTGATTGTTTGCGCAAAATCCTATTCGGATTCCATTGTCGTTACATTCAGACAATCTGCCCACACAATGAACTGACTCAGAATTGAAAATAAAAATCCAATTGTTCGAGTCGCTGGTGCACCAATTTCGACCGTCGTCGTCGTTGTCGTCGTCAAATTATCGAAAAGAAAATTTATTCACCTATTTGATAGTTTTATGCGCGCATACACAAGCCTGCCAAGATCGTCCCCCGATACATGGCAGAACAATGGTCCAATCGATGCGGATAGCGAGCGGCCCTCCATGCCCCGATTCTGTGTCGGCGATTTTGCCTCGTTACGACTGTTTGCCATTTAAATGATGTTTTGTTGCGCAACCTGTAGAAGACGAAACAACAAAACCAAAAACGAAAGCGATATCAGAATCTCGACTAATTTGCGACTCAACCGGAAAATAGCACGAATTTCAATTGACATCCATCACTATACCCGTTTGAATGGTGGTGGTGGTGGTGGTGGTGGCGGCTCCTCCTGGGCGTCTAATTAATATTCCGCCGAAAATATTTTCCTATGCGGTTTCCTCTCGGACGTGCCACGCTATGGTTTTGGCGGAAGGAATTCGTGTGCGAGACCGCCTTGATCTTCGAGCAAAAACCACAAACGGATGAGTTACAAAATTTTAATGACGAGTTGAAAATGATTCCCTTTCCTGTGACTCCTCTTTGTTGTCTGTCTGTTTCTTTGTTTTGGGTATTTTTAATGATTTATTCGCTGATTTGGCCGTTCGAAGCGGTTGGAAACGTTTTCTTCTCTCTGTGGACCGTGCATATCTGATTCTGTGGAATTTTACGGATTCGAATGTCGAATTTGTTGTCAAATTTTCATGCGATGCGAGTTGGAAGATGAAGTACTTCCTCTCAAACGATTTGGTTGGGTATTTTCCTCCCGAATTCCGAGAACTGATGGGGCAATGATGGAACGTAAGAAATACGTGCTCTAGTTTTGACGAGCTGTATTTTGAGATTGTTTCGAATGAATATTTCAGACGGGCGATATGTGAGACGAAATTTTTAAAACGCAGACGGGAATTCGTTTTCCGTGCGACAGCTAAAAGAGGTTGGTGCAGCTACCTACTCCCTATAATCTATGTACGACCCCTTTTCTTTAAAGTTTTTATAACTAGTTGGGAGATTAGAAAGTTCCATTTTTGGGAGACCATTAGAGCAATAATTTTCCAAATTGAAGAGTAGCTCAACATTCACCAAACCGTACCACTGGAAATAAAATACCAGGTAATATTGATAAAATTCTATTTTAAGACTTCAACAAGAATAGTTTTGTTGAACGGAAAAAAGAATTGTTCACATGATAAATTAAATTTATCAATACAACTTAGGTTTTACCAATTTGAGTCATATTTCCTTAAGCGGATAAGACATTTACTACAAAACTGCTTTGTCAGAATAACAAAATACAATTTTCAGTTTGATAAATCGGTATTGTACCAATTGAACAATTTTATTGTTGAATTAACAAAGTTTTTGTTATATCCACAAAAACAGAACCAAAATTCACTTTGTAATTGTTTGTGAAGCTGAAAAAAAAAAAAAAAATACATTTTAGAACTAAATAAATGGATGAGGATAAAGTTACTGAACTTAACCTTAGTTCATTTAAAGAAATGGAAATATTTAAAAGGTTACTGAAATATGAAATGGTTAGTGTGTCGGACTACTAAGCGAGGGGTTCAGGTTGATGAGAATTCTCATCCCTGCAGCTCTAGCGGAAAGCGTAGCCCAACCTTTGGGCAAGCCTATACTGAGCGCAAAGTGTAGGGAAATAATGACAGAGGACCGGTCGAAATTGTACGGTCGAACTTTGGCCGTTGGATGCACCTTTGCGACATCAGAGTGACATCGAACTTGAGAGGTAAATTTGTCCTTTCAAGAGATTTGTGGCAGGATTTGATATGAGAGATTTTCCAAAAGTCCTGACTGTTGATATATACAATTATAAATCGATAGCTTTCTGAAATACAGTATATTGACCCCCAACCAGCCAGCTATACTCTCAGTTTTAAAGTTTAGCTGGTTGCTAGATTTTTGAGATGATGTGCATCCGGAGAGTATGCAGCTTGGTATGAAGTGTCGTTGCTGGACAGGTTCTCAGTGCCCCCGTTGTGTAGAGCTCTTGGAGTTAGTTCCACTTCAGGTTACATATAAGAAGATCGGTCTTACTTTATACAATATACTGTACGTTTGCGGCGCCATTTTATGCATTCTTTCTGTTGGAATACAGGGCAACAATTTCTTCCTAGACACGTTTGTGAGCTCTTTGATTCCATTGAAGCTGGAGAAATAATTTCAAACCTACAAATTCAGCGAAATTTGATAGGCTCAAAGGGGAACCCATTAGTTTTATGGAGTTTTATTTGAGTTGTCCTGTGAAAAGGACAAGTTTAGTCTAAGACAGGTTGTCTTACATAGGAAAAGCCGAGTAAACAACAGCTGAAGGTAGAACAAGCTTCATCAGCATCACCAGGACTCTGTATCAGCATGTTAAACAAGACTAAAGCCAATGCGATGCCAAAAATAAAGCTGTGGCAGCAGAATGAAGTCCTTGACATTTGAGATCGTATGGATCTCCAAAGTTAGTACGAAATCTTTTCAGTTCCTCAAAAGCAGACCCTACAACACGTAAACTCCAACTAGACATAAAAACTAACTCTGTTTGTTTTAGACATAAAAACTAACTCTGTTTGTTTTAGACATAAAAACTAACTCTGTTTTTAATGCCTCGTTCTGAGAGGTCCCTTTTGTAATGAGAAATTCAGAAGCTATAACGCGGAACCTATTATCACTGCCGCCGGAGTACGTTGCACATCCCCAAGCTGCGCATGGTACATTCCGCAAAACGACACAACAATTGCCAATTGACGCTGGAACTGTCACGCGCGCATTGGGGCACAGATAATTTAATTTGCCCTCCAGAATGAATCTTATGGTGCACTGTCGTCGCCACTGATACCCCACGGCTAACATGGTTGTAGTCGTTGTCGCCATCGTCCTATGCGGCCAGCTATATACATACTCATACACAGAAGCTCATACTGCGACGAGATGACAGCCGGCCGAGCTTCTGTGCGACGCATTGCTGGCAACGTTAGACTGTGTGCACGCGTGCATGAGCAGGAAGGAGGTTGCTGGTCTGTCTACCTCTTGCGAGAGGTTTTTCTTTTTTTCTTTACTGCTTCTGAGGAGATAATCATCATGGCGGCGTGCGTTTCTTCTCCAACTTGAAGTCATACAGTAGACGCGCAGCTCAGCAGCAAAAGAACACTGAAAGCCCAGCCAACTCTGAACCCTTGTCCAATATGGTGATGGCGAGGAGTCGTTCGTTATATCGAAACGAATACGTTCCTCTGTCTCTTTGATGGAAGTTGGCGCATGTTTTTTTTAGAAGACAGACAGACAGACGGACGGACGGACGGACAAGCAGACAGATAGACGGATAAAGTGGCAGGCTGGCATAGCAAAACGATTGCAGGCGACAAAAATAATGGCGTGTGCGTGCTAGGAAATCTTCATTATATGCGTTGCAACAGTGAGGGCATGCGTCTGCGCGCGATGTTTGCTTTATTTCTAATGCCACCATAAGTGGGCCGAATTAGCATTTAAGGTAGAACTCAATGGGAGTTATAAACCGAGTGTTGGCATACATTTTGAAAGCTTTTATGTTCTTAACTATCACTGCGTACCATAAGGAAGTGTAAACATAACTGGGCAGAAGTAAGGGTAGTGCACATAAGGCTGTCTATGGGATAGTGCGAGTAATAGTAGTTCAAACTCTGGAATGTTAACTCCAGACACAAACACTGGACATATGGCTTAAGCAATGTCAGCCAAATAAAGACACCATAAGGAACTCTTCCCCTCTTACCCAATACCTTTCGTCGTCAGACGGACGTCCAATCACCTCAGGAATGGTAGTTAGTTAGCCTTTTACTAATAATAAGTAAAAGAAAGAATTCACAATAAATGAAGTACCAAATTGAATTGTCTGTCTAACAGGGAAAACCTAAAAAAAACCCTCTTGGTGCGTAGCGTGGAATGAAGACTGGCAGCGAAAAACAAACTCCACCCAAAGGTAAGAAGGATTCAGTTACTTTGAAGGATAGCAAAAATTAAAATACAAAACCCTCATGGGCACTGGATTGTTCCATAAACTATTTATTGAAGGGGAGAAATAAAAAAAGGCTGAATCTCAGATTATGCTATTCTTAGGGCCGTCGTACACGATGCAATCCAAAACACAAAAAAAACGTTCAGCAAATGGCGAATCACAAATGAAGGAGTGTCCATCTGTTACTTCTTAATTTTTTTTAAATGATACGTGTCACACAAAAACAATATCCTGAATGAAGCGATGATGATTGCATACTTGGCTGTGAGTAAAGCAAATTTATTTTCATAGAACCAAGTGACATCTACTGGATCAACATAAACCGAAAATAAATATAAATCGATCCTGTCCATGTGTATTGACTGTGCGAGGAAGTTTGCAATTCTGATCGACATTAAATAATAAAAACAGTTCGTGTGCCTTAGGCCGAGCAACATTTTGTGTTGGATTTTAATGTTTTAGTTTTTATTTCAGGACAAATGAAAGTGGCCTTCGATTTTCTGCCAAGAAGCTTCCATTCCATTTAAGAGCGATCCACCCCACTGTTAAAAAAACGCTTACTCTTGTACTGATTTATGTACTATTTGACTTTAGCCAGTACGTAAGTACCACTTCTCAATTTTGGGGTACAATTTCAAAACTCTTTGAGAATTTCGAGTAAAAGTGAAAAAAACTGTTAAAAGCTGCTTAAATGATATGAGCGGTAGGTTTGAAGGCTAAATTGGAGGTTTGGAATGATCTTTATTTATTTCTCATGGTTTTGAACCTAAAAGGTAAACATACCATTTATAAAAAATAAATTTAATTTGGAAAAGAAGAGTTCTGAATATGACGATTGGAATAGTTGACTTTTCATTCAACCTATTTAAGAATAGAAGAGTTTTGAAAAGAAAGAAATCTTTTTTGACCGATTTTATTTATTTTGGTTTATTTAAAAGAAAATGTTGTGTATAAAAAACTTGACTAAAAACATGAAACCTCAACAGTCTTCAAAACTAAGTCACAACAACGTTTATCAATTAATAAAAACAACCTAAAAACAACGTCACAGCAATATATTTGCAATATTTACCGAAACAAAAGAAAAAAAAATAAAAACAAATTAAAAAACACAAACCGGCCAAGTGTGAGAGTCACTCGCCCACCGAAGGTTCCGCACTTCTTTAGGGTTGGAAATTGCGAACAAACAATTAACAACAATATGTGTGGATGAGAATGAGTATCCATTGGTAAAGTTTAAATGAGAATGAGTAGAGTTGAGTATTCATTGAAAATTCCAATTGGAATCGATTAAGAGAACACACCAATGACGGATGAAAAATGGTTAAAAGGAGCGTACTTTATGTAGTGACAGTTTTTTGTAAATATCTTTTAAAATATTAACTTTTCCACAAAACAGTCTTCGGAACATACATAGCTACGAGCATGATCTACAAAAAAGGTGTGTATCCATTTTTCTGTAAATCAAGAAATAAACAGCTTTTTGTGCGAATGAAAATATTTGTTTCACCAAATCACTTATTTCTCTAAAACCAGTCGATGTATCGCTACCATAATCGCTATTTGTCGTTTAACTAGAGGTTATACCGGATGTTGTGTGCAAATTTCAGCCTTATACGTCAATTAGTTTCTTAGATAGCCCTAGGTACAAAATTGGTCTAGTGGACAGACGGACAAAAGCGAAACTAATAAGGTTCCGTTTTTTCCCTCTGGGTACGGAACCTTAAGATCGACATAAAAATGTAAAGTTTATCTATATATATAAAAATGGATCTTGGTTTGTTCGGATGCTTAAAACTCGAAAACGACTGGACCAAATTGGATACTTCCTTCTGCGGATTTGTTCGTAATTACTCCGGGAAGGTTTAGGAAAAAAGAAAAATTGAAAAATTCTAAACAGGTGGCGCTGTAGGCGGTCATTCCATTTGATAGCACAGTATATGTTCTTTGTGATTTGATAATTTGGGCTGTGTGGTCACGGAGGAGGGGGGGCGGGGGGGCAATGAATTAACTAATGTGTACTGATAAAGAAGTTGTACCCTTTTGTAAATCAAGAAAGAAAAATAAAACAACATTTGAAAGAAAGTCAAATTAATTTTAAATAAAATTTATAAATTTACTATTATTATTATTGTTTTGTTAGATCGTTAAGTGGTTTGTTCTGTTTTTCCAGTTGTATTCAAAATTTCAATTGCACCCTTTTCGTTCGTTTGCTTTCTGTATTTTGGCTATTTCAAAGGTAAGTTAGTGATTTGTGAAAACTGCGTGCGATACGTTAAGAGCGCTACGTCCAATTTATGGTCGTCATCATTTCTGGCTGAATGGCTTCGTTAATAAACGAAATATGCAGTAATGGTCAGGCAGAAATCCACACGTCCTCCATGAGTCATCATTGCATCCCGATTAAATTAGGGTTTGGTGTGGTTTATGGGCCGGCGGCGTCATTGGGCCGGACTTCTTCCGTGATGATCAAGACCGGCACGTTCCTGTGAATGGGAATCGCTACCGTTCAATGATAACCCAATTGGATGATATGGACTTGGAAGACATGTGGTTCCAACAGGACGGCGCCACAAGCTACACAGCGAATGTCACAATCAATTTATTGGAAACCAAGTTTGGAAAACGTGTTATCTCACGAAATGGTCCAGTCGCTTGGCCGCCTCGGTCGTGCGATTTGACGCCGTTAGACTGTTTCCTGTGGGGCTACGTCAAATCATATGGTCTATGCCAATAAGCCAGCGACGATTGATGAACTACGTGAAATTGCAGCAGTATCGGCCGATTTATGCTTGAAAACCGTCGAAAATTGGGTTCAATGTCTGGACTTCTGCAAGCGTGCCCGTTGTGGCCATGCAAAAGAAATCGAGTTCCATACATAATGGCATCGAACGTACTTTCACAGGAATAAAGAATTTCATTGATATCCAAAACCGTTTTTGTTTTATTTAAAAAAACGTTTGTAGCGCTCTTATTGAAAAACCCTTTACATTATCTATTCCACATATCTACATAAATATAATATAATTATAACTCGATATCCACTGGGCCAATTTTCATGATTCTTTCTTTGTTTTATTTGTATTGCTGTATTTAAAAGATAGGATGAAATTGAAAGTCGGCTCAGTTATAATTTTGTTGCGCAACCTAAATGCTCCGAAAGTTTGCAACGGAACGCATTTGATTTGATTGTGAAGAATCTCAAATCGAATGTCATGCAGCAAACGATTTTGAGGGAAAAATTCAAATGCCAACATTTTCATTCAGCGAAATCCCCTTATTCAGAACGATTTGCCATTCGTATTTGAGCGTCTTACATTTTCCGTGTGCCTCGCTTTCACTATGACAAATAGTCGCAAGGACAATCGCTGGATATTTGTGGCATCAATTCAATTCCCATGTTTCTCACATGGTCAATTGTATATGGCGTGCTCACGTGTGAGCAAACCCATCGATATTGCTATAATATGTACTTCATTTATTTCATAAAGCAGCACGTGCATTCTGCATGCTCAGAATTATTATTTTAATTAGGTACATTAATGAATTTGGGCGGAACGAAGTTCGCTGGGTCAGCTAGTAGTTTTATATACTTCAATAAGCATGAAATCGATCTTTAAATGTGACTATTTTTTTAAGAACGCAAGTGTGCGCAGTGGCTTAGTGGTTAGTGTGTTGGACTACTAAGCGAGGGGCTCAGGTTCGAAACCCGCAAAAACCCAAATTCCAACTTAGGGTTTTTTCCACTGCGCCGCCTCTCGCGAACGTCTGACAAACATCCGAGAGTATAACTGTCTTAAGAGCTTCTCAATTAGCCGTTTGGAATCGGCATAAAATTGTAGATCCCTTCCATTCGTTCCAAAAAATTAAACTCACACAAAACGAATGGTTGTGAGAAGCTAGGCCTTGGGTCTCTACAGACCTGTTGCGCCAACTAATATATAAGTGATTGAAAACAAGCAGTGAATATTGATGCACATATTTAACTCACCAGCCAAAAAACAAAGGCCCATCAAAGACTGCCAAACGAGATCAATTAACTATACAATATCCATATCCAAGCATACCCCAAACAAGTGGAACTAAACGATAGATGGAGCTGCAGGTTTCAATTTATGTTCTTAAACATAAATGTAGACCAGTTGTGATACACGTAGGGAAAAATCCCTACATGTATGGTTTTTGGACTAACAAATTACTGCGTAGGTGAGAAAAGACAGACTTTTAATATTTAAAACGGCTTGCTGTAAACGTAGGTATTTTTAATATTCAACAAAAAAACATGATAAACGAGAACTCATATTTCTTTTTTTAATTTCCCAAAGTTTTCTCATGTCTATAGTGGCACTAGATTTGAGATCTTGCTACATGCCTTTTACCCGAAATTAACAAATCTAATTCTACCTTAATGTGTTTTACCCAAGAATACTCTTCCTGAAATGTTTGTATTGATTTATCTACTCCAATGTCTGATTTGACAGATAATTAGTTTTATCCTTCCGCTGAACGAATATGGTTGTGTATACGCTTGAACAACGCTGGGAAATATTGCGACATTACTTTGAAAATCGACTTAGAGAAGATGCAGATTTTGCCAAAAAAAATCATCTTTTCAGATGAAGCTCATTTTCATCTTGGCGGGTATGTAAACAAGCAAAATTGTCGCATTTGGGGCACAGAAAACCCGCACGCATACATTGAAAAGCCGATATACACAAAACGAGTCACTGTTTGGTGCGGAATTTGGTCCAGAGGCATAATTGGGCCATTTTTCTTCGAAAATGAGCAAAGAGTGGCCGTTACAGTCAATGGCGATCGTTATCGGGCCATGTTGAACGAATGTTTGTTCACAAAAATTGAAGAGGAGGATACTGGCAACGTTTGGTTTCAACAGGACGGCGCTACGTGCCACACAGCCGAAGCTACACTCGATGTTTTGGGCCCTGTTTTTGAAGATCGCATTATCAGTCGCAGAGCTGATGTCGTTTGGCCACCTCGGAGCTGCGATTTGACACCGTTGGACTATTATTTGCGGGGTGTCGTAAAAGATAAGTGTTACGCCGACAAGCCAGAGACAATTGACGCTTTAAAGGACAATATTCGTGAAGCCATTGGTGAAATACAGCTGCACACAATCGATAATGTGCTTAAAAATTGGACCGATCGTGTAGGCTACTGCATGGCCAGCCGAGGCAGCCATTTGAATGAAATTATTTTCCATTATTAACCGGAAGGATTGTACTTTCAAATAAAAAAAGAAATTTGAGAAAATATTCAGTAGTTTTTTTTAAATAGCATTTTCAAAAAAAAAAAAAATTATTTGGCGGACCCTGTATCAACACTTAACTTATTTTTGCATAGCAATTTAATATAACAAACTTTTCTAAATAAAAACAAAATTAAATGTTCAGCAATATTAGCATTTGAGGACATTTTTCCTTTATTTTTTCGAAATATTATGTAGGCAGGCAGTTTTTAGGAGAAATCTTACCGTGTTGGATATTTTTATTTTTTTAATGTACCATGTTAATGTGATGTTCGTGCTCCTCAAATAATTATTTTAACTAACCAACAAATTGTAACATTTTCTTAATAACATTTCTAAAACTTTTAACGACCAAAATGGCTTATTTTTGTAATTATTCTATGTCGACGATTTACAGACGAGAAAAAGACTTTGTTTAAGAAACCTTTGAAACCTAGAATTGGTTTCAATTTAGCTTGCGAGTCGATTCTCTTAAAAGTTACAGGATAAGGCCCCTGGTCACTTATACCCAGACTATATACAGTCAAAAGGGAAGCACAACAAAAAAGAAGTACCAGTGAAATTGACATCATCATCACAGAGAAGATGCCAAGCCTTCTGGGACGCGAACTCTCATATAGGTACACGCACGTAGGTACGTACAACGTTCATGCATAACAATAATTTTAGGCAATTTAAAGCTCCAACAAATGAGCATAATATTCAAAACGAAAGTGCGGCACTAACGTAGAGTTTTTATGACACGAAAAATAATTAAAAGTGTTGATGAACCTATACCCTCCTTGTTGGCTCTTAAGATTAATGGTTATGCAAATGGTTATGTGTTTTGTATTCATTATTACAAAAATCGCAAGATCTCTTTATTCTGTAACAATTAATGTGTAACACTCGCTAATTATCTAACTATTATTGTGGCCTCGAAATTTTATGTGTATTTGTATATGAAAGTATGGCAATGATATTGCAGCCAATAGAATGTCATTTCCAAATGGGAAGCTGTCACATTCGGCGGTAGCATATGAATCTATAACTAAGAGTCAAGGGCGCTTGAAGCAGTGAACTTCTTTATAATTTCTTTACAAAGACAATTTTGTAGACTCGATAAATTTTAGGGCTTCACTCTTCATTATGGCCCATTCGCAAGAAAGTTGGAAAACTTATTTTTGTAATTTGTTTTTCGTGTTAATGAATCCATTTTAGACATAACAGACATTTTTCAAAAGTTTTTGCGACCAGGCCATAGTCGAAAGTGGCCCCAATGTTAGTAAAGACATGGACTGTATTTGACTAAGGGGTGGCTCTTGTTTGCACTATCAACACGAACCAATAGTCTAACTCAAAACGTAAAATTTAGCATGCCCTATAAGGAAATAGAAAATATAAACTAGCCGACTCCCCACCTGATTTGCTAAAGCTTTTAAATTGGTAAAAACATAATTTTGTTAAAGTAGAGTGTATTTTAAAAAGTAGCCTTAAACCTGCAGATATTTATTCCATACAGTACATTTAAAAAAACTAATGCAAATCGTTGTAATAGTTCGCGGTATATTTTTTTTGAAAAATGCAAGATTTATTTTCAGTTTTATATAAATAGATATAAGAAATCCGCGCTTAATATTAATGCCGGCATTCAATTTAATTGAAAGAGAAAAGCGAATCGTCCGTAGAGTATACGAGGTTGTGGATTCCATTTTTAAATCCAGCTGTCGGACTTCTACTTTTAGGCGCAGTGTCTTAATCGTTAGTGTGATGGACTACTAAGCGAGGGGTTCCTGGGTTCGATCCCCGCAAAAATACAAATTTCGTCTTAAGGTTTATTCCACCGCGATATCTCTCGTGAACGTCTGACAAACTTTTCAGAGTAAAACTGTCATGAAAGAGCTTCTCAGGTCTCAATAAATCGGACTCAAAAAATATTAAAAAAAAAAAACTAGCACAAAACGAATGGTGGTGAGAACTTAGGATTAGGGTGATTTTTTTTTTAGGACTGTTGAACGCGCATCCAGAAAAAACAAACAAAAAAGAATGTCTTGTACAATTTAGTAAACAAAAGTCAAATAAGTAAATAAATAGCATAAATCGATTGCTTGGAAAAAAGTCTACAGATGTCAAAAATGCGCTTTCAGTATTTTATACTTCCAAGAAAGTTATAGGCCGGCCGCATTTTCGTACGAATTTTACCAACGGAAAGTGCTTTGTTCAATTTAACAACGCAGATAAACAACGCGTTGCGTTGCCAAGAAATCGCAATGCTCGCTTTTCTGGACATTGAGGTTGCTTTTGACAACACTGGATATGATTCCATATCAAATGCTCTGTACCATGGGAACATAGACCAACCCTCCATAAAATGGGTCAGGGCGATGCTAGCAGGTCGCAAAATAACTGCTTCGTCAGGATAAACCTCAGTATCAGCAATAAAGGGCTGCTCAACAGGAGTTTCGCCACCCCTTTTGTGGTCAATGGTCATTGACGACCTGCTCTATAAATTAAGCAATCAAGGCTTTGACACTATTAGTTACGCCGATGACTAGGTCATCATCATTACGGGCAATGAGGAATACTCAATTACTACACGTATGCAAAGTGCCCTTAAGGCAGTCCTAGACTGGTGTACCATAGAAGGTCTATCGATAACCCCCAGTAAGGCTGTCATAGTTCCCTTTACCAAAAGAAGAAAAATAAACTTAGGTCAGTCCTCTAACGAAGTTAAGTATCTCGGCCTTAGAAAAAAAAAAACAAACTTTGGTGGATTCCGGGCCATGAGGGAAACGAGAAAGCCGACGAAATGGCAAGAATGGCCTCTGAAACTCATTTCACAGGACCTGAACCCTTCCGCTGTACTCCCAAATCGTCTATAAATCTAGCCATCAAAAGATGGGAACACACAAAATGTATTTCATATTGGGAGAGAAGATCCCAGGCCTAGGAAGGGCCAAGCGTGCTATACAGCCGTTCAAAAAAGGTGCGAACAGAATCTTAGATCTAAATAGACATGATATCAAAAACCTAAATGGTTTCCTCACAAGTAAAATGAATTTAACCGACTCCTCACTTTGTCGGTTGTGTCTTCAAGGAGACGAAACAACTGAGCAAATAATATGTGAGTGTCCAGCCCTATGTGGAGCTTCTGAGCCCTGAAGATATGAACAAGTCATCTGCCAGCAGCTTGATTAACTTTATTAGAAAAGCGGAGAACCTGCTAGCCTAAACATTACACTGGCCCTATGCTACAATAGATCTTGTAGGTCGAGTAGCCTATTATCGCTCAGGCGAAGACAGAAGGTCGCGTTCCATCGCGAGAGTCTTTGAAATTCTGCTTAAAGTTCGAGTGAATGCCACATTTTTGATAAGGAAGTTGTTGTAAAAATAGGGGCCAACCTCAATAATTTTTAAAAAAAAAAATAACACATGATTTTTTGAACAAAATATGAACTATAATCGCTACAATGGGCAGTAATACTTTCGTTAAGATAACCTTTGAATTCCAGACCTCAGTTTGGAGACGACAAGGAAGACTGAACCTCCGTTTCGAAGAGGAAGCCACCAGAATTGCTTTGGATATAGATGCAAGCAGCATGCCCCGCATCGTAGAGGATGGAAGGCTACAGTGTCTCAGGTAGATACTCTTTACGGGTCGGGAGCCTGTTAAGTAGGTAACCAATTTAGCCGTTGACAAACAAAGCCTGTTATAAGGCTTACAATGCACGAAAACAGGGTACAAAATCTTAAGTTCCTACCAACGAAAGAGCAGACTCGGAACTTTCGGAGCAATTGCTTTATCTAATGTTCTTCATTCGCATCGATAGATATATGTCTCATTTCAGAGACACACTTTAAATCTATAACTAATTTTAAACTGCAAGGATATGAATTATATCACTCCCCACATCCTCATAACTGTGCAAAAGGTGGGGCTGCAGTGTTAATAAAGAATACAATAAAACACAATATAGAAGCAAAATTCCAATCATGTGCCATCCAAGGAATATCCATAAGTGTAGAAACGGGTAGTGGGCAAATATCTGTTGCAGCAGTATACTGCTCTCCTAGCTATAGACTAAAGAAAAACGATTTTAAAAGTCTTTTCCGCATATTTCACAATCGATTAATCGCGGGAGGGGATTTTAATGCCAAGAATAAATATTGGGGATCTAGATTAACAAATACTAGAGGCAGAGAATTATATGAAACTATTAAAGAAGTCGGCGGCAAATATCACTCAACGGGGAAACCTACCTACTGGCCTACAGATAGGAATAAAACCCCAGATCTTGTAGACTTCTTTATATCCAAAAATATATCCTCAAATAAAATAAATATAGAAGAAGGCCCTGATCTTCAATCAGATCATTCCTCAATACTTCTTACACTTGGTCATAGAATAATAATAAAAGAACATAGCCCTAAACTAGTTAATAGACTGACTGATTGGAACGACTTCAGGCAGAAGTTGGAAGAATGTATCCAATTATCATCAGCTATTCAAACACAAGATCAACTAGAAGAAGCAGTGCAAATACTTACACTGGATATACAAAAAGCTGCATGGGCTGCAACTCCCCAAAGAACAAACAAGATTAAACAAAACTCTTATCCGCGTGAAATATGTCAAATTATTACAGAAAAGAGGAAAGCTAGAAAACGCTGGTAACAGACAAGGGCGCCAAGCGACAAAACCACACTGAACAACTTAAATAATAAGCTCAGAAAATCTATAAGAGAATTTAATAACGAGTCTTTAAAAACGTATCTTACGAGTTTAACAAATGATGCTAGTACCGACTACTCGCTCTGGAAGGCAGCAAAGAAAATGAACAGGCCAATAGCTCACATTCCGCCAGTAAAAACCAGAGAAGGTAACTGGGCAAAAAGCAGTCAAGAAAAAGCAAATTCTTTTGCAGAGTACCTTGAGAAGGTCTTCAAACCTTATGAAGATAAAGATTATCAAGGAAACGAAGAAACGTGCGAAGAAGACAGACCTATTCGGCCGGTAACAGCTAAAGAACTTGCCAAAGAAATCAAAGAAGGCATAAACATAAAAAAAGCCCCAGGGTTCGATTTAATCACAGGGGAAATTTTAAAACAATTTCCTCGAAAAGGTTTAAAAAAACTAGCGCAGATTATAAATGCTGCATTTAAATTAAGATATGTGCCAAGCATGTGGAAGGTCGCGGAGGTAATAATGATACCAAAACCAGGTAAACCACCTAGCGAAGTAGCCTCATATCGCCCAATATCGATACTACCAATGTTGTCTAAGCTATTCGAAAAAATGCTGGCAAAACGTCTGCAAAAAATTATTGATGAAAAATCGCTACTTCCAAATCATCAATTTGGGTTTAGAAACAAGCACTCTACAATTGATCAGGTGCATAGAATCACAGATAAAATCGAAAAAGCATTTGAAGAGAAAAATGTGTGCTCTACAGTATTTCTTGATATAGCACAAGCTTTCGATAAAGTCTGGCACAAAGGACTGATACACAAACTACAAAAGCAACTGCCGAAGCAGTATTCGACTATTCTGGAGTCATACATAACAGATCGATTCTTCAGAATTAAGCAAGATACAGAGTGTTCAACATTAAGAGAGATTAAAGCTGGTGTACCGCAAGGCAGTGTGCTAGGTCCAGTTCTATACGTTCTTTTCACAAGCGATTTGCCTGAAAGTGTAGAAACCACCATAGCTACTTTTGCAGATGACACAGCCGTCCTTGCTGTGGGAGCAACTGTCGAAATAGCAACAAAAAAGCTTCAGACGGCAATAAACAATATTTCAGAATGGACAAAGAAATGGCAGATTAGATTAAATGACCTTAAGTCAGTCCATATTAATTTTACGTATAAAAACGTACCACACATTCCAGTCTACATTAACAACAATGTAGTAGAATTTTCTAACACAGCTAAATATCTAGGCATGACTCTAGACGCTAAACTGCGTTGGAAAGCGCACGTTAAGAAAAAACAAGATGAATTGAACATGCGATACAGTAAATTGTATTGGCTTATTGGGAGATACTCATCCCTGTCCAACTACAATAAGTTATTGCTATACAAGCAAGTTCTAAAACCAGTATGGGCCTACGGGCTCCAATTGTGGGCATGCACATGCCAAACAAACTTACAAAAAATTCAGGTTTTCCAAAATAAAGTACTAAGGAACATAGTTAATGCACCTTGGTACATACGAAACGCCGATCTGCATAGAGATCTAAATGTTGAAATGGTTGAAGATGAGGTTAAGAAGGTTGCTCAGAGGCATAGAAATCGGCTCCTCAGCCACGTAAACGCAGAAATAACAGAACTTTTAAATGACAATGTAATCAGGAGATTGAGACGCATAAAACCTCTTGATCTGTAAGATTAGGCTAGGGCTAAGAAATTAGATACTGATTTCAAACAAAACAAATTTAAAAATCCGACAAACGGCGGATTTATCTCTTTAAATTCATTGAATAATTCAAAAATTAATTGCTGATTAGTCGTATGACTAGGTGCAATCTAATTCGGGATGGCGAATGTCAGTCCCCCGGGAGTTTTTTTTAGATGAGTTAAAGTCCATCACTATTGCAGGAGCATCCCTCGCGTACTAGCTCTGCAATGTCTTTCGATGATTTTTTACTTCCAGCGAATTCCCAACACAAAAAAAAAAAAAAAAAAAATTCGCATCGATCTGGGTAATAGGTCGATGCCGGTGGCCGTTTTGCAATCATATGAAAAGATGGAGGCAACTAGAGCCAGTTTTTATTCACAGGAAATAGAACAATTGATTCGATTTTGGAATATCTTCTGAGAAAAAGCAGTTGCTCCTTGGAATAAACCCCAATGAAGAGTTAAAAAAGGTTATAGTTTTAAGTTTAGGTTTAATTTTCATTAATATTTAAATTTTCATTACCTAATATTTTAATTTGCATTAATATTAAAATTTAAAAATATTATTTGATGAGTGATTGCTCAGAGTAGGTACATACTTCCCCAACTAATTTGCGCGCTATTTGCTTATCATATCATAACAACGGCACTCTTACTGATATGACTAAATGTTTTTTGTGTCTCCATTTATAGTCAGTCGACAGCCCACCCTAAACGTAGCGACATGATCACGACACGATCATCATCTGCCATAGAAACTAATTATAACTTCTGTCTGAAAACACTCACACCCACCTCAATAATGGAATTTGAATCATTCTCCATTCCAATATCTGACGACGAGTTAAAATAAAATAACTCTTCCTCGCATTTCTCTGGCAGTTCCATAAAAGGCAGTAAAAACCCTTACCGAACACCCACCTATGCCACTCTGCGATCGGCGAGAATTGGATCGCGATCACCAAAGACCAAAATCATAAAAATGTTCCTACAAGCCGCCGAGACAAATGGATAGGAGAACGTTACCCCGCACTCGATGTGGTTAATTGGAAATTAATTGTTTTGTGTCTTCAATATTCATTCACATCCAGATGGGAGAGAAAAGCAACAGACAGACAAACTTCTTGCTACACCATCCCGCTGCGAAATGACGCTGCCCGGCTGTCAACGTCGGCAGCCGATATTATGTACATTTTGGCCCACGCAATGTGATTCAGTTTTTAGACGAAAGAAGTTTCGAAATAGTTTTCCTTTTTGACGGTTGTTTTATGTTTTTCTCGCGTGGGTAGTTGTATTTATTTTTTTGGTTATGGCGAAGAATTCATTCATTGAATTCTCAAATCGACTTTAGATGAGAAGAAACCCGCTGTTCTTAATTTGTTAGATAGAGTCCTTTGATAGAGTCGGTGGATCTATTTATTTGTTTAGAATTTGTGGAATAAATGCTTTTAAAATTAATTCGTGGAGCATAAAATGTATGGAAGCGTTATTTAATTGAAAGCGATTGGGGCTGGCGCTTTGGACTAAATAATTATACCGACTATAGATACTCGTGGAGCAGTTTGAATTGCGAAAACGTGGGTGATCTTTGTTATCTTACTTTTTAATTGAGATGGCTTCCAGAAGAGAAGACAATCATTCATTTTTAAAGCATTTTTTTCAGATTTTCTGAACATCAATATAATAATGCATAATATTTTTAAAGTGTCGCCCCCGCACAGTTATAAATATGTGAAATACGAATCAATGAATGACTCCTTTTCTTGCGACTTTTCAAAGTTCTTCAATGGCAACTAAGGTAGTGAGACATTTCGCTAATTCATGGTTTACAAGTGATATCCGAGAGCTAATGGAAAGGCGTGACGAAGCGTATAACCTGCGGAAGCGCTTTCGATTAGAAGAGCACCACAGGTCATACCGTGCTCTCCGTAATACCGTGGTCTGCAAAAGACGCTCTTACTCTGAACGATTAAGTGCATCATTCTCTGGTAAACAAGTGTGGAAGAACTTGAAGGAAATTTGTGTAGGAAATCAACAGAACCGCCCCCTTGAAATGTCTTGACGGCGACGAACTAAATCGATGCTTTGTGTCTTGCACTCGTCCTACTGTTTCATCTGCTTCGCATGTACTGAACATCACCAAAAGCACCATTTGTCCCCATGAAGCTTTCGAGTTTTCTCTCGTGGAACAGGCAGATGTGGTCGAGTGTATACTCTCGATCAAATCTAACTCTGTTGGAGTTGATCAAATTCACCCTAAGGTTCGTAAAGGTTATTCTGCCAATTATTCTACCATATGTCACCCATGCCTATAACCACATCATTGCAACAGGTGTGTTCCCTTCAGTCTGGAAGAATTCTAAAATCATTCCTGTTCTCAAGAATCGTACACTAAAAAGATTTTCGTCCTATTGCTATACTTTCTTTCCTTTCAAAAGTCTTTGAAAGAATTATGCAGAAGCAAATTAATAGGTATCTTAATTCTAATAATGTATTGTGTTCTCTTCAGTCTGGTTTCCGTGCTAAGCATAGTTGTACCACTGCACTTTTAACTGTGGTTGACGACATAAGGCAGAACTTAGACAAAAATCATATCACGTTTCTAGTGCTCCTTGATTTCTCTAAGGCATTGTACACCGTCAATCCCGCAATACTATGCAATAAGCTTACAAGTATGTGCAACTTCTGTTCTTCCGCTGTGCGTTTAAAGTCGTCTTATCTTATTGATCGTCAGCAGGCTGTGTGTGTGAACAGTAGAATGTCAGACTTTCTTCCCAAAACATGCGGAGTTCCCCAAGGTTCCATCCTAGGACCCCTACTCTTTTCCCTATATGTCAATTAGTTGCCTTCCATCGTCACTAACTCCTATGTTGAAATGTATGCTGACGATACTCAGCTACACATGAGCTGTTCACCTGACACAATCGATCACTGCGTCAGTTGCATAAATTCCGATTTGAATAAAATCTCTAATTGGTCGCAACAGAATTCGCTTCTTATTAACCCTAAGAAGTCTAAATGCATGGTCATTTCAAGGAAAACCTTAAGCACGTCATTCTTTGCACCTATCTACCTAAACGATGATCCGATCGAATAAGTTGACCCGCAAAAAATTTGGGTATGTTATTTTATAAAACGTTAACGAGTGATCGCATTAACTTAAAAGTTGGCAAAGTTTATGGTATCCTTCGTTCTCTTTGGACGACTCAATACTTCAATCCCATCAAAACGCGGATCCTCTCAGCTAAACCTTAGTTATACCAATCTTAACATACGGTTGCGAAGTCTTTGGAAAGTGTGACTCGATTAGTAGCCGTAAACTTAATGTCGCCTATTACAACACAGCTCGATATATCTTCGGTCTTCGAAGATACGACCACATTTCACTTTTTTCTTATCGGATCTGTAACATTACTTTTGATAGACTTTTACAGTACCGTACCGTTTTAATATTGCATAGTATAATTTATAATCGTCAACCCCGCAACCTTTTTAACCGACTAACGTTTTGTGCATCCATCAAGACTAGACAAATTTTATCCGCGCGCTATTCTTGTTTAACGTCTGAACGTCAATTTTTTGTTAATGCCACTATACTCTGGAATACCTTCCCTCGCCAAATCAGAGAAATAGGATTGAAAAAGAGATTTTCAACTGAACTAAGATCTATCTTGTTTGCCAGTTAATTTTACTTTTTCATTGTTAATTTATAATTTTTGTAACTTTTTTTTCTACGAGCTCTTGGACCACACTTACGAGCAATGCCCTGGCTATGACATTAAAATTGTCTTAGGCGATTTTAACGCCAAGCTAGGAAGAGAGGGCATGTTTGGTAGCACTGTCGGAAAGTACAGCCTACACGAGACCACCTCCGACAACGGATTTAGGCTGATCGATTTCGCGGCGGGGCGAAACGTTGTCATAGCTAGCACACGGTTCCCGCATCTCGATATTCACAAAGGCACATGGAGATCTCCTGATCAATCAACCGTCAACCAGATTGACCACGTTGCGATCGACGCAAGGCACTCCTCCAGTATTATGGATGTCCGAACATTCCGAGGGGCCAACATTGACTCGGACCACTACCTTGTTGTAGCCAAGGTACGACTCCGGATATCCCGAACGCCGCCAAGACAAGTAAATACTGGGAGGAAGTTTGACGTCGGAAGGCTACAATCGCAAGAGATCACCAGATCCTTTTCCGATCGAGTCTCTCTCAATCTCTCAAGAGGTCCAATGCAGCCAGCATCAAGTATTGAAGACCAGTGGCGACATTGCCAAAAAGCCATCAGAGACGCCGCCTCTGATGTGCTGGGTTTCACCCGACCACCACAACGAAACCCCTGGTTCGACGACGAGTGCCGGCAAGCACATGCAGCGAAGCAAGAGGCATACAAAGCGGCGCTGCAAAGGAGGACAAGAGCTGCTCGTGAGCTCTACGCGCAGAAGAGAAGAGACGAACACCGGCTTCTAAGGAGAAAAAAGAAAGAGCATGAGAAGCGCGCGATCGAGGAAATAGAGAGATGTTACAACAGGAATGAGGTTCGGAAGTTCTACCAGAGGGTAAAAAGAACTTCACAAGGCTACAAAACCCGAACCGAAGCCTGCAAGGACGAACAAGGGAACATCGTAGTAGAATCGCAGTCGATGCTGAGGATATGGAAGAACTACTTCTGCAGACTGTTTAACGGCGATGACGACTTAAATTCCGCTGTCAGGCAGAATGAACCGTTCAACCTGGACGATGAGGATCAACAATACCGTCCACCCGACCTGGACGAGGTGAAGATAGCTATATCTAAACTGAAGTCCAACAAAGCCGCTGGAGCAGATGGCCTAGCCGCCGAGCTGTTCAAAGCGGCAGGCAACTCATCTGTAAAATATGGTCGGAGGAAAGCATGCCCGATGAATGGAACCTCAGCATTGTTTGCCCGATGCTCAAGAAAGGAGACCCTCTGAACTGCGCCAATTACAGAGGTATCAGTCTTCTAAACATTGCCTACAAGATCTTATCTGCCGTTTTGTGTGAACGCCTGAAGCCTTTCGTAAACAACCTGATTGGTCCATATCAGTGTGGCTTCAGGCCAGGAAAGTCCACCATAGACCAAATATTCACACTGCGGCAGATCTTGGAAAAAACCCAGGAACTTCAAATCGATACCCACCACCTTTTCATCGACTTTAAGGCCGCCTATGACAGCATTTATAGGGACGAACTATATAGAGCAATGTCTAGTTTTGGCATCCCTGCCAAACTCGTCCGTTTATGCAGGATGACGATGGAGAATGCACGCTGCTCCATCAAGGTCGGTAAAGAACTTACCGAGACCTTCGATGTCAAAAAAGGATTTAGACAAGGCGATGCGCTGTCATGTGACTTTTTCAACATCGTTCTTGAAAGAATAGTGCAAAACTCAAACGCCAACACCAGAGGCACTATCTTTCAAAAGTCCGTCCAATTACTCGCGTACGCCGATGACATTGACATAATTGGCAGAACGCAGCGTGATGTCAATGGCGCGTTTGTGAGTATTGAGACTGAGGCGGCGAAGATGGGTTTGGCGGTTAATGAGGGCAAGACGAAGTATATGCTGTCAGCTAAAAAGGACACCCAACACCGACGGCTCGGAGAGAACGTCACAATAGACAGATATAACTTTGAGGTGGTTAAGGACTTTGTCTACTTAGGCTCCGCTATGAACTCAGACAATGACACCAGCGCTGAGGTTAAACGTAGAATTACTCTTGCCAACCGCTGTTTCTTTGGGCTAAGAAGGCAATTGAGTAGCAAAGCCCTCTCTCGAACAACTAAAGTGACCCTTTATAAGACCCTTATCATCCCAGTTCTGCTATATGGCGCAGAGGCATGGACTCTATCAAAAGCGGATGAGGTTACTCTTGGTTGCTTCGAGAGAAAAATTCTCCGTGTTATTTTTGGTCCCGTCTGCATTGTCGGTGAATGGAGAAGGAGATTTAACGACGAACTGTACGGGCTGTACAGCGACATCGACCTAGTCAGAAGAGTGAAGGTCCAACGACTGAGGTGGCTGGGTCATGTAGAGCGAATGGACACGAATGCTCCGGCCCGGAAGATCTTCGAATCCATACCCGAGGGAAGGCGCAGTAGAGGAAGACCGCGACTCAGGTGGCGCACGCAAGTGGAAGGGGACCTTAACCAACTTAGCGTGCGAAACTGGAGACAGCTAGCTAAAGATCGCGCTGGCTGGAGACGCTTGTTGGTTGAGGCCCAGGTCCACCCCGGACTGTAGCGCCACCTTAAGTAAGTAAGATCAGAAGGTTAACGAGTTCAAGCCTCTAACTTTTGCGGAAGCATCCCTCACGTATAATAGCTCTGCAAAGTCTTTCGATGATTTAATCTTTCAGAGAACCTCTATAAATTAAAAAATTAAATGGTCTGATTTGGCAGTATTAAATCTAAATGTGAATCAAGTAGAAACTTAGTCAAAGAGTTCTTCACAACGTTTGTCGGTTAGCTCAACGGGTTCGACCCAGATAATAGAAAAAAGACAAATCACACCAGACAGTTGCCAGCAAAGAAATATTTAAAAAAACTAACGGCAAATGAGTTCAAAATCACGGACACCTTGTTTTTTTAACAGAAAATAGGTTGTCCAATTTAAAAGCAAATTTTAAAATATGACTTTTTCAGCATTTCTTTTAAATTAGGGAATCTTTTTAAGTTTATGAAGTCGTTCCTGTTCCTGAGTCGTGAAAAAAACAGTCTTCTTGTTTATAGAAGGTCTAACCTTACTCAAGAAAGACACGGCATTTAAGACACTGGACACTGCTATCCACCAACCACATGCATCAAATTAAACACACATAAAAGATCTGTTTGGCCGCCATTTCCGGTTGATTTATTACCACCGGCAAATACTAGCTATTCCAAAAACATTGTCACACTTAACGTAATGACATGCAGAATACAACGAGCCAAAGCTACAACCAACAGCCAAGTCATGTTGCAACATATCGCTGCATCTAAACCACTCCGATCCGGACTAGAAACAATTTTAGTACATCAATTTGAAATCGAATTTAATGCAAATGGGAAACATTTTGCGCCATTAGCGCTTGTGTATAATGTCACATAATAGCACATTTCCCACAGCTGTTTGAGGTGATTTGGCATTCAAATCAAGAAACACGCCGTGTGTATATGCGTGACAAACGGTCTGTCTAACAATTCATCGAGATTCGATATCAATGGCGAAGGATGCAGAAAATTGCGTGGCTAAAGATTGAGCTCTGTCGCTTGATTTATTGCACAGGAAAAACAAGAAAACTGCGTACACGCAACACATACAGGCAGTTACAGCTTTCGCTTTGATATCGAATAACAGCCGAACAGCGAGCACCTTCTTGAACGACAGGAAAATGTAATTTAGTGTGGAAAACGCTGCCTCTAGGAAAGAAACCGTCAATTGGCTAATTTAAATTGTGTGTCACCTACAGGCCGGCTGAATGTGTGTTTATGCTCATGTTTACGATTTTGTTCTCGGGCAATAGTGAAAGTGGAAATAGATTTTTGTTCCCATTTTGTTCCTTGTTCTCGTGTGTCGGTGTGGATTATTTTTATTCGGCGTCGAGGTTTTTCAGTTTTCCAAGTCAGTTATCGAATGATATATGGGGCTTTTCGAAATAGGCAGAGTTGGGTTTTTTTCTCTTTCTTTTTGCTCTATAAATTCAACGGAAGTAGGTGCTGACTTTAATGAGGCTTATCAGTTCTTAAGCTGGAAAGAGTATCGCTTCAAAAATGATCAGTAGCTCTGAATTGTCACCTTTAGTGACGGTTGCCGGAGGGCTGGCACTGGTGATTTGATGGCTTATCTCACCGAGAATTGGAAGCAATCTCTCAATTACTCCGGTGAAACGAAGATGCTTGCGCTTGATGTTTCCAAGGCATTTGACAGAGTTTTGCATCATGTTCTTGTGTCGAAAATGCGTATACTTATGGGATCGATGCGTCTCTTATTCAATGGACTAGAAACTACCTTTCTGGCCGGTCAATTCAAGTTTCATAAATGATCTTCTGTCTATTCACTCCTTCGCTCTATCGTTGTTTTAACAAACAGTGCTCAAATAAAATTGCCAGCTGCTTTTCTCCACCTCAACAATTCAACCGCAATACTCGTCATGCAAGGAAAGCACATCCGTGAACCCTTAAGCCTATTTTCGTTCGTACCACGAAATATAGAGACTCATTCAAATGCCGTACAACACGAATGTGGAATGCTTCACCAAGCTCTGTCAGCTCCTGTCTAAACTATCCCCATTTACCTTATGACCGCACTGTGTATTTCACACTACATTATAAGACTAGTCATAATTTCTTAAGCGCGTGTTTATTATAGAAAAAAAAAATTTATGTACGTGTCCATTTTTGGTTCGGGCCCCTTTTTATTCCCATTTTTGACATTTTTCAGGGGCAACGCTGGTAGACTTGGCTTTGAGTATCCCATAGCTGGAGCTCGGCTCCAAAGCGTGCATTTAACGTATACCTGACAGTTGGCAGCATATAGAGTCGTTGAATACTTACTTGAAATTGACAAGTTCGCTTTGACAGCTGGCATTAGTATAGAATTTTCTTTGACAAGTATCAAACTCTACCGATGAACATTCGAATTGTATTTTATTTTTAATTTGACGTCTAGTTACTGAACAACTTCATTTTTTAAAACTGTCTAACGTTGTCCGGATTACGAACGAAAACTTGTAGAAAATTTGATCACTTTGAATCCAATGTTTTTCTAAAATATTTCCAGTGACGAAAAATAGCCAAAAAAAAAGGAACTTTTGCTGCAGTATAATGATGCATTAATTAATGTTTATCAAACTCGTGCAAACGTCGTTCCTGTACGCGAAAGTTTGACAGAAGAAAACCACAAAAAAAAAGAGAAAAATAATTTTTTTTAAAAATAAGAGCTCAAATATTATGCTAGTTCTAGTTATAACTAAAAGCTGTCAAAATGTTCAAATGTCTATTGATGATTATTGATCTGGATTAGGTGTTACCTTTGCTGCGTCAGTCACATATACGAAATGTGAACTTAGTACTTAGTCAATTAGATTTGTCGGCTACCACCTATAAAAGTCAAAATGCCGAACTAGGCCAATAAGACAAATCAAATCAGACAGCTGTCAGAAATTGAACAATATTCTTCCTTTCTTTTGGAACAACACGAATGCAACTGATGAAGAAACAAGAACCGAGCCCCCGAAATTAATGACATCCGAAAGCTGTTAAATATTGATTTCACTGGATTTTACTTAAAGCGTATCCGTATATGAGAAATGTGACAGTGAGAAGATAAATACTGACCCAAGAAGTACGGGAACAGACCGTCTGTGTTGCTATTGAACATAAATAGATTTAGTTTGACATTTCTACCCACACTGACATAAAATGCCAAGCTCTCTGACAATACCCAAGCATTTTTAATTTATCTTTCGACTACTTTCCCTGTAAAATTATTGTTTACCTTATTAATTTTATGCAGATTATGTGAAGAAAAGAACATTCTAGCGACATATTAAGGGGAAGATAAAAATTGACAGATGTGGTCGGTTTTTTTGGCTGGCACTGTTTGTCTGTGCTGAAGTTTAAAATATATGAACTTTTGAGTGCATATCAGTGCAACAGAGTGCATTAGTTGTTGACTCTGAGGACTATTTGAATAACTTCCGCAACGGCATAATGTTGCATGCCAAAATCTGTTTAAAACAGTGGGATCTGCAAAAACCGGACCAAAATTCGAAAAGAAAGCATTTTAAACAAAAACTTCAAGGACAGACCGGTACCAGAAAAAAACAGAAAGGATTATAATTTTGTTATATTCTTTTTTAAGCACAAAATGCGGACCATACCTATTTTTAGCATTTTTTCAATCATTCGCCGACTTCATCAACTCATTTCGCGCAATGTATTCCTTAAGCGGGAACAATTATTAATAACGTAAACTATTTTTGAAAAAAAAAAATCGTCTTGTACATTTATAAAAAGAACAACCGCATTCTTTTGAAATTAAACTTATTGCGAGTAGATTTCTCAGAAGTAAAAATAAATTCCCATTTGTCGCAAAGTTTTGCATCTCCAAATAGATAAACACAAACGAATTCCATTCGCTTTTGCTAAAAATAAATTATAGCAAAACAAAAGATTAAAAATAATTTCAAAAAAGCAAATGACTATAATTAATTATGTGAATGTGTAACCTTTTGAAAATTCAAACAAAATTCCAATAAATCTTAACAAGTGGAATGTTGAATGCTATCTGCTGACAGATAACATGACTTTATGACTATAGTTGCCGTTATCTACGGTGCAGCTTTATTATTGTGAGATTATGAAGAGTTTTTTAGTGATAACTAGGAAAATGGTTTCTGAATTTCAAATAGTTGAATTCTTTAAGTGAATGTTAACAAGCACAAACTCTGATGATAGAGATCGAGGAGTAGTAATTTTAGTAATCAATTCCGAGATCCTAGGTACACTATTAGCCCAGACAAATATATGCCGCCAGTGGTTATGTATCTGAATGCGGTAACTGATAAGGATAACTTTGATAACCTGTTGGCAGCCCTCAGTAATGCAACAAGGACGACAAAAAGACCGCGTGCAGGTGACGAATTTTAAGAAGCCTTAAACTCCTTTATAAACTAGACGTATCTAGACTAGATGCCTTAAAAAAAGTGCGAGGTGATGGGTCGAGCGAAAAAGGAATGAAAAACTGTGACATCTATTATCGCGATTGCTTCGAAAAACAGCCACGCGAAACAGCGATTATTTGGATTTGCATTTGTCATACGCAGCAGAGAAGAGTTCTGCGCTTTGTTTGAGTTTCTTAAAGCAATTTATACCAAGACTTTAAATTTGCCAGCGTAAGCTTGACCTAGTTTGTTGGAGCTTTTGAGCACAAGTCATGTATGGGCCATATCTTTAATATGGTATACAAATTTTAAGCGCGGCTTTAGCGTCCAAATATAAGAAGGGAAGACATCTTTGGTAGGACAGATAAGGTGAACCTTATTGATCTTGTCGAACAAATGTCACTTTATGAAATACCAGGTTCCTCATCTCAATATTCGACGGGACATGGAGGACAGGGTAAACCTGTACACGCCACACTTGAATCAATGTAGATCCGTTGTGATGAGGCTTGGGAATATTTTACACATTCTTTGTAGACTTAGAGAAGATACACGACTCAGTGCCAATAGGTAAGCTTTGGCGGGTACGTCTCGGACTTATATTTCTGTGTTCAACAAAGTCTTCTCTAGACTTGGAAAAAAAAAATGGGTGGTTACGTACAATATTAAAAAATAGTTCTAATCCGGTACTTTGGTCGTGTCTGCCAAGGACTTGGTTGCACGAAAAACGTCTTGGACCCATACTTTCATGTTTAAGCTGATCTTCTCTGGCTTAGGGCTATAATCGAGTGGTTGCACTTATAATTATAACTGTGGAAAATGACCCATGTTCAAAGCGCTTTCACTTTCCCGGCTGCCACGATTTGCTGCCAGACTGTTATTTTCGATGTACTGTCTACTTAGGCTTACCTCTCAAACCAAACAATCAGTTCGGGTTCTTGGTATATAAGAGGGTAAACGCTAAAAAAATTCGTTATTGATTTCACTCAGCAAAAGTAGGAGAACCGTTTCTTTTCGAGGTTATAAGTAGCCTTTTGACAGCTTTTATCCAAAGAAAGGGTATAAAAACACCGACTTACGGTCTTGTGTAGCTTACAAGCCTAAGAGTCGAAGCCCAAGGAAGATCTGACTTACTTACAATAAAAACTGAACCACCGACCTTCTCAATATAACTTGTACTGATGAGGCCAGAATCGGGCGGTCAATATGGCCCATTGGAGGTAGATCCGGACTTGAAAGCCGGAATCGGACGGTCAGTATGGATCAATAGAGGTAGATCAGGGCTTGAAAGCTAGAAGTTGCATTCCATACATACTTGGAGGGCTGAGGGTTCACGTCGTAGATATACCCGACAATTGAGTCGGGTCGCCGACAGTGTCGATAGTTTCTGACTGACCCCTAAGAGCAGTCAAGTAGATTTTGCCCGACAATGGTGATTCATACTTTATAGCAAAAAGTCTTGAACATTTGAAACTCTGCAACATCGAAAATGACTGCCGTCGATCTAAATAACAAGGAATGTGTCAACTATAAGGTTGACTATAAGGGGACCGCCAAAACGAACATTTTCACATCCCTCCCTACTTTGGTATCAGTGCAGTCCACACCTATACCTACACACATTCCAGCAGTTTGAACGAGTTATGCAAATGGTTGGGCTCAGGCAGCATTTGCTGTTTTTTTTTCCACTCTTTCTCACATGACACGCCGTCGTCAGGCAGAGTACTTTAGTTCCACAATATCTCAGTGTCTGTCTCAGTGCTGCCCTCCGCTTCCTCATTGTTAATTTTGCCGACCGACGCGACGCGACGCGGCGACGACAACGAAGCGAGAGAACAAAAATGAAACAACCACGTCGTCTCACAGAACGTGACTTGATTTTTTTTTTTTTTTTTTTTTTTGTTCAATCTTCTCCAATTGTTAGCTGAAGATGGCGACTGAAGGATGAAGAGAAGAATAACAAACCCAAGTGAATGGGATTCCTGTCTACCTATTCAATTCCAGCTGTTGTGTGTCCGTACAATTTCATGACTACTGCTGGTCACAACACTAGATCTACCAACTGTGGCCATTATCATCACCAACCGAGAGTGCGGAGCGGCGCGTCCCGTAAATAAAGTAGTTAAGGGCAGTAACCATACGGCGGGCGCAAGCGCGCCAAGAGATGTAATGCGACGATAGGTAACAGGAATCCAATAAACTAAAACGTAATCACGGTCAGGATCAGGTAAACGAGAGTCCGCAAATGAAACAAGAACAACCCAACCGACCAAGTACAGAGTATCGTCTCGGGGGATTGCCAGGCGAAGAAGGAGAAAGAACGATTTTCACAGGATAAGTGTCACGGACTTTGGGAATGGTGATCATTGTGCAACCGTCGAGTGCTAAATGTGAGCTTAAGCGATCCAATTAGAGAATGCTTCCAAGGAAACGCGCAAATAAAATCAGATTTTTGTTTAAATAAAGGAGGTCCTTCATGTTGTCGGTGGCAGGCTGTGTTGACAAGTTAATCTCCCCAAATGAAAATAAACAACACCGCATGCATCGGAAGGGGCGACACATTTCGCGACATTTTAATTAGTCACACGGGATAGAGCCGGATAAGTTTGGAGAGAAAGGCACACACACTTTGTGTTGAAGATCTTCCTTTTGTTTTTTAATTAAGTAGCAGAATTTCGAGAGTCAGATTAGAGAGCTGATAGCGAACAACAAAACATAACGCGGACGATTTTATTGGGGACAGTAGGATTTTGAATTTTTTTAGAAGAGCCATTCCTACGAAGGCGAAAAGGTTCTTCTACCGTTCCCTCGATCCGGGTGTGAACCACATTTCCATGTAAGTCCAGTTCATGTCTACCTCTCTTACAGTTTTAAGATTTACCGTGTAAGGCGGGATACCCACAGAAGGTAGACCTTGTTTCAAGACTACTGTCAAACATTTTCTTGCTGATTTGTGTGCTCTCTTAATGTCGCGAATGTCTTCATGTCTGGGGACCTAGCTGGGTGTCCCAATAGCCTACAAGCTCTGATTTTATATCTGATCTCAGTTTTGCTTTTAAAGCTGTTCCGTTGTCAATAAAGAAGGTGCTACTTTCACTGGCAAGGTGTCACCATGAAAGACCCAGCTTAGGTCCAGTAGGAGGCGTTCGGATTCTGATAGGAGCAGCAATTTGGAAAAGATGCTTGACCCTATACCGATTCCCATTTTCGATCCCTCTGTTCTTACAAACGCGCTTCAGAAGGGTCTTCAAATAGACTAGATACGGCGAGATATGCCCTGCCATATGAAGAAGGCCAGGGTGTTTCTGTTTGGATAGTCTGAAGACCCCGTTCCGTAAAATTTCAAGATTACATTAGGTTGAGTGGCGTTGTGAGAACGTCACAAGAGTTCTAGTTCCACTAATAGCTTCTAAAGTCAAGTGGAAGTAGATTGAGCCTACACTCAAGACCTGAGCTGTCCTCTCATTGCAATAGTGGCACTGATGCAGGCAGTCTCTGATCAATCGATTATTTAAAAACGAAGGTTGTTCTCTCTTACGAAACTGAGGATTGTGATTGTCCTCACTCAACTGATGCTACAAACAAGTGACTATACAAGTCTGCGATAAAAAGATATGTATCTACGAGTGATCCTAATCCAATAGATAAGAAACTTCTTTGGGCAAAGAATTTGTCAAGTCATTGACACCGCTCCCAGTTTTGTTTTTTTGTAGTATAAAGGTGTTTTGGGGGACAAAAAATGAAGGCTTATCACCAAAAAGAGGTACTTTGGATGATATTATGGGAAGTTTTCAAACTTTTGCGTCGTTTGTTTTATGGAGTAGGCTTTCCCGTAAGTACGTGACTGTTTTCTGCACTAAACTCCAGAGAACGGTCTGCCTTGGCTGCATAGGAGTACGCCCGGATTTGGATCTATTTGATTTACCCAGCCTTTATACTTTTGTCATTGACTGTTGGAGCCATCAATCTGCCAAATTCCAGTCTCGATAACCTTGCACGACACTTATCCTACGACCCGCAGATATGTGTAAATTAAAAACCACTTTTCCTGCGTTAAGCACTGACTTCCACAAAAGCATGAGCCTTGATATAGTGATATATAAGTCTCCGGGACATAAGTCACAATTTTAACTTAAGTGGGTTATAAGTCCCAAAAGTAAAAATTGTGCCAAACTTGTCTGGGTCTCAGCTCACTCTCAGACTGAAATAAGATCTTCGATTAGATCGTCAGGAAAGGCTCTAAATGCGACTTCTCGGCACATATAGGTTTCCCGGTTAGGGAGACGATTGGGTTTCTAACGAAAAAAAAGTATGTGCTCTCCAGGACGCAGGGAGGCTAAACGCCTGCTTCGTCTGTAAGAATTAAGCGTCAGTCTAACTTTCTCTTAGCAGAAAAGACTGTGGGCACCTTATTGACGTTCTTAAGAGTCATTCTCCTGTTGTGAAGCTCATCTTAGGTTTAAAAGTGACACCGTACTGCCTGCTACGCTTGAAGAAAGGTGATCATTCTCTGCCGTTGCCTTTGATCTGATCAGGTGGCAGTTCTTCGGTGCTGATGTAGAAAGTTAAGTGTAGAAATTGCAACGAAGTATTCAATAATAAATTTCCCTCCTGGAAGTGCAATGGATCAGTTTCGTCCCGGTGAACTGGTTGAATATTTTCCAGCCCGAAAAAAAAGAATATGTGCATATAGAATCCAGTAAAGACCTGCCGTATATTAGGGAGAGAAGCTTCCTATAGCCTAGGACATAACTTGGTTTCCCTGACTGTATTTGGTTTTTCAAGCTTCGCAGCAGACTCTTCATTATACGAATTCTTGTGACTCCTCACTTGAATAAATTAACGAAAGTTACAGCTTTAGGCTGAGGGCAGGCCCAGGCGGTGAACGATTGACAAAAATAAATCTAAGCATATGAAATCGTTTAGGCCTTTTCCACTGCACTACCTCTCGTGAACGTCTGACAAACATCTAAGAGTATAACTGCCAGAAAAAACATTTAAAATTTTGCCATTCAGACTCGCCACAAAATTGTAGGTCCCGTCCCAGAAATGGAAATGAAATGATTGCAAAAAACTAGACCAAGGGTACTACCAATATAGTTTGTCAGTTCTCTGTTCGGATTCTGAGAACTTATGTAGGTCCAGCTATTCATAACTATTCTAGAGAATTATTTTTTGGCACTACCAAGAGTGCGAAGGTCAGTTGACTCTTTGCGTGTGACATGTTTGCGCGTCTCTATGTTCAAAAAAGATTCGATATGAGGCGGATCACGTATCGATTGCTGGGTCTTTCGTGCTATCTATTCCTTGCCTGGAATTGTAAAGGTCGAGTTCCAGGGACAAAACACTCAATTTATAAACGATTTACAAGAACAAAGGCTTCAAAAGTAGTTGCTTAAATGTTATATCCTCCATTTCTGTAGCCAAAACATAAGAAGTCATAGAAAAAGTTCAGGCACCAACCATTACCTGAGATTCAAACCTTCATACCAATGAATTCTTCCTTGATGTCGATTTTCTTATTTGTTTACTAGGAAACTTAAACTTTAAAACGAAGCAGTCTTATAAATTAGTGAAGATCTTCACATTAAAACCCTAAGGTCCACACCCTCCAATTTGTGACAATATCTTCAGTCCTAAGCGCCCTTCTTGGTAGTTGGTACCATTCATTTACATTTCTGACATAAAACCACCGCCAAAGCCACCCCCGACGACCCTACGACTCAATCGGGTGACATCTATAGAAATGTGCTCTATCTGAAAGTCAGACAGGCTCCTTACAAATTTCGCAACCATATCCCACACCGAAAAACAAAGAACGAGCTCCCCAACAGCAATTTCATTAAATTAAACTACCTAAAATTGTCGGCAGATTTCTATCTCCACAAGCCGGCTCCGGAAAAAACGCGCTTCCTCCCTCTACCCCTCTTACACACATTTACATGGCAAGTACGTAATCCGCCAGTATCAACAGGTGGTCGAGCATTGAAATTCCACCCAAAGTAAGAGATGGCCCGAACAAATTCGGAAAGCAAAAAAAGCAAAACAAATTTAAATACATTATTCGGTCGAGATGTCTCCCCTTCCTACTGTTGCTGCTGTTCACCCAATTCCAAGTCAGACACGATCGCTATATGTAAGATTCTTATCGCCCCCGAGGAGAACAACGTCGGGACTATTTAAACGCGTCGAGTATTTAAATTAACAATCCGACGTGTTGTTGTGGCTTTTTTTTTTTGCTCAGTGGTTAGAGTGAGTACGAGGTGTACCTACTGTCTACACCCACCCGTCAATGAGTGGAGGAAACTCATTGGCAAGACTAAGCGCGCACACTCTTTTGGGGCTGTATATGCGCAGAAAAGAAATCGCAGACAATGTCGTCGGACAAAGTTGGACACATGGCGCGTACGAAATCATTAAGGACCACCATATTTGGGCTATACAAGAGGGCGGCACTCGACTGAAGAAGGAATTGCTACGATTAATTGCGTCCGCTTTATTTGCAATTGACAATCAATCAGCGGATTTGGGCGACCAGTACAGAGATGGATCGGCTGGTGATCTGATAAGAGGATAATGATGTGCTGCGTGGTTATGGTGTGGTTGGCATGTGCCCGAGCCCAAGGAGGGACATCACTTACAGTACATATGTGGGTATACTTACAATTGATTGTATAGAAACTGGCACTCACCTGAAAAGAGAAGAAAGTTGTTTAAAATAACGCAAGAGATGTGAAATTTGTTAATATTTGCATGGGATAGTATAGAGCCAGCGGTTCTAAAACCTACTAAGCTGTGGAACAATAAACAAGGCCCAAATATATTTCGGAACCAGAACTCTTAATGATAGGCCTAGCTTCTCACAGTAAGAAAGTTGCTTAAAATAACAAAAAGAGATGTGAAATTTGTTAATATTTGCAAGGGATAGTGTAGAGCCAGGGGTTCTCAAACCTACTAAGCTGTGGAACAATAAACAAGGCCCAAATATATTTCGGAACCCGAACTCTTAATGATAGGCCTAGCTTCTCACAAGAAGAAAGTTGCTTAAACTAACAAAAAGAGATGTGAAATTTGTTAATATTTGCAAGGGATAGTGTAGAGCCAGCGGTTCTCAACCTTACTAAGTTGTGGAACAAAAAACAAGGCCCAAATATATTTCGGAACCCGAACTCTTAATGATATTTGGAACGAATGGAAGCGATCTACATTTTTATACCGAGTCCAAACGGCTAATTGAGAAGCTCTTTCAAGACAATTATCCTCCGGAGGTTTGTCAGACGTTCGCTAGAGGTGGCGCAGTGGGAAAAACCCTAAGTTGGAATTTCGGTTTTTTCGGGATTCGAACCCGCATAAAAGGCTACTTTTTGTCGCGGAAACGCAACTTTAAGGGGATGAAAGTTTGCATGAGGAAAAGCACTTTGAAAAAAATAAACTGACGTATGGTGAATCCACTTGCCATTGCGCAATATGACAGGTGTCCTTTTCGTTTCCTCATTCCAATTGAATTGGACGGATATCCATCGAAATTAAATTGTGAAGAGTGAGGTGAACCAACTGCATTTGATTTCATTTCGGTACGATTCGATTTGGGGAATTTGCCGCACAATTTCAAATTGAGAGTCGACTCAGATATAATGAGCAAAAATTCGTAAAATAAAAAAGTTAACGAACAGACCGGTTCTTATTTCACGGATTTTGGTTATTCCCTACAATTTGATATTTTTATTCAAATTTAATAACGGCCAGAGTAGTGTTTTGTTCAAATATGGTTGAAAAGCGCACAATTCTCATTACTTTAACTTCACGGCCTTTAACTAATACCTACATTTAAAAAACATAATTTTTCAATTTTGCAATGTTTTGATTCTGTTTTTGGCAGTTTAATTAAAACTTTTGTAATTTTGTTAAAATTTGTTTTGTTTTTCTACAAGCTTCTTATCTGTCACTTGGTTTTTCCAAATTCTTATTTGACACTGACGTTGACGTCAATGAAAAAGCGGATTGTCTTTAAGATCGACATTACTATCCTTCAGTTTTACTTTTGAATAAAAAACTTGAAAGGACCGAATTACATAAAGCAGCTTGTGCATGCTCTAAATTATTATTTTAACTATATTAACAAATTCGGACGGAACGAAGTTCGCCGGGTCAGCTAGTAAAGTATAAAATCAATCAATAAAATGAGAACAAAAGCTAAATAATTTGGCGGGTCTTAGCGATATAAGAGGTGATCTCTTGGTAAAGAACATGCATCAACTAATCTTCCAAATTTGGTCAGATAAATGTATAGTCCGACAAATGGAACCTCAGCATAGTGTGCCCCGTCCACAAGAATGGAGATATTTTGAAATGTGCCATCTACAGACGAATAAGTCTCCTAAATTTCGCATAAAAGATCACGTCTGTTGTACTGTGTGAATTTGTTGAAGAACTGGGGTCGAATCAATATAATGGCGGAATTTGTTGTTTTTACTTGAAATCGACTTTATTCCGTATAGCCTGTTCACGGAAGTAGCAATTCGGGCCCTGATTGGTCCTTAACAGGGCAGTCTCAGGGCCAGAAGACCACAACCTACCAACTATTCATACTCCGACAGATGATAGAAAAAACCCAGGAGTTTCAGATCGACGGACACTATCAATTTATCGACTTAAGGTCGACCTGGAAAGCGTGACGTTCGACAGAAAGCCAGGTCAAGTTTCGGCAACCCTGTCAAACTCGTCCGTCTTTGCAGGAATACGATGGAGAACCCTCGCGGCTCTACCAAGGTCGGAAGGGACAGTGCCGAACCCTTCAAATCGCTGTTTCTTCGGGCTTAACTAAGGACTAAAGACCTCTTTCGACGCTATCCAAAGCGGATGAAAAACTCTTGGGACGCTTTGAGAAAAAACGACCAACTTTATAGCGAGGAGCTGGTCAAGAATATAGCGTCAAGTGGAGCGAGTGAATAATAATAATAAAAAAAAAAACAGTGATGGAAAAGGTAGCAAAGGCAGACCGCACCTTAGGTGGCACGCAGAAACGCGACCTCAACCAACTTGTTTTCTTTAACCGGAGAGAAGCTAGCCGAGCTGGCTGGAGGGGCTTATTGACAACGGCCGTGGTCCACCGTTTAAAGCAAAGTAAGTTATATTGCTGACATTTCGTTGATAGTCTCAGCAGGATAGCGCTACTCTTGCACACAGATCCTTATTGAATGATCTTGCCAGTGATGTATTGAATTTTGTACAAGCAAGTGTTGATCTTAAATAAAAAAGCCATCCCTCCATTTAATGGGCTCCCTTGGACGCGGAAGAAACTAGTGAAAACTATAAAAACCTAATCACGATGTAAGATCATCAAACATGAATTTTATTTATATTTGCTTACAGAATTTCATTTGAAAAACTCTGCCTCAAGATCACGGTTTATAGGGCTGGCCACTTGTCGCATTACAAAGCCACCAACCTCCTTCCGTCGTCGCGTCGTCCCCACGAAATCCATGAACCATCTAAAATCAACATAAATACGATAATTTTCATGGGAGATCGTAAATACGTATGTGGGAGTCAATATTACACAAGCACAAACGCCTTTCCGCACTATCAAGAGTAATTTCCCAAATTAGTCATAAAACATGGTTTTTATTTGATTTTCAATTCCTGAACTGCGGTAAATTGATAATTGTTATCAAGACAAGGGACTAGTAGCAGAGGAGGGAGGCTGTTCCTTGCTCTTGTATTTAAATAAAAATAATGACCAAAACGTATTTCGGGTGACAGACATTAATCATTACAAATAATTGATCGTATCTGTTTGAACAAAGGGAGAAGTAGTTTTTTTTTGTTGTTTTTAAAATGATTTGATTACTATTTTTGAAAAACGTCAGGCAAATTGAATCGTCGCTGTGTGACGTGTTATTTATATTGAACGTCCTCTTTGACACATGGTAGTTGATGGCATACGCCTAAGGGGCACCGAACTTGGAGCACAACTAAAATAGAGAGTAGGCTGGCTGCTGGCTTTCTTTATGAATTACGTGCTATTTTGGCAACGACAGCCTTTTCGGGGTCACCAGCGAAAAGAGTGTCAGGAACGGAGTTCAAAATGCATCGATTTATGATTGAGGTTGTTTTTTTAAAAACTCCCAAAACTCCTTTTCCAAAGTAAGTACTGAGTTGCCAAAAGCATTTTGTAGTGAAATTTCGGGCAAAATAATGAAACAAACACAAGTTTGTGTGATCGAAATGAAAATCGTCAGGATAAACGAAAGGTGCACTAAGTACATGTATGCTTGGTTGACTGTTTGGTGTGACTTCTGCAAGAGCGGCACTTTTGTCCTTTCTATAAAATGCAGACGACATAAAGTGCAATTTTCAATTTTGTTTTTCGCTCGAAATTGAAGAATTCTGGAGGAATTCTGGTTTCGGCAAAATGGTCTTAGTACGTTTTAAAACGAAACAGCAGTTGGAAGTTAAAACACACTTTAGAATGCGATTGGGACAGCTTCCAAGCACCTGTAGTGCGTCTGGTTTCATGTTTTACATGCGAAGATAACTGAGCAACATACAGTCCGTAACATATGAATAGCCTCACACATAATTTATTTATAAATTGACTGTTTTTTGTACCTTTTTGATCTGTACATATGTAATTGGTTATTGGGTTGAAAGGTGGGGCTGAATTCTTTAGACTGTGTAAAAATTTCGGTATAACACCTTCCACCAGCATCACCAATCTGTTCCAGCGAAAAGCTACAACATGTCTTAACAAATCAGAAACTCCGGTAAGACTCTTCACTGCTAAACTGCTGCGTCTATTACCAAGTACTGAGTATCAAAAACTTCTGAATACTTCCACTACAGACAATAAGTACCAGAAGGGTACAAAACAGAATAAAAGTCGGAACTTTCGAAAGAATGCGTTGGTTAAGGTAAAATTGCTTTAACAACCGACTTCCAATGAGTGGCAAGTATTCTCTTCGAGGGAACCTTTGTATAGGCTATCTCCACCTCTAATCAAAGATTAGGTGAGAAACAATTTCAATACTAATTTTTATGCTACAATTGTCCACAATAGTTTTTGGGACTTCAACGAAATAATTGAATTAGCAACGACTGGTTTTAAGATCTTTTTTCGGCCGTGGTCCAATACAAAAAAAGAGACCGAGCAATCATCTTCAAATTTCACTTAAGTTTTTCTTGTAAAGGGTCCGCCATCTAACTTTTTTTTCAACTAGTGCTTATTTCGCGAATGGTAACACTTAGCTCATGTCTGATTTGACAGATAATTAGTTTTATCCTTGCGCTGAACGAATATGGTTGTGTATACGCTTGAACAACGCTGGGAAATATGCGCTAAGTGGGCCTGCGATCGACTTAGAGAAGATGCAGATTTTGCCAAAAAAAATCATCTTTTCAGTTGAAGCTCATTTTCATCTTCGCGGGTGTGTAAACAAGCAAAATTGTCGCATTTGGGGCACAGAAAAGCCGATATACCCAAAACGAGTCACTGTTTGGTGCGGAATTTGGTCCAGAGGCATAATTGGGCCATTTTTCTTCGAAAATGAGCAAGGACTAGCCGTTACAGTCAATGGCGATCGTTATCGGGCCATGTTGAACGAATTTTTGTTCACAAAAATTGAGGAGGAGGATATTGGCAACATTTGGTTTCAACAGGACGGCGCTACGTGTCACACAGCCGAAGCTACACTCGATGTCTTGCGCCCTGTTTTTGAAGATCGCATTATCAGCCGCAGAGCTGATGTCGTTTGGCCACCTCGGAGCTGCGATTTGACACCGTTGGACTATTATTTGCGGGGTACCGTAAAAGATAAGTGTTACGCCGACAAGCCAGAGACAATTGACGCTTTAAAGGACAATATTCGTGCAGCCATTGGTGAAATACAGCTGCACACAATCGATAATATGCTTAAAAATTGGACCGATCGTGTAGGCTACTGCATGGCCAGCCGAGGCAGCCATTTGAATGAAATTATTTTCCATTATTAACCGGAAGGATTGTACTTTCAAATAAAAAAAGAAATTTGAGAAAATATTCATTAGTTTTTTTTATAGCATTTTCAAAAGTTATTTGGCGGACCCTGTACTTAGAAAGGGAAATTTCAAAGGTAAATTTAGTAGCTTTTAATAAAATTAATTTTGAGATAATTCACAATTGCAACAATATTTATTTCAGTTTTAATGTAGTTTAAAGTTTACGATAAAGATAAGATTAAGTTTAAATTGTACATGAACTATGAACAAAAATACACCTACTAAAATGCCCTTAAGCAGGAAAATGTAATTTTTGGAGATTTTCCAAACTTAAGCAACGTTACTTTAGGAATGCGTAAGTTCAACGCGAATATTTGCGACAAGGGCCTGCGTAAGGCATACTTAAGTGTGTTTCTGCATCAAATGTTATTTGATCGTGGTGGTAAACAAAATTCGTTGGCGCCCGCAAAAATAACAAAAGAAAGAAGGTTCGTTCGGATTCCTTTTTTCTATCGATAGCATAACTAGTCATCTAATCATCCGAGGGTCAGAAGAAACGCCCTCGAAAGATATTCGCTAACGAAATGCGTCGGACATTGTTTGAGAAGCGATATCCATGGCTCTATTAAGTATAAAAGAAAGTCCTGGATGCTTTATATCGTCTAACACAAAATAAATAAAGCATGACGTAAAGAAATCTTCTCTAGCCCACTTGAATGAGCTTTCTTTCTGACGAAATTTCTAGCAAAATTGCTCCCAAAGATACATTAAGAAAGGGGATGGCGATTGGCCTGTGCAAAAAAGGAACTGTTCCTAGTACAGAATTGCCAAAACTTCGAAGATCGCAAAGGTTGTGTTCGAAACGTTTTCCTTTAACCAACTTTTCTATTTACGCTACTATTCCCCTTTTTTTTCTGTCAGTTTTTTTGTACCGCGACCCACCCTCACATTCGGAACCATTGCAAAGTCAGAACCTAGGTGGAGTGTCAAAAGTCGTTAAACAGAACTTTTCACAGATCAGCGGGCATACAAAATAAACACCGATTGGGTCATACTCCAATTACTCCATCACCGATCAGTAAATTTTTCAACGACATTCGTTTTGTTTTCTTTTATTAAAGGTAACCCCCCCTTTGGACGCAAGCGCTGTTCTAAATTTGTACACTTTTACGACTTCCGCAGAGCCACACAAAGCGCCACAACAACGATCGTTTAATTTCGTGCAACAATCATAGCGATCAGCCATTCAATTGACAAAAAACCAAAAGCAGCCAGACACAGGCCCAAATCGAGGTCTTTTCTTCTCGTCGAATGCAGAGCATAATGCGTACCGAAGCATGACATGCTCCAATGAACCGGGCGCCCATAAAACTAACGAAAAGTAGTATTAATCAGTTGTCGGTGTATGAGTACGAGTATCTATTGCATGACGGGAGTGGATAAGCATTTGGATTCCTTCGATCGACATGGTGGTCCGCGTGCGATATGATTTTTGTTAAGTTGAACTTTGAAGATCGCTGGAGATTTTTTAAGTGGGTGCGAATGTAGTGTGGCTTTTGCTGGTTGTCAGCCCCAGCTGTTGAGCAGTTAATGAGCGAACAGTGTTAACATTGTTAATCACCTCGGGCTTTAGCGAACAATTAATCAAAGTCGGATTTTTATCTAAGGAATTTTTACTCATGTTTTTTTTACAGCAAAGTGCCAAGCTTTTTATTAGTTGTAGTTAGTTTATCATTTTTTTTTTTCCAATCGATTGTTAATGGTCCAATTAATGTCATCAGCATTACTGTTGGGAGTTGAGTAAAATCGAGGATTTTTGATTGACGTTGAACGGGAGGCGATAATGAGTTCAATTGAATAATAGGCTGTTAAGAGAAGAACTGACGGCGATTATCATCAATTCGAGTTGAATGTGTGCGGTGAACTATGCATGAGTAGGAAGCTAGACGGGCCTTGGGCATTTTGGAAGAACGTGCGAGGTTGTTGGAAACGTTTTGACAAGTGACAAGATGGGTGGAATTTCCTTATTTTTGTACGAATCTGCGAATAAGTGTGGGTACAAAATGCTGGCCTAACTGCAGCAATAAATAAAATAACAGTATTTGTGGCGGTTCAGTTGATGCTAAGCTAGTTTTCATCAAGGGTAAGGGCCTCTTTTGTGTGGTGTTCTTGAATATTTATTCCATCAGCATGTGTCCTTTTTATCGAAGTACGTCTTCCCAAGGAAACACGAGCTTCCTATAAGAGGTGCAGTATTTATTCAATGAACCACTGGTATCGAAGGCTTAAGACTGCCTTTTTATTAGTTGTTCGATCTTCATTATTGTACTGGGTTAATAGTTAGAGGCGCAGGCCGTAAAGGGGTACTTGGTGTACCTTGGTTTGGATCATCAGAAGGCAGCCCAGAGACAAGCATTTTTATGAGAAGTCGCGACAACATAGTTTGGTATCTGGGACGTAGTTCAAAATGTGAGAAAGCACCCCAACGCCAAACTGGTTTCGAGAGGACATTGTGACAAAGGGTGGTTTCTGGTTTACTCTGGCCTATCGACGAGAGTGGTTCCGAGTGGGCCCCTAAACATAGCGCGGCCGCTGTTTTTATAGGACCATTTGAACAGTGGCACAAAAAGAAAGCTATACTGAAGATATTTCTTTAAGAAAAATCGAATTATATAGTCAAAGTTGACTGTCCAAAGTTTGATGACCAAATTCGATACAACCGCTTTGGTAAACAATTATCCAACGCTCGTACGTCAAAAGAAGACAAAACAGACCGACTTCAATGAAATTTTGTGGATGGGAATTGTTGGTTCCAGATTTAAAGATAAGATTTTTGTAGACCCGACAGGTCCAAACGAAAGACACGGGCAAAACCGGGTGGGTACAGCTATATAAAATAGACTGACGTTCGTGTGTGCACTCATAACTCGAAAATGGATCGTTCGATTTTTACGGTTTTGGGCTTGGTGGATTCGTATTCGCCCAAGGAAGGACGTTTGCTACTTTTGTCGTGAAAATAAAAGTTTAAGGGGATGAGATTGGGGATAGAACTTTGAAAAAATTAGACTGAATAGAAAAACGGGAAGATAAACGTATTTTATAATTAAGTAGAGAATTGACTGAATTTCATAACGGAAAGTGTGAATTGCGCATGCTCGGAATTATTATTTACAATACAATAACCAATTTTGGGCGGAATGAAGTTCGCCAAGTCGGCTAGTTATTAATAAAATTAAAAAAGTCACGATATTTTTCTAATTTTTTTGTATTTCAAACTTTCCCACAGCACTTAGCTAACCCAATACTTAAGACCATCAGGAATCGCCACTGAAGTGCGTATTTTCTAGGTCTCCAACCCATATCCGACCTGAGCGATAATGACTTTCCCCCAAGGTCTGCGCACCTAATTTGAACAGACCTGCAGCAGCATAATTACAATCGCATTCCTATCCCTTCTCTCACACAACTTGAACTATATTTATCTAAATACCTATCTCTATTGACGGCTAAAAAAAAAGGAAACGAAAAACTAGACTGCAATCTCTCATCGCACAAATTGTTTCCTATGCATTTATCTATTTATCTGTTCATTCGTTGGCTCTACACAACTCTTCTCGCACACACAGTCAACCACGATAAATCATAAACACATCTATAGAAAATACAACAAACAACACAGCAGAGTCATCCCGTCCGTCCCGTCGAACTTGAGTTATTAATAGCCGAATGTAATTTATTTTCGGATCTGTAACTTCTTGCGTGCGCATCTCGCACTAGGACGCTGATGTGATGACGACGACAGCCAATGATTTTCATTCTTATCTATGCTCACAACAAAAAAAAAAAAAAACAAAAAAAAAACTCAAGAAGAAAAAAAAGGACCACTCAGGTAGAGGGAAAGCATTTTCTTGTTAATTTCCTTATCTACCTGTGTCACTCTGCGACTGCCACGCACCTGTGACGTTCCGATAGAGAGCTACATTTGCCTTGGCCATACTGATACAACTTTACGTTTGCTCGAAATAAAAACCGGGGATGAAATTAGATGTTGCTATGATTATTTGCTTGAGATAAATATTTGCAGGCTGATTGTACTGGTCGCCTCGGCATTGGAATGGGAGTTTTTATTGAGATATCGCGTGGACGTGAGGTGATGTTTAGATAAGGCGGAGATTAGACATGGTTAGGGTAAAAGATCAAGGCTCACAAAGTGGATGCAGATTGGGTAGGTATAAGAGGGCGACGCATGAGGTGAGGAGTTATGCAAATGGAAGAGTTATGTTGAACCTTTTGAAAATCCTTCAACTGCATTTATAAAGTTCGATAATAAATGTCAGTCTTTGATAGTATAACTAGGACGGGTCTTCCAGTCAAGTGACAATTTCACACACCTTCACGCCTCTTGCAACGGTACCAACGCCCTTATTGAATTAAACAGGGTAAACAAGGACTAATCGTAGTTTAAACGCTCTAAATCGATTGAGGCCCGTTTGCTGATACTACTCATAGCGGTTTAAGTTCCTTTAAAAAACTTTTTTGACAGTTTATGACATAGAAAAAGTAGCCCATAAGGTATTTAAGTAGAACTTAAATCGCTATGAGTAGTATCAGCAAATGGGCCTGGGTAACCGATTTGCGCGGTGAAAAACATATTCTGCGGACGATCAAGCCTAAGATCGTCTAGCTTTAGATCTAAACATTTACCCGACTAATTTTGGTCGTTGTTGCTCTGAAAATGCGTGACGCTGGGGAGCTCACCTATCAGACCACAAAAGGCAAACGAAGAATGCAAGTCTTAAGTTGTCTAACGACTTTTATGTCGAAGCCTCAGCCGACACCTTCGATAGCACTACTTGGGTACATATTTTTAATTTTAGTTCGCAGCAGTGTCGCATCCGATACACGGTTTTAAATGTGTCAATCGCCTGTTCCTAAAAAGTGCCTCCATTGGTAATAAGTGAATATGCGCGACACCACGCTCCCAGTTGTAAATCGTCGACTAAACGCAATGACCTCCTTTAAAGACCGACGGATTTACGACGACCCATCGATGTAGGACAGAATACAAATTCTGGCAACCTATAGCGGACAAACAGACAGATGCATCATTCCATTTCAAACTTATGTATATTATGTGGCTTACAACCGAACATATAGTGGACTGGATGTACACCGTGACTGTAGGACCAATTCTGACCCATGGCTCGGTCATTTGGTGGGAGGCTGTTAACACTATATCCTACCTCAAAAATGTTAACAAGGTACAGAGGATAGCTTGTGTAGGTAAAACGGCTTCACTAAAATCTACACCACAACAAGGCCTAGAAACGCTGCTGAACCTACCACCTATCCAGCTTTTTACGAAGAACGTCAGAAAGGTGCTCTCAGACTAAGAGAGAACAAAATTTGGAAGCTCGAATCTTTCGGTCACTCGCGCATACTCGCCAGCTTTGATCAGAGCGGACTTCTGCCATTCACGGACTATAAGTAACCAAGGTATGATTTTGAAAAGATATTCAAAGTCTGTCAAAACTGTTCGAAAGGTGTCTTCTCGGAAGAAATACGTATCAGTTAATCACTGCAGCGTTTTCGAAGCAGAGATCTACGCGGTTAAGAAAGCGGCTCAAACTGTCGAGGGTCCTATACCAGCAATGGAAATTAAACTCTTAAAGCGATCAACACAATTCAGGTAAACTCCAGATCTGTAAGTCAGTGCTTTTCGGCTTTAAGAGCGATAAACCACCACTCAATTCTGCTATTCAGGGTTCCTGGACTTGTTGGTGTGGAAGGGAACGAGGCAGCGGATAAACTGGCCAGATGTTGCTCTGAAATGGACATAATATTAGCTGACAGACAAGTTCTACCAGCTTTCCTAAGAGCTTTATTGATAATGCCACACTAAAATTGGCAGAAGAACGACGGGGTTGCATCATAACTCGTAGTTTGTGGCCCACAATTGACACTAAAAAGTCAAAGATACTAATATCGCTTCATAGAAACACAATCCAAATGCTCGTCGGGGTAATAACTGGACACTTCATCATTGGAAACATGGCTAAAAGGGTGGGCATCTTTACAAATGACTTCTGCAGAAGTTGCAGACACGAAGAGGAAATAGAAAATGTGGAACATCTCCTGTGTCACTGCCCAGCCCTCAAAAAACGCCGCTATACTCTTGCTTGCCAGCAATGTTCTTCGAAGGCTTGGAAGCAGCGTTGCCGTTTGGTCCTCAGGACCCTTGGCCCCACTTTTTTGAAAAATGATCAAAATGGCCCCCTTTTCTGTTTAAGTAAGATTTTATTCTTTATGGAACGAAAAAGAATGTAAACATATGAAAAGAAGTGTTTCACAGTGAATAACTTAATTTTTTGTTCAAAATAAATGTATTTGTTGCTGTTTTTTTTTTATATATATAAATATTTTATGTGGAGGCGCCTTTTTCGGGTCGGTCCCCTTTTTAGTGGCCTTTTAAATATTCAGCGGCAAGTCCTACCAAGTACTACAAGGTGGCGGAAAATTTATCACCCTATATCGGAGGAAGTAGTAATTTTTCCAAATTGCTTCGTACGTCAATCATATTTGACATTTGTGAACTGAACAATTACAGTATAGGAATAACAAACAAGCAATGGAGCGGTATATTCCTCAAGAACGTGAAATAGTAATCTCGACAACGAAGAGGATGATTTTGTGTCGAAAATTCCACTTCCACTAACCAAAATAACCAAAATCGTCTTTCCGGGGGCCCTGAAACTCCGCGTGTGATGCACGAAGAGCCATTACATCCACTCAAAGCCACTGTGTGGTGCGGTGTTCACGCGGGAGGAGTGATTGGGCCGTTGCGAACCTACAGAGCCATGATTAACGACTTGTTACTGCCGGAATTGGTTGAGCGGGGCTTGGTGAACATGTGGTTTCAACAAGACGGTGCAACCGCACCCACAGCACGAGACACAATGGATATTGCGAAGGAAGCGTTTCGTGGTCATGTTATCTCCCGGTTTGCCGATTTGGCATGGCCAGCAAGATCCTCCAAACTTAACCATCCCAGACTTCTTTGCTTGGTGCTATACTTGAAGTCGTGGGTTTATGACAACATACCTCAGACAATCGCAGCCCTTAAGGAGGTTATTCGACAGGAATGCGAACAGCTATCACCGGCAATCTTGCGGAAAGTCATGGAAAATGTGTACCAACACTGGCGGCAGCCACTTGACGGATATCATCTTTTCCGCTTAACAGACAAAATTTTAAGTGTCCAAATAAAGATTTACATCACTCAAAATTATGTATAAAGGGTTTTCCAATTAAAAATGTTTTTGTGAATGACTCGCTATTTCGGTAGCTGTCAGTTTTGAAGCTTTTATTCTTTGACATTTGACAAGTAGAAACTACGCCATTACTAAAAATGGAACGAAACACGCTTCAACAACGCATTGAAATTATTAAAATTCCCTACAAAAATGGTGAAAATCTTGCAGTCACAGTTCGCAAAACTAAAGCATTGTTTGGTCGTCGTGAAGCACCTTGTCGGACCGCAATACAGAAATTGTTGGAAATTCGAGCTGTTGGGACAAGTTAGTGATGTGAAGAATAAAACGTCGTTCAAGAATAACTGAGAATATTGCTGCTGTAGCCCAAAGCGTTGAAGAAAGCCCAGGTTTGTCCATTCCTCGACGTTCTTTGGAATTGGGCATTCCACAAACGTCAGTACAACGTATTTTGCATAACGACTTGGGTCTTAAGGCTCATAAAGTTCAGTTAACACAAGAACTCAAGCCGGCCGATCATCAACAATGTCGTGTCTTTGCTGATTGGGTCCTTGAAATGCATGAATATGATCCGGAATTCCATCGAAAAATCATCATGGCCCATTTCCACCTCGGTGGCTACGTCAATAATCAAAATTGTCGCATCTGGGGCTCGGAAAACCCAAGAGTTATTATTGAGAAGCCTCTCCATCCTCAACGTGTGACTGTTTGGTGCGGTTTATGGTCCGGCGGGGTCATTGGACCTTACTTTTTCGAAAATGAGGTTGGATCAACAGTTACGGTGAATGGATTGCGCTATCGAGAGATGATAAATGATTTTTTATGGTCGGAGTTGGGTGGTATTGATCTGGCCAACGTTTACTTTCAACAAGACGGCGCTTCGCGCCCCACAAGCAACGAAAGCATTGATCTTTTACGGGAAAAGTTTCCGAACCGTGTTATCTCTCGAAGAGGTGATCACAATTTGCCACCGAGATCTTGTGATTTAACACCTTACCACTTCTTCCTTTGGGGCCACGTGAAAGATAAGGCCTACGCCAACAGCCCAGCATCGATTCAAGACCTCAAAGATAAAATTCGTAAAGCTCTCGAGGACATAGGGCAGCCACTTTGCGATTTGGTTATGGAAAATTTCATGAAAAGGATATGGTCCTGTATACGTGCTCGTGGTGACCATTTGGCTGATGTTGTTTTCCATTATTAACGGCATGCCTTCCTCTTTATTATGAAATAAACATCCGATCATTTATTTCCAAAAAATGGCATCTTTCTTGGAATACCAAAATAACACCTCTTATTGGAAAACCCTTTACACATTACTTTTTATTTATTAAAAAAGTATTTCAAAATCAAAATAAGATGAATAATTTTGCGCCACCCTGTATAGAAGGGTAATCCCAATGGGCTGGCTTCTGGGGTGAAATTCCTTATAATGAAAACTGCCCTAACCCTAACCCTAACCTAACCTAACCTATTTTCTACTTAAAGCAAATAGGACTGTTCTAGTTTCTTTCTCAGTAAAATTTTTAAAATATCCGATCTCAAACTTTGCTTGGTTTTGTTCGACAATTTTATGAAAGTTCGAGTTGGGAAAGAAGGTATGAAAAATGTCCTCGATATTCATAAGACAGGCTACAGACTCCATCTCCAGCCCATGTGCTTCACAATCCAATTTAAAACAGTGCAAGAAGAACTGCACCACGCTCTGATTTATGCGCTGCAATTCCTCCAGATGAGCACCGCACGTCGATCGTTAACGTTCGCGTTTAGTGGTTGCGCGCTGTGCCTCTCGTTCGAGGTAAATATGTTGCCCACCTCTATAAAATCTAAATGGAGTTCGCTTCCATCCACACCAAACAGCAACTCGAACGACGGTGCCAGCATATATGCCTGTATGCTGTATCTGTATCCCTGTATTCATCCTCCTCCTCTCGGCGAAGAATGGGAAATGGAGATGGACACAAAGTTAAACTGTTGGGATTGGGATTGGGATGATGATGGCATTCCTTTCGTGAAATGAAAACAATGCAAGGAAATGAGAATTTTCCAATATTTTCTACTTTACCGTCGTCTTTCACCCTGTCCCGGCGTTGTTCTCCTTTTGTTTCGTTTCGTTGTCCCATCCTTTGAGTTTGATTTAATTTTAGGTTGTGAAAAATCTTTCTTTTGTCCCAAGTCCCACATGAGTTCTTTTTTCTGTACGCACATCTCTCTAACTACCTCAGGAGTGGAGTAAATGTATCCCTTACACACAGATGGGTTAGGTAGGTGCTTATTATTATTGTATGGTATGCTGCCCTGTAAACGGGTCGCAATTGTACAATAATAACAACAAGAACACAAACGATAACGACACAGAAGACAGCAACAGAAGATGTACGACAAAACAGAAATAAGAACTGAAAGAGGGAGCAAAATCCCATCAGCAAGAAGCGAAGGAGAAGACATAATGGGAAGAGGTGAAATAAGAGATATACAAACGTTTGGATGGAACGATGCTCTTCACTCTACATTCACACAAGCGTCGAAGATTATGCCTCTTTTTGGTAAGAAAAACAAAATATTGTTGCTGCTTGTTGGTTGTTGCACTGTTTTCGTTTCTTTGCCGCCGAAGGCAATCGTAAAGTACAGTAGCTGGGGGAAGTTTTGCCACCGATAGGTATGGACATCAAATAATCAAAAAAAGTGTTCTAATCAGCGCCGACGCTATAACTTTTAGAAAAACCTAGCAGGAATTTAGATAGGAATTAAGCTGAAGTTTATAAAGGCCAGAATAACCGATCGATGTCCATTTGATTGAAGTGATACACACTGATCGAAGTCGGTCTTGAGATACAGCGCCTGAGAGAAGTTCTGCCATGCATACGGATAACGGATACCAACCGAAGAATGGCCGACCGAGGTTCCATTGGAACTTTTGGAAAACCTATTTCAAACAACAGTCCATAGAAGCCTTCCTTTAACAGAAGTGATATACACTGATCGAAGGCGATCTTAACACGGACACCGATCGAAGAATGACATAAAATGATTGGGATGGCGTTTAGCAGCTTTAAATGACCCATTCCACGTATAAAGTAGAATTCCCAAGCAAAGTCCCTAGAATATCGCTGATGCAGATTCTTATTAGAGTCCGGTTTCTCAAGACTGGGCGATCACTTTTACTACTTGCCAGACATATTGAAGGCACATTATTCATACACATATGTTTGATCACCTTTTGTAAGAAGTCGGTTCAGGCTTTGAACCTCCCAAAAAGAGGTAGCTGTTTTAGATGATGAATTGATTCAATATAGCTCGAGGCCTCCTGATATAAATCGATCATTTTGAAAAATTTTACGTTGGAAACCATACAGATCTGAACACTGTCGTGGGCCTTAATGAGGTTCGGTTGAAGTGCGTCTCGATCAGAAGTCACTTAAGCTTTGTGAGTATGTAGTGAAAAAGTGAATCCTCTCTTCACATACTCACAGCTTGTCCGGTTCTATTCCGCCTTAGGAAAAACATCCTACGGAATGAGATTATCGATCCAGCAACTCTTGCACCCAGAGAAGAGCCTTGTCTTCCTGAATGCCTCTGGAGTGAAAAGAGGGCTCTAGGAACCTACCTAGAAGCCGCAGTGCCAGAGCCCTTTGAAGGCTCTCCCGTCTTTTAATCTAATCTAATCTTATGTAGTGAAAGATAAACCATTGTTGCTATCGGTCCGGAAGTTGAAGGTTTTGGGAGAAGAGTGTGTCTGCAGAAGGACGACTCATCTAGGTGGAAATAATTGAACAAAGTTTACAAAGCAACGTTTGGGTAGGTTCTCAGTGCACCTATGATTTACAGAAAAGCTACAAATTGCGCCTTTTCGGGAGCCCCTAAGTAAGAGCTTCTATGCAGATCCACCATGCAATGGTGACGAAAAGTTTTATCGGTCTGATTGCCGCGCTGTAAGACCAACGCCCCATTTGGAGTTGAACGCCATTTTGCAGAGGTGTAAAGCGAAATACACCTTCGTCAGTATTTTATTTTGCAATAGAACTATAGAAGTTGCCTATCGAGCTTCAGTCTCTGATATTTGGAGCTCAATAAAATGAATGAAATCAATGCTACTTGACCTTTATGGTGACTAAAGCGAAGTCCGTCTTCGACTCCAAGATCCAGTAGACAAGTCTTTAGCGAAAGAACTAGACTATCATAAAGTGTTAAAGTAAACTCTCCCGAAGGCAGTAAGGCTACATAGTACTGGAAAAAAAAAAATATTGTGAACCTTTCAATCAAACCTACAGAGTGGAAATCAGTTTCGGTGGACTTGCGCTTTTGCTAGGGATTGTGTTAGTTAGATGCTAGTAATCAATACTGGCAGCTGCTCTTGATACGGAACTTGATGATCCTCTGAAGTGTTTTCGGAGAAAAAATGTCAAGTCATTGGGGAGTATGATGAAGGAATCGGCCGCCTTTAAATAAAAACAAAATAAAAACGTAGTTGGAGTTGTCCATATGGCCCATGCAGGTACCCTGGACCTACCTCATCACAACCAATCGACCCACGGTTTTATGCCGACTCCGAATGGCGTAATTGAGAAGTTCTTTCAAAACAGGTCTTTGTCAAACTCGCGACATATGAAAAAAGGGCTTATTAAAAAATTTAAAGAGTTTAACTTGTATTTTTTCCGCTGAGCGAACTTGAGAACCCTCGCTGAGTAGTATAGCAAACTAACATCAGTACATTGATTCCTTTTCAGGTGCCTGGCATTGCTTTACAGGTACAGTTTTGCGCAATCAAAGCCCTATGAAACTATAGACAAACTTTACTGACTATTTTTGGACTTAATGATAGATCAGGTATTGCAGAAGTTCTTCAATATCTCCAAGTTCAAGCTGCCTGGAGACGTTCAGTCTGATTTCACGATGTTGCTGACGGTACACTTGATTTTGTCTTTTTTAACATAATCCGAGCATCTGTTTCTTAAAACCACCATTATGTCAATGACGCCAGCGTATCCAAGTACTTTAGCAGACTGCTAAAAGATGGTAGCTCATATGTCGCTAAATGGGCCATGCACAACTCGTTCAAAAACAAAGGAAGTCAGTAGACAGTGCATAAGATTCGTCAAATTAATTTTTTTTTCATTAAAGACTCGATTAGATCGTGGCCAATTTTATCCAACACAGTCCGACGAGCTTAGAAGTATTGCCTGAAATCGACACGTCTCTGTGCCTACATCTCATCGAGAGATGCTGCCTCAGGTGTCTTAAAATCGATCTTCCCATAGTTGTAAACGCTTGGAAATTAAGTTCATGGCCTTGAACTGGTAATACCTAGCTGACTAAAAGTGTCAGGTGTTCGCACAACATTCAAAGAAGTGAAGAAGACTGATTCCTCTGTTGTTGTCTTATGGATCAGGCAAACGATGTTAAGATCCCATTCATCTGACATTATCTAAGAAGTGAGTTAATACACACACTCAATCCGCAGTCATTTCAAGCTCGTTTGAAAACCTGGCCGTGTAGACCGTCAAAGCCCAAATGCCTTGTTGATCTTTTTGTTTTGAATATTGCAAAGCCAACTTCATTTCTCGTTGGTGGATGACATTTTAAATACCACCGTCTTAACTCCACGCTTCGTTCTCCCTAATTCTAGTTGACAGAGCGACATGGGTTTTCATTGCATTTAAATGCAGCCTACAAAATAAGTTACAGCATAATCTGAGTACCGACAGTAATTGAACGGCACGGATTACTTTGTCATTTCTATAGCTTTCTACATGAGATTGGTTCGACTGCATCTATGGTTTCGAAGTCGAAAAACGTTGTTTGTGCACCGGTTTTGTTCAGAGCTTCGTAAATATCCTACAAAAATTGCAAAATGGCAGAAAAAGTTCATGAAACGGTCCTCAGTTCAGGACTTTTCAAAATACCGCAACTTAAGTACATAAAGACCGAGTAGGTATTTGGGATAAATTTTCCAATTGTAGCTCCGTGCCACGTAAAAATGGTTAATTCCACTGAGCGCTGTTTATTCAATAGGATGAAGGCACATATGTAAATAAAGAAGGACCTACCTACCAATAAACGAAGTCAAAAAGTTGAAGACAAGTGATTTTTGAGTGTCATGCAGTGCAACCGTCAAAAGCTATCATTTGGTACATTGAAGAAGAACGTCGATACCTCTACGTTTATCAGCTTTCTAAATAATGTAGTAACAAATCGAGTTGAATAGTTATACCTAGAGGCTAACCTGCCCAGGTCCACCTGGAACTGCAGCGCCACCTAAGTAAGTCCAACCCAAGCTTGACTGCGATGGACTTAGTATTGAATGAGAGTCTCCATTTAACCTGACTGCATCGAATTTTCGATGTTAAGGGAGCCATTCTTATCAGGAAATTCGTTCGTGCTTTTACAAGACACTTTATTCGCAGAAATCTCTTCGAACTGTCAATATTCGTTCACAATTGCCCCATCACCGTACTCTCCTTTTGCAGCACTTCGGCTCAAATCAGAGAAATAGGCTGCTAGATTGCCCCACTAGACACAAAGTTAATTGTCACTGTAGCGGACAGCCGGTCTGACAGACAGAAACAGACGGACATACGACAACCACGCAGCATAGCAAACCTGTCAACCAAACAAATCGCAACTAACTACAAATACAAACTATGTAGCACTGAACTGAACTGCTTCTAACCATATTTTCGCAGAAAACAGTTAACCTGTCTTTTATCTTATGATTTGTCCCCATGCACGACGCAGACTTACCGTTTTCAGATTGAGATGTCGGTGCACTGCTTGTCCTCTCCTCCGTAGCTGTTTTGCTGGTTGGTTGAACCGCTTTCGCAAGTGCGTTACACCTTCGCCTCAGGCAGACACACGGATACACCGCTGCAGATGTCTAATTAGAGGAAATTTTCGCACACTATCACTCACTTCCACTTGTCACAGTTTATTTTTTCTTCTTTTTTTCAAACGGAAACTATTTTCCACACAACAAACTGTAATTCTCTACTCCCGCGAAGGACCACTACTTTCTTATCGCGTCCGCGCTTGGAAACTATTCGCTGCGCACTGCACTTGTTCGGATTCGCCCGACAGTAGATCAAAAAACGAATTCACTTGTATTGACAACGCGAGTAACGTAACACTTTCCGATTAAAATTCAACCGGCAAATAATCGATAAAAACCAACGGCTGGCTACCCAAAATCGTAAATAAGCGATTTTTATTGACTTCTAATGAGGTGCGCATTTGACAGAAGGAAAACAAACGAATCACTAGAACTGTCGCCCATTTCGCGCGGATCACACTTCCTCATGCGAAAAAATCCAAGATACGATGCCACATTCCCGTTGTGCGATCAAAGAAATCGCAGATATAAGTCGAGGGCGTAGAAAATAACAAAACAAATAATGAAAATGAAATATACGCGCGCAACTGTCACAGAAATTATTATTTGCAGGGAACCGCACTTTTTCGAACTCAATTCACCGACTGCCGAAAAACCGACTCACCTCGCTGGCTGGTCGTTAAAAACTGATCCGCACGTCACTGATCGCACTCGCGTTTATGTGAAACAAATGTACACAAGACACAACTTGCATTTCACCTCTTCTTCTTCTTCTTATTCTTGTTTAGCTGCTGCTCTTGTGCTTGGTGCTTGTGCTAGCTTGTTTTGTTGTATGTACTTTGTACACATATGGCAGCGCTTGACGTTGACTTGACACGCAAAAGTGTGCATGCGATACCAACACGACGAGCACGCGTACAACGAGAACACAGGTCGGCTGTCTTTTGTTGGTGTTGCTGAGTCTTAAGAGCGAAGGCTAGACGGACTACGACACGGACGACCATGGAAATGGATGAAAAAAATTCGTGGGGAAAAGTAAGGCAAAACAAAAACAACTAGAAATGTTGAGAAAACTCTTGAGTGGGTTAGTGAATTTTGCTTTGAGTTCTCTTTCTCATGTCGAGTTTTTGTTTTGGTTGAAGTTTTCATTTTGGATTTCGCTTTGCGATGGGACGGTTTGCAATGGGGCTCGATGGACTTTGACAGTTTGGTTGGAATTTCTTGGCGTCTTCGCCTCTTCGGCTTGGAAATTGAAATCTGTTGGTTGTGTTTGTGGTTGTAGTACGTGCACTGTGCACGTCGCCTGCGTTTCTTGATTAGCATTAGATGAGATTATTCAAGGGAAACCGAAATTGAGATAAGAGCAAGCGATGCAAACGCGTCTTTTTTTTAGTTTGGTTCAGAAGTTGGCCATCGGAAAGGGGTGAAGAAAAAAGGACAATTACGTATGCACGGAACTCTGTTCGTAATTGGTGAAACTGCAAAGCGATGTCGCTGCGTTAACTTGTGCAGACTGATTTCTTTTGCCGGTTTGCAGTGAGTGGTTTACAAACCAGAGTATATCCATCAATGAGTAGGGACACTCTCCACGTGTTTCTTATCAGTTTACAATTTGCAGTACACAGACACGAGAAATAGACGGCACTAAAAGTGCTCTAGTAAAAGAGGGATGGAAGAGTAGTCGAACTGTTTCAAAATGTGGTACAGGGTGTGACGTAAAAAAAAAAGCAAAATCAATTTGTAATATTTCTTATTGCACATTTTATATCTTATATATATTCACATGTGTGCTACACTTAAATATTTTTGTTTGTTGGTACATTTTTTGTTATTTTTATTGAACAGTTTTAGAATAAAGTAAACCCGTACTCGGACGTAAAATTTGATAAGAAATTCCTTATTTTGATTTTTACAGCAATTGTAATGAAATTCATTTTTCAAAAAGTTAAAAATATTCTCCTCAAAATTATTTAGGTAGTACATATTTGGAAAACAAGAAATAAATTTTTGTTCAAGATTCTCTAACGAGTCTAAAAATTCTTGATTCAATTTCGCATCTTCATATTCTTTAAAATCTGTAAAAATTGAGGAAACGTTAAGTTGCGGACTCAATTTTAACTCACACTTGTGGTTTAGGCGGTATTTTTTTAAAATATAACCTGCGAAATAGTAGAATGCCATTTTAAGCGCATCGTTGACTTTCCATACATGTCTTTCGAGAAATGTCTTTCGCAGATCCTGGAATCCTCCGAAATTGTTTCATGTATTAAGTTTTGTTTGTTTATGCTATTCAACCACTTCGCTTTTCTAAAAAATAAATAAGAAATACAACACAGATTTATATTCATTCTTGCCCGATCTATAACTTATATTGTTTACCTCTCACTTTTAACCAGTATTTTGAAATATTTAACTCCAAGATTTTCTTTCTGCTCTCGCCCACACTCCAAACATTTAACATAATGTTTTCCCATTATTTTATTTAGAGTTCTTAAACTATGCAAACTTGCACTTCAACTTTCAATTTTCACTATTTTTAATTGTTTGCCACACGCACTGACACTGAACACCCTTTACTTCGTCAATTGATGGTAATGAACGACTGATAACAATCCAACTCCAGGTCGCCTTTAAAAATACGTGCGAAAAAAATGTAAACAATCCCCTCTACAACCAACCAAAGTAATTAGAGTGACCATCTGCTATGAAATATTCTACCTAAAAAGTGCTGGCAATAAAACTTAAAGTCGTAAAATATGGCAATTAACGAAGTCGTAGCAAAGCAAAAGGGTTGAATTTCGTGATATAGAATAAAACATTTCTTTTTCATGTCCATAACAAAGACCATTTAATCAATAACCAATGGCAAAAACTAAAAAAATAGTTTTTTATAACAATTCTACGATAGCAAAGCTGGTTACCCTGATCAACCTGCATGGTGGAGGGAGAATACTAATATACTGACATTAACTCCAGGTCGCCTTTAAAAATGCTTTATGAAAAAACCAGAGTATAAACCACAATCGTTTGTCGTACGCAGCAAGCCGCATGTAGTGGTACAGACAAAATGTGTTGTGTACCCTTTTTTTCTCAAGCAGTCGTTGTATACAGGAAAAAAGTATTCTTTCGACCTGCTTCCACTTATTCTACGATTTTTTCTGCATTTTGCTATGTGGTGGTAACAAATACATATGTAGAGAGAGTGTCCCTACTCATTGATGGATATACTCTGTTACAAACAACTGTAGCGGAGCGGTGTTGCCGGTGGATAACGTTCTACAAACAACTACATACAGCGAAACTCAAAGAGCACATGCTCTTCCTATCTCATTCTCAGCATTTCAGAAATCAGATTTATCGAAATTCAGAAGCGATCGTTGAGAGGTGAATTGCGATTTACGAAATCAGTGTCAAGAGAACATTTTCGAAGATCGGCTTTTGTATTTAAGGGAACTGGACTGAAGTGACATACGAGAGAAATCCACTATCCGAAAACAGTGCAAGTTTTGCCTTGTGCAACTCGAGTGTAGTGTGTAGAACAGTTTGACACAGTTTTGAATCTCTTTTATGTAGGTCGTTTATGGTGTATTCGTGGCGCTAAGTAGGTAAATATCATCGGTTAATTTATTGACACTCGTGGTGAAAAACCTATTTTTCAGCTGTCAAAAAATGATATTTTGGCCAATTTTCTTCCGCTTGGGAATAAAGAGAAAGTAGGGAGATAATAAAACACGAAATTCAATAAGAAGAGCGTGGAATTGAAGATATCTTTCTTTTTATAATTGGAAACGTCTCTTTTCAACACTCGTACAAGTGACAGAAAATTAGCCGTAGATAATAATTTAGCGCAATTGACAGATGGCCTTAATAGGGTTTCATAACTACGTTTTCGGATTAGTTTTAGGGTTTGAAAGTTGCTTACTATGGAAAAACACCTCAAGAAGCGCATCAAAGAAATATCCAAAATCTCAGATAAAATCAGGAAAACTTATCAGGAAGAGGTGCAAAACCTGACTCAAAACGATAACGCAAGTACCTAAAGATGTCTCAAAATTAACTCCAAAAATTCGAATCGCCTTAAAAGTGTCTATATTTAGTCGCAAAAAATGCAATCAACGTAGTCACCGAAATTCTTCACAACGACAAGCCTCAAAATATGGACAAAATGCTTTGAAAAACCCACAAATCGAAAATTTACAAAACAACGTTTCAAAAGCGATTGAAAGAAACCAATTCACAAAAACTGCAGAGAAGAAAAAAGAAAGTGGCCCAAAATACAGACCAATATCGTTCCAAAAACGCATAAAATAATCACAGAAATAAACTTACAACGCGTGTCGTAAAACTTTCAAAAACTGCATGGAAGGACTTCCCCAAAAAAGCTTCAAATAACCCTGATAAATGACCTAGAATTGTCACACACAACAAAATATCCCAGTTTATATCAGTTTTGTTTAAAACATCTGGTTAATTGGTAGCTTTACTTTGCCAAACGTTTTCAATCAAACACGCCTGGTATGATTTAATGTACAAATATATTTGATTATGAAAATCTGGGTTTTGACATCAACAAAATATCTGAATGTCAGCCATTGAATCCAATTCCGCAAACTGCAAGTTTGCTTGCATTTACTTTTGCGTTACAACACATCTTTAATATTCCATTTAGCGAATTATAATAACTTCCTATTCCTGCTAAATGTCAATACGTTCGTTTTAACTAAAGCACCCTGTAGGGAATGTCCCCCAACAACTGGCTTTATTTAATCCCATCACGTAGCCAAGACTCCCATTCTGTCATAATGCGTTAGAACGTAACGAAAGCTTAGTTGTTGGATGGTATGAAATGGTTGTGGAATTAGCTGAATAATTTGGTTCCACACAACGGAGAGAAATAATTGAAAAAAAAAACACAAGATGGAGCCAAATGCACACAAAGATGTTTGGACTCTACATTCGGTTGGTTAGGTTCGTTTCAAAAGCGTTCTATTATTAAAATATGTGAACGTTCGTTATGGCGGTGAAATGCACGAGATACGAAGATTTTTTGGACTCAACAGAGGACAAATTGGTTATAACATAGACACATTATTACTAGATGGTGCATTTCATATAAAGGAAATGGTTATTCCGAAACACCCCAATATCTAGATGGCGCCACCGTGAAAATATACCTCAAACTCGGATACATGCTGCAAATCACTTTATTTGAGGTGTTCTGTTGAGAAACATTTCCGATCAACGTGAACCGTGGACCTCGTTGGCTTCGCAGTGAGGTTTATACCTGATTCTTCTTTATTTTCCTTTTTCGCAAAACAAACAAAATGTTCCTTGGTTCTTACGGCATCATGTATGAGACTTTTGATATTGCGTTGAGGAAATGTGCTTAAAGAAAACCAAAGAAACAAAACAAAAAATAATTACTCGTGTTCCTCTTTTCTTTCTTCATTCATTCTCGCCATCCCCAACCGTCGGTATAAAAAGTCTTTCTGATATGACAAACCAGGGTAGGAACTGGTTTTGGTTTGGTTTTTCTTATAGAAGAGGAGGACAAAGGAAAGGAGATGCAATATTATGCTTAAGTATCAATCAATAGCATGGTGAGGGAGGATGGTGCAAGGGATGATGCCTTCACACAGAGCTTTGGAGTACCTATTCGCGCCAAATTGTATATGAATGGGAATGCACCTGGATACATTTCCTCAGATTTCATTTCTTGATTCTTTCGATATTGACAACTTAGTGAAAATATTAGATATATTTAACTTTTGCTTTTAATTAAAACAATATTGTATAACAATATGAGAAAAAAAGTTAAATGTGTTGTGTGCAGTGAAAAATCAAGAGATTTTCCCGAGAGGCATTTTTTTCCATCCCGAAAAAGGAAGGGAAGTATGGAAGCTGTCAGCTAAAAAATTGCTCAGTTGTTTGAAGAAAGAAGACCAAATAGCGAAAGTTTTGCCTTCTGAAACTAAAAAAAATTGTAACAAAAATCTTAAATTCGGTTCGTTGCATGTTCCCGTAGATTATGTGTATGAAACTTCCCTTATTTGGTTTTCAGAATTTCAAAATCTTTTTATTTTAAATTGCCATCAAAACGCAATTTTAAAGGTTTTAAAGACAAGCTGCGTTTTAAAGATGTCACAAGATAAACAACAACAAGTCCATGATATCGTTATTTGTGTTTTTGCTGTTTACCTAGTAAATGCATGTGACTACGTATTTATTTTGTTAAAATTACACAACTTGAAAACTATATTCTACTGTTCTATATATGTATATGTATAAGTAATAAAAACTTCAATTATTTTCGTATTTTTATAGAACTAGTAAACATATATGTAATATAATATGTAACTACCTACCTGTATATGCGTTTCCTTTTGTGTATGATAATTTAAATGAATTCGTGTGTTTAAAACTATACATAGTTAACTGAATTATAATTATAATAGATTCCGAGAAATGTACATTACACTCGTAAATACATATGATAATTGACATTTTAATTTCGACTTTCAAGCGAACTAAATAGGTAGGTACCTACCTATAAATTATTATTCACTATGCTATTATTTTGCTATTCATGCAATCAATGTTTCAAAGACACCAATATGAAACCTGAAAATGTATCTCAATAAAAGTTCGAACATAAACGCAATATTTTTCTAGTGGCAATGCTATAAGTGGAATTTAAAAAAAGTGCTGTGTCAGTCAATCATTCAGTTGGTATCTTTAATTTTCTTCCATTCACTTCCCAGCATCAGCAATCAAGGAAGTGTATACCTGTCTACTTTAAATAATTTATCATAATCCTTAATCATGCCAATAAAATATCGGAATATGCACACATACTACCTAATTATTTCACATTTCCATAGACACATTCTTGTCTTCATAAGATACTTCATCCCCATCGTTATCAGTATTGTCACGCTAAAAGTACGTTAGCCCTACCACACGCACCATACAACTAGCTATATGCTACATAATCAGGCAAAAAGAACTCGATCTCGATTTCCTCATCGATTTCATTTGCTATTTTTCTTCCTCCTCTGCAACATGTTTGTGTATCTTGCAAACACCAATCGACACAAAAAAGGTTTATAAGTTGACCAACTGCATTGGGACGCCATCTATTAGGAGTAAAAGTGTGAGGTATACGCTGTTCCTGTTTGGGGTATGAAATGCACCATCTAGTAATAATGTGTCTATGGTTATAATGACTTATAGAGGGATCGACTATCAACACAAAAAACAAAATCAATCAACGAATTGTCCTGCTCTGATGGGAGTTAATTCTTGTGACTTGATTAATTTTTGAAGCTCCCTTTCATTTTCGTCGAGGTGTCTCCGTAACGTTTTTTTATAAAGGGTGATTTTTTAGCTGGTTTGGTTTTGGCAACACTGGTTTTGACAGCTGACGTGTGTTTAGTACCTTGTGTCACTGTCAAACAGCTTCAGTTTGGTTTGCAATTTAACCATGGATCGTCTTACAAATGAACAACGCTTGCAAATTATTGAATTTTACTATCAAAATTCGTGCTCGGTTCGAAATGTTCATCGCGCGCTGCTTCCATTTTATGATCGGCATTCTCGACCTTCTGAGCAGTCTATTCGGAAGATTGTGACCAAATTTCGCACCAAATTTACTTTGTTGGACATTAAACCACCAACACGTTTACGTACTGTGCGTAGTGAAGAAAATATTGCGGCCGTATCAGCTAGTGTGACAGAAGACCGCGAAATGTCGATTCGGCGCCGTTCCCAGCAGTTAGGCCTTTGTTACAGCACTACGTGGAAAATTTTGCGGAAGGATTTGGGCGTAAAGCCTTTTAAGATACAGCTGGTGCAAGAACTAAAGCCAGCCGACCTTCCACAACGCCGAATTTTTGGTGAATGGGCTCTTGGAAAGCTGGCCGAGGATCCGCTTTTTTATCGAAAAATTGTGTTCAGCGATGAGGCTCATTTTTGGTTGAATGGGAACGTAAATAAGCAAAATTGCCGCATTTGGAGTGAAGATCAGCCAGAAGCATTGCAACAGCTACCAATGCATCCCGAAAAAGCCACTGTTTGGTGCGGTTTATGGGCCGGCGGCATTATTGGGCCATATTTCTTCAAAGATGATGCGAATCGCAGCGTTACTGTCAATGGTGAACGCTACCGAGCGATGATAACAAACTTTTTTCTGCCCGAAATGGAAGTTCTTGACTTGCATGATATGTGGTTTCAACAAGACGGTGCCACATGCCACACAGCACGCGAAACAATGGCGCAATTGCGAGGCGAGTTTGGTGAACAGTTAATTTCACGTTTCGGGCCGGTCAATTGGCCGCCTAGATCGTGCGATTTGACACCATTAGATTATTTTTTGTGGGGGTATGCCAAGGCTAATGTGTATAGGGACAAGCCCGCTTCGATTGACGCACTGGAAGCCAACATCCATGCATTCATTCGTGAGATACCGGCCGATATGTGTGAAAGAGTATGCCAAAATTGGACTCAGCGGATGGGCTACCTGAGACGCAGCCGCGGTCAACATTTGCATGAAATTATCTTTAAACATTAAATTGCAAGGTTCAAACTATCGATTCAAATAAATATTTCATTCATTTTTTCGAATTTTTTGTGTTTTTTTTTTTTAAAAAAGTTCTAAACCTCTTAAAAAATCACCCTTTAGAGTTCATAAAGCGTTTATCGGAGACTGTTTTTTGTTATTTTGGGAGTTTTTTCTGATACTTGGTTGGCAACTTTTTTATTCGTTATGCTCTCGGGACATTTTTAGCAAAGAATTTTAAATTGCACATTACATAGGGATAAAAAACATTTCTGAAACAGATTTGAAATGAGTTCACAACCATGCATGGTGATGAACTCGAAACGATTTCTTACATAAATTTTACAAATTGGCCCTTACCAAAAAACATTCCTTGTTTCCACCATTAATTTAATACCGCATCGTAAACCTTGTTTTCGCCGAAAACTCGTCGCTGCATTCACACCGAACACCAATTAGTTTTCGTTTGACGTTTCAATCAGCTGTAAGACAGTAGTCGTTAAACTTGGGTGCAAACTATTTTGGTTACAAATCTCGATCGTATTAACTATCAAATAAAATGAATGTAGTGCATTCAAAAAATAATATTTAAGGAAATAAATTTCCATCAATTAATTGTGGAAAATGATTTTAAGTTGTGACATTTGTTCGGTCAGCTGTTCTGCTGAATATTGCGAAAGGTGTGATTGTTTCAACAACGCAACGATTGTTCATTTGTTCATTTTGAAAACTGAAATATGTATGGGAAAACTTCTGTTATCGATTGTTTTCGGCTCGGTGTGAATAGGGTATAAGTAGTTCACAATGCGCGATACTGATAATCATATTTATGTCGTTTTCCATTGCTATTTTCAAAATTGCTCTAACTCTCAATTGCTGACTTTTTTGCGGCCAATGGAACATCAAATCTGACAGCCAGCTGATTTCGAGAGCAGCAAAACTGGAAAAAGTGCTTTTTCTGTCAAAATGGAAAACGACATTAGGTTTGTTTGACGTGCCTAGCAATAGTGCCCACTAGTGCGCACTGAGAAGTGTCAGCTGATTTTCACACCTGTTAAAAACCCTGCTCATCCCTGAAAACTCGGCTACTATATCGAACACTAAATATGTTGCCCTGAAGTCTGTCAGTATTTGACAATGAAAAATATTTATCTTTTGGTGAACGAAGTGTGAAGATATACAACTATTTTTTGTTTATTGTTAAAAATGAGTGAACTCAATTCGTTTGAATACCAAATTTATTTGTATTTACCTTTATCACGATAAACAAGTGAATGACAGCAAGCGAAATGACAGCGCAACTCAGCACTGAATTCTTGCCCCGACAAATTAACTGGGGTCAGTTCAGGGCACAACTAGGGCGGCCTAGAAGTCATGTCAAACACAGGTTTTCACTACCAGGGCGAGTTCAGTGCTATATCGAACACATTCGGGTTAAACCAATGCGCACTAGTGCCCACATCAAACAAACCTATTAGTGTCGGGTAGATTTTACGAAGTCACAATGGCGAAGGTAAAAATGACTAAATTTATTTCCTTAAATTTATTATTAGTATATGGCGCATTGTGTTGAATATAAATTAATTCTAGCTCACCAAAAAAATGAATTCAACGAATGTCGTTCGTTCAAACGATCTCTCTCTCTCTCTCTCGTTCAACGACTGATCCCTCTCGATTAGTATACAAAAAACAATTTGCTTTTGCAATTGCAATTTAAGAATTTCACAAAACTCACTAATTTAGCAAGGGAAACAGATCGAAAGACATATTAAATTACGCCTTACACTTTAATTAACAATAAAACTGTAGATTTGATGACACAACTATGCAAATTTAATTTTTATCGCTAATTTTCCAAAGAAGGTAACCGCACCAAAATTACACTTTTGCACACTCGCAAGTTGAAAACTGAACTGCAATGACAGGAAGTGTTGCCAACTGACTGCCGGCAACTTTAAATCACTTGCGTACGGCTCGACCGACTTGACTAGTTTTTTTTTTTCTTAAATTGTCGTTCATATCTTACAAAATGTGGGCGAAACTGAATACCAACGTTGCACCTTTCAAATAACAGAACTATTAAAAGAAAAGGTGTCATACGTTCGCGAGAGGTGGCGCAGTGAAAAAAAAACCCTATGTTGGTATTTTGGTTAAGGGTCCATTACTACACATTTTATTATAACAAATAGCAGTTAGTAATGTTAAAATGTGGTATTTCCGAACTCTATTTCACGATTGCCACGATTGGCAGTTGGTTGACAGTCCTTTTTTGTTTTGTATTTTCTAATTCACATAAACAGATGGGAAAACAGAATGACAGATTTCGAAAAAAAAATGAGGACATCAGCGGCAAGAGGATTGGGGGTCTCACTCTCACTGTCTAGTTATGCAGTGCCTCTGTGAACCACCTCCTAAAAGAACTGTCAGATTTTGTATGAGGAATTGTTTACGCAGACGGCAGACCGCATAAATACTCATAAGCTACAATTAAGGCTCGGAAACCAATTTCGGATAGTGGCGCAAACTTCAAATGTCAGTGAGATTTTTATTTTATTTGAAGCGGAATAAAGAAAGATTAAGCGGCATCTCATTTATTTCCAAGTCCTTTCAGGAATTTATAAAGTTATTTTTATTTTAATTTGAAAGTTGAGTTTGACAAAAGACTTTGACTTGACAGTCGATACATAGTTTATATATAGAACGTCAACTAGTTTGTCAGGACTATAGGTAAGCGTATAAGAACGCGTTAAAATTGAATTGTCAACCGGACACCAATTTGACTTGGTCGATCAATTATAAGTACGTTGGTAGGTAGTAAAATGTCCCCCTCCTTACTTTCTAATCCTAACGAATTGTTGGCTGTTGGGTACATATTCAATTAACAACGGCACCTACCCATGTAAAATCGAAATGTCAACTGAGTAGTAAGGCAGGATATTCGTGCCCAGATTGGTCGGCTACCCCTGCACATTGAAAAATTGGCCATGTCATCAATCTCGACGAACCAAAAGAGAGACACATGCTGTCACAAGGCTATTAGACTTACTAAACTAAAAGTCGGAAAGTTCCTCATTTATCAGGGGAATTCCCTTAAGCCACCGCATATATTTATAAATTTATTACATTAAATTACAGCTGACAGCCCCTAATATTTTGTTTAACCAATTCCACTTCTTTTCATCCCTATTATTGTTATAGTAACATACCTTAGCACAGTAACTAACAAGTCAGCCAAGATACAAACCTCTTCCCGGGGCACAATTCACATTCTCATCATTTGTCCATTTCCATTGTGCGTTGTGTCCAAATTCAAATACAAATAGACTCTCCACATTTTTATAAAACAATTTTATAATGATTTTTTTATTCACATTTGAAAACAGCGCAGTGTATAGCATTATTAATTAATGGCTCTGCTTGCATTTTTGTTTGTTTATTTATTCACACTCTTTGCAATTCCGATAAATAAATTCTTCTTAATCGTAATAAATGGTTTGCTCTTTTTAACAAATAGTCACCTAACAGTAAAGAAAAGTATAATCACTTAAAAATTAGTTTAAATATGTATCTTCCGTAAATAACCTAAGAAGAATGGAATGCACTAACACAGGAGATGATTTGTTTTTCTTTGTTAATATTTATAAATAAACTAATGATTTGAAAGATAACTAACAATTTAATAATAATCATTCGCTCGTATTTCACCATTATTTCCACATAACTCGTATTTGTTTGTAGCATACAAAAAGCTTAACTACATTTTTTTTTTTTTTGTTTCTTTCGAGTAGGTATTATTGTTATTTACCTAAGATTTAGTTTTAATTTCTTTTTTTTCATGTATAATCAATTCGTCTAAATATTTTTATATATTGTTATCGAAAGCTATTTGTTATTCCAATTTATTTACATTGCGTGCGAATTATTAAAAATTGTTCTTCTTATTCAAATTTAGTTGACTACTAAAATTGAACAAATAGTACATAAAAAAAAAAAAAAACAAATCAATTTCTCTTTTTCTGTTTAAAGCTGAGAGCGAATTTAGTTATATGAATTATTTTATACAATATTCTAAGTCAGCGCGCGCTCTACGGCTAGAGTTTAATTATTTTGTGTGTCGTTTGTTTTTATTTTTTATTTAATACTTTTAAGGCTTATAGGCGTTTATTTTGTTTTTATTTAGCTGATACATGTTCATAGTTTCCATATGTATAATTGAATGATATATAATATGTTCGGTTGGTTTTTGATGTGATCATGATGTGTGATGTGTGTAGAATTTGTTAAGTTAGTAAATAAGTTTTCTTTTCGTTACAACGAAGTTCAACAATAATATATGGACAAAAAATAACATTTTCTTAGTGAAAGGTACTAGTTATGATATATTATTTTTAATCAACAGCTAACAATGTGTTGTTTGTACAAGTTCGAATCATAGATAGGAGTTTTATATTTACAGTATATATACAGTGGAACAAAAAAAAAAAAAAAACAAAACGAACTATGTATAAAAAATAATATCAACAGGTACAAAATGTAGTTATATCTTCTTTGGTAGATTAGTTAGTACGTTATTATTTTGTTGGCTTAAATTAAATACAAAAAAGGAATACTGATGAGAATTTAGGGTTGTTTTTCGTTTTTGTGTACACCTGTTGGGAATATTATTTCGCGGGTTTAGTCGGGTTTTGGGTTAGGCCATCGGACTATACAAGCAGCATATAGAACAAGTGATTATAAAAAAACATATAAAAACAGAGTGTCCTTCACTTGCTAAAGACGCAACTGATGTTGAACTACGAACATATAAAAGCATCTGTCATTGTAGACACAAAGAACGAAAAGGGGCTGACTCCAAATGCGACCAAAAACATCTACTACACTATTGGAGAGCACAAAACTTTTTACAAACTGTCCGAGATCAATTTGCGGCAATTTCTATATTTAATGATGGATTTTACTTCACTTATCTCTTATCCATACAAAGTGCTATTTGACATCTTCTAGCTTGGTTAGGGTTGAACGCCTTTGCATCAGGATGATTCGTCAATAATTTTAGTGAAACTATTTAACACTGTAAAATGTAACATTAAATCGGAATAACAATTTTTTAAACGTCGTCAACTGACAGATAGATGCATAGATCACACATTGTTCCCTATTTAACGGGAAAAACATAAAGTGAGGCATGGTTGTTATCCAGCTTAAGTAAATAAGCGATTGCATTAGAACTTATGCTGATGACTAGTGAATGACTAGTGACAAACCTATCCCAAGTGTTTGACACATTGGCATCCATATTTCACACAATTGAATAATGTGGGACGGCTGACATTTAAGGTGGTCACAGAAAACATATTTTGGCAACACTAAACATTATGAAACCCGTTATTATGTTTTATGTGTCATATGATTATGACTTCCAAGAAGACTATTTAGGGCCTAGAAAAATTAAAATACATACAAATAGCTGTCAAAACGAGCTCTCACATGAAATGCATTTTTTTAGACAATCAGGGATTAATTCCGAATTCCGCTTTACCGACTCCATTCAAAACTGGAGTCACTTGACTTACAGACAGAAAAAACGGAGTCTTTTACCGATAGTTTCCAAGTAAACCTTGCGATTATCGCGTCGTTCGCGTATGAGAAATGTATTTAAATGGGGGCATCTAGTTACATCCTCCGCAATCTTCAGGTTGAACGATTTTCAGGACTAAATTTTACAAAACGAAGATGTGTAGCAATTGAAGCAAACAGTGATGGATGACGAACGTCGACAGTGGATTGAAAAGTGACGGTGACTCACGCCTTCGAATATTTAATCTCAATAAAAAATTGTTGTGCGGAAAATTTTATAGCTCGGAGTGATGAATGAAAACTTTTCCGACGCAAGGAACTAACATTGAAAAATAAATGAAAATACTACAAAACAACATTTGAACAGTGAACGAACACCGATGACCCAACATCCGCCTATTGGATAGATATCACTTTCACGCAGCCAAAAGATTTGGTCCACCTTAACTTTGCGGTGATCTACGGTATTGACATATCGTTGTTTAGATCAAAAGAAGAACTGTAGTTACTTCTTGTGTTTACAGGGTTACAGGCCAATTGAATTCTCTCACAAGTCCGTTTAGAGCCGATAAGCAAACGTGTTACAAGACCCTCGCTAACGTATACCGCAGAAGAATGTACCCTATAAAAGGGGTATGATGTAAACGCACTCAGTTGGTTCAAGCGATAAGTGCGCCTTAAGCTTTTAAGTCCCAATTTGAAGTCCTGAAAAAAAAAACACATCTACCTCAAGTTCTCTGACCTAGCTTGTCTTGATATATATTTTCCATCTGCTACACAGTCGCGGCTATACGAGTATAGGTATCTTGATTATATGCATCTTTTGGTACTTTCAGAATACAAGCGGGAAATCGACTGTTAAAAAGAGGACCAATCTTACACTGTTTTGAGTCTCATTTGTAGGCGCCTCAACTGATTCTATCATAGGTAAGCTGTGCAGGACACTTCATAGCTTAGAAACGTGCAAATCCCCCACACCTGCAAAGCTATTTCAACGTGATCCAGTAAGACATCTGAGCGCGCATTCAGTGCATTCAAGGACCTTCCATGGAACATATTCACGATTTACGACTTTTTCAAACGTTTAGCTTATTCCAGAAATCAAACTCTCTTAGTGTAGCTTATTCAAGGCTGATGAAGTTGCTAAAAAGACACGATATATTATATGTGCTGGACAAGTCTTCTCTGACAGCCAAGTGGCAAACAAGTGATTGGAATCAGTCTCATAAACTGTATAGAAGCCGTGTCGTTAATTTTTGCTGGATTCCACGGACCTATCTAGGCTAAAAGCTGATTTGTTGAAAGTTGGATATGGAACGTTCGAAGAGTTTGATCTCTCTTGACGGACCGCATATCGCCACTGCAAAAATTATCATTGTCAACATTGGACTTGGCACAGTCTTCTTGGAAAGCCAAGCCTTGCTGGTTGACGTTTTTTCAAAAGCCGCCGTATGAACGAAAATTCCATCCAAGAGCTGGCTGTTTAGGTATATTGGTTGCGGCACCAGCCATAGAAGACTACGATTTTGAGTCTGATTGACATTCAAAAAGAATTGAAATATTCTATGAAAATTATCTAAATAAAGTTCTTAACGACGTTGTTTGCCAAAACTAAACAGACATATGAGTTACGATAGGCGTTCAGCTATAGTGCACGAATAATGGCGGAAAATGCTTCAAATCCCTTAAAAATGTTGCCTCCTTAGTCTGTAAAGTGGCAACTGTCGGTAGCAAGCTATTCATATCGATGGTTTCGAAGAAAGTGCTACCCAAGCTGAAGTTGCTCAGTTCTAAGAAATTTAATATAAAAAAAACCGACTTGGGAGCAGTTTAAGGCGTGCAGACTAAAAGCCTTTATATGGTACCCTTGGTAAGAAGATTAGGAGATCAAAAGATGTTCCTGTGACTATTTTTTTCTAGGGTCTTCCTACGTTTTAAACTTTAGAGCTTCCTTGGCGCATTACGCTCTGAGTTATCTTTCATCTGACAGAGGATTGCCAACAGAGGACAAACTGATGTTTATAATAGAGGGAAATGGGCTTCCGATTACTTGTGGTTTAACATTGTGACAGTGCCGCAATTGCTGCAGATAAGGGAATCAACCTTCACAATGCCACTGCGGTTGGATAGAATTTACCTATCGATACGTCTAGTGTAATTTATGTCAACAATGACGCGCACTGAATCCCCGAAAGGCCAAAGGACAGTAAAAAATAGAAAACTACAAATGGAAGTCCCCAAAAACTCAGTAAAAAAAGACTTGTTTTACAAAATCCCATTTACAAAAATGTCAAAAGAAAACTTTAAAAAAAAAAAATTAGAAAAAAAATTCTAAACAAAAACATGTTTTAAAAATGCAACGATATTTAAAATTAGTATACTTAAATATTGAATATTGGTAAATATATTGTCAACAAGTGTACACATTTTCTACAACGAAAATTAAATAATTTGTGTTCAGTTGTATAAAGCTAAGTAATATTTTTATGGTTTTTATTCTCGTGTTTGTTATTTTATATATAAAAAGCATTTTGTTTTGTAAAAAATGCGAACAATAGTGTCTTTTGTTTTTACTTTGTTAAATAATTGTTTTGTTGTTAAGTTAAATTTAAATATTCGATTGTCTTTCGTTTTGCAAGCTGCTAAGTAACCTATAAATTGATCTATTTATTTGTAATATTTTATGTATACGTATGTACAGTATAAAAAGAAAAAGAAAAATGTTGCTTAAGGATTAGTTAGACATGTTTTCCCTTTTAAAGGGGAAGCAAATGAGATATTTGTTTCTTCTTATGTAAAAAGTATTGCTTATGTTATTTTTCATTATTCTAAGTTTAATTGATAAATGAGTGTGTAAGGGGGTGAACAGCAGATAGTGGAAATCAGTTAGAGAAGGGTTCGGAAGGGTTGATGATGGCTTGAGAGGTTGCTATTTCTTTAGAAAATAATTAATGATTTAATTCCTTTGGTGAACCCAGAGACCAAATTCTGAATGAAAATACTTCGAATACATTTTTGGCATTTACTCTTTGAGCGTAACATGCTTCGATCTTATTTCCTCGATGGTGGTGATTAGGGTCACCTGTCATCACCCGAAACGTCAACTGGCTACGACTTAATGGCAATCACTTAGAGCTCATACTCATCCACCTACTATTTTAATGTCTATCCTATGAATATGCGGTTTGTAGCAGGATATAGGTTGTGGTCTATAGTTATTGATTGCCAGCACTAAGACTGTTACCTGTGATTTAAAGATTCAAGAAGGGTGCATGTCTCTGTATAAGTATGAAACTTTCGCGCTTGCTTTCTGGATATAACAACTTTTAGCAACTTACATATCGTAATTCATAACTGATGTAAGTAACAATAATAATAGACATGATTTAGTGCGCACACCCCTTATCGTGCTGAATACACAAAAGAAAGAAAGAAAAGAAACGATAATACCTACCTTTCAGTTGTAAGCTTCAAAGCTAAAGCTTGACCGACAAAACAAAACAAGTTGAAAGGGCGATTTTTCCAACCTTTAATCACGAATCTACGTGAATTTAATTGCAGTGTTGAAAGCTGCGAACATGCGCACATGGGGGAACTGGGCACATTCAAAAATACAGTGGTCTTCAATCGATCTGATTTATCTGGAGTAGATGTAACGTGTGCTTAGAAACTAGATTGGTCGGCAACGTCACTTTCCGCCAGAGATGGCAGAATAGTTTACGTGAGTTACCTAGCTTACTCAATTAACTACGCGTAGTAAATCAAGTAAACTACCCACCTGATTTGTTTCATTTACTGCCTACATTTGTTACGTCTTCTATTTACTTAGAAAAAGCTTAATTTCAATAGAAATTAAAGCGAAACAGATTTGTAATTTTTCAATTTGTCAGTTTGACGGTTGGATCTGACAACGGGGACGTTTAAATATCTAGTTTAGTAAGTCTGACAGCTGTCAATCGGTCATTTGAGCAGCTGTTTCAGTTGACGATTATGAAGGGTTTCCCGACGAATCTAGTCAAAAAATTCGTTGACAATTCGGATATGGGGATGACGTAGGAAGAATGACGTTCCCGACCAATCTAGTTTTTGCGTTCACGTCACATCTTATCCAGACCAATCTAGTCAACTTAAGATAACTAGATTCTTGAACGTGGCCAACGCTAACTACATTTTGACAGTTAGCGCTACGTTTACTACATTTGGCTACGTTATCTACTTAACTACCTACCGCAGTTTCGTAGCAGACATAACAAATGTAGTAATTCAAGAAAAAGACATTTCTGTCATTTCTCTCACATATCAAGAAATGCTTGATAAGATTTATCCAATGACAATTCTAAGCGAATAAAAACTGTAACACATCAAGTCAGCCAGCTGTCAGACTTACATACGGAGCTAGCGTTTTGAACGTCACCAATGAAAGTGGTAACAATTTTGAATTACAGCTTTGTGGTTTTTGCACCAAGGAGGATTTTTCTTAAGGACAAATTGTCATAAGAGTAATTTTGAGTTCGACATTAGTCAACTGCTGTCTTCAGCTTACTCTAAGCTTATTCGTATAAGACTAAAACTTAAGTTGTTGCGCGACTAAGCGCTGATGCAATATAAGGCTGTTGCTATTCGTCGATCATTTGAGACGCATAAAGAAATATCAAACTTGGGTACCTGGAACTTGCTTCGCTGTCGAAAGATTCTAAACTGGGTCCCAACTTATTTACTGTGACACTATTTTTAATGACAATATCATAACGTTACGTAGGTACGTAAATTATATAGTCGTGTCCCGAAGTTAGACAATCGTCAATCAGTACAAAAACTCGAACAATTCGTCAATGTTGCTATATTTTCCTTAGCGAGGGAATGAAGAACTGTGTTCGGTCTTGAACATACACGAAGAGTGGCTGTGGTGTTCGCGTAGCCCCTCATTGACGCACAGGACCGACCGATAGACGAATCGGATAAATTGTTACCGCATCACAATAACGATTTTCCGTGTAAAATGTGGAACTCGACAAAATCTTAAAAAGAAAGCCGATCAAAAAGATTGCGACCTCGATGTTGGATTAGGATCTTTTAGGTGTAGTCGTTTAAATTTTAAAGTCTGTTCGAATTTTAAAATAAAGTCGACTTTTCCAGTTTTTCGGAATCCAAAGATCAGTCTCTACGCTATGCACCAGGCGCACAGTATCTTCAGCAGTTTTCCAATGATGCATAGGTTACTTTAACTAGAGTAGCTATCAGCCGTCTCAAATTAACCAGAGGTGAGTAGTAATTCATACAATGGAGATGTGCGTCACATACAAATCTAGTTCATAAATGGTCGGTCATCCACTATTGTATAAACACTGGTCCATGTGTGGCTTGTACTTTTGACACGACTTGCATTGGTACGACTGGTTTTGGTACTTGGATTGTTATGTGAAAGGCGCAGGGATTCTATGGATTCTATGCTGTAAAAATAATAGAAAAATTCAGAGAAACGTCAATGAAAGCGAATGAAGAAGCTTCCGTTTTACTTTTTCAGACGACAACGAAAACTATTTTAAACTGTCTAAAAGTTACAGGAAGTAAACGGAAATTGATAAACGCTCTCATCGAACAAATTCCAGCTGCAGAGTAAACGTTCTCATCGAACTAATTCCAGCTGCAGAGTATTCAATGCCCCCTCAAATCCAAGTGTCTATTTCTATTCAAAGTGTCACAAATGACTTCAACTTCTTGAACCTTGATGGTGAAGATTGTTCCACCGTATGTTCATTAGACCATCTACCTACCTTAGACAAACACTGACTATTTAATAGACATTTAAAATATTCCATTTATCACGTAAAACTCCATGAATATCGTTAATATCTACAATGTTTACCTAGGATAGTCGGATAACTGGTACTTATCCGACTATCTGTCACTTTACTGCAATTGGAGTAGATCTAATGTCATTCACCAATAACACAAATAAAATTGACTCCATGCAGCCACACAAACACTGCTTTCCGAGTTGTCAAATTGAGAGATAGACAATCTGATTTGATAAAATCTATCAAAAAATATTTTAAAATGTTGCCTTATAGCTAATAGAAAATAAAGTTTTTGTAGTAGAATAATAATCGTCTGCGGTCAAACTACTGCACTTTTTTTTTATCAATCCACTGCGCAACTGTCTTTCTGTCTGTTACATCCTCTGTGTCAGTCTTTCAATAATTGTTCGTTTACCAAATATCGCTTGAACCGATTATTTTGGAGTACCTCAAAGTGGCCAGTTAGGTGCCCTACTATTTTATTTTCGTAGATACAACCCTAACCATTTCATACATAATACACATCATCATTTCCTGATAATACGCAACTACTTCAAGCCACCCTAGCCTTCATTTGGGAAGCTAACCAAAATCAAAACAAAAATAAGGGACGAAAAGAACAACTCAAAAGGAACATGGACGGTTTTGAAAAGTATCTTCTGGACTAATCTCAATGTTGCAGCATAATTATCTTAAATCGTTTTACAAGCTAATAGTTTTCTCTCTTCATTTGTTAAACTATATTGTTAACAATTTTTATTTTATTTTTTGTATTTAAATCCACTTATTGCTGGCAGTGTGCAAATTATCAATTAATTTTAAATTTAAATTTATTCCTCTATTACTTTCGGTATATGCGAATGCCAGTATTGCTGTTTGCGAAAGAGACGCCAAGCTTGTCTGCTTGTAACTCAAAGTAAAAAAATTGTTTTAGCTATTGGGTAAGAGTAAAAGATATCAATTCCTTTTTGCTCTGCGTATGTGTGTGTGTGTGTGAATTCGTTTTGAGGCAAGACTGGGTGTTTGCCAATATTGCAAGCAAGCAGTGTAGTTTTAAAATTGGAAAATATTCTTAAAATGTTTTGCTATTCGATAGTGTGTTGGACTTAAAGCTAAGGCTGCTTACCTTGGTTTTCTAAGTGTTTTTTTTTTTTTTTTTGTTTTAATTTAAAATTGATAACAAATATCACAAATTAATTTGTAAATCTCTTCTCCTTGCGTGTCGTGGGTGTAGCTTATTTACAGATGTGTGGGAATTGGATAACCAAAATGCGCGCCATCTGTTGAGGAGTCGATGAATTTACTGCTCGAAACTGCTATTATCCGATTGATGGCGCACCAGAATTTTTGGCTAGAGAAACTCTCGTTTGGAGCGTCCTCCGCCGCCGCCGCCGCTGCTCGATGATGAGCCGCTGGGCGCCGCTGTCGATCCGGATTGTTGTTGGCCGGGCGTTGTGGCCGCCGATGCTGAAGGTCCGCTACTACACATTTTGTCACTAACTGCAATCAGCTCTGCCTCCAGTAGTCGAACTTGTTCGGGACTGGTTTGTGTCTGTTTTGGGGGCGCCGGGGCTTTCCTGCTCTTAGAACGGCGCTTCTTGAGCATCAGTGGCCCCAGACCATTGCCCCCGGAACTGGACACCGCCGGATTTAATAAACTCAATTGACTAGTTGCAGGCGGAGCTGGCACACTAGCACCAGCAGCAGTAGCAGCTGTAGACGTCGGAGGCAATACCCCACCACTGCTGCCACCACCTCCGCCACCGCTGACGCCAACCGTACTCACTGTAGCTCCGGTCGCTGTTGAGATTGTTATCACTGTATCGATGGTTGTTGTGCTAGATGGTGTTCCGGACACAGTGAGGCCGGACGATGGAAAACCCTCAATACCGAGACCGCACAGTACGCCATCGCCCGGCGTTGTTTGTCCCGACGAGTCGTGCGACGACAGCCGTTTAACCAGCTCGCCGAGCATGTCCTCGATACGGCCGATACGCTGCGACATTCGTTGCATTTCCAATCGGACGTCCACCTTCAGGTCGAGTACGGTTGCGATGAGATCACGTTGGGCGAGTGTGGGCGGCTGCTCGCGAAGGCCAGTGTCGTATGTGTCTGAGGTGGTGGCGCGTGATGAAGCCATTTCGATCTGACGTTCACGCTCTAAAGCTAGGTTACGCTCTTTAGCCGCATCCAAGCGACTATCGCGACTCGGTGGCGACGATGAGTCCACCTCGCCACCTTCATCGATTGTATCTTGGCGGGCTAGGGTGGCTTGGCTGGCCTGCAGTTTCGGTGCTTTCGGGAATACCTAAACGCGCAGGGATACATTTGATTAGTTATAAATGAAATATGAAATTCACACAACGACACATGACTACTAGCATGACATTACTACATAGGATACACTAAGTACATGTATGTAAATTACTTTGTTCCCTTGTCCACCGTTACTACTCGAGGTGCTACTCTGGCGTCCTTGGGCGGTGCTCTCGCGCAGACTCTCGCGGGCGCTTAGACTTCTAGAGACTGCCACTTTGGTGCTAGTATCGCTAGCCGAATCAACACTAGAACTACCGAGTAGACGACCCCATTTACTAGCGCGTGTACTACGGGCTGACGGTGGGCCAGATGATGGTGATGGTGAAGGTGATGGCGAAGGAACTGCTGCCGTTAGGATGCGTGAGTCCTCTGTAAGTGTTAGCTTGGCTGGTAACTTCTTGGATAAGGAGTTGGTATTCGTGGGAAATGGGTGTAATGAGCGAAAGATTTCAATTAGTATTTCCGAATTTGTTTAAAAATAAAATACAAATGTGTATACCATTGGGTGGATTTTACAAAATTTACACACACATCAATTCATGTTGGAAAAACAAATAAAATGCACAGTAGGAGACGGTGTTTGTTTGGGTTGTCAAGGGTATAGGGATTGAAAAAGAGAAAGTACACATTTTACGGCATAAGTTTCACATAAATACGCACACAGAGTTATAGAAAGTTTGGTCAGCAGCTATAGAAAGTTGGCAACGGTTACTGGATGTAGGTTGAATTGACTTGCCAATTTATTTGGGTGCAAATCGATACGAACACTGTAGATTGTAGATAAGACGGGGATAGGTTTAGGCTAAATGGTGAAACTGAAATTTGTTTCCATTACAAGTTGACAAGGACGACTTTAATTTTCGCATTTTTATACGTGATCGTTCGGCTGCTTTATGTCGGGTCTTCCCTTACTCCTTGGTGTTACTTAACAACCACCCATCGACGGTCACAGGAAAGTTTACATTTTTCTAAAAACTAATCCTTCGTCAAACGTCAAAAAAGTCAAATAGAACATGGAACGGGGCAATCCACAAATTGTCCATACTGGAGATAAAACGTGGGTTCATTTTGCAGACTCTCCGCGATACTATAATAGTCATTTTAAGTGTATCTACAGGCTCGATTTTTCGAGCTCACCGTTTCGAAATTTCCGACACAAAATTGCAAATTGTGACCTGCAAAATATTTAGTGCAGGTTAAAAATGATTATTATATTACTAAGGCCCTCAAAGACAGATCGGAAGTCTTCTACGCAGTGGCATGGATTGGTGACCCAGCCTATATGTCAAATAGGCTTTGAACTCAAAACCACAATAGGTTTGTTTGACGTGCCTAGCACTAGTGCCCACTAATGCGCACTGAGAAGTGTCAGCTGATTTCCACACCTGTTAAAAATCCTGCAAAACATGCGTATGCGTACATCTTCTTAAATCATCTGCATCTGGTACAGACAAATGTCACGAAACTTCAAAAATACGCATTTATTAGGTCTATTCATTTACTTTTAAATTTTACGAGTTCTTAATAACTTTTACGAATTTTTACTCAATGCCATTTCTGAATTCGAAAAATTCGTAAAAGAGAGCAAGATACTACTCCTCCACTGAAAATGTTACGAATTTTTACCCAACAAATTTCTTTGTGTAAGAACTGGAAAAACTGTCAGTCACCTGACAATTTACAGATGATTGAAATTTGTTGCTCTATTTGACAAACGAGTGCATATATTTTCATTTCCTGCGTATTAAAATGCTATCAACGAGCTGCGCAAAATAAAATTGAATGTTCTCCTCGAGATTCTTTTCGAAAGTGGAAACGAAATTCTTCTTCGCTGTAAAAAGGGACAATCTCATCCACTTATAATTTTGAGGGCGGTGTCGCTTTTTCCTCTTATCGAATGCTTGTGGTTCAATCGGCACTAGATCTTCCACATACTTACTCGGACTCAGCAAAAAGAACTTCGATTAATTCCGAATCACTTTCATCGCTAGACAAATCAACTAATGTTGTCGATAAATTGGCAAATTTTTCGGCTTTATCAGACATTTTAACGACTTTTCGTACCTACCACTTTTTTAATTATTCCTATATATGATTTTTCATAAAATACTACAAAAGTGTTCCCTAACTTTTTCGTGAGTGTCTCTCTCTCTCCGTGAGAGAATTTATCCCCACCACTGCCATTTTGACAGTTTCTTCCATTCTTTCTACAAAAGTAAAAGAACAAACCTAATATTTGCACAATTCAAATTGGTTGACAGTTGTTGGCTGCGTTCATAGAATTTTATTTCAACTAAGTCATGAGTCTTGAAATTCGAAATTCTTGACTAGATTCGTCGGCTACCCCTCCAAAAATGGCCGCGTTCCACTGCCCGCTAGATGACTAGCGGCATGTCAAACTCCATAATATAAATATAACAAATTTACTTTATAAGTTTGAGATAGAAGTCTAGCACTTTCTGTGAAATATCCCTTTTGTGGCAACACTTAAAAAAGAGAAACAAAAAATATTAACGAACAGTGGTAGGGATGCCGGAGAGCATTAAGAAAGGGCAGTTGTGAGCAATCAGCGAAATAAGTCGGGCGTGTTCCATTATTCATTTAAGTGATAATTTTGCTAATAAATAAAAACAGTGTAAAAGTAAAAACAAAATTCATGTGTTATTTGCTTTAGTAGTTTCGGTAGTTTACACATTCAGGAAAATTTCTTAATCTAGAGCAAAAAAACGACTTGTCAAAGGAAATCGTTCGAACGTTTAGAAAATAAAAATAAATACGAAACCGAGTAAGTGTAATTGTAATGAAATTGGTAATAAGGTCAGTAAAATAACAATTCAGATATTGTTTTTTTTTAATATATTAGGTTCATTCGCGTACGCGGATTAAATCAAACGCAATCGATATAAATCGATCGCAATCGCACAAAGTCTATACACGTTCTCATCAAAAATGACAGAAAAAAGAATATTAGCAAAAAAAAAAACGAGTAACGAGTTAGAGCTCAGAGAATTTCAACCGGCAAGTACTGATAAATATGTTAAATGCACAAAGTTGACAAGAAACAAATACAAAATCCGTCTTCAAACTGCTCAGAAAAATAAAAAAATCTGTGAAAATGGAAAAAAATCGCTGGTTGTCGAATGTTCTCCAATAACGTTTCATATGTTGAAAAAAGGTAAGTTATATATTTATTTTTGACGTGCATGAGATCTAGATGTGAAAGACGAAAGTGGCTCAAAGTAGCTCGATCTATACGATGGAGTTCATTTTCAGCTTTCCGAAATAGTTTCGCTCAATTTTTGAGTTTGACAAATTGTTAGTGGTTGGTTCGATAAATGAGTGCCGCTGCCGCTAGGGTTCTAGCGCGGGCGTTCCTTCATTTTTGATATTTTGTGCTAGACCTCTTGCGGGCAATGGAACACGGCCAATCAAAACTGCGATACCTACGTCGAGTCGGACTGCTGTCAGACTTACTAAACTAGAAATCCGAACGTCCCCAGTATTTTGAATTTGTTTTTTGTTTGTCAAATGGTCAACAAAGTTGTCGCATGTGATTTTCTGAACAATACTTCTAGTGAAAACATGACATATGACAATAGGTCAAGTCGGGCAGCTATCAGACTTATTAAACGATAAATCCAAACGTGTCCAATGTTTTGAATTTTTTTTTTTTTGTTTTTCAAAGTTGTCGCATTTGATTTTCTGATGAAAACATGACATTTATGACAATAGGTCAAGTCGGACAGCTGTCAGACTTACTGAGCTAGAAATCCGAACGTCTCCAATATTTTGAATTTGTTTTTTGTCTGTCAAATGGTTTTGAACAATACTTCTGTTGAAATCATGACATATGACAATCGGTCATTTTGTGGGACAAATTGATATTTATTGCAATTTTTTTTGAGCACAACTTACGCGAAATTCCTTTTCAACATTTTAAATCTTGCAATTTAAAAAAAAAAATTACTTAGGCACCTCTAGGTTTTGGAAACAAAACGTAAAGCTCTTATTCCGTTTACCCAAATTAGCCAGTTGCTTTTATAAAATAGCTTATTTGCCTTATTAGGCAGTAATATCCTGTAGTCGCTTTGTATTTATTGTACATACATGTAACAGATTCGTTGGGTTTTGAGGAAGCCTTTGAGTTCGACCAAGGGATTTCCCCGAATCCAAAACTGAGATAGAACGAATCTTTCTAAACTTCACTGAGAGCAGAAATAAATGTCGCACAACTCATATTTGCTGCTGTAGATGAAGTCACATTTTATCAAAGAAATGTGAGGCTAACAATTTGCAGGACCTCAATTAAAACTTGACATTAGATTGTTGACAAGCAAGCGTGCGGGTCGGTTACGTGAAGGAAGCTAGATCGAATATAAAGCAAGAGAACTTTATAACATATTTCAAAAACAAAAGTTTCCAAAGAGTGACGACAGCGATAAGTCCTTTTTAAAGTACTGACGGTTCGCTGAAGATCTTACTTCTATAACTCTCTGTACATGGAAGGATTTTTTTGGAGACTGTACGACTGTCAATCGCTTTCGCCGAATTTTACATAACGTTGTCACAGCGAAACCGTATCGGACTACACTCTTGATATCAAAACCATTGAAATCAGATTACCAAAAGACTTACAAAAATTTGCATGTGCTCTTAAAAAATAATATTTAAAAAATTGTCCATTTTTTGCATTACCAGAAAAATAATACCTTCGTCCTCATACTTCCAATAACCGTTGCAAGAATAAAACAAGAAACAAAATCCAATTAAACATCCATTACACATCGATTTGAAGTGAAAACAATAATTTACCAAACAGAAAGTACTCGACTCTACAAACAAACATGTCCGACAAACCTTTGCTCGATCCGAGTCACCATCGCCTTTCTCAATGTCGCTCGCCCCAGAGACAACCTCCTTGGAGCCGGCCTGCACCTGCGGTGTCCTCCGGAACTTTGAGAATATTTTCCTCACCAAATGATCCTGATTCTGAGGCAACTGTGGTTCGTTTTTACGCCTTTCGGCCAATTCCTTCTCGCGCTTAACATCGGCCACTTTGCGGAATATTAGCCGGTGGCGCAAATTGTACGTTAGCACTAGATTCCTGGCGAAGCTGTTCGCAAAAGCCGAATAGAAGTCCAGCACCTCCAGCAACTTGTCCCGTTTAATCGCGTGTAAATCACAGTAAGTCAGCGCACGCACATTCGCCGCACTCTGTCCCACAGCAGAGTCCTTCCAAAACTGGTCGCCGAAAACGTCCCCTTTGCCTGCGGACGACAAAACCAAATCTATAATCACTCCGCCGCCACAATTGAGTAGGCTTTCATTTAAACTCACCCAAAATGGCGACCACCTCGTCGTCCTGTATCACCTCCAAACTGCCGGTCACAATGAAGCACAAACTGTCTATGCTCTCGCCAGTGTGATAGAGCAGATCGCCTGGCGCCGAATGTGACATCATGAAGTGCATGGCCAGCGCTCGAAGGCATCCGTCAGATGCCAGCCGGAATGCCGGATGCTCGTTGAATACCTTTCTATTTAGGTGCACACAAATGTCGGCCTTCATGTCCTTCGGACAGTAGTTTAACACCTGCTTACAAGATACACATCACGAAATGGCATTGTTGCATCATCAAGTGTTGCCGGATGCAGAGTATGTTTGACACGCAACTTACCTTCTCGGTGTCGAGTCCTTTGGTCATCGCCCACGTGGACACGACGTAGTCCATGACACGTTCGCTCAGCGCCTTCGGAACCTCGTGCAGCTTCATGAACTCACGGACGTTGTTCAGCATGTCGTGGTACTTGGCGGTGGCAGATGTCATTTGCTGGATGATGGTTGTTACATGGCCAAAGATGGTGGCGTACAAAAGAGCTGCATGCCGGGGGATAAGTTAAATTTAGTTAACTCCTTCCAGTGATTACAGTACGGGTTAAAGTGATAAAGAGACAGAGAGAGAGACAGAGAGGGATAGAAAGAGAGTGGGAGAAAGGGGGAGTAAGTCCACCGAAAGGATATATAACACAGCCAGCTAGAACAGTAATAAACACTAAAATGATGATATATGCAATGCAGAGCAGAGGGCGGAATGTCAAACTACATCAACTTGTTTAAATGTTTCATACTCCCACAGTCGATGTGGTCGAGGTCCTGGCAATGTGATTAATGCACTCGCTCGGTGTTGGGTTCGGTCTTCGGTGCTTTTAAGTGCCACGGGGAGTCAATTTTACGGTTTGTTGGCGCACAATGCAACGGAAAGTACAGTAGTTTTGATTGGTATCCGGGAGGGAATAGCGGTCAGATTGCGTTACTGGCGACAAGGAAATTCAATATCCTCCCATTCACCATAATAGCAGAGCGAGAGACTCTCTGTCGCTTGGGGACGTTAATTCGAGAATATAATTAGAATGAGAATGAGAATGGGAATGGGAATGGTTTTGGGGTGGCACAGCGGCAGGGAATTATGACAGCTTTGTGGAAAGTAAGTTAAACTGTCATTGTTTCCGAGTTAGGGACTTGGGGATGATTGACATGGCAGTTGGAATGGTTTTTTCAATTTGCAGACGAGGGTACAAACGTGTTTTTCGTTGATGAGCCTTGGAGGCAGAGCCTTTTAAGGGGTGAGGACATTTTTAGTAAAACAGATAGACGCTTTGGAATCAGAATTAAAGCTTGCCCTCCGCTAATCCTTCAATTGAAATGGATATTCAAACGAGGGAAAAACTGAAGAGGACAACGCCATAGTTAGAGACTAAGGGAGAAGATCGAAGAGCCCAAGATTAAGGAAGGAAAGCATGTGATCTTAGAAATGACAAGGGCTGCCAAAAGACAAGTTGATGTTAAGCTTGCAGCTCAAAAAGCACAGGTGTGCACCGCTTGAATGTTCGAAGTCAGTTCTTCAATGAAGGAAAAAAAAAGACAGCGGTTCTTAAAAAATTATATCCTTAACACTGATGTCCATATTAAGGTTTTCCTCCACTGCGCCACATCTGACGAACATTCGGGAGGATAACTGTCATGAAAGAGCTTTTCAATTGCCGTTTGAACTAGTCATTAGATTGTCCATTTGTTCCAAAAATGATAGACTCACACAAAACGAATGATTGCGAGAAACCAGGCCTAGGGTCCCAACGGACTTTGATGTCAAGTCGTCAGTGAAAGAGAGAAAATAGGTTCGCACAGAAGATGTACGTGCGAAGGGAAGTTCTCAGTTCAAGCATAAGACGAGCAGGAGTGACAGCAAAATACAAAAGTGGGGTCATCTTTTGGGGGATGACCCCACGCAAAGCCTAACAAAGCTCGAGAAAAACGAAAACGACTGTAAGGACACATTTTCTAACTACTCCATTTAGGAAACATTTTGATTTACAAGCTGGGAATCCAGATATTTAATACCTGTTTAAGGGACTCTATAAAGAGGCTCAATTCTAAAAAGCAGACCCTCCTACACCATCTGCGTTTGAGCTCCGCTGTATGTTGGACATGGCAAGAACGCCAGGAGAAGATGCTGAAACATGAAGAGAGCAGGCGTGCTTTTCGAGAAGCATGGTTCATGGCAGGCGAAGAGAGGTGGTATGGGAGCTTTCCCTTTGCTTCCGTAACGGAGCCACTACTCGAGAGCAATCGTTGTCTCAATCCGAGCCAGCTTCGACTGATATGGTTATCACTCTTGGACATTTCTTTGAGAATACATATTTGCCACTGGGTTGGAAAGTCAGGCACCTCAGACATTCAGAGCGTCGAAAACTGTAAAGTCCGCTCGAAAACGTAGAAATCGTATATTGGATAGAGTGGAGCGGAGGTCTACACTCTTTCAGAGAACGTTCGAATATCTTCTGAATGACTTACACGGTTGTGAATATAAAAAGACTGTATCCTGCGCCATGTTAAGCCCGCAATGGTTTTCTGAATTCAAATCCACATGCAAAGAGACGAATTTTACAATTTTATCATATGTACAGAAGTCTTAATAGTGATTACTGCATGCGACGTCTAGGATACTCAAAGATGGCTCAAAGAATTCACGAGGCATGTGCACTTGTGGCTGGAATATCAACAGCCCAGCATCGGAGAAGGCGGAGACATTCTAGCTCTTGCTGATAAAGAGGCAGATGCGGACTAAATCTAATAAATCTTGTTAATATAACCTTAACAAGATTTGAATGTACAGCCCGAACGCATGTAATAAGACAGAAAAATGTAGATCGGCATAATAGCCGACTTCGATCGCACAGCTGTCAGTTCGCATGGACTGGAGGGCCAAGCGTCCAACCCATATAATCCGTCGCATCCTTTGCGGCAAGGCATTCGACTGACAGGTTGATAGAATACACAGCAAAGAATACCCAAACTTTGATGCACAGCAACTTATGGACCCATATAAACCGCGGATGTGCCGGATGCGGCGGATAAAGTACCAAGGTTTCTACTTTCTACTTTTCTGTCAGTTGCACCCGTTGACACTTGACAGTTTTCACAGCGCGAGAGGAAGCACTCTCATTGGTGCAAATATCGAGAGCATGAGAGAAACTGTCATTGGTTGCGACGGATTCTATTGGAATGCTCGTTCCGTCTAATACGTCCATATTGACGGATCAGTCGACGCAACAGATTTTACGGGCTTTGCCCTTGACACCCATTAATCTTCTAGCGGTAGAGTGAAAATACGTCATTGAAAAATAAGTAGCAACTTCAGATGTAAGCGGAACTATAATGCAACCCACTACATTACTTCGTCTCTAATAGGTCATGATGCATGTCACAACGCAACGCATTGAAAGGTTGGAAAAACAAGTTCGAAATACAACGATTGACATGGGCGCCATTAGGAAACAGAAACTGGTCGCATCTCTACGGATTATAGGTACGACCTGTCCCAAGATTAGTTTTTTAACTAAGATTTTTAGTCACATTCGTCGGTTGACAAGTAAAACTCATTTCGTGCGTTTGGAGCCAATTGTAAATAATGAGGTCTTTGTGGATTTTTCTTGTCTTAAGACCCTAAAAAAACTCCAGTTAATAAAAGTAATTCACAAGGGCCATATTTTCCAAACTGATTTCGCAATTGTGAGCTTCCGCAAATTTTAAGTCCAGGCTAAAATTTGTTATTTAGTACGGCGCTTTGACTTTTTCTTGCGATAGATTTTTGAAAAGTGTAGTACTAAGTGATAAACGGTCATTTCAGCTAAAGTGACTTTTACCTGTCAACCGAAAAAAAATAAACAGAGCCCTGCGAGTGGCCTCTCTAAGTAGGTATTGAGAACAGAGATGGCAGAGTAGTTTATGTGAGATAATCTACTCAAAACTCAATTAACTAGGCGTAGTAAATCGAGTAAGCCACACGCCTGATTTGTTTCATTTACTGCCCACATTTGTTCCTTCAAAAAATAAAGCGAAACAGATTTGGAATTTTTCAGTTTGTCAGTTGGACGGTTGGATCCGACAACGCTAACTACCTTTTGACAGTTAGCGCTACGTTTATCACATTTTGTTACGTTAACTACTTAACTACCTCAGTTACGTAGCAGATGTAGCAAATGTAGTAAATCAAAAACAAATGAATTTCTGCCATATCTGATTGAGAACAAGGACACCGCGGTTGATTTGTCGAAGAGTACCTACTATACAGAGAACCGAGTGCAGTCGTATCAGATGATTTTTAGAACGAAGCAGGAGCAAGGACCTCCCGACGGTGTATGCCTACAGTAGGTTAGGTTAGGTGAGATCGCCTGCAGCTCACTTAAATTAATATACAGTAACTTTTATGACAATGTTACTTTTTTCATGCGTATTTGTTTGTAACCCTACAAGCAATGCATATATCATCACAAAGTGAATCGTTAAAGGAGTTAGGGGTTCTTTGATCACTAGTGAATCTTATTTCTAAATGTTCTGTAGTAAATTGCTAAATAGATTGTGGGAATACAAAACGTTACCAAGCGATGAGGTTAGTATTTTTTTTTTAAATAAAACACGAGTTGCGAAGTAAACATTTTTAGTCGTTAGATATAAAAGTTGTCGATACATATTTTGTTGGTTCATAAAACGTTGAGATTATTGCTCAATACCCTATTCACACCGCACCGAAAACTAGTCGATGCATTCACACCGAACGCCAACTAGTTTCCGTTTGACGTTTCCGTCAGTTGTGAGACACAAGGTTTGGTTGACGTCCCTAGCACTAGTGCGCACTGAGAAGTGTCAGCTGATTTTCACACCTGTTAAAAACCCTGCAGAGCCCTGATAACTCGACTACTATATCGAACGCAAAATATGTGGCCCTGAAGTCTGTCAGTATTTGACATTGAAAAATATTTATCTTTTGGTGAAAGAAGTGTGAAGATATACAACTATTTTTTGTTTATTGTTAAAAATGAGTGAACTCAATTCATTTGAATACCAAATTTATTTGTATTTACCTTCATCAAGATAAACAAGTGAATGACAGCAAGCGAAATGACAGCGCAACTCAGCACTGAATTCTTGCCCCGACAAATAAACTGGGGTCAGTTCAGGGCACAACAAGGGCGCCCTAGAACTCATGTCAAACGCAGGTTTTCAGTACCAGGGCGAGTTCAGTGCCATATCGAACACATTAAGGTTAAACCAGGGCCCACGTCAAACAAACCTACAGTAGTCGTGAAACTTCTATGTAAACTATTTTGGTTACAAATAATTCCGATCGCATTAACTTACAAATAAAACATTTCAAAATAATATTATCCCATCAATTAAGTGTGGGAAAGCGATTTTAAGTTGTGAGTTGTGCCATTTGTTCGGTCATCTGATCTGCAGAGTTCGCTAAATATTGCAAAAGTTGTGTTTGTTTCAACAACCTAACGATAGGAAGTCGTTCTTGTGGTGTTTTCTTGGAAAACGACTTCAAACGAATCGTTTTGAAAAAAACTGAAAGATGTTCGAGACAACTTCTGTTTTCGATGAACTTTTCGAGTGTTTTCGGCCGAATGTGAAAAGGGGATAAGACAGAGTAGTGTGTGACTGAAATGCATAAAAAATATAAAAAAGTTGTCTTCAGTACAGCAGAGGAAATTGAAAACATGTTTCAGCAAAGTATGGCGTCGTAGCAACTTTAATCAATGACGAAACATATCCAGACAAAATTCAGCCTTAGATCCTCAGATTTGCATTTGTAAAAGTTAAGCTGGGTCAAAACAAAGTGATTGAATCGGGGGCCAGATACTGTGAGGCGAAAACTTTGAAACATTTTCGTGCGCACGAATGATTTGATCTAAACAATCGTTCGTGCACAAGGAAAGGTTTGAATGTTTTGCATTATAGTGTACTGAATGCCGACCCAGATCTCCCATAAAAAGCTGACAGGGTTAACACTATGGAAATCGAATCCAGGAAGAACTCTCTACTGCTTACGCGGACGATGTAGTACCTACCTAATACTTGTGACAGGCAAATTCCCACCGACCATAGGCGAACTACTACAAAACTCATTACGAACACTTAATGTGTGGTCAAAACAATGCGGTCTTGAAGTAAACCCACAGAAAACTGAACTGGTCTTGTTCAGTGGCAAAAGAAAGATTCCAAACTAAGATCCTCCAACTATTGAGGGTATCGCGTAGCCTTAGGGGTAGCAGGGAGTGCTAAGTATTTGGGTACAATCTTGGATGTGAAGCCTAATTGGTAACAAAACGGAATTGCCGAAGCTGCCCATATGCGGTGTCAATGTTGGCATTACCAAATGATAATATTACCATATTTTTATTGACAGCCAGGCGGCAGTAAAAGCTGTGTCTGCTATTGAAATAAAGTTTGCCACTGCCGCAGAGAAGATTAGGTTCCCTGCTTAAACGCGGGGTTCCTGGCCACAGGGACAAAACCAGCAATGAGAAGCGGATGAACTGTCCAGAAATGGATCCTGTTATGGATCAAGACCAGGCGCTTTAGTCGATCAAACCACCACTCTGTAAATTCAGGGAGGGAGTTTCATATGAGTGCATGAAAGCCAACAACAGGTGGAAGGAATTAGGAATTATGTACCTGTGAAATACCATCAGGGAAGCTATGGCCAGGATGTAGAAGTCGGGCTAATTAGCTTATGCGGTTTGATTGAACGTCGTTACATAAACTGTTAGGGGCCCTTACGGGTCACAGCTTTCTAAAAAACCAGACAATGAAATGGAATATCAAGGATGACGATATATTATGCAGGGGCTGAAGAGATGAGGAGGTACACGAGGACACACCTCACTTCCTCTGTCAATGCCCAAGTCTCTGTCATACTTCCATGACATATGTACAGGAACTTTCTGATGCCTCACTATATCTAATCCTTACAGGTTCATAAATAGTCAGGATGGCTGGACAAGGTCGAGTAACCACGAGAGGGAACAAATCTCATCCCCAACATAGGCATCACAATGGGTCCACACAACATTCCACAAGGACCTGAGTACCCAGACCCACCCATCAAGGAAGCGCCAATTTGTCCCACGTCAGCCACACCTCTCAACTTACTACTCAAACTCAGAAGTCGAATTTCTTGACAAGATTCATCTACTAACTAGGGTTTTTTAAGTTTTAACGTCACCAATAAAAACGCCGACAAATTTGAAGCTTGGAATGTTGTGAGTTGCGATTTTTTTCACAAGAAGGACCTTTTCTTGAATACATATTTGTCATAAGTCGAGAAGCCAGCCATGTACCGAAATTGAGTCAAATATTGGGAGATATATGGCCCGTTTCAATCGCAAAAATGACCCAACTTAATTTCATACCTACATTTTTAATGAAAATATTTACGTCATTCCGAAGGCAGACGACAAACAACGTCAGTCTTCTTAAATCAGAGGGCGACTTTTCGCCAATAACTTCCAGCCAATGCCCAATGCACCAGGCGCACATCATTTTCAGCAGTGTTCCTATGTGTGGGTAACTTAAAAATTAACTAAAATAGCCATTAGCCGTATCAAGCTCAGCTGAGATGTGCAGAAATTGATTCAATGGAGATGTGCGTTACAAACAAATCTAGTACAAAAACATTTTTCAATAAAAGAAGAAAACTAGCAGCATTTTACCTGCAACAAATGTAGGAATATGAACAATTTCTTGCAGGACGTCTCACCCATCGTTAAGATTAAGAAACCAAAGACAGAACTATATTAAGTCACTAATACTAAAGCCCATTAAGTACGCTGTACCTATTTTTTGCCGGTGATACCCAATCGACAGCGAAAAGTCTGAAGAGTTCATCAGTACAAAAGAATACTGATAAACACACAACAAATTGTGTACGAATAGAACGTACCAAGTAATCTATTACAATTTACCAATCAAGCATAATTATTTCCGCTGTGTAGCAGCGTAGTGCAAGACGAAAGGGAGACCGACTTGAAATAACCTAATAGATGGTAGGTAAGAAGCCTCACCATTTTAGGTGCCCTTTGATCATAGATTGTCATATTTTTGGGGTTTATCTTATGCGGTATTCGATTGGGCTCCTTCAGATTTGATCTCAGATTTCAGTTTTCGTGTGTCTAATCGAACTTAAAAACGCCACTTGCTCTGTTTTTGTGTTTATATTCGTGCGATTCGAATATTTATGTAGGTAGCCTTCGAAAAATGAATTTAAAATGAGCGTTTGACACTTTTCAAAGCGTTTTCCATTCACTGGTTCAATTGTATATTAAAACATTCGAAATTTGCGTCCCGATTGATTTCTAAATATTTATACATAAAAAAATTACAAAAATAGATCCAACCGATGCAATGCCCTTCTTTGCTGTAGTAAACACTCACGAGAAGTTAAAAAAACAATTGTGAAACTCAAACGCACTTGTTTTGTTAAATCTGAGACAAAATCCAGATTCGCAAAAGTTATCTGAAATCGGAAAATTGTTTTTTTCGTACCAAACGAACATAAAAAATTACTCCGAGAGCAAAAAAAGTCGAGAGCGTTCAATCGAATAACACATTTAATTGGAATTGGCTGGTAAAAATGTAATTTTGTGAAACTGAAACCAAATTATGCAAATATAAAGGAAGTTATCGAATTGCAGGAGCAATTTTATTCTAAAACGCGCCAAGTACAATAAATTAAAAATAAACCATTCAATGAATGTTCGCAGAATAAATATAAAAAAAAAAAAATTTAGTACTAGATTTTTAGTTGTTGCACATCTCTCATGCATGGACTTTTGCACATCTCTCAGAGTCAGTCAGAGTGACGTCGCTTAAGGCTAATATTGCTAGTGTGTAGGTAGAGACCACCCCCAGCTTTGCATTTCGCATAAGAAACGGAGAAACCTGATACCTACTAATGATGCTGTGCGCCTGGCTCGTCTTTTTCTTATCCGTACGAAACTGGCATGAACGACGTTTTTAGGAACTCGGGTTACGTAACGAAATGTCAAAAGTTAAATCGCATTAAATAAGGTTATGTGGCTCGCTTCGCTCGCAAAAAAGATTCTAGATTCTAGTATTTCATTTCGGGCATGATCCGTACGTTTTAAGGATCCACTTAGTGCTTAAAACACTACTTTTAATGAAAATACAAACATGTTACGAAGCCCTGTCCCGAACGACGTGCGAATAAGGAAAGCTACCTTCTCTACCTACCTACAGAAGTGCGTTTAACAAAAGAGTTGTGTCAAACGTTTGTCCATCGACTTGCCTCCATGGCGCGTATCACGAGGGATATATATTTTTTAAGGAGTCGCCAACCGCATGTACTCAGGACCGTCTACATTTAACAAGATCTTTATTGAATTTTGTGCTTATTCACAACCTGCAACTCTGCAGTCGGGCCGGGCCCCATATAAACTGTCGAAGGACTGTCCTTTTTAAGCTGAGCTCACGTGTTCCCTTCACCTTCCGGATCTCGTTCTGCGGTCGTTAATGGTCGACCATAGCACTTGAGTTCTGCCTTCCTTTCCAGTCAGCAGTGCTTTCGGTTTGAGTTACTTATATTGTGGCTGCAGTGTTCGGGACAGATTGACTATCAACAATATGATTTTAACCGCAGATGACGCAATGACAAACTGCCGGGACGGACTCAAGCAGTCCCGACGAGTGAGTGCTTGATATCTGTTAATTGGCAGGTCTGCATTATATCGACTACCTTTCCATGCAATGTGAGGCATCACGATCACGAGCTATGGCGTCTTCCTAAAAAAAAAAGAGTCGTGCTGCATTTTCATACATTCCTCTGTTGCAAACATACAAACAGTCTGGTTGTTACATTTTCGTTGTCAAACAACAGCAGAGCACCTGTAGGTTGGATCCATGCAATTCTGCCTGGCGAATGAGGCGATGCATTCGTATACAGTCCACGACGGATATAAGAAACGCTCACAAAAGATCAAATTGCTCATAAGAAACGCATGTGGAAACACCGTAGACTTTTTATCTTGTAGGATAAACGTGTTCACGTATAAGAAGGACTCGGATGTAAGGACTAATTTTTCGGATTTGGAGGTGTCTCATATCCGTCGTGGACTATATTTCTTCATCGCACATTTTCCATTGAAAGCTGTCAAAGACGCAACTGATGAACAACTGTTGAGGATTGACTGGGATCTGAGACAGGTTTGGTGAGTGGTTGAAATTGTACATATCGCGCATATTTTGACTCTAATTTTACTCAACAGGTTGAGCAGTCAAACTGACAGTGTCTGTTGTGACGTGGTGACGTATCTGCGCGGAGTTGAGAGATTATTAAACGTTTTTGTAGAACTGTTTGCATGTTTTCTGCTTTGACTATGTCACGTGGTACGTGCATGCAACGTGTCGTTAGTTTGTATCTCGTTTATTTATGCCCTCTAGCTTAATCCGAATGGAGACGACTGTTGATCAATCGTGTCTCTAACTGCAGACGAAACAACATCCAAAATCAATTATACACCTATAGATGGTTCGACTGAAGAAACCTTTAAACATCATCGTTAAAAGAAACCCCACTACTTGTGATGATCGTTGGACGAGTATATTTGGGTGTTGGGTCGGACTGAAATGCAGTCGGTTTTTGGGGAAAGCAACAAAAAAAATGCGAAGGATTAGGCGAAACCCATAAAGAGATAGATGGATGTTGGAAATACGTAGCTACAAGCGTAAACGATATTGTGGTTCGAACTGCAAGGCAGTTGGACATGCTGTGTGCCCAAGAAATGTAATGCGAACATTTTCGAAACAAGGCTATATCGAAAACGGTGTCAAACTCCAATACACTGAATACAAATCCCCCGAGCGTTTGATGACTCGTAACATAATATGCTTCCCAAGTTCGACGCGTGAAGACGGAAAAAGAGGCATTCATCAGTAAAAAAAAGACAGCCATGGAGGAGTGGAAGTCGTCAGCCAGAGCAGACATCTAATCACTTACAGATGATGTTCTATCGGATAGAAGATTGCAAAGTGATCTATGGAGAGGCGATCGCTGTTGACGGACATACATCTGATGCCAACGAAGACGATCGATGTATCAAACAAGGGCACAAGGAAAAAAACCGAGTTTACAGACTTTTTCACTGGTAGGATATAATCATCTTGGCAAAGCAAACCGGTGATGGGCAGATGAAGCCAAGCTTAGTCCACTAATCTCTAGCCTAAAGAGCTTGTCTTGAATTGCAACGTGCAGATGTTTCAAAGGTCGTTGCCAGGAGTAGGTATAGAGGGCCTCTATTGGAAATTGGAGGAAATGCCTTCTTAGGTGACAGCCGCAAACAAATTCTACAAGCATCATAGAACGCTATGCCGATTGGAGCTCTCGTTATTATGACGGGGATACTGAATGCAAAGGCAATGATAAAGAGCGGCTCAGACCTCATCGATAGCAGTGACAATGGTAAGCCTATTTATAGATCTCTGTTTAACAAGTCGACTGGTCACAGGAGGTTCCTTCAACAAATCAGCCGACAGGCAACCAACTTCCAACTAAATTGATCAATTTAGGATGAGCCGAAGGCCAAAGAGTTGTTTGTCTGTTAAACGTCCGAGGCAATAGAGAAGCGAGATCATAATCTTGTTTGTGGCTTAAAGTTTGCATTGCAGCTAACTAAGCAGAAAGGAAAGGCGAACTAGCATACCTATATCAAGTGATGATAAAAGAAGTTCAATTTAGGTTAGGAAGCAGCGAATTTAGTAGTAGCAGCAGCGAGTTGACAGGTAGACATCGCTTTAGTCAACACGCGGTAGAAGGTTGAGAAGAAATAAACAGTTTGGCACTATTTTAATACAGTGAATTGTGCCTCAGTAAAAATGCGATTAACAGACCCCCGAATATGTTCCAGAACTTCTAGTAAAGGTGAAAAGACTTCTGCAATCTAGGCTCTTAAGAACAGCACAGTGGTACCGGCCTTCGGAGAGTTGCTCGACCCACATATCGAGCGAGCTTGAGACACCCAGAGTTTTCCGGACGAGTGGAAAAAGTGAACGATTGCCCCTGAAGTTGCTAAGAAAATAGATAAACTTGTATTAGACCAAATAAAAGACATCGGGAATAAGAAGCTTTTCCCTTTGGATTCAAGAAATCAACAAATTGCTGAACATTAGGTGTTATTGGAGAGTCTGTTAAATACCGGTCAAGCTGGTTGTTAGAGAGCTTTATTAGCTTACATTGAGCAGGAAAGGCTCACCAGATAAACTAGTGGCTATTATATCAATGCTAGATAAGATTGGTGACGTTCTGTCAAACATGGGAATCTGTCAAACTACTTTCAAATTGAAAGTGCTGTTCAGCAAGGATGCTTTCTACAGTCAGAACTGTGACTAGCAGCGTGCATAATTGTCGATGGAAAGGTTATGAATTCGATGGATTGTGCAAAATATACGAAGGATCTTCGATGTTCTTGGACAATCGCATTTCTAACGCGAAGATTCAAGAGAAAACTGGTCAGGAACCAACAGATATTAGATGTTACTATTCGACAAAGAAACTAGCAGTGAATAGGACTCCAATTTCGAAAGGGCGACTCTTTCGTGCGAAACATGCAATGCAATGGATTAAGGAAGAGCATGTGGACCGATAAACACATGGCGCACAGCAGCTGAGAAGGAGAGTAAAGCGCTGGGGAAGAGTTAGAGACAGCTAAGCTATGTTGCCAGAAATCGCCAACGATATGTCATAGCATGTAAGAAGCCCTAGTACCCACAAAGGGGACCAGTAAGTATGTAAGTAAGTATGTTCCTGTGGAATATGATTCGATTCTCCACAGGTGAGGATTTGAACGAATTTTGTGCACGAAGAGTCCTTTGTCTTCCAACAGTCGCTGCTAACCCGATACAATTTGTCAATTTTTAAAGATGATCAACTCTAACAGATAGCTCGGCACTTTTAAAAACAGATTCCAAACAATGGACTCAGTGATAAGAAACACAATATGAAGCACGATATCTACAGCCGCACATCATTGAAAGCTTTTTCATTTGCGCTGTTTCATTGAGTGGGAAATAATGTAAACTCTGAAAGGAAACTATGTACTACTCGTCTACAACAAACAGCTTAAATATGAACACACAACTTTAACGATAAAAACATCACAAGACTACAAGTACCAACAGTAACATCGATTTAGGATCGTTATAGAGGTTAGATTAGACTCCCATATAATGGACTCACACATTGCAACAAATTGTCCAACTATGGTGCCAAATACAAATGTTTTAGGTTATTTTTAGACATTTTTTTCTTCAAAGTTTAAAGATACGAGTATTTTAAAAGTGTGTTTAGGTACTGTTCAGTAACATCCAACAACTAGTTAGCAATTTACTCAAATCTACTCCGTTTGTCTGTTAGTGTCTACGAGTAACTGAGATGCGATGTGCGGATGAACCAGAACGCGACATAGTGTTTTAGCTCTGTGGGGGGACAGCATCGATTCTAGCGTTTATTAGTTCTAGCGGTGTTATACGTATATACAAACACACATAGAGATACAGTGCCACAGATACAAAAATGATTATGAATGAGTATCGGTGACTTTTTCAGATATATGTATTCTTGTTTCTGTTTGTTTGTGTATTTCTTAAGTGGACGTGGCAACGGAACGTGTCAAACACAGCACCTGCAATTATCATCATGCAGATGGTGAACACCTTCTCGTTGTCCGTCTCAGCGGCGACGTTTCCAAAGCCCACCTGAAATTGAACAAGATTCATATAAATGCATTTAATTTTTATCTGTCACATAGATAGAAGATATAATTATTCAATTAATTCAATTTGATTCCACAAAACTCACCGATGTCATGCAGGTCATTGTGAAATACAATGCCGTTACATACATACTCTTTCTGGATGGACCGTTTATAAGTTCGGGACCGGTTTCGTTGCTGGCCCACACATACGAGTACGGACTCTGGGTGACATTTGCCAATTTCCACAACCAACTGTATTGTATCTAAGGATATGGGGGCGAATGTATCTCTTAATCGTTTTTTTTTTTAGATTGGAAGTCATGTGCATACTCACTCCATTGTCGGCATCGCTGCGTCCAATCGAATACCAAATGCATGCCAGCCAATGTGCGACCAGCATGTAAAAGCACAAGAGTAAAATCAGCATCGCGGCACCGTACTCGAGGTAGCGATCCAATTTGCGTACGACACGTCCCAAGCGCAACAGACGCACCACTTTAAGGGCACTAAACAGTGAACCAATGCCGTCCTCGTCGCGATCGAAGGCATTGAACACATCATAAGGCAGACAGCTGAGCAAGTCGATAATGAACCACGACTTTAGGTAATTCATGCGAATGACTTTTGGATCGCTGACCACCTCGCCGCCGGGTCCAACGAATGTGGTGTGAAAATTTAAAACTGAAATTGATAAACGAACAGGATTTTTATTTGTACAAAAGGATTTTTGTGTGTGGAGGCGAAGTGAGTGGTTGGCAGGAATTGTTAAAGACTACATTGGCGGCCTTTCATTTAATTATTATTATTATTTAGTAACAAAGAAATGAGTTACAGTTGCTAAGGCTTTCGGCTCTGAGGAGGCAAAAATTTCTTTAAATTACGTGTGGATAGTATTTTTTTTTTTAACAATAAGTGTACGTTTCCTTGAAATATTTATGAACAATGATCAATGGAGAATGGTTGTAGGAAAATAAAAATATTTTGAGAAAACTTTCTTCAGTTATTTATCCAAAAGCGGAAAATTCACAACCATATTTGTCCAAATATGTTTCTAGTATATAAAACATCTCATTTAGGTAGTTTTATTAACCAAACACATTCTATTAGCCATCCACGAACTCTCTAAGAAAAACCTAGTCATCCTCCATTGGATCCCAGCCCACAGCGGATTTGAGGGTAACGAATCAAATAATCTGAGGATCCTTACAGGAATAATCAGTGGCCATGGTCATGTGAAAAAACACCTCCACCGCATTGGCGTCTCATCGGATCCTATCTGCAGGCTCTGTCTTGAGAGTTATGAATCCTCTATTCACATACTCACAGCTTATCCGGCTCTATGCTGCCTTAGGAAAAACATCCTAGGGAATGAGATTGTCGATCCAGCAACTCTTGCACCCAGAGAAGATCCTTGTCTTCCTGAATGCCTCTGGAGTGAAAAGATGGCCCTAAGAACCTACCTGGGAAGGCACAATAGGCTACTCTTGTAGCCGCAGTGCCAGAGCCCTTTGAAGGCTCTCCCGTCTCCTAATCTAATCTAATCTAATCTATATTAAAGTCACTCGGATTCAAAATTGACATAACTCCAATAGGAAAACAGAATGGCGAATTGGAAACAAAAAATGAGGGGGCCAGCGGCAAGAGGATTGCTAGTAGGGGCGTCGCTGTATTGTCTCTGGTACCCGTAAGGAGCAACATACTCTAAATGAAGAACAGTTGAACAATAGTTGAGCGTTTCAAAGTATTGACAATATTGGCAGCACAAAATCATTGAAGAAAGCCCGGCTAATATATAATAATAAAATAAATAATAACTATATATATAATTTCAGACTCATAACGATCGCAGTGGCTCAGTGGTTAGTGTAAGTGAGCGAGGGGATTCAGGTTCGATCCCTGGAAAAACAAAAACTACATCGTAAGGTCTTTTTCACTGCGCCACCTCTTGGGGATGTCTGATAAACATCCGAGAATATAGCTGTGACAAGGGAGCTTCTCAATTCAGCCGTTCGGACTCGGGATAAAATTTTAGTTAGGAACTCGCACAAGACGAATGGTTGTGAGAAGCTAGACACAAACCTGTTGCGCCAATTATTTATTTATGACGAACTAATTGTGAGCCACTAATGCGAAGAAGAAACTTCAGATTTCGAATAATACACAACAGCTCAGTCAGTCTTTAACCATTCCCACAAAACTATATCTTTCATTGGATATCAGAGGAAGACATAAAAAAAAGGTGTTAAAATGGTCCGGATGTGAACGGTATTCCACCTGACCTTTCATATTTTAAAAACAACAAAACGAAACTCAACACTTGCTACTTACCAATGTCTATAAAGAATATAACATCTACAATTGAATCGACTACTAACAATGAAACGTCTTCTGAGGTCTTATTTTTAAAGGCTACATTATATGGCACCTGCAAAGAAACACACCGAAACCGCATCCATCTCTTGTTTATTACAATGCAATTTATTTTATTTCCAAATGAATGACAACAGCAACAGTAGATCCAAAAGAAGAAAAACTTTTTCTAATTCGAAACACAACTGCAGATGGCAGGTGAATGGCATCGCTATAAATTGGCGAACAAAACAAAAAAAAAAAAAAAAACAACTGACAACTGACACAAAGTGGATCCTGTTGCTGTTGCTGTTTGTCATGTAGTTTACTTACCATAATAGCGGTATAAAATGTTAAACATAATATCACCCAATCCCAAATTGCTTTAAATGCACAATAATGTAACAGAATGTGCGGTGGTGTTTTAGGAGCTTCCTGTCTGTACTGTGGCATAATATCAGCGCTAAGTGACATCATCTTCGGGTGTTGGTTTCACAGGCACATAGACACACATCGTTCGGCGGGTGGCAATGGTTGGTTGGTAATCGTAATCGTTATGGCACAGGCAATGAAAGTAGAAAATCATTTAAGTGCTAAATAAATAATTTTAAGGGGGAAATTTGAATGCGATATGGTGAAGCAAAATAAATACGTATACGGTGTACGCCATCAGGAAATGGTGACTGTGACTGTTCGTTGATTTGATTGTTGACGACTATTTATTCTTGGTGGGGAATTAATAAAGTCAAAGTTTATCAGTGCGGATAGAGTGTAGGTGAGCATGACATACTGTTAGTAAAATATTTCATTCATAAGGAAGAGTTTTCAATGGAAATTTTACTGTCGTACCAATGAAGGCGTTACTTCCAAACCGATTTTTTTTTTGAAATACGGGGCAAATGAAAGATGGATCTTCGTAGGTAAATTCTCGCATGCTTTCCAAAACTCCCACACAGAAATTTTAAGAGCTCTGGCTGGGTGTTTCTATTTCAAATAAAATTGAATAAAGAATTTTTAGCAATTGTAACAAGATCCGTTTCGTCCGTATAATGGTTTTGTCCACAAAATAATACACTTGATGTGGACATAATTCCATACAGTATATTTGATACGAGCTACGTTGGTGCGAAGCGTCAATTTAAGACAGACACTAATTCCTCCCTCATTAATGGTGACAGGGTCCAGAATGAGGTTCGGAAGTTTTTGAAATGGTGAGTATTCCCCCCGACAGGACGACAGCCGAGCGGCAGGCACCGTTAGGTTTGCAAGGTTTTGGCATATTTTTACCAGGTTAAGCCGTGCACGGTAGAGGGTAGAGCACGACTCAGTTTCGTCCGAAATAATAATGAGTCGGTCACGGCAGTTCAGGGTGAATTTCATCGCCACTACAACATTCACAGAAATCGAGCGAAAATACCATCCTTTGATGTTTTGACGCACAGAAGACTTCCAGAGGCTTCACGAACGGTTCGATCCCCTGAAAATGTGAACCTGGCACGAATGATTGTTCGGTAAAGCGTATTTTACATCTGGAGATGAATATCCACCTCTACAAATTTTCCATTGTAGGACAGTTGCAGCCTGGGTCACAAGAACTGACCTTCGCGCCTGAGATTGAAGCACATTTAGAACAGAAAGAGAACCTCATTCTGTTTTTGAGTGATGAAGATCGTTTTCATCTCAATGGCTGGTGAATCACAGAGCTGCCGGTTGAGAAGCGATTCGAGTGGAAGCCGCCTAAATCGACAGACAAATGTTGGAAAGAGTAGATGCCAACTTGAAAGAACTAGGAGTGCATCGCTGATCGTAGTCACAAAATGACATGGTAAAAAAAATCACTATTTTATGACCGTCCAACCTTTCTGTGCGAACGTGTAATTTTTGTCCACCAGTTTTTAGTAATATTTGCGATGTGTAGCGACCCCCGATTTGTCCATATTCTGTAAGCTCTTTAAAGCTCTTGATAAGTCAACTATCCATCCCTGTTCCGCTTTTCGTTAATCGAATTCAAAGCAGACCTATACTTTTCTAATACCCTTTTCACACCGAGCCGAAAACCGAGTTTTCGCGAAAACACTCGAAAGCGTCATCGAAAACATGTTTTCCCATACATATTTCAGTTTTGAAAACGAGTCGTTTTCCACGAAAACACTACAAAAAGGACTTCCAATCATTGGGTAGTTGAAACAAATACACCTTTTGCAATAATCAGCAAATTCATGTCACTTAAAATCATTTTCCACAATTAATTGATGAGCTTATATTATTTTTAAATGCACTAAATTCGTTTCGTTTGTAAATTAATGCGATCGAAATTTGTAACCACAATAGTTTGCACCGAAGTTAAACGACAAGTTCTCACAGCTGATTGAAACGTCAAACGAAAACTAGTTGGTGTTCGGTGCGAACGCATCGATGAGTTTTCGACGAAAACATGGTTTTCGGCGCGGTGTGAAAAGGCAATAAGCCAAAGCACAATTCTCAAAACCCCCACGTAGAAAGTCATTATTTTTCAATTGGGGCTCAAGAAGTTGCTTCCTCTCAAAAATTGTCTCGGAGATTAAGCCTTGGAGGAAACAGCAGGCCTTGAAAATTCCTTCAGATGTACTTTTGGTATTTATGCACTCTACTTTCACATTATCGAAGCATATGACTCTTGGTGTACTCTCATGTCTCATTCATACTATTCGATATATAGGTGTTGAATATAAGGTTTGTTTGACGTGCCTAGCACTAGTGCCCACAAGTGCGCACTGAGAAGTGTCAGCTGATTTCCACATCGAACGCAAAATATTTTGCCCTGAAGTCTGTCAGTATTTGATATTGAAAAATATTTATCTTTTGGTGAACAAAGTGTGAAGACATAAAACTATTTTGTGTTTATTGTTAAAAATTAGTGAACTCAATTCTTTTGAATGCCAAATTTATTTGTATTTATCTTTAACACTATTAAGAAGTGGATGACAACAGGCAAAATGACAGCGCAACTCAGCACTGAATTCCTGCCCCGACAAATTAACTGGGGTCAGTTCAGAACACAACTAGGGCGCCCTAGAAGTCATGTCAAACACAGGTTTCAGTACCAGGGCGAGTTCAGTGCTATATCGAACACATGAGGGGTTAAGCCAGTGCGCACGTCAAACAAAACTATAATTGAACAACCAAGTTTTTCGTCTCTGATTGAAGTTAATGTTGTACCCTAGGGATAAAAACGACATAGAGTAAAAATGTACTGTATTCAAAACAAACAATAAGTGGAAAGCCCTGCTTAGGTTTCAACTATTTAACCTTTCCAAGCGTCATGTATTACAAGCACAACGCATACATCACACTGTAGTACTGGAAAAGACGTAATTCCGCGACAAAACTTGACACAGTTAATCTACCGAACCATATTCACGTCCGCTCCGTCGGCCGACTTATGCTTTTGTTACATGAATTGTACCTTTTACATTGTCCGGATGCATCTACCAAATCGCCATTAACTATTGCACCTTAGCTATTTCGTGCCCATTTCTACGACTGAGTCATCGCTAGAGCGAATTACGGAAGTACGCGGTTCCGTCGATAAACTACAAGTAGCAGAAAATTAGTTCATGATCTGTGTCGAATACTTGACACTGGGATGCTGACAAATATGACAATAGCTATTAATCTCCATCGTATCCGGTAACTGTGGGACGGTTCGACTTCAATTTACAGAGTACGGTGACTTTGAAAAATAATTAAATGCATGTACTCTGTCGGTTTCCTTGTCGGCGGGCAAGCCGCGTGGATCATCCGGGTACTGCCCATATTCGTTTGACTCATACAGGGTCAATCGTTTCGTGGTTTCAAGTTGGTAGCGCCGCTGCCATCAGACAACGTTAGATTTTTTTCTGTGGGGCTACGCTAAACGACCGCGTTTACGCAAATAATCCCCGTACTCTAGACGCATTAAAAACCAACATTACTCAAGTTATGGCCGATCTCCCGCCCGTGAAAAAGTGGTTAAAAATTACCTCAAAAGAATCGCATGCTGCGAATCTTCTCGAGGCGGCCATTTGAATGATATTGTTTTTCACACTTTATAACAAAGTCCAAACCTTATAATGAAATAAAATTATCATCAAAAATGTATCGATCTGTGTGTTTTATTTATCTTTACTTTCAAAACCGAAAAATTAATGACCCTGTGCATTCTTATGCAGTCAGTACTGGACATTTATATGCCACACGGACTAAATTTGCATGTGAATCGATTCAAATGTGGGGTGTCAATCCACCTTATGTAGGAGACCGCAAGACTATGAAAATTAACAGAATGTTTTCTTAGAACAAATCTCCATTAATGGTTTTAACCAAACGCGGCGGAAAGAGCCATAGTTTGAAATCGAACCGGAAATCGGTAGTGATCAAAGCTTGGCGTTCCATGAGCGACCTTTCACTCTCTTTAACATTTTTGTATTAATAAAAATAATAATTAGTTGGCGCAGCAGGTCCGTAGGGACCCAAGGCCTAGCTTCTCACAACCATTCGTTTTGTGTGAGTTTCATTTTTGGAACGAATTGAAGGGATCTACAATTTTAAGGCCGATTCCAAACGGCTAATTGAGAAGCTCTGTTTAAGACAGTTATACTCTCGGATGTTTGTCAGAGGTGCCGCATTGGAAAAAAACCCTAAGCTGCAGTTTGGGTCCGCGGTATTCGAACCTGGGACCCCACGCTTAGTAGTCCAACACACTAAAAACTAAGCCACTGCGCCACTATTTGAATTATTTTATAAATAGTTCAGGGTGATGGAGCTTTCACCTTTCTTTCTACTAGTGAACAAATTGTAGTAGTTTCAAAATGTATCCCATACAAACAAGTAGAACTGTAGAAGTGGATAATCCTTCAATACATTCGAGGGTTACATGAGCGTGTCATTGGATAGCGACTGAATGTTGATCAAGTCCATTTAGATGAGTGCCACCACAGCAGGCGGCAAACTTCTATCTTTCGCAACTTTAACAAACAAATTCGACCCTTCTTAACGAATACCGACTTCAAATTTATCCCACATTTAAGAATTCAAGTCCACGGTTGCCTGATAAAGCTACACCCTGCGTATGTTAAAGGAATCTACGTCGAAACAAACTGACAAAGGAAAATTACTGTACTGTAATTCCACACCACACGCTGCCACGTGCAACCTCCCCCCTGGAAACTTAAGCCCGTATGAAAGACAAAACCCCATGGCACAAACTTTCCGCTTACGCAGTGCACTTTCGTCATACGAAAACCATGTGGGATGTGGTGCATAGCAAAAAGTCTAGTGAGTTGAATTTAAATATCCCCCCCCCCCCTCCCCCCCAAACAAAAGTTTTTCGTCCAACAAAACACTGTTCGTTGTTAGTCGGTTGGAAGCGAAACTTTAAACCCGAAACCGCTGAATAACTCTTCCTGTGTGCTTAAACAATTTCACGATTTATTCCGTCTGATTCTAAACTTTGACTTGGAAAAAAAAAAAAAAAACAACTATTAGGGAAATAATGTTGCGACTCTGATTTCCGGCCTCACTGTAGCGTATACGTAACCTTTTCTCTGTAACCTCTACTTACATGTGCTAAATTCGATTGTTTCGTTGGATCCTTCAGTGTCGGCAGATGGGCGCTGAATTGTCGACTCCGCGTCACCGATCTCGCCAGTTTGGCGAACTTCGACAGACCTAAAACTTTAGAGTAAATATCAAAAGGTTCTTAAATTAAACAAACATTGACACAAGACACGACACGACATTATAAGGTGGTTTGCTTTAGAGTAAGATATTTTTAAATGAAAATTCTCCTTGCTATTTAGACTTTGTGGTTATTTATCTGGCTTGTGCGATACACAAGCACAACGCATACATCAATCACACTCATGCAACATGACGACGAATAATTGTAAAACACAATGCAATACAATTGTGAACAATCAAATGCAAACAAATGGTAAAATCGAAAGAATCAACAACAAAAAAGGACGAGAAAGCAAAACATACACACAAATATACATATAGATATGTATTGGATTTTCATTTCGGGGTTTGCTGGAGATTACCTACCTCCCTTTGTATCCTCGCTGTCGATTGGCTGCTTCAGGGCTGTTATATCGCGAAACGTCAACAAAAACAGCACGACCAGGTCCCGTTCGTTTCGGATCGGTGCCACTTGTAATAACAGCCATAGTGGAGTCTCTGCAACAAAACAAAAAATGTGAAAACAACAACAACAGAAAGACAATGGCGGATAACAATGAAAGGATAATAAAAGTTTTTCTAGGCATATCCGGGACACGGGACATATTCTATTTAAACTTTGTTGATTTTTCTATTTTCTGTTTTCGCAGAGTTTCTGACCAGTTGAGCCGGAATATCCTTGTGAAGGGAAATGCTATTTTTTCTTTCCGCAATAAACTGTTGATTTAATTATGTGGGCACATGTTTGACGTGGGGTGGACTGTGGCGTCAACTGTTACTCAACGATAATATTCGCAATTGGTTAAAATATGGAAATGACACGTGATGGTGGTTATGGCGGAAATGTGATATCAAAGTTGGGTTTGAGGAGAGTTTTGGTCGAGTAGTATGGTGGGTTATTTGGATGAGCATTTCGATCTGTCCTAGCCTGGTGGACTCTTCCCGAGACTTTTTCCTCCAGTTTTGAATTGCGTCGCCCAAAGACTCTTCATCCCCCGTACGTGGCTTCAACTGACGACGAATAACTATAACCACGCTCCCAAATGTCTGGATTTGCGCAAATGGCTTCAGAGACTAAGAGATATTTTCATTTGGGGTCTGACAGCTCTGCATATGGCTACCACAAATCTTTTGAGCGGCTGTGACAGCCTCTCACGAGGTTCCGAGAGCTCTGTATATGCGTGCGCATTAGATATGTGAGGAGGTTATAACAGCTCTGTATGCGGGTCTGATGGCTAACTTCGGTGTCTTAAAATATTTTTTGTTAGTTACAACAGCTCTGTTAATGTGCTGTATCCATGTAACTGAAAGAATCACACCCTACTTTTGATTTTAGCAGCCGAAAAGGTAGCAGTCGATGTGCCTACATACAACAGAGGTGGCGCATTTAGTAGGGCTATCGCAGCTTTGTTTTCTGAGTGTACTCAAATAGTAAGGGGCGGCAATATAACTTCCTTTTTTTCCAAAAGGATTTTAAGAATCAGATTTTTTTTATAATGTAGCCAGCATGGTATGTGTCTTTGCAATGCCTGCCTGAATATTCGCCTTCAGGTATACCGTATGGTTGGAGGGGCTCTTCTATAAGCTGACTCGATTGGGCATTCAAAAACCTTTGCTATATATGATTTATGACATGCTTATGGGTAAGAAGTTCGCTGTCAAAGCTGGCAGGGTTTTTAAAATTAAAAACGGCTTACAACAGGGAGCAGTGAATTCTCCGGTCCTGTTTATTATTTACACAAGTGATCTGGTGGGTTCCCTCAGACAAGTTATAGCGTATGCGGACGATTTAGTGGCGTACAGGTCAGGACCAAAAATCGAGGTCATTAACGTCCTTCTGCAGCGTGACTTCGAGCAAATTAAGAGTTATTGCGATGATTGGAAGTTGAAAATCAATTTCCAAAAATCGGAAACAATGCTGTTCAGAACTACATTGGCTGGGGCCTCTGGGGATACCAGAAAAAAAATGGAGAAAATTAACAATTATTGGACAGCAGGGGCGACCATTGGCGGTGAAAAACGTGGTGAGGTATCTTGGCATCTGGCTCGACCAGTATCTGTACTTTGACAAACATATAGATGCTTGTCTCGCTGGGGCCCTCTTAGGCCAACGCTCTGACAAGGAGACTGTTTCGAAGCAGTCAACTTGATTCCAGGGTGAAGGTCATTTGCTACGTGGCCCTTATAAGGCCTATCATCGCTTATGGCTGTCGCATGTGGTTCAATATAGCGCCGTCCTATATGGAAAAGATTCGGGTGTTTGAGAGACAATGTTTAAGGGCCTGTGTAGGGTTGTTTAGAACTCCTGAATCTCAGTACAGAAAATATTTACTATCCCAACAGGACCCTATACAATGGGACTCGACTGAATAGGATTGACAATTTCCTTACTACACCAATTTCATGTACCACGAGAGTACGCTACGGTCTGGCCTTATCCCGCCTGAGGCATTCCTTCATGTAGACATGAAAGGGTTAGTCCAGACAAACGATGATGTGCCGGTATTGTACCTCAGCCACCGCGGCGCGAGGGATAAGCGGCTCATCCACGACGGGTACGCCGCCAATGCTCATCACGCAGAAAAATTGACCTTAACCGAGTGGAATTTTCGCTCGGTTAAAAAAAAATGTGTTGAAATCAACTAAGTCTCTGTAGAAAACAAATGAGTTATTATTGTTAAAAACTACCGTGTTAAAAAGGTTAAATACATGTTGTTAAAAATAACACACTAAATGTTTGTTATCAATTAAGTTGCTTCGTTAATATTAACCAACCAGTCTCGTTTTCCTGTTTGGTTAAATTCAAACAAGTATCTTGGTTAAGAAAAACCTACTAAATTTGGGGTTTTAACACATTGATTGGTTATTAATAACCGTGCTACTCATGTAAAATTAACCAAACGAATGTGTGTTAAAATCTAACAAGCTCTCTGTTAAAAACAACCAATAAACGTTGCTTAAATACAACCAATGACTTGTTTGTTTTTAACCCTTTTACTCGTGAGAATTTAACCAAGCGAATGTGTGTTAAAATCTAACAAGCTCTCTGTTGAAAACAACCAATAAACGTTGCTTAAATACAACCAATGACTTGTTTGTTTTTAACCCTTTTACTCGTGAGAATTTAACCAAGCGAATGTGTGTTAAAATCTAACAAGCTCTCTGTTGAAAACAACCAATAAACGTTGCTTAAATACAACCAATGACTTGTTTGTTTTTAACCCTTTTACTCGTGAGAATTTAACCAAGCGAATGTGTGTTAAAATCTAACAAGCTCTCTGTTGAAAACAACCAATAAACGTTGCTTAAATACAACCAATGACTTGTTTGTTTTTAACCCTTTTACTCGTGAGAATTTAACCAAGCGAATGTGTGTTAAAATCTAACAAGCTCTCTGTTGAAAACAACCAATAAACGTTGCTTAAATACAACCAATGACTTGTTTGTTTTTAACCCTTTTACTCGTGAGAATTTAACCAAGCGAATGTGTGTTAAAATCTAACAAGCTCTCTGTTGAAAACAACCAATAAACGTTGCTTAAATACAACCAATGACTTGTTTGTTTTTAACCCTTTTACTCGTGAGAATTTAACCAAGCGAATGTGTGTTAAAATCTAACAAGCTCTCTGTTGAAAACAACCAATAAACGTTGCTTAAATACAACCAATGACTTGTTTGTTTTTAACCCTTTTACTCGTGAGAATTTAACCAAGCGAATGTGTGTTAAAATCTAACAAGCTCTCTGTTGAAAACAACCAATAAACGTTGCTTAAATACAACCAATGACTTGTTTGTTTTTAACCCTTTTACTCGTGAGAATTTAACCAAGCGAATGTGTGTTAAAATCTAACAAGCTCTCTGTTGAAAACAACCAATAAACGTTGCTTAAATACAACCAATGACTTGTTTGTTTTTAACCCTTTTACTCGTGAGAATTTAACCAAGCGAATGTGTGTTAAAATCTAACAAGCTCTCTGTTGAAAACAACCAATAAACGTTGCTTAAATACAACCAATGACTTGTTTGTTTTTAACCCTTTTACTCGTGAGAATTTAACCAAGCGAATGTGTGTTAAAATCTAACAAGCTCTCTGTTGAAAACAACCAATAAACGTTGCTTAAATACAACCAATGACTTGTTTGTTTTTAACCCTTTTACTCGTGAGAATTTCCCAAAAATAAAGTAACATTCTGTTCAAAAAAAGAGAATTCTCCTCGATTTATTTTACATTCCATTTTTCCATAAAACAATTCTATAAAACATTTTCATCGAAATATGTACCTATCTGATATTTGTTATACGTAGAAATTGTGTATCTGTTAATTTTATCATTCAACTTGGTAAATTTCAACAAACACATACTGTTGTTTCTTAACAAGTTATACGCACACCACGAATTACGACGCTGCTTTTTCAAAACGCAGAAACCAGGGATGAAAAAATAATCGCAATTGTACTTTTATCGACACAGTTGATTTAAAGATATATACAAGTACGATTTGCCCAAATTCAGAACTTTGATGAATATATTCTACTTCTGAAAATACGTTCCGACATTCCTTCCGAATTTAGTACATTCACATTTCACGAACAAACTAAATTCTAAACAGGCTAATACAGCCTTAAAAACAAAGTTTTCTCTACTACTTTTTTGGCTTGCAATAGGAAAAAAAGAACACAGACAAAAATGGCCAAAGCAACAATTTTTTTTTTACATTTTTGTCTGATAAAATATGGCTTTTACTCTTAATTGTAGCTAGGCACTTGAAAACTAATTTAAGATAGGTATCTAATTGTAAGAAAATTTGCCAAAGGTACAAATTTAATGCAAAATAAATATTAGCTTTTTATTGAGTCCAATTGACATAATGGCCTTAACGCAATATTAATCTAATCTGTTTCTGTAGATATAATGAAGTAAAATTAAGTAATTTTTCACTCTGCGATTCAATCATTTTGAGAACCAAGCTAATGAAAAAAGCTACACTTTTGCACATGCTGAACAAAATGGTATAGTCTTTAGTTTAGCCCTTTACTTCAAAATTTGTAAGTACCAAACTCGTTTCGACCTATGCGTTGGTGAGAGATGATAATAATAAAACTTATATCGTTTTCCACGCGGCAAAAAGAAGCGTCCGGCAGAGTCCGGAATCAAAAAGATAGATTCTGAGATTTCATCTAATTGTGCTCTACAATATGGTATATATAGTCCTGCATTTATCACTTTATTTCAAAATTTGTTAGTACCAGACTTGTTTTGAACTATGCGTTTTGTGAGAGTTGATAATAACTAAACTCATAATGCAATTGGTACATACACATTTTAAAATAAAGATACAAACAGAAAATTATATATACCATCTTGTAAAGCACAGTTAGGAGAATTTGAAGAAACCAAGGAAGTATTGGTAACCAATCTCGACTTCCAGGAGCAGCCTTGAATAAATCGTCTTTTTCATTGCTGTGCTGCCTTTGCTAGGCCTTTGCGATCACAAATTATTCACGCACAATTGAACCCATTTCGGTACAGCACCTAAAAAATCAGTTTTGTCATCCCTGGTAGAAAATATGTGTGTGGCTGTTGATACAGATCATTCACGAACAATGGAAAACATTTGGGTACAATACCAAAAACTCGTTTTACATTCCTGGTAGGTAGAAATATGTGTGTGGCTGCAGATACAGTCAACTCGGTTAATATCTACAAACACAAGGCTTCTCGTTCATCTGTAAAACAGTGTGTCTCGGTTGATTTTAACACATACATCGTGTTATACGCATACGCATACTATCGCGAATTATGAACGACGCACGCTGCTCGCGACTAGTAATTGAGTCATTAAGTGTTGAACCTTTGTAGTGGCTGGTGGTGTGAAATCTGTGATAAGTGAAAATAAAAAAAACAAAAAAGACAAGGAAAAATAAAAAATTCATATTTATTGGTGAGTACATAATATTATTATCTTGTTTTCCTCTTGTTTAAAACAAATTATTGTCAATTTTGGTGGTTTTTATGTGAAAAAAGAAATAGAACTAAAGCAACGAATTTCAACGTAGTACTCGGTTAATAATTGCCGAGTTGAGAAACACTCGGTTAATATCAACCCTTTCAGTCTGGTATCGTGTTTTGACATGTTTTTTTCTTCTGGGATTCAGGTTCTTTATTAGCGAGTGCATTAACTATGTTGTTTTTCTCGAGTTTTAAACAATTTATTGTCAATTTTGGTGATATTCAAGTGAAAAAAAAATAGAACCAAAGCAAAGAATTTCAACCTAGTACTCGGTTAATAATTGCCGAGTTGAGAAACACTCGGTTAATATCAACCCTTTCAGTCTGGTATCGTGTTTTGACATGTTTTTTTCTTCTGGGATTCAGGTTCTTTATTAGCGAGTGCATTAACTATGTTGTTTTTCTCGAGTTTTAAACAATTTATTGTCAATTTTGGTGATATTCAAGTGAAAAAAAAATAGAACCAAAGCAAAGAATTTCAACCTAGTACTCGGTTAATAATTGCCGAGTTGAGAAACACTCGGTTAATATCAACCCTTTCAGTCTGGTATCGTGTTTTGACATGTTTTTTTCTTCTGGGATTCAGGTTCTTCATTAGCGAGTGCATTAGTTTTGTTTTTCTTGGGCTTTTTTTTTCTTTTACGGCGATGTTCGCAACTTTTCTGGGACGAACTATTTAAAATGATTTCTGTCTATGTTTTCATCATTTCGAATCGTTTGTCACCAATAAATGGCGAACATCGTCTTAAAACCAGGCATAGCCTTAGTTCTCAATGTTTCTGTCAGTAGTAATTTAGTAATTAAATGATCGTATTTTGATATGCACATGCTCATATTAACACGTGCTTCACAGTTATCTAAAATGGATGAAGAAGTGTCAACCTTACTAAAGGAGTGGGGCCTGGAAGCCTACGTAGACATTTTTAAAGGTTCGTTTATATACCAAAACGTAAATTTATACAATATTATTCGCATATAAGAAAGTTGTAATTTGCTTAAAGTATTTTTGCTACACATGTGTTTTGCATTTTTGATTTCGATTCCTTACGGCACGAAAATTCTTTTGCGCTTGAAAAGCTTTTTAGAAGCTTGTGTTTTTCACAGACGATTCTTTCTTATACGCGACTTTCTTATGCAAGGTGGTGCAAAATTAATCCTCCAATTTTGTTTTTGAATTACTTTTTTGCTAAATTAATTTGATTGACGTACGAAGCTATTTGCAAAAATTATAAAATCTTCCGAAAGGGTGATTAAATTTGCGCCATTTTGTATATCTGATAAAAACCTATACTTTGCAAGTGATTAACTACGTGACATTGGTTAATTTTCATTTATAACAGAAAATGCTATAACTTCAATGTCTTTGGCGCTGCTTGGTGCCAGAGAGATAAAGGAAATGATCCCAGTTATAGGGCATCGGGTTCTGTTTACACGGAATTTCGAAGAATGGCGGAAAGCTATGCACCCTAATGCGTCCACGACTTTGGTTGGTTCATATTATTTAACCATTTGAAATGGTAGAAATAAAGTCTTTTTATTTTTCAGACTTTTGAAACTTCAGAATTATCTCTTGCTACAAACACACAAGAACAAAACGACTGCCTTAATTTCTCTTTTAGTGAGATTCTGCCAAATTTCGCTGTTAGCGACAGAGGGGATGCACTAGATTCCCCTTCAAGCGTTGTTGCTGATGATCAATTCAGCGAAAGTTTAGATGTAAGTACAGGGTTTAAATCGGAAAGGTGATTAGTGTTGATTGATGGTCTCTGCTTTCAATTTGCGTTTCTTTATGCATTCAGAGATCAATCAGAATAAATTGACTTATCTATCAGTTTGAGTAAAAAACACTGCATTTATAATCAACTAAGAGAAGGTGATTATAATAGGTGATTGCCACTAATAGCTTTAGCCGATAGTACAAAGGGTTTTTTTTTCACTTATTTTATTAATTATTAATATATTTCACTAATTTTTTATATTTATATGCACATTAAAATATTTTGTTACTAGGAACTTAACAAGCTGCTCGAAAGCTCACTGGAAGGAACCGGTCTACTGTCGCTGGATAAAACTCGACCGCTGGATAACGTTGCTCGACTGCGATTGGTGCGTATTGTCTGCACCAACATTTTAAAGAAAAACCCGGAAAAAAATATCACAGCTCAAATTTATGGGCACTGGACAAATCAGATTGTTCATTTGTTCCCTACCGAGAATAGATCGGTATATTTTCACAACAAGCTGATAAATTCGAGTCGTGGGGTTGTAAACAGATTGGCTGGAAAATTGCCAGATCACATCCACAATCTAAAACGAAAATACCGGGAAAGTGGTGTTATCACTAAAAGGAAGCGTTCGTTTTCCGCTTCTGCGACGTCGTCACCTTCCTCCAGTCGAGTATCCTCTCCCGCATCAGTATCACATCCTATAAAGCGCCTAGCAACAGCTGCCAATTTCGAAGACTTCGAAGGACAATTCCAAGAAGATCTCCAATGGCTAAAAAATTCTAGCCATCCATGGGAAACAACCGAGGACAAATGGGAGAAAACGACCCATGCCCGACTTCACCATTTAAAGGATATGAGCATATCCGAGTATTTTGAGGAATATCCGGCCTTAAAAAAACCATTGGGATTTAAACTGGTAATATTTCATAGAAGTATAATTATATCAGAAATACATTATACATATATTTAGTCTTTAACGTGAACTACAGTTTCACAAGTAAAAGCTCTTATATTTATTAGTTCAGATTTTACTCATAGTTGTCACATAAATGCTTGCGTTATCTATGAGTTTCGATCTTTTCTTTTTATTTGGATATAGTTCAGGCTTTTCTTTACATATAATATTATGTAATTCTTCTTTTCTCTACAGCTGGTAAGGGATTTCGATAAAATATACAGCGACAACTGCAACGGACTGGTTGAAAATTTTCCAAAATTAAAAAAGGACATTTTCCAACTTGCTAGAAGCAAGGGAAAAGGAGTAAGAGGAAAGGATAAATACTTCGCTCACCTGCTGACTCGGGAAAATCGTAAGAAAACGTCATTTGTTAATAAATACATAACCTGCTAATCGAAATAAATCGAAGAATTTCCGATTCGATCGAATTTCAGAAAAAGCGTGGATATTTTAGCTTTACTAGATTGTTCCGAAAAATTTGTTTTTGTTTTGACCATTATGTTTTCTTTAGAAGAAAAAAACAAATCTGCATCATATTTTCTCTATATTTTTTAGCGCATTCTCTATATAGGTATAATTCTTCGAATCAGATTTGCACACATTTTGTGTAGAAAAATTAATTGGACGCATATGACTTATAATTGTTTTATTATTTTATATTTTCTCAGTTTCTGAAGAGATCAGCAACCTCGCGGCATTCCTGCTAATCCCTTCATTGTTGACCACATCAAACGTTAAGGTCAAAGGATCGAAGCAGAAAATTTGGCGACCCTCTAAGGCGGAAGCAAGGGATGGATTCATAACGAGAGTTGCAACGGATGCAGAGATAGATGCAGCAATTACCAGCAGGCGAGAAAAACTACAAGGTATTGGCCTTACATTACAGCCCTTCATTATAGTAGTAGGTAACTCAATCGATGCTATTGGGTCCTATTTTGTAGTTGTAGATGAAACTAAATATTTACTACCTACCATTTTAGAGGCAGTAGATGTTTGTTTCAAACTAATTTTTATTATTAATGCTGAATATCCGCCAGAGAGTAGATGTTCTTGGCTGTTTATTCAAAAAGCATTTTTTAAAATTAAGACAGAGTTCGATAAGGAATCTACCGCGGCCAATACCTTGTTGGGAGAGTTAGGTGTCAAGGAAAGTTAGAGTTTTCCCCTTCCAATTCATTTTCTTACAATGGTTGTTTGTTTCTTATGCAGATCCTACTTAAAGGATCTCAAAGTTCTAAGGCACCACTTTGATTTCAATCACAGTGACCATAACTTCACAACTTATAAATGTCGCGAAGGAGATTGTAAGCGATCGTTTCCAATTTTCAATTCCTTTAGAAGACACTTTAAAAAAAAACACGATTTTCAATGTTCAAATAATCCAACAAATTCTGAGAAGAATGCGGATATACTTAATGAAAGTGTTGTTGCAGAAAAACAATTAGAACAAACCAATAAAACTGAAAATACAGAAACCCTGTCACTTGATAAATCACTATCACTTTTTATAGCATCCCTTTATGCAAATGTGATCTTGCCTAGAAACGTAGTGCAAAAAGTGATTGATGGCTTAGCAGAATATTTCGGTTCATTAAGTTCAAATTTGCAGAACTGTGTAGACAATATATGTATTGAGCATTCTCTATCTAATGATGTTTCAAATCAATTAATGCAAGCACTTGTTCCTTCAATCACCTCCCCCTTAGAATGTTTCCGAACAGAACAAAAAAGAATTTCTTATTTCACAAAACAAAAATCATACATTGAGCCTAAGGGAATAATAATCGGCCAAAGGTTCGATTATGTCAAAAAAGGTGGAATAACACGTATGGAACCTATTCCGTGCCAAGAACATTTTATATCTTTAAGAGATATATTGCAAAGATTTTTCTCCCTCGAGAACGTACTTTCGGAAACTTTTGAATATATGGACAGTCTTCGAAATAAAGATGGAATGGAAAATTTTATTCAAGGTTCACATTGGAAAGAAAGACTTAAGCACCATTCAAATCGCATTGTGTTACCTCTATTTATGTACTTCGATGATTATGAAATCGGAAACGTTCTAGGAAGTCATGCTGGTGTTCACAAACTAGGAGCTGTGTACGTCTCAGTTCCATGTCTTCCACCTTGGCGCTCCTCAGTTCTGTCCAACATATTCCTTATTTTATTATTTCATTCATCCGACAGAGTATCTTTTGGTAATAATGTTATATTTCAACCAATTATTGATGAGTTTAATTTTTTAAGCGAAGTGGGCATAGAAATAGATATTCCATCTTTCAAGGGATCTTTATTTTTTGAACTAGCTCTGATTCTTGGTGACAATTTAGGAATACACTCTCTGATTGGGTTCGTAGAGAGCTTTTCAGCAAATTTTTCTTGTAGAGTGTGCAAAGTTACAAAAGATGTATTGAAAAAGCAACTTTACGAAGATACAACACTTCTTCGAACAATGGCAAGCTATGAAGCAGATCTGGCTTTAAATAATTTATCTTTAACCGGCATTAAGGAAAAGTGCGTTTTTCTGGGCATAAACAACTTCGACTTGTTTCAACAGGTGGGCGTCGATATTATGCATGATATGCTAGAGGGTGTTGCCAAATACATTTTGAGTTTTATACTTTCAGAGTATACCGAAAAAAACAAATTTTTTTCTTTAACAATTTTCAATGATAAGCTATTAGCTTTCTCATATGGCCCTGATACTAAAAACAAACCTTGCCCTATCGAAAGAGAACATCTTAGGCGGGGAAATGTGCGTTTATCTTCAGGAGAAACGCTTACTCTTTTGCGGTTTTTGGGTTTACTTATAGGTGACTTTGTGCCGAGGGGTAATATTATTTGGGAAATGTATATAAAATTAAGACAAATTGTTGACATACTTCTTAGTATAAATGTTTCTGTTGGAACAGAAGATTTCTTGCAAGTATTAATAGCTGAACTTAATGAACAATATACTACACTTACCGAGGACTGTCTTAAGCCAAAGTTCCACAATCTCATTCACTACCATACCGCTTTTAAAAAATACGGCCCATTAACATCTTTGTGGTCAATGAGGTTCGAAGCTAAGCATAGGCAATCCAAAATGTCGGCTAGATCATCATGTAACCGAATGAATATCACTTTAACCTTAGCAATGAAACATCAACTTCAACTTAATGAAATGTTTTTAAGGGGAAAACTTTCTAATCTACTTGACGTTGGACCCAAAAAATATGGCATGTTATTTGAACTTGATAATATACGATCACAGCTATCACTGGACCCTAATAAAACGTTGACTATGGTCAGTTGGGCGACCATGTCTTCTGTACATTATAAAAAGGGATCCGTCTTAGTAAAAAGTCTTAGTTCAGATTGTTATTTGTACGACTTTTTTGTATTGGAAAAAATATATTTGTATGACTCAAGTCAATTGATTTTTGTTGGTATAGTACTTAAAACTAAATGTTTCGATGAACACTACTATGCATATGAGGTAGAAGTTCCATTAATACCTCAACAAATTGTTATTCCACTTGAATTTTTTCTATCGCCAATTCCTAACACTTTAAATATTTTATCTAACTCCAAGCAGTACGTTATTTTAAGAAGTCCACTATAAATAAAAAATAGATTAAATTATAAATGTAAATGATTTCGCTTTAACACTGCAGATTTCATAAATATGCTAATTAAAATAATATTATGTAAATTAATTTATAAAAATACACAATTTTGCACATTTCTTTTTAAATGATGAAATTTATGACCCATATATTTTAAGTAAAATTAAGTTTTGCATTAAAATTAATAAAAACATGTAATAAACAGAAAACATATATTTTGTATTCAAAAATACATTACAAACGATATTATAATAAAAAATCTATGTACTTAATATGAAAAAGATTTTTTTTTTATTTTACGATAAAATTATCCCTTTTAGATGGTTCAATTTTCAGGTGCACTCAAGTTCAACCAAGTAAACTGGTAAATTGGTACCACATGGACTGGCTAATAAGAAGTAAGTAGTTTGGTTAAATTCAACCAAGTAGATGTGCTAATTCCAACCGAGTAAGTTACGTAAATTTAACTTTTAGTTGGTTAAATGCTACCAAGAAAGTTGGCTAATTTTAACCAATTGGAATTGTTAAATGCAACCAAGTAGGTTGGTTGGTATCAACAGAGTAACATGGTTAAATCCAACCAAGTAGGTTGGTTGGTAACAACAGAGTAACATGGTTAAATCCAACCAAGTAGGTTGGTTAGTAACAACAGAGTAGCATGGTTAAATCCAACCAAGTAGGTTGGTTAGTAACAACAGAGTAACATGGTTAAATCCAACCAAGTCGGTTGGTTAGTAACAACAGAGTAACATGGTTAAATCCAACCAAGTAGGTTGGTTAGTAACAACAGAGTAACATGGTTAAATCCAACCAAGTCGGTTGGTTAGTAACAACAGAGTAGCATGGTTAAATCCAACCAAGTCGGTTGGTTAGTAACAACAGAGTAACATGGTTAAATCCAACCAAGTCGGTTGGTTAGTAACAACAGAGTAGCATGGTTAAATCCAACCAAGTCGGTTGGTTAGTAACAACAGAGTAACATGGTTAAATCCAACCAAGTCGGTTGGTTAGTAACAACAGAGTAACATGGTTAAATCCAACCAAGTAGGTTGGTTACTAACAACAGAGTAACATGGTTAAATTCAACCAAGTCGGTTGGTTAGTAACAACAGAGTAACATGGTTAAATCCAACCAAGTCGGTTGGTTAGTAACAACAGAGTAACATGGTTAAATCCAACCAAGTCGGTTGGTTAGTAACAACAGAGTAACATGGTTAAATCCAACCAAGTCGGTTGGTTAGTAACAACAGAGTAACATGGTTGAATTCAACCATGTGTATTGGCTAATAACAACAGAGTAACTTGGTTGAATTCAGCCAAGTGGGTTGGCTAATAACAACAGATTGAATATGTTGAATTCTACCAAGTGAGTCGGCTAATAGCAACAGACTAAGTAGGTCAAATTCTAACAAGTTAGTTGGTTAAATACAACCAAGTAGGTTGGCTAATTTCAATCAAGTGAGTTGGATAATAACAACACAGTTACGTGGTTAAATTCAACCAAGTGGGTTCGCTTATAACAACAGAGTAACTTGGTTAAATTCAACCATGTGTATTAGCTAATAACAACAGAGTAACATGGTTTAATTCAACCATTGGGTTGGCTAATAACAACAGAGTAATTTGGTTAAATTATACCAAGTTAGTTTGTTATTTACGACCGAGCAAATTTGGAGGGGAAATTGATAAATCGGTTATTTTTAACAGAGTTTCGTTAAACAAGTTGACTCGGTTTATTTTAATCAACTAACTCTGTAGGAGCTATATTAACAGTATCACTTGGTAGTTTTTAACCGAAAGTCGGTTGTTTTTAAATAAGCGATTTTTCTGCGTGCAGGAGCTCCTCCGTTTTAGAACGGGACAGGGTCGATACGGTCAAGCAGTTCACCGAATTTTGGTGGCTTGATGAACAGGTGAGGGTGGATACGCTCTCCCGGGCCGTTGCGCTACTTACGTAGCATCCACCTTAGTTTTAAGCTAGATATTAAGTTAGGTAGGTCTAGGTTTAGAGTAGGGGGTCTTTGGGAGGGGCCGGGCTTGCCAACATGAAAAGTGCTTCCGATACTCGATCAACGCTTATGGCCTCGCTCCAGGCTCGGCGGCACGGATGATCCCGTGTTGGCTGGGATGGACGAATAAAAGTATTTGAATCAACTATCAAATCGACTGCTCTTCACTGTGTTGAAGTACGGGGTCTGGCAGCTGAAGACAAAATTGAAGTAATTCAAATTCAAACCAGAGTTTTAAAGATATTACTTAGACTAGCCAATACACAAAGCAACTTTGTGCGTGTAGAAACTGGAGCTATTCCATTATTATATGAAATTGGGAAAGGATCTTTTAATTTCTGGGTAAAGATTTTAAGTGCCACAGATGACCGCATTATAAAAAAGTGTTATAATGAAATTTTTAGAATTCGTCTTTTCGCTCAACGGCCAAACTGGGCACAACAATTTAAGGACCTTTTAATGAGAAATTTCACAGATGTAGGGGATCTGCAAAGCATTCTAGAGGACAAAAAAAAATGTTAATAGAAGAGGACTTCAGAAAAGCAACTGGCTCCACTTCCTGCTCTTATTATGCATCTTCGTTAGAAAACATACAAGAGCCAGAATATAAGCCGGCGCCATAAAAGCGTTCATCCATGAGGTCATAGCGCAAATAAGGTGTGCGAACAGTTATGCCCATAGGATCATCTTGCACGGAGATAGACACAATTTCGACCCAACGAACATTTGTACGATTTGTAACACGCAAGACGACGACAGTATTGAGCACTTCCTTCTAAGATGTCCTATCTTTAATGCAGTGAGAAATCATGATCTCTTTCGTAACAGATTGACTGACTTGAAAAGCGTGATGAATGTAGAAGACGAAAACAATGCAAATAATATTTATAAATATGTCGTTAACTCAGTCAAACTCAGGGCATTTATATTAAATGGATAAATAAATCCAGGTTTCATATTAAGTAAATCGATATTATATATATAGGGTTTTCCAATGAGAGAAATTACTGGAAAATTCGAGCACGTCGCTCAAGAACAACTGAGAATATTGCTGCTGTAGCCCAAAGTGTTGAAGAAAACCCAGGTTTGTCCATTCCTCGTCGTTCTTTGGAATTGGGCATGATTAATGATTTTTTATGGTCGGAGTTGGATGATATTGATCTGGACAACGTTTACTTTCAACAAGACGGCGCTACGTGCCACACAAGCAACGAAAGCATTGATCTTTTACGGGCAAAGTTTCCGGACCGTGTTATCTCTCGAAGAGGTGATCACAATTGGCCACCGAGATCTTGTGATTTAACACCTTGCGACTTCTCCCTTTGGGGCCACGTGAAAGATAAGGTCTACGCCAACAGCCCAGCGTCGATTCAAGACCTCAAAGATAAAATTCGTGAGGCTATCGAGGACATAGGGCAGCCACTTTGCAATTTGGTTATGGAAAATTTCACGAAAAGGATATGGTCCTGTATGCGTGCTCGTGGTGGCCATTTGGCTGATGTTGTTTTTCATTATTAACGGCATTCCTTCCTCTTTATTATGAAATAAGCATCCGATCATTTATCTCAAAAAATGGCATTTTTCTTTGAATACCAAAATAACACCTCTTATTGGAAAACCCTTTATTACTTCTATTGTTATCAAAAAAATGAATTAAAAAACTGAATATATACTTATAGATACTCTATTAATTAATTTGTATTATAAAAGAGTACTGATTTTGTGAAATTATAAAAAAAAAAAAAAACAGTTTGTAAAAGCAAAGCTTATAAACAAATAAAAATATCTATCTATCTAACAAACAACTGATCCGCTCCACCCACAAACACTGAGTGATGTCAAATTTTAACTCCCACTGGCACAACATCCAGTTGATGAAAGCTGTCTTAACTAACTTATCGCACTAATGCAATCTAATTATTTCCATTCATGGCTACAGTAGAACAGACCTTGTTACACCCCTAACCAAATTCGGGTACAATACCAAACTCATCGAATGGAATTAACAACGAGTACTCCTTCTCCTATCCATGTACGAGTACTTTAACATGCCGACCTTCAAGTGAACACCCGAACAACTCTTGCATAAACTACCCACCCCCCAACCTGTGTTATTGCCACCATCAATTTCAGTTGCAATGACAATTCTATTTTTGAAAACTCTGAGCCAAATGAAACACAATGTTCGGTGCCTCCTCAGCGACCTTCGTTGATGGAAAGTTTGGCTCCCCACCTCAAGGCTCTTTCGTTCAAAAATAGCACTCATCACTGGCAATGGCAACAGGACCACCGGCTGTTGCACAAATAATGTTGAACTGTTGTTGAAGCCTACCGAAACTGATGATGAGTGATGATCTATTGGGACAAGGGAATCTCCTCCACCCGGTGTTTGATTTGATGATGAAAGATGAATTTATGAATTGCACACGAAAACATCACCCCTAAGGCGTTTCTATGTACCCAGTCACGACTGTAACAACCAAATCCACACTGTCTGTGTATGTGCATGCTAACACGATAGGTTTGACGACCGCAAAATTGGCTGTTACCTACTTTTGGAGATTGTACGTCTCGCGGGGAACTTGCGTTCTGGCCATAATGGAACCACAAAACACTCATTTGTTTCTGTGCTATCCACCGAATTTTATATTGCCCCATTTTAACATGAGTGCAACGTGCAACACACGTTGCAACGACGATGTTGACTGTTGGCAAACTGCCAAAAACAATAGTAGTGTAACTGAGAGCACATACCAATTGGAAAGGCTTTCGATCCAGTTTGCCGTGCTCGTCCTCGTACGTGTTTGCTATTGCTCCCCATTGGCATATTTGAACTCTGTCACTGCCACACTGTGTATACCTATCATCGCTAACCGGCTTTAAGCGTTTGATGTATTTGTGGCATATCGAATGTGACAGGGCAAGGTGTGCCCCGGGGTGACGAGTCACGGCATCATCCCTTTTGCGGGGGGATTTCGAAATGTTTGGCAGTTTTTGTATTCGTTTGCTGTTCTTGGTTCATTAATCTTTCTGAATGGCCAGCGATGTTGTCCATCATTCGATTAAATTGGTAGTGAATGGGACAAGTATGAATTGAGTGCGGGTGTCAAATTGAATGTTTTCGTTTTTATGACAACAAGCGCTGTCCTTGAACTTTTCGGATCGATATCGATGTCGTGTAGCTGGAAGAACAAGAGCTGGGGTAACGGGGAGTTGGCACGCCGACAAGATGTGAGTTTTTAAAGACACCTGAGCAGAATAAGGGTTTCAAGATTGATGTGGTATCATCCATTGAGTGGAGTTAGTTGAAAGACTTATAGACCTGTCTTCTCTACAGAAATAAAGAAGGTAATTACAAAAATGTCCAATTATTAGAAGAAACCTAAGAAATAAAGCAAATATCTTGGAACTTCCGAGCCCGATGCAAGATTTCATATAAACAAATATTCATTGTTGATTTTCAAATAGTTTTTACTTTTGAAGAACGTTCCTTATTAAAAGAAGCGGACATATGGATAGGATTCGTATTTGTTCTTTATTAGCTTGATACCTTAAAAAACAAACAAATGTATTTTAATTTGTGAACATATTATTATCCTCAAGTTCACTTACATTTTTCACAATAAAAAAGAAACATTTCGAATATGTATCAGCAGCTGGGAATGACAGCGTCGGTAAGGAAGTGACGTTAAAAACTCTAAGTGCTGCCAACTGTCAATACATTTTTAGTGATCGCTTTAGGCAGAGCAAAGAAGAGTCGATAATCAAAAACGACAATCAAAAAAGTGACAGTCAACTATCACCTTAGCCGATTCCAGCCCAGGGCTTGTAACTTTCACAGAAATCCGAAACAGAAAGGGCTAAGCTTAACTTTGAATAGGACAAAGTTTTTATTTTTTATGTGGCAAGGCGCAAGACGAAAACTTGGGGCCAACTGAAGTGGTGGAGTAAAAGGTCCTCGTATCAACTATTCAATGGGCATTAGTGGCCTTGCTTAGGCTGCGATTGAGTGAGGAAAATAAATCTAAAACGTACCAAATCGTATGGCGGTATCCACGTAAGCTCTGAGCGATTACAGATTTCGTTATAGGCAGAGCGTCGTCGCTCAGAATCCAAGACAGTGATGCAAATCGACTTTTCTCAATTGTTCTTAAAACTAAAAAGAAATAGTACGCAAACGTACAAAATAGTGTAGATACACAACTTTTTTTAATGACGTAACACATAAATATTGCATCTAAGCAAAACAACATCATATTTTAATGAATCTAACGGCCATATTATTCACTCCGATTGTTAATTGGGTTTAAGCTAATTTTACACCCGACCATTTCCTTCGCATTTTTTAATCCAATCATCGGGTTAAAAAATAAATTTTATATTTAAAATAATCACTCAAAACATTAAGCCGTCTGGGTAAAGATGCTTTTAAACCCGGAGCTCAAACCGATTTGAGCTCGATTTAAAAATACGTACTGTCAAATTTCGCATAAATAACCATTATTATTTTGTTGTTTGTCACTTGGAAATCGATTTGATTTTCATTTCTATTCTGTTCATTTAGCCTCCAAAATGCCTCTTTTTTTAGCCGAAAATATTTCGGATAATCCGCGAAATAATTATCATTAATGGAAACCCGCTTGTGCATTCGATGTAATCGAAAACGAGAACCACGTCAGCTCTTCGATAAATTCGTTTTCTGACGACGAGCCATTAAAATTTCATCCACTTCCCAAATGAAATCCATTTTTTCTTGGCTTATGGCTACTTTTTATATTCTTTTTCACTTATTCCCTGGCTCCTGCAAATGAAGAAATGTCAATATTATGAAACGAGCTTATAAAACCAGAGTTAAAATACTAAAACTGGTCTCTGGAGTGGAGTCTAAATTTAATCGGATTAAATGCCGTAGAGTTTATAAAACTCAGTTTATGTTCGTGTTTAATGACTGAATATTTTAGACTTGGGTTTAATTTTGGGAGCGAAATAACTTATTTCAAAAATATATAAAATAGTACAAATAGTACTCAAAATTGAGAAGTGGTATTCGCGTACTCGTTAAAGTCCAATACTACTGAAATCAGTTCAATAGTAAGCCTTTCATCAACAGTGATCGAATAATGACAAAAATGGAAGTTCATTGCTCTGCGACTCTCCACAGAAGTTCGCCCAATAAACCTTTTTCTTAAGGCGCTCCCAAAGTAAATACTCCCTTCAAGAATTTGTAACTGGAGGTGACTTGCCAGAGAAGAAGTTATTTCCTAGAATCGGTCAAATGAATGTCCGAGTATGCGTGGTAATTAAAATCCAAGCATATAATTTGCCCCATTCCACCAAAAAGGAGACCCATCAAGGACACCAAAGAAAGCGAAGCAGGAATCGATTATCATTACTTGTTTAATCGTTTATGACAGCATTTTTGGAGAAAGGCTACACAGAGCTATGGTTAATTTTGCCATCCCAGCAAAAGTTGTTAACCATTAAGAAAGCTGACAACTTATCGAGATGGTAACGACATACCCAGAAGATAGCAGGCCTCCACCGCTGCGAGTATAGAAGCGGGTAAAAGTATTAAGGAAGGTAAGGTCAACTGTTTGCTGTCTCCAAAAACGAGCACCCAATGTCAACAAATGAAATAAAACGTCATAATAGACAGTAAACTCTATCACATCTAAAACCGACGTCCGATCGGAAATTAAACAAAGCTAAGATCTTGCTAATCGCGCGCCATTTGTTTGCCGTTTCTTTGGCCAGAGAAGAAAACTTTGTAGCAAGACGCTATCAACAAGACAATTTACAATCCCAGTCCCGCCTTAACGATCTGAAGTGTAGGCCCCTTAAAGCAAATTCCTCCTCCAAATTCGGTCCTATAAGAACAAAGCTAAGATCTTGCCAATCGCGCGCCGTTTGTTTGCCGTTTCTTTGGCCTGAGAATACAATTTTGTAGTAAGACGCTGTCAACAAGACAATGTACAATCCCAGTCCCGCCTTAACAATCTGAAGTGTAGGCCCCTTAGCAAATTCCTCCTCCAAATTCGGTCCTATAAGAACAAAGCTAAGATCTTGCCAATCGCGCGCCATTTGTTTGCCGTTTCTTTGGCCTGAGAAGAAAATTTTGTAGTAAGACGCGCGCCGTTTGTTTGCCGTTTCTTTGGCCTGAGAAGAAAATTTTGTAGTAAGACGCTGTCAACAAGACAATGTACAATCCCAGTCCCGCCTTAACGAGCTGAAGTGTAGGCCCCTTAAAGCAAATTCCTAGTCCAAATTCGGTCCTATAAGAACAAAGCTAAGATCTTGCCAATCGCGCGCCATTTGTTTGCCGTTTCTTTGGCCTGAGAAGAAAATTTTGTAGTAAGACGCGCGCCGTTTGTTTGCCGTTTCTTTGGCCTGAGAAGAAAATTTTGTAGTAAGACGCTGTCAACAAGACAATGTACAATCCCAGTCCCGCCTTAACGAGCTGAAGTGTAGGCCCCTTAAAGCAAATTCCTAGTCCAAATTCGGTCCTATAAGAACAAAGCTAAGATCTTGCCAATCGCGCGCCATTTGTTTGCCGTTTCTTTGGCCTGAGAAGAAAATTTTGTAGTAAGACGCGCGCCGTTTGTTTGCCGTTTCTTTGGCCTGAGAAGAAAATTTTGTAGTAAGACGCTGTCAACAAGACAATTTACAATCCCAGTCCCGCCTTAACGATCTGAAGTGTAGGCCCCTTAAAGCAAATTCCTCGTCCAAATTCAGTCCTATAAGAACAAAGCTAAGATCTTGCTAATCGCGCGCCGTTTGTTTGCCGTTTCTTTGGCCTGAGAAGAAAATTTTGTAGTAAGACGCTGTCAACAAGACAATTTACAATCCCAGTCCCGCCTTAACGATCTGAAGTGTAGGCCCCTTAAAGCAAATTCCTCGTCCAAATTCGGTCCTATAAGAACAAAGCTAAGATCTTGCCAATCGCGCGCCGTTTGTTTGCCGTTTCTTTGGCCTGAGAAGAAAATTTTGTAGTAAGACGCTGTCAACAAGACAATGTACAATCCCAGTCCCGCCTTAACAATCTGAAGTGTAGGCCCCTCAAAACAAATTCCTCGTACTAACTTCGGTCATCACCGAGTCAATAACTGTTCAGTTGTTATTTTTAACAACTAAGACATTTATAGCGAAGGAGTCTTTGATTCTGGCCAAAAAGCTTATAATGACGACCTTGTCTGGGTTAAAATCGAATTCTCGCAGTATAATAAAAGATCTCGCCTAAGGTGGTGCACAAAAATAGGGAGGGCCCTCTTATAAATGCGGAGGCTTCATAATTAAGCGACTCAAAAAGAAGAACAAGATTTCCAAAGGAGATTACGCAATCTCCTCCGCAAAGTCTCCGTGTGAAGGTAGCAAAATAAATCACAGGACATTCTGCTGGCACGTTCAGTACCCGCCATCATTTGAGAAAACGCTACCGCTTAATTGGTACACTAAGTCGAGTTAATTTTGTTTATATTGAAGTTTCCACTCACACATTTGTTGTGCAGGCAAATTTCCTCGAATAAAGTCTCCACAATTGAAATCGAATGCGCTTTCCAGCAAAGCATGATGAAAGTCGTCCTTCCATTCGGATTTCCGACCTTGAACTCAATGAAAGCCAATACATTTCCAAGCCCGCAGCGCCAATTTTACCAGGATTACTGCCAATTTATTGCCCCTCTCAGCATAAGAGACGCCTTCGAACCTCCTTATGGAGGAAAACCACAACCAAATCAAATCGCCATCATCATCATATTCAGTTAATTTCAACGAACTATATTTGGGGCAAACTTTGACACATGCACTCGCTCTCCCACATCGCAAGATAAATGTTTATCCCACGCAACTTTTATTGGTTCGCAAAACTTTCACCCGCCACACTCGGGATATCTTTCGAATGCTCGTCCTCCACACCCGATACGAGTCTCTCGCCAGACCAAGTGTCTGCACGAAATTTTCTCCAGTGTATTCACTGGGTCTCCCAATTTTCTTATTCGTCCTTCTACCTATTACGTCAGTCAAAAAGAAAAAGAAAAAAAAGAGCGTCATTTGAATATATAACACTTCTAATGCGACTTGATGTCTTTCGTGCAACGGAAAACGGAATTAATGAATACAATCTTCCTTTCACTAAGAACAAATCCCCACTCGAGGATATGCGAATCCTCTCGTCTTGCATTGACAGCAAATGGCATTCATTGTATTTTTATTCATCGTCTTCTTCTTCTTCTTGCCGCTCGCACTTGAATGGATATCCAGAAATATGGCATCAGTGTAGGTGAATATGCATTTGAAGGACCTTCCGGTATATTCTTTCCACTTGTTCCAAACACGTATGAAGTATCCCATCAAACAGAGACGGCAACAATAACACGTGACGCAACGTAAGTTCACTTTGTCAGCACACGATAGACTACAGTTCTTGCGTGAGAACGGGATAAGCGCAAGGACGATGAGATAGATGAAAATAACATTTCCCTGGGAAACCAAAAAACAAAAAAAAAATGAAGAAAGACTTCATTAGGAAGAGGCGTCTTTGACTTATCCCGGCACCGGGAGAGAACTGACAGCAAGCCAGCACTTTAGCCGTAAGATGTGCAGAGGAGGAGGTCTATTTTCGATTTCGGTATCAATTTGAAAGTGAAATTGCTCGCTGGGGAATCAGTTCATGAAACTACGGGACTAATAAAATGGGTTCAAGTAATGTTGAGGAATACATTAGACGAAGGTATGGTTTCGCCATGAATTACTTATGCACGGGTATTTGATGTCTATGAAGTACGAGTGTGTCCTTTTTCTTGGTACCTGGGGCAACCTGTCCGTATTTGGATAGAGCACAGCCACATTGCAAATCTGAAAGATAGTTATATTGGTTATAGAGAGAAGAACAATTGTTAATTGTGCCAACAACTACGTTTTAGCATACTTCAAACTACTAATCGCCACTCCACTATAAGAACTTACTTTGACATTTACAAGCTACAACTAGGAAGGTACTGCGCCTAGGAGGTACTTTTCTTACAGGCCTAGATGTCCGACAAAGGCTGTGCGAATGTGGATCAATTGCAAACTGTAAAGCGTTAGGACATACTGGACTACAATTCAGATAGTCCTAAAGGGTGCGAGATGAACGATTTAAAACAGACCAGGCACTTAGAGTCGAAAGGTTATGCAGGCAAATAAATTATACCCATTACTACGACCTCATACAAACCCCTATTGAAGAAGCGAAAGAAGCTGAGCAACTCCTTTTGTAAGGTAACTTAACCTCAACAATCTCTTTCCAACCGAGTGGTACAACAGGGGACTAGAGTGCACTTTGGATTCTCACTGCAAAACTTCAAAAAGAAGCCTCGTAACTAAATGACCGTCGACAAAATCTTTGGTTGGGTATGTCTATGAACACTAAAAAACTGCGTGAACCCGAAGAACCTGGCTTACCCTTGAATGAACGATGCCGGCGTGTCTGATTCGATGCCAACGTCTCAAAATTTGTAAAGTAAGTGTAGAAGCTTTCAATGGGTACTCGTATTAAATTGATGCCAGAGTGTGACAGTGACAGTGACAGTGACAGCCGAGTATTCGCATTCAGTGCGAATGAATTCAAAGAGGTTTGGGTGGGTTACACTCACGAGTGCACGGAGAGCAGAAAGTGTTTGCTAATGACTTGCAAGGTCCTCGTAGAAGAAGCGTCTCCCGAACGTCTCCTTGTAGTTCGTACATACACGATCTTTTTTTTCGAAAAGAAAAAAGCTCTTTTACTGCTCGTTATGACATGAAGCGCTACTCTGCTATTCATTGGGGGGAATTTTTCTTCAGTTTTCACTGAACACTATTCTACTATTCATTCGAATTGAATGAATAGTAGGACATCGTTAATGTCGGTAACGTCGGTAATGCTGCGCGGTATTCTCTCATTCACATTCAATACAATTCAGACCCGCATGTCAAATGTTGTGGATGTGAAATTAAATGGATCGTCTGTGTGGTTGGTGGTTGATAAAATGTAAGTAAAAACTAATTTATTGCTTGATTATTTGTTTGTAAATAAAGACTATTAATGTTAAGGGACAGCGAGCTGTCACTGGTGCGTTTGCAAGTATTAGTACAGAAGCGGCAAAAATGGGTTTAGTGGTGAATGAGGGTAAAACAAAAAATATGCTGTCAACAAGAAGGGACACACAACACCGACGAATCGGACAGAACGTCACGATAGACAGCTATAACTTTGAGGTAGTTATGGACTTTGTCTACCTCGGCTCCGCTATAAACTCTGACAATGAAATCACATCAGAAATCAAGCGAAGAATCACACTTGCCAACCGCTGTTTCTTTGGCCTAAGACGGCAATTGATTAGTAAGGCCTTGTCAAGAAGCACTAAGGAGATTCTATATAAGACCCTCATCATCCCTGTCCTGCTCTATGGCGCAGAAGCATGGACCCTAGCAAAGACGGATGAGGATCTTCTTAGTCGCTTCGAACGCAAAATTCTTCGAGTGATTTTTGGTCCCGTTTGCGTTGACGGGCTTTGGAGGAGAACATTTAACAGCGAACTCTACGAGCTGTACAGCGACATCGACCTGGTCAGAAAAGTACGCATTAGTCGTGTAAGATGGTTAGGACATGTAGAGCGAATGGACACCAACGCTCCGGCCCGAAGAGTCTTCGATTCCAACCCGGAGGGACAACGCAGTAGAGGAAGACGTCGCCTTAGGTGGCGCGCGCAAGTGGAAGGGGACCTCAACCAACTTGGAGTGCGCAACTGGAGGCAGTTAGCCAAAGATCGCGCTAACTGGAGAGGCGTATTGGTTGAGGCCCAGGTCCACCCCGGACTGTAGCGCCACCTTAAGTAAGTAATTTTAAGGGACAGAACAACAAATAGAGACCAGTTTACTGGTTTAATTTCTGTTTGAAAGTTGAAAAAAAAGCCCAATACTATCCATACCTGTTCCTTTACATTTTTTGTTATAATAATTTATCCATCCTTCATCAATTTGAATACATTAATTTCAACTTGCAAAAAACAAACTTCTTATGATTTTCACATGAACAGCTGTTAACTTGAATGTCAAATTGGTTTGGACATTCATTTTCACCTGATGGTGAAAAGGAATTGAATCTACGATTCAATAGGACTGAAGGTCCATACCATCACACGATTAAAGGAAGAGAAACCCGCAGAAGGGGCGGTTTTTTTTTTATAAATTTTGAGGAAAAGGCTGAGTGCCTTGTTGAAATGGGTGGCTGAAATAGTTAACTAAGCTACTCATGAAGATTGCGAATCATATGAAAGTCTAAGATTGAAAGGCAAAAGGCCTCAGCACCAGGGCTTCAAAAGCCTGTTTGTGGGTCGTGATTTGCAAGTTTTAATAAATTTGAGCCCTTACAAATAATTGTACAAAACCACTCGATTTCAATTAAATTAAATCAAAATAAAATACTTAAGCTGTACCGTCGCCGCTTAAAACCTTTGCGCTTAATCTAGATGATAGGTAAGAGAAATCTTACGCTAGAGAAATTATTTTTCTCAGTTCCCCCATTGCAATCTTGCCCTCACATTTCGCGATGTGCCTGGGCCCCAACAGGTAGCTTTTCAGATGATAGATGTCCAAAACTAGCAACAAAGCTCACAAATTACGACTTCGAGAGCTTCATCCAGTTCGTTCTCCATAAATCCAATGAAATGTGACGATAATGACGACCAGCAAATAACTTATGTTCATCGAAATGTCAAAAACGATGTGTTCATACGTGATCTGCCTTATGGTATTTAATAAGCTTTGATGGTGCGAGTTTCGGCCATTTTGGCTCCTATAAATATCGTTAGAAACAATTTTGTTGCAATTTCCTATCACGCCTAGATTAGTTCCCGTTGAGTCTTTGGGTCCACCCCTGAGGGACAACGAAGCAGAGGAAGACGCCATTTTAGGTGGCACGCATACGCGACCTCAACCAACTTGGTGTGCGTAACTGGAGGCAGCTAGCTAAGGACCGAGCTGGATGGAGGGGCTTGTTGGTTGAGGCCTTGGTCCATCCCGGACAACAAATTTCAAACTCAACCTTTCAAGTCACCTTCTCAAATAGCGCTCTCATTTTGCATAATTTTGGAAAAAACAATACAAGTTCATTCATAGATGAAGCTGCAACTAATCCTGAAATATAGTGTCTTGAACAAAAAATGTAGTATGAGAGGTGCCACGCCTTTTTCAAATCCCGTCCACATATTTTGAAGTGCTTTACCCAAACACCGCCCATCAAACACCGTTTTCAAATTTAAGTTCAAATAAATTTCACAATAATGTCCAGAGTTCTAATTGTTATTTTTGTATTTTTGAAGATGCCACGCCCCTTACCCGAACATAAAAAAAAAGTGTATAACTGAAGAACTTTATTCATGAAAAGATATCGAAATTCATATAATCTGTTAACAGGTATACTAAGACCCAATTTTCCAATTGAATTTGGAAAAATGGCCGCTAAACACCTTTTTCTTATCTATTTCCGACATCAAAGAACCAACCAGTTTTTCTGACGGAAATAGTGGCTATACAAGATGCAGCTTGACGACTTGCCTTGCACCCGATAGACGGAATAGCTATCGACAGTCAGGCGGACAGAAAGACCTTGAATACGTCAACAACCAGGTAGAAGATGGTCAAATACGGACTAAACGAGACTTTAGATAGATGTCCTGGTACCCTGTGGTAGGTCTTAGGGAACAATAACGAACAAGGCTACCGTAAGCCTGTTAAGGCGAGGGTCTCCATATAACTGGCACCACTTGCCCCATTGTAATCAATAAACTTGTTCCGTCTCAAAGAGGCCTTACGCCTTAAAGGTCTAAACTTGATGCCAAAATAACAAAAACGGGACACTGCTTGACAGGTAAGCACGCATGCAGAATGGAAGCATCATACAGAGATTTTTGGACGAGCTTTAGGGAAGAGGCATATAAAGAAAATACGGTCCAACTTTGCTCCTATCCAGCTCCTGTCACTTTGTGGAAGGCGAACTAAGTCTTGAACTGACGTTTTCCTCCAAAGACACTCCGCCACCTGGCGGTGTTGACTGTGTCAATAACCTCCACCTTGGACCATCGATTTACATCAGCAACATCGCTACACGGTCTGAGTCAACTAAACGCAGCATCGTTACGTAGGAACCTTTATCTACCCAGTCGATGACATGACATGGTATCACAATGGATCTACAACTGCGGTCTAAGTGTGGCTTCCCAAATATCCAGAGCCACCTATAACCTAATCCCAGATAACCCTAAAGGCAAGACCCCATAGAAGCCTTTTACCCTCATCAGGAGCAGTGCAAAAACAAAAACAAAAACTGTTCCAAGAATCAGGGGTGTCATCTCTAGCTGTTAGCCTTTCCACCAGCCTAACCAAAACTACAGCTTCCCTATTATTGGACTCTGGACAGATGGGGAAACATGAACAAGAGGAGAGTTGAAGACGTTTAGTCGTTTATTCTGAAGGCATCAAGCTGGCATTTCCGCAAAAACCCAAATTCCAACTGAGGGTTTTTTCCACTGCGCCACCTCTCGCGAAAGCCTGACAAACATCCGAGAGTATAGCTGTGTTGAAAGAGCTTCGCAATTAGCCGTTTGAAATCGGCATAAAAATTGAAGATCCTTTCCATTCGTTCCAAAAATGAAACTCACACAAAACGAATGGTTGTGAGAAGCTAGGCCTTGGGTCCCTCGGACCTGTTGCGCCAACTAATTATTATTATTATTAATTATTATTAATTATTATTCAGCTGACATTTACCCTCAAACGTTTGGATGGAGGGTCATATGAGTTCTGCGGGTCCCTTCCAATATTTTGTGCAACCAAAGGTGTCAATGCCAACAATCCACATCCAGCTTTCTATTCCATAGCAACCTTTATTCACAACAGCCATCTCTGATGGTCCCAAATGTGAATTCTACTAAATAATAGGAATAGGAATTCAGGCTAAGAAAACTTATTGTGCGAGTAGGTTAGAAGTTTGACCGACTAATTCGTTCAAAGACCCAAACGCATTGGCTCCAATTTTAATCTTAAAAGTCCAAATGTCTCTTCAAATCGTTGCCAGGATAAAAATAAGGAAGCGCAGCTGTTCCTTTCTCAAATCACAAACAAAAATCCAGTTTGACACAACCGTATACAGAAACCGTATAAAAAACCAAAGCTCCTGTACCATCTTGGCCCCATTTGGAATATTCCTTCGCAAAGGTTCATAGCCAAAGTTGATTCAAAAATAACATGACTACGATTTTAGGTCAGTACACAGTGAGACTGTACATTCGTAGGAGTAACGTACAATATTATCGACCTCAATTACCCAACAATTCGTCCTTCCTAGTGTAATAGCACAAAGCGAAATCGTTTACCCCAAATCAAGGCTCTTCCAATCCCATTCCAATAGCGTATGGTTTCCAAGTCGATTGGGGATTTTCCACTTCAGCAACCCTTAATGAATCTCGTCTACCCCATTGTGCCTTCATCAATTTATTTGCCACAATATCGCCGGCAATTCAAGGGACATCTTACAGTTTGTTGCTCTTCAGCCTGATCCCCGTGGGTGCCGTTCAGAATTCCTTCTTCCGCTCCGTCTTATTGTGGTTCCATTAATCGCCTTTTCCCCGGACTGGCCCGTTGTGACTTTAAGTTTTATTTTTGGGTTTCATTTTGTAGGACCATTTCCGGTGAATCGTCCCCCTGCTGTCGGCACATTTGGGCAAATCCTTTTGTTATCCGTGGAAGTACACCAACAACTTTGCCATAAGCCGCATGAAGTACAACACGAAACAAGCTAGAGTAGAATGTAGCCATGGCCTAAGGTAGAATACCTTCGACCACCCGTGTGTTTCTGTTTACCGCCGCAAGTCAACGAGGACAATAACTCTTGTTTGTGTCCTTAAATGAACTAAAAAAAAACCCACCTGCAGAAAGAACGAAATTTACTTGTGTACCAGATTTGAAGGATTCATTTCACCCTACTGCACTAAAATTTAATATTGAAAGTCCCGCCATATCCTTGTGAGAGAGGATGGAGGAATATATTTATTCCATGAAATCACTGCTCAATCACATATCCGCCACCTGGACGACCGCGTTCAATCGACCGTCGGGAATAATAGATATCGGATACTTTTGCTGTCATCTCATCTGGGAGAAACTAGGCCCCGCAGGCCATTATCCTTGCAGAATGCAATATTCTCCGTCAATTCATGTCGTATTGCATCCATCTCATAAAATCTAATATCCCATGGCATTTGGTACTTGATCCAAAAGAGGAGATTAGATGGAGGCAAATGTTATTATCCGGCATTAAGTTGACACGTATATTGTGCATATGTGTATACAGAAAAAAAAAATAAAAATATTTCTATAGTCCTTTGGGGTGCGGGGGAATTCTATTTCAGTTCGCTTCACAGCACGTTTCTCTCTGGCATAATAATAAAACGGAATTCCTAATCCACATCGGGTTTTGATTGGGGAAGTTTGTTGTCCGAAGTTTGATTTAATGACGTCGATGTTGGTAACGAGAGTTTGCAATCCAACAGACGGAGTTAGGTGGCAAGTGACTGAATTAATCTAGGAGTGATGTAAAAGGCGACACATATTTTCCTGCCTGTCAATCGTCGGAGAAATCTGGCAATCTGCTGTCGAATAGTCCATTCAACGTGACCGACCAGTCAATATTTACATCCTTCAGACGAACAAAAAGTGTGGTAGTCCCATTTTCTGAATCCAACAGAGCGACTGAAGCTCATGATCTACTTTTTGGTCTATCTTATCAAGACACTAGTAAATATAAGAAGCATGGATAGTTAAAACACTTGTTCCGATGATTGAAACCTTGGCAGTGGGTACCCCATACCGAAGAAGGTACTCTTAACTGGGGCAACTTCAGAAAAATAAGCGCATAAAAGGTTTTCGGCTACAAATGTGAACGCTTTAAAATTTTTGGAAAACGACCTTACTATAGTCGAAGCTCACAACGACCAAAAAAGGTATATTGTGTAAAAAGATGGACGAACAACGGCGACGCCAAAATACCCCATGAGAATGGTAAACAGATAGGATGACAGAGGCTTTTGCCCTTATCATTAAGCCTTTCTTAGACTTTACAACTAACTACACACATGACAGTATCGCACCTTGCCCAACCTAACTGTAGGTTAGGTTAGGTGGCTCTCTTGGGCAGCCCAGAGTAGTAGATCTCTGTATTCATAAGGTACTCTCCAAACAGCACACTAATCCCATTGGGCAAATGAAAAAAAGTGATGGTACATATACCGAAAACGGGCTACAGACGCTTCAGCTCCTAGCCGATAAACATTTCCCAGATTCCACAATAATTTCAGAATCAGAAGAAAACCCTCCCCAGCGGGTTTTAAAAAGCCAGCTCAGAGACGACTGGAACAGGTCTAAGGAAATCTTCCATGAAGGCAAAATAATTTGAGCAATCCAATTATTTCAACCCTTCAAAGCCCCCGGAGAAGATGGAATATTCCCAGCTCTTCTACAAATGGGCATCTTGCAATTGCTACCCGTTTTAATAAACCTTTTTAGGGCTAGCTACGCATGGGTATGTATACCAAAAAAGTGGAAGGAGGTAGCTGTCAAATATATACCCAAGGTAAGTCGCAGACCGTCCGAACTACCAAAGTCATATAGACCAATCAGCGTCACTTCCTTCTTCCCTTAAAACTATGGAAAAAATCCATGATAGTCATATCTGAGACGGGGCACTTCAACTGAACCCGCTTTACAAATGCCAATACCTATCAACCTGGAAAATCAACCACGTATGCTTTGCAAAATCTCTCCTCGACATGGAAGGAACATTCGACAACACAGAATTCTCCCAAATATACAGAGGTTTTCATAACATGGGAGTCGACGACTAAAAATGTGAATGGATGAAATGTATGCTGGAGGAGAAAATAATAAAAACCTCACTAGGAAATGTGTTAGCTAGGAAATGATGCCCCCAGAGAGGAGTACTCTCACCGGTACCCATCGTATTAAATGAACTACTGATCGTTCTCAGCACTGACGGCTTCTATGTCCAAGGCTATATGCAGACGACTTAGCTATCCCAATCACAGGTAGATACGAAGACGCGATCTCGGATCGCCTCCAGAGTGTTATTAATCTTGTTGCTGAATGGTGCACAAAAGTTGGCCTCAAAGTCAATCCCAAAAAAAACACCTTAGTTGCATTCACTAAAAGGAGAAGCACTAAAAGCTAGATAGACTCAGAACAGCTAATCTCTTCGGCGAAACAAGAGAGTTCTCAAAGGAAGTTAAGTATCTAGGAATCACACTAGATGAAAAACTTACATGGAACTCTTTAAATTAAGACTAACGACAAATCCAGGGCCTCATTATGGACCAGCAAAAGTCTCTTCGGGAAAAACTGGGGACTTAACCCCAAAATGACACAGCAATAACGAGACCTATTATCACGTATGCAGCCGCCGACTAGCAATTTTCATTGCGCCGACAGCTTCACTTGTAGTCATTCTAAACTTCTCACCAATTCATCTAGAACTCATGAAAGAAGCAATGCGGAAGCGTCTTCTCTGATAAAATAAATCTCAGTCTTTCTCTTCCGTCTTCCAAATTACTTTAGCGTCTAGCAGGCAGAAGCAAATCGTCGGCGAAAAAGTGGCGGAGCAGGTTTGACCAAAGCTGCATTTGAAACAATCTAATATCCGGAACTCTCTTAACAGATTGCATATGAACACAATAACATGGGTGTCACCGCTGGAGACTGGACAATGACAGAGAAGCATGCAACTAAACTTGGTGTCCCTTCAAGGGTTTGTAGGCTTTCTCTTAGAAAAGTAAACTTAATCTTTCTAATATTGTATCGTAGCTGAGGGAAATATAAAACCGTCAGAACAAATAAAGAGACAAGAGCATTATAGTGGAAAAATGTTATAAAAAAAAACACTTTTATTCACTCGCTCTCATTAACCTGCTCTTGCTCACACAACCTTCTCAGTTGGTTCCTGCTGAAAGACTGACTTTCGTCATACAGTTCTCAGAACCTTCTCGGTCTTTCGTTAAGTTTATATATTCGCTCAGTACATTGACTGCAGCTCGATACAAATACTGACAAAAAGGAGCGTACTTCACTTTATTGGGAAGCTCAAATTGGTTCGACGAACAGGGATGAAGAAGTGCATAATCCCGATGGTATCACAACATGGCTAGTACTGGCCTTAGTCTGCTGATGTAAGAATTTAATTTGAATTTGGTGGGGGCAATACTCCCATATATTTGGCTAAATACAAGCTAAAACTATCATTTAGGCTTAAATTAACAACTTAAAAGTAAGGAACTTAAGACTAAGACATGTAATGCCTTAAAACTGAGACTTAAAGATGAGGAGAATGATGAAGGAGATCGAGTTTGAGGTGGGCAGTGCTGCGGTTGAAATAAAAAACTGAAAGGTTAGAATTAACCTTTCGCAGCATACGGGAGATGGGTTCAAGGGAGCCATATGAGGTACGATGGTTTGATGGGTAAAAGAGCCGAGGGAAACGTAAATTACGGGGGTTTGTGTTAAAGAAAACAGAATTGGAAAGAGACGTGCAATCGACGAAGCCTGAGAGAAGACGACAAATGAAAAGAAAGTCTGCAGCGTCTTTGCGTTCCTCAAGGGTATTCAGGTTAATGAGTTAACGCCGGTCTATGTAGGGTGGTAATATTAAAGGATCATCCCAAGGCAGACCTCGAAGGGCAAATCGAAGAAAGCGACGTTGGACGTTCTCAATTCTGTTTGAATGAACTCGATGAAAGGGAGACCATACTTGACTAGCGTATTCAAGGAGGGGGCGAACTAAGGTGATATAGAGAGATCTAGTCACGTAGGGATGGTCTTTAGACCATCGTTTAGCATAGCCGAGTGAGGAGTTGGCCTTACAAATTATTTCGTCAATATGCGAACTAAGCTCCCTGTCATACAATATGCCAAGGTCGCGAAGAGACTGAACGAGAGAAATTGGTTGACCGTGGAGAAGGTAATGTCGGTGAGCGGACTTGTTGCGCTTTCATGATGGAGTAATGGATTGGCATTTGGTGATGTTGAGCTCTTAGCAATTTTTGAGGCATCAGGTCGAAAAACGATCAAGGTCTTGTTGAATGAGACAGGAGTCTTGAGGTGAAGAGATGTTTTTGAAGAATTTAGTATCATCCGCGTAGAGAGAGAGAGAGCGACGAGTGTGTGATGACTTTCTCGAGATCATTTACAGTTAGGATAAAGAGAAGGGGACCCAAATGGCTGCCTTGTGGGACACCAGATGTTGCTAAGAAGGGGGACGAAAGTACTGACCTAAAGCGGACGCTATAATACCGGTTTTCAAGGTAGGAAGATATCCACTTTATCAATATAGGTTAAAAGCCAAGGGCTGACAATTTGAAGAGGATTAATTGATGTGATATCTTATCAAAGGCCTTACTGAAGTCAGTTGCGATGACGTCGACTTCGTTGCCACTCTCTAAGGCTGAGAGAGCAAAGGATACAAATTCGACGAGATCTACCTTTCAGGAAACCATGTTGGTGGGGTGAAATAAGGGACTTGCTCCGAAAGTTTAAGACTTCGTATAAAATACTTTCAAAGAGTTTGGGGATGTGCGAGAGTTTCGCAATTGGGCGGTAATTAGTAACTTAATTTTTTGATCCTTTTTTTGTGTATCGGGGTAATGAAGGAGGTCTTCCAAATCTGGGGAAATTCTCCATTTTATAGAGAAAGATGAAAGAGATCAGAGAGTGGGAGCGACAGATTGGAAGAACACTTCTTAAGAAAAATGGCTGGAAGGCCATCTGGTCCGGGTAAGAATTCATCAGTAAGCTTTTGCAACTTATTTTCAATAAGGGAAGGGTCAACAGTTTAAGAGACAAAGGGACCGATGGAAAAGTTAGATAGGAAGCTAAAATAAGAGGGATCCGGTGCGAAGGCAAGCAAATGATTGCTTAAGAAATAAGAGAGAGAAGGGTAGCCGTCGGATATTTTTTATAGTTTACTAATTGGAAAAAGGACTTAGGGTCATTTATTAGGTTGGCATGTGCATCATTTAGAGGGAGTTATAAAGCTGGGCAAAATTAAGATAAATACGAGATAGTTAGAATAGTCGGAAGAAGAACATGTTCGTGGAAAAACTGCCCATAGGCCATAGCTTGTTTCTTTTGTTACGTAAGGAACGAAGTCTTCGATTATACCACGGGGGGGAATTGGATGAAGTTCTATGTCGAGAAAAGGGAACATAGAGAGAAATTGAGGTAAATAGCCCTCTATAAAACATAGAAAGAGCATCATTTAAAGATAGACTGGTAAAATCGAAAGATCATATACTCAGATAGGCATTTTTGGAAGTTAGCTTTGTGAAAGTCGTAAGAGGAGATGACTGCGGAAGAACTGGACTGGAGTGGAGAGTTATGGAAAAAGGAAAGAAGAAGAGGGGGATGAAGGTTATCAATAGTAGATAGAGAAAGGGTACAAGGCGAGACTGAGTAGTTAATGGAGTCAGTTGTGAAAATTAGGTCTAATTGCCTACCAATGTAGTTTGATACTCCGCTAACTTGGCATAGACTAGAGTCTGTCAGGCTATCTAAGAAAATGACAGCCAGTCGGACCTCCGACTGCAAAATACCCGAATATTTATTTCTTATTTTAAATGATGGGGGTGGAAAATACTTCTTAAAAGGAACACTTCGCAAAGCGCAAGGACATAAAACAAGCAAACACACAACTATGTGTGGTCCTCTACGGTTGACCATTCATTTAACTTGGATCTTAAGCTCCTAATGCGTAGCTATTTTCACCACAAATGGGTGGTAATTGCAACCACATCTACCCCCAAACTTAAGTATAACCCATTAATGCCGAACAACAAGGTGTTTGTTCATCTGTGTGACATGTAAGAGCAAAGGTCAGTCCAATTACATAAATGTTTATACACCCCATCCGCATGGATCAAGAACGAGTGCAAAACCGCACAAACATTAAGGTCAAACATTGACTTCTGGTCTGCCCAAATGCCAAGAAGTTATCCCCAGCACACTTTAATATGAAACAGCAATTGGAGAGACACAATATCTGTTAAATGGGCAGGACGGTTACCACCCGCCATGATCGATGGAATAATGTTAAACACTTTGCTTATCATGTTTCTTTTCCTAATTGCTGACAGAGACACAGAAAATCAACGCCTTCCGGGAAGAGTAATTATGATGAGCAGGACAAGGAGATGGCGATGGATTAATGACTTGTGGGGGAATTAATTATCACCCCATTATCGAGTGGTATTACTCAAATTCAATACAACGAAGCAGATACACTTTACAGCTAGCATAAAGGGGAATGGATATTGAAGCCTTACGAGATAGGGCCTATAATAAATTGTAAATTGTTGCTTAAACTCACTGTTCTTTTTGTATAATAAAATTTCAAATTGATCCTGTTGCTGATTCTCCAGGGTGTATTCCAGACGTGCTACCGTCTCTTTGTCTGTCAGCTCACCATACATGAAGCCGCATCTGCAAAGGGAAAAAAGAAAAAAATAACAAATTAAAGCCGTTTAATTGAAGGAGGCTTGGGGTAGATTAAATATTATACTTTGGGGAATTTAATTTACATATTTGTGGGATTGGGTCGAAGCGGGAGGCGACACCCTACACCAGGATGGGGAAAAAAAACCTTGCATTTTTGTTCAACTTGTATAAAGTGGTGTCAATAATTGTTCGGGTTTATTTTACTTGCGGAACGTGGTAATGGTAGATATTTTAGTCACACTGGTTTGGATTTAGTCCTGTCAAATGGAAGAGGGCAACTGATACTTGCGGTGGAAATGAGTGCCTATTTTAGGCAGTTTAAAAAAAAAAAAAAAACTGATGGTAACTTTGTAACCTTTCTGTGTCAGAATGGCCTGTATTTAAACTGAAGGATTTCTGTCCGGACAGGCAGCTGAATGCAACTCGTTTTTTGACAGGTTTCGCGATTTTGGACGCGTTTTCCGCGTGTTTTTCCTTTTTTCGGAGGGTTTTTCAAGGTGTTTTTCGATGCGTTCTTTAAGCGATTTTCGATACAGTTTTGGAAGGCTTTGGGTGCGTTCTTGACTCGTTTTGTAGTTTTTTTGTTATATATTTTTCAGTTTTTTAAGAAGTCGACGCGGTTTTTGAAGAGTTTTCCTATTTGAACCATTTTCGGGCGCGTGTTTGACGTCTTTTGTTTTTCGACTCGTTTTTTTAGCCCTTTTCGATGGATTTCCTTACTTTCTTACGGTTTTTAATGTGTTATTTATCGCGTTTTAACGTGTTTTTTAACTCGTTGTTGGATGCGTTTTTGACGCGTTTTTCAATGCAATTTTAGAAGCTTTTTTTTTTAATATTTGTCAGGTTTTTTGGAAGTGATAGACTTACTCCGTCATTATTTAAAGCACTTTTGGACGCGTTTTTGACGTCTTTTGTTTTTCGTCTCGTTTTTTAACCATTTTCGATGGATTTTCTTACGAGTTTTTCGCGGGTTCTTTGATACGCTTTTTAATGCGTTATTTATCGCGTTTTAACGTGTTTTTTAACTCGTTGTTGGATGCGTTTTTGACGCGTTTTTCAATGCAATTTTAGAAGTTTTTTTTTTAATATTTGTCAGGTTTTTTGGAAGTGATAGACTTACTCCGTCATTATTTAAAGCACTTTTGGACGCGTTTTTGACGTCTTTTGTTTTTCGTCTCGTTTTTTAACCATTTTCGATGGATCGTTTTTTAACCATTTTCGATGGATTTTCTTACGAGTTTTTCACGAGTTTTTTTGCTACGCTTTTTAATTTGTTCTTTATCGCGCTTTACCGTGTTTTTAAACTCGTTGTTGGATGCATTTGTGACGCGTTTTTCAATGCGATATTGAAGCTTTTTATTTTTTTCAAATAATTTTCATGCTTTTTGTAAGTGACAAACTTACTCGATTTTCTACCAGTTTCTCGACGTGTTAGTAAAAACATTTTCGGACGCTTTTTTTATATTATTTGAAGGTGAATTATTTGATTTTTCTTTTTCGATGAATTCTTTAACTCGTTTGTTTTTATTTTTATATTGATGGATTTTCTAAACTGGTACCAGTGATGGGGACTATCGAATGAAAACTATCGAATTATTCGATAGTTGTTGAACATTCATTCATTCTATAGTATAGTTGAAAACTAATTCATACTGTTTTCGAATGAAAAGAATACGAAAAGTTTGTAGCTACCTTTTCCACTAGATAGCCAGTTTGAACGATTCCGTTCATTCATTCAGTTTTTCGTTCAACTAATATTTTCTATCGATAATTGGTTTGAATGATTTCACTCGTTCAGCTTTTCGTTCAACTACTTTTTCTGTTAGTAAGTCAGAGCCTGAACGATCTTTTTTATTTGATAGTTCGAATGAATAATTTTCGGTTTTAGTGATGTGTAGTTTTGTGGTTTCTAGGCAATGAAAGTAGTTCCTACGGGGAGTGTGGAACTATGTATTCTGTTAAATTTTAAATATTTATGTTACTTCTTTTTAATTTTACATTGTATTTATTTATATTAAGGAAAATGAGTATTTTTTGTCTGATTTCAGTATTTTGTATATTGAATATTCTTCGTTGTTCTTGGGGCTAGCTTTTCGTTAAACTTTTTGAACGGTGTAGTCCATTTTTATTTCATTCACTTGTTGGCTTTACTTTTGTTTTTCTTACATAAAAAAGACACAACACAAGAGGGACTTTTTATTACCACACGGTTGCATTCTATTACAAATTTCCCATAGCATTTTTTGCAACTTTCTTATCCGTTTTTTTTTTCCTTTATTTGCAATTCAAACTCACGCGGATTCGGAACTAGATAGTAAATACAATTCTTTGTGTACACAGGAAAACGCACTCTGGGGAATCGCGCCCTAGTTTGACCCCCAATCGACATTGAACCATAGTGTGTTTAAAATTTATAACATGAAACATCTGCTTTCTTCCACTGTAAAAACATTCGTTTAAGAAATAAAAGAAAAGGTTGATACTCTTCACTTATCTAGCCCACTTGATCTCCTCGCCCATAAGACGTCCTGCATGTCAATTGTGATTGTTTTATCATGGTTCCACTCAATAGCCATTCCCCAAACCCCAAAAACCACCCCAAAAACCATTGCGGTCATCTCTCGAACACAATTTATCGGCATCACCATCTGCAAACATACTCATTGTGTTTACCCACTATTTCATCCCAAGATGACCTCGTTCAACAAAGCTCCTTCACTCTCAAACCACACGAAGCAAAGTTCCCACCGACCCACATATCGGGTCAATAATAATATAAGAAAAAAACTCCCAGCGCGAAACAATTAATTCCTCTTGTGTCGTATCCGGGAAATTTGAACCCTTTTCCTTGTCAGGAGGTGGTTTTTAATTTTTGCCTCGACGACAATTATTTTTGCGACTGCATAAAATTTGTCGTCTCACCCTCTGGCGGGGGTGGATGCCGTTTGAAAAAACTCAACTTTAATTAACATACGAATGTGTGACTAATATGGCGACGAAACTAATAAATTCGACACAATTCACGCTGGAACGCAAATGTCAAGTGCGGGACAGAGTGACAGCGACAGAGGTCTTCTGATGATTAAAACAAAACCAGTATAAGATGTGTCGTTATTTTGGTGTTAATTAAAATTTGTGCCCACTCTCCGCCATTTGCCAATCTGCATGGCTGCTTTTCAAGATGTTTTCCTCGAGAGATGTTCCACTGGATTATACGGATGGATCAAGTGACACAACATTTTTATTTGCGTCGGTTATTTATGACGCAAGGACTTCGGTTGCTTTTTTCCTGCATGACTTTAAAATGCTTAATGGAGATTCGTTAAAATCTATGGCGTTCATTTGAGCCAAGGATAGAGTTCTATCTGGTGAATTGTGCATGTCCACGTCCATGTTCGCAGCGTATATATCCTTGGGAAAGGGTGGAGGCACATCTGTTTTATTGCAACACTTTCTTATAATATTGCACGGAGGGCAGTATATTTTACGATGGGGTTGGGGTGATGTATTTGCCTCAAGGATTATAGCTTTTATTGTCGAAACATTTGGCATTTAACATGAGTTAAGGGCGCTCGAAAGTAGCACTAAATGTTTAGTTTTGCATATATGAAAATATGGCCCTGGATAGAGACTGCTCGGGGCGTGTTCTGAAAACATATTTGAGGAGCTGAGAAGCAGTTGCGTTTGAATTTGTTTTTTCTAATGGCGTTTGGCTGTGAGTAGGCGAAGCTGTTTGGATTAGTACGACGAGCTGGAAGTTTGGGCATTTTCTTGGGAGAGACGTGGGCGTTAATTATATGGTCCCGTAAGAATATTTGCATAAGTCTTTGCGCTGTCTGAGTACCCTTGAAATGAATGTGGAAATGGTCTTTAATCCGAATAATAAACAAGTCTAGACTGGGCTTATATCCTGTTCCAAGGGCCTCCAGTTTAGTGCAGGCATCCACTGTGTTGGCATCCCAAGAAAAAGGTTAGATATGGTAGCGAGGTTAACGTTTCAAACTTTTCGAACATCTAGTAAGAAAAGTGGGTCTTTCTTTACAAGGCTATGAACTTCGTCGGTTAGGTAAGGTTAGGCAGGCGAGTTTGGCGAGACATGTAAAAACTGTACACGGCACACTTAGATCAATGTAGTTCTCTTGTGATGGTTTACGACTTTCGGTAAGTTGTGCTCAGTCCTCGAAAAAGTAATATGAACTTAGTATATTAATGCTGACGAGTGGTACGGAATTTCTTTAAACTTTGTAACTTATAATGTTCATCAAAATTTCAGACACGATATCGTCAAAACGATTATTGTTATAGGTACGGAACCCTGTTCGTTTCAATAATTGTTGCTGGAACCCAAATCACGGTAACCTTGAACTGACGAAGTGGATGATGAGCTTATTTTGGCTTTTTTAACGCTTATTTCGAGGCTATATGGGAGAGCTTTGATTAATTTGATGGCAAGATTCGCGAATGCCAAGCACTTCTGTGAGGGCGTGTCGCACGCCGTTTATTGAACCTCTTAGAGTTTGGCTATAAGAGACTATTCTAAGGCATCGCTAATGACCCATAAGTAAGGATTGGTTGAATCATGGGCGTGCTCATAATTACGGTCCATTTTGGTAGCACGTCTCAACTTTTGCCAAAGGTTCTCTGACATGTGTAGAAAGCTGTGGGCGGTTTCTTTGCCGGATGCTCACTTGAGGTTGGATTGCCAGAATCACTTTCCGACCCCTGCTAGTGGACAATTTGAGGAGAAGTTGGCCGTTTAGGCCTAAACTGGGTTCAGCTGGTTACCTTGACTAGGGCATTTTAAATATTTTAACACATTCTTTAGAACAGCATTGATTGCATATCCCACCACACTTATTCTAACTCTGTTTAAACTCAAGACGATTTCTGCTCAGTATAAGTACTCTTCTATGTCTAGAACGGCGGCTAAGGTGAATTTTTACAGTCTCTGTCGACCTTCCTCTGATGTATGCGTGTTTTGACTTAGAGCAGTGGTGCTTTTATGAAACCACGAAGAAAGCTCTCTGAGAGTCGTTCAGGGTGTCTTCGGTACACAGAAAGTCAGGCTGATTGATCTAAGACCCTTTATGCTTTCGCGACCGCTTCAACCCGGGACGGACTGCGACTTTTGTAATTGTTTAAGTCGTTTACATCGCACCTTGGAAAACAGTGACGGACCACAGGGAAGCCAATATGGGCCCACTCAGTAGAACCTCTATAGCGAATCCGACTTTGTCAGAAGAAATGGGTTCAAGTGTTCTACAAATAGGTGACATTGACTTCTATTGGAAACAATTATTTTCTCTGCGCCTCTTCATGTTCAAATTACGCGAGAATATTAATTTGTGGTACTTTTAAGATTGGGTATCCGTTGAAATGGGACGCTTTAAGAACTGCTCTTCAATGTAATTTGCTTGGAGAGGTCGTCCTGTCTCGGGGTTTTTATTCAAAGAGGCTATGTTCAGTTTTCCTGCAAGATTTGTCAGACTGGGTATATTTTGTGACCTTAAGGTTCAACCGAAGTTGGTTCAAAACTAGGTTATCGACCTTTGATTCAGTAAGGTTCGGTAGCACTGACGTCAAACCTCAGGTAATGCTGTCGGAATGCAGAGTGACGATTGTATAGCCACTAACAGTTGCAAACTCAAGACATGAGATGTATAGAAAAATCATCGTCTCAAGAGCTGTGGTAGCGACCGAGCATTTGGCAATTATTTTCGCCGATAGTTTTTGATAGAATATACAGAGGAACTATGTGGAATACCTCCGTCAAGATGTGAACGCCGAAAACAAGGGCTTTTCCAGCCCTAAAAAAATGTGCGAGTGCGTGATCTGCAGGAACGATAATGATCAGCTTCAGACGAGAGGGTAGTTGTCGCAGCAGAGCCAGAAGCAAAAGATCAGGCATCGACCAGAGCGGTTGCAACACACAGCTATCGGCTTTAAAAATACAGAAGTAACCTTTGATTTTTGAATGCAACGTTTGTTTGATTGATAAGGGCTCAAAAACTACTCTACCAATTTCGCTGTTTACATTCAACAGTTTATTCTTTTTAGTAACGGCAGTTTCTCGTATCTATCTGTTTTACCGCGTTAATCTCTGATTTGTTTTCACTGTTCTGGGCAAAATTTTTAGGGTATGCCGAAGGATTAATGTTCGTGCGGCTTAGCACGGTGCTTCATGACACTTAGTATTTGCATCGTGAACAAAAGAATAGCTGGCGAAAGACAAGCTTAGCCATAGAACTGGAAGGATTCGGAGAAATCTTATAAGCGCCTGGTGCCAAAATACGTGAAGCACGCAACTACACCTACTTCTCCGAACGTTCTATGCCACGTTGGCTTTGTATTGCATGTACCTTGCGCATGTTACCAACTTCGATTCAAAGACGTTCTGTGGAGTCTGCGTTGGATCAAGTCCAGCTTCCATTCCGGAGGCGGGAGATCGAGCATTAGAAGACCATCAACATCATCAACCACATTTTCGTTCATGGTAGCCAATGACTTCCACAACAAAGTCACAATCTCATGGAAACATCAAAGAGAAGACATAATCCCCGAATGTTGCCAACGGTTCGACAGATCTTTTGCAATTCCTACCAGAACCCTTATAAACGAATATCTATCCAAGCAAATACTAAGGGCGCCGGCACTATATGTACACAATCAATAAGTGTACATGTATGACCTATATTTCAGTGCGTCACAAGCCATTCTAGGACCGAACAATGTGTTACAAGTAATGGCAATGGGACAAAGAAAGAATTACGATGCTAACGTGAATGCTACATAAGTGTAACCGTATGAGCCGAGGAGGGCGAACGGATTCTCAACTTTGCTCCTACATTAAGCAATTTAATATAACAGTGTCCTCATTTGTTACACCAACACACATCCCATCCACACACCGACTGGAGCGGGTCTAATCTCCATTCTGGCCCATCAACTCGTTTATATACGAGTATACAAAGTGAATGACTTCAAAGGCGAACTTGTGTAAAACATGAATTCCCAGAGCAACAGCTGTTTGCCAGAAGAGCACAACATTTCGAGATACTTCGCTACGATGCAAGTGCGGACTAACTGTGGCGCCATCCATATATGCAGCCTTGTATGACTAAACTGAACAACCCTTAAGGTGAAAATCGTTATTTTTTTAAATCTTCAAAATGAAGGAGGAAAAATATTTTCCCAAGTCACAGGATACATTGTGTGGGTATGTGTATATTGTATAAATATTTATACGTCGTGCACTCGGAACATGCTTTCGCCATTAGTTTGTTTCGTGTGCTATGTATGAAATTTTATACCTCCGGGTGAAGGATGGGGTGCGGTGGGCTTTGTAGTTACAGCCTCAGAAATGAGTGCGCCATGATGGAAGCTGGTGTAAAGGAAAAACGGCCGCGAGAGAAGATAATCTGAGGAAGCTCTTTCGAAATTATGTGGAACACGGTTTGGTGTAAATAGGAAAATTGGATTTACGACCGCAGGGATGAGGGTAAAGCTGTTAGGGTGCGCGTGCGAAACGTGAGAGAAATCAGAGCGGTTATCTTATTCAAAAGTGGATTATACTTTGAATGCAGCCAAAGGGGACTGGCTTTAGATAGAGACTGCAGTGAAAGCAAGCAACGACTAAGGTGATGTACTGATCCGCTGAGTGAGGCGCAACACACAAATGCAGCGGAGGCAGTGCTGATTGGAAAAATGTATGTTATACTCAAAGACTTTGACCTGACCAACCGACTGAGTAACTGACTGAATGAGACTTGACTCTTTTATGTAAGGCCCAAAGCACTGATCACGAAGCTACCTTAAGGTTTTATCTTTTGCAGTGGAAGTTTGAAGGTGTTATCGGATTCTTGCTAGCTAAAAACACCCCCCATGACGAAAATATCGATACATCCTTCTGGGAAGGAATGTGCCGAAAGGCACACTTTGGCTGGGAACGACATTAAGTCTTTGGCTACTCTATTTCTGTAACTATTTGCTTTACGCCTTCGATCTGTGAGTATGTGCTCCGCTACGTTACTTAAAATGGTTTATTCTTCGTCATTTTAACGCATGTAATCTACGACATTATCGGAAGTAGGCCAATCCGTATTTGGACCCCATTCTGTCGGTGGGCAATGAAATAAAACCTTTTTCGAGAGCGCTTGCACTGTGGACAGTTTGGCATGGTTTTCATGTCCCCGTGTGAAGAGGCTTCCTCAGCCATGGCCCACCAATAATTGACTCAGATAAAAGTTTGTTTTGCCATACTTACTCATCGATCACTGGTCCCGCTCGACTTTCGACTTTCAATGCCTTAGTTGCCGCGTTCCACACTTGTGGGTTTGTCGCCACACAAGAAATAAAAACGCAATCTTTTCGCAATGGTGCAGACGGGAGTGCCGCCATAAAAAAGATTCATAATTTATTTGATCGAACGCGATAGTGCGGAATAATTGATTTTACCAAGATGATAATTGTAAATCGAATCGAATCAACCGTGTCAAAATGCGAGACTGTTATACTGTTGTAAAAAGAACGAGGAAATGTATGCAAGGAAAGTTATAATGCAAAGTTCAGTGCAGTGGCTTGCGGCTAGCAAAAAGTACTAGATTATAGGTGGCTGGAGGGCCAAGTTACATTGCACTTTGATGAGATTATGGTTAATGCTATAATTTTATTTTCAATTGAACAAAGGGTGTCACAAAATTGACGGAAGATCTGAATTTGAGCGAAAAAAAAAAAAACATTTGACGGCTGCCAGATTGGGGTTAGTAAAAATGGAGGAAAAATGCAACAATATTTCAAAAATAAAAGTAGCTTTGCTGTCACAGTTCTATTAGGCGTCGTGAACAATAATTGCTAATTTAAAGAAGAGTATACCCCCAAAAGGTCTGCATACTAACAAAATTCAGTAATTCCCTATCGTTCGGTCGGACACAATTTTCAGTACTTTCTGAGTTTTCCAAAACTTCTTTATGGGTGCATTTGTGCCGCAATAAGATCCCTTTTAAACTGAAAATCAATTGAATCGTTAGTTAGTGAACTTTTTTAAAAATAAGAGCAATAGCCTACCAACTAATTTCAGTACGAATTAAAATATCACAGAGGAGGACATAAGCGTTTTAAGAACCTATCGCTTCTTATAATTTCAATTTGCCAAGCAACGAAACAGTGCTTGGAAAAGGTATAATTAGAAGTGAGAAAATAAATACGAATTGCTACTCCTCCAGAAGTTCCATAATTTGTTACTTCGCTTATATTTTGCTGAATGCTGACAGTTCTTATACATACATTTTCGTCAACACACAACAATCATTGTTTTATTGGAGATTCTCGTTCTCGGCGAACAAACTCCTTTTTCAAAGAGTTTGATATGGGTTTGGTTGTAGCCAATATCTCACTCTCCTTAACCATTTCCGTATGTTGTTGCCCTTCCCCTTAAATTTTCCGCTAAGCTACTGAGAATTGTTGGAAAAAGTAGGTATTCTGGTATGATCCGTTTGGACGAAAAAATCCCAAACTGTGATACCTATATAAAATTTGTTTTTTAGTAAGCAACCATTAGTTGTAGAGTTGCGTGAAATAGTTCCAATGATGGAACAAACATGATAAGATTTTTTTTTGAAATGGAACTAGTTCCCGGATATATGTCCGTGGAACTATGTACAGGGTCCGCCAAATAACTTTTTTTTTTTTGAAAATGCTTTAAAAAAAAACTACTGAATATTTTCTCAAATTTCTTTTTTTTGTTAGAATGTACAATCCTTCCGGTTAATAATGGAAAATAATTTCATTCAAATGGCTGCCTCGGCTGGCCATGCAGTAGCCTACACGATCGGTCCAATTTTTAAGCATATTATCGATTGTGTGCAGCTGTATTTCACCAATGGCTTCACGAATATTGTCCTTTAAAGCGTCAATTGTCTCTGGCTTGTCGGCGTAACACTTATCTTTTACGGCACCCCACAAATAATAGTCCAACGGTGTCAAATCGCAGCTCCGAGGTGGCCAAACGACATCAGCTCTGCGGCTGATAATGCGATCTTCAAAAACAGGGCGCAAAACATCGAGTGTAGCTTCGGCTGTGTGGCACGTAGCGCCGTCCTGTTGAAACCAAATGTTGCCAATATCCTCCTCTTCAATTTTTGTGAACAAATATTCATTCAACATGGCCCGATAACGATCGCCATTGACTGTAACGGCCACTCCCAATTTTCGAAGAAAAATGGCCCAATTATGCCTCTGGACCAAATTCCGCACCAAACAGTGACTAGTTTTGGGTATATCGGCTTTTCAATGTATGCGTGCGGGTTTTCTGTGCCCCAAATGCGACAATTTTGCTTGTTTACATACCCGTTAAGATGAAAATGAGCTTCATCTGAAAAGATGATTTTTTTGGCAAAATCGGCATCTTCTCTAAGTCGATTTTCAAAGTAATGTCGCAATATTTCCCAGCGTTGTTCGAGCGTATACACAACCATATTCGTTCAGCGGAAGGATAAAACTAATTATCTGTCAAATCAGACATGAGCTAAGTGTTACCATTCGCGAAATAAGCACTAGTTGAAAAAAAAGGTTAGATGGCGGACCCTTTAGTTCCGTAAAGGGATAGAATTTTTTCATTTTTTTCGTTAATGGAAATGGGAAAGGAAAGGGTTGAAAGAGTTTGGAACTATGTTTATAGGTAGGTAAATGCCGATTCAGAAAGATTGTTTGAGTTCTCATCGTCTTTGGAAAAGCATAATGAATTGAAAGAAAGAATGGAAAGAATTCAATGGAGAGGAACTGCTAACGCAAAAGAATATGATGAAATGGAACTAAGGAATGTGAACATGAATTTTGTTGTCCTCTTTCTGAGCACAAATATGCATAGTTCCAATTCCGAAGGCACAGGTATACACAGCGTTTCACAGCGCTTTCAACGTTAATTTTAGTGCCGACAAAGTAGATTTAGCGCTTGGGCGTTAGTTTAGTGCTTAAAAAAATATTTAAGTGTTTTCTTAACGCTGCCGCAGCACACCACCTTTTTCGCCCACTTTGCACGCATATAAATATAATTTAAAAAAGAAATTAAATGTATTATTTGTTATGTTTGATTAAAGTTTTTATTTTTATTTATTTGAATTTTACTGTTCAATCGCCATATGACTGAATAAGTGAGTATGAATAAAGTTTGAAGATGTTTTGAAAAAAATTATTGTTTTGGTGCCCAAGAGCCCAAAATTAACGCTGACAATTCTAAAAACAGTGCTCAAACGCCAGAATCACTTGGCAACGCTGGGTATACACACCAGACACCACACGGTTCATTTCCAGTGAAGACATGCTTATTTGCAGTTAACGGAAAGATAGGAAATGTTTCCGACATAGGACATAGTTCAAGGAACTATACAGATCCGGAACCAACCAACTCTAATTAGTTGCTTGCATACTATTGGAAAAGTAAAACCAATCAAAAAGCTAGCACTTACGGTGAAACAAGAAAAGACAGAGAAAAGAATTTAATCAAAAGTGCGTTGAAATAAATAAATATATGCACAGAAATGTATATTTTAAGTGTTTTAACATAACAAAAATGATCAAATTTGTATTTGCTAGACTCCAAAACCGCTTGCATTGTTTTTTTCTTTACCTAAAATTAATTTATGAATATAAACGCTCAGGCTGAACGACAGCCTATTTAAAATTCGCTCCTATTAAGAAATTCACTACCGTAATTTTGGGTGATAGGGCAACACTCCTCTCGGACTACGGACTAAAGTTGATTATTGGGGTCGTTTATATTTAAGTTAAAAAAAGCAATACAATCAAGAATTTATTTTCAAATCTTACGTGAATTTTGGAACACGCTTTACAAATGCTTGGAATTAACAATGAAATTGGAATTTTCTTTAAAACGTGAGAGGGAAATAAACGCTAAATGGACTTTGAACACCAACTGGAAATATTCTATTGCTAGAACGAATACCAATTCTTCAGGTAGAGTAAACTCTGAAAATTATGCTCTCAATTTAATTTCAATTTTCACGACGCTCCAAAGTTAAGTAACGCTGTAGGGGAAAGCAGGGCTAGATGAAGCATTTTCGACTAAATTTGCTGCTGCTCCTGCGATTTTGCCAATGATTGAGCCAAACTTATTTTAAAACAGACAGCAATATTAAAGCTAGAAAAGTCGCTAAAAAAGTCCAATAAAATCTGATCAGAATGTGTCAAAATATTGCCTTTTTAAAAAAGACGGGGAAGTTGTACCAATGAGTAAAAAAACTTGCGTCATCTGTTTTTAAAATAAAAATTAACTAAAAAAAACCTCATTGAAAACACAAAATCCCAATTCACTTGCTGAAAAAACTCAAACAAAACTAACATCTACTTTTTTTGTTTGGTCTTGGCGAACTTTTCTGGTCATGCTTTTATTTTGTTCCTCAAGAAACGCTCGTTTGCCTCGAGTTTAGCTTAGAATGGCAGATTTTTTTACTCGCCGCGAAACCTTTCTGTTTTTTGGACCTGCCTTTAAGTAAGACCTTGCGTCCTCTAGGACAAATAATACATTCCGAACTCCATGTTACAATTAGCCCTGCCACGAAATTTAACACAAAGCGCACTATAAAATAAAAACCGGAGTCACCAAAAGAGCTACAAAAAACAACCGGCACTGTATTTCTTGAGTGTGAAAATCAATACCTAAAAATGTCCTTAAAATATACTCAAGGAAAACCAAGCTGCAAACTTTGAATGGGGAATCCAGAGACCATAGCTATACAAATTCGTAAACAAAGCCCAAGCTTGTCGATAAATTGAACTTTTAGCCAACAATGAACAGTGAAACTTGATACGAGATCTTAAAATAAATTCAGAACCTCATTCGCCAGCCGACCGCAGACAATGTCAAAGTTGAAAATCACTCTCTGTTGTTTATTCAACAAAAAATTATTACAATCTACATTTTAGCCAAGCCACCTTACATAAGCTTGATGACGCGCAGGGCCTCTAAAAAATCTAGCGGGCCAACAGACATCCTTATTTGGGATAGGAGAATTTTCTGCAATGTACCGTCCATTTTACTATGACACCTGAAACGAGATTTAAATTAACTAAAGCAAAAATTAACGGCCCCACCTTCCGCCATGATGCCTCCAACTTAAGGTAAGTTGCACAGCACGCGTGGCATGGGGTCTCTCATATGCAACACTAGGAAGCAACATGTGCTACAAGCCTGCAACTTAATATGACCACACAAACGTGCCTAGCACACAAAAACAAGTCCGATTCCCTCGACACCATGCAGCACATTTAAATCTTAGCCAACTTATTCGGGCTAAACAAGTCGGCTAATTAATGCAGTATCCACTACATCAAATGCAAATGGTGCTGTCTCGCTGCAAAAGGCGCACACAAAACATCAGCTATGCATGTCAATCGCTGGCCAAAGAACCGCATCTAAACTAAAGTCGTTCGGCTTTAAGGAAGGCACGTAAGATCCTGCTACGTAAAGCGGCTTTATCTGACGTATCTATGGGTCTATGTGTGTCTCCTTTAGTGGTATTTTAGTGGCACAGGACTATAACTTATTTATAGAGGCCGCACTCGAGGAATTAAATTACGAACCGCATCCCATTCGGGGGACAAAAATAGACACCACAGTACATCGTGTCACCGCCTGGTGGACTAGAATAGGCTCCATCTTCTGTTATCCTTTTCCTTGAATTGTTTTGTTTTCTAATTTCTATGTCAGAGATCCTTTTTTCTGCTCTACAGCGCTATAGATAGACGTGTGTAATTCTTGTGCTTTTTTGTTCGCTTTTATGTTCCATAAACAGGGCCAAAGGAGACGACATTTCTTTCTGTGCATTGTCTACAGCTGCTCGCAGTGGGGCAGTGATTGTTGGCGACTGCCATATTGTTGGGTGAGGTTAAGAATTCGGATTCTTTTGTTGTGTTGTCGAACCGCGCGCCGCCGGCCGCCGCGGGGGACCTTCTGTTTTCCGTTTTCCCCTTGCAATTTCACTGTGCTGGCTTTTTGTATCTGCATTGATTTAACCGCTCCCATTTGAGGTCGGTGGCTTGATGGTGGCGCGCAGTTTGTTGCGCGAAGAATGGCACGTCGGTCGACGGGAATGGTTAAATATAAAGTGGAGGATGTGGACAAATTGACAGTGCTAAAAATAACCCATTATGGACTCGTAGTTGGTAATTAATGTGGCGGTGTCATTTTATATAGGTACACAGTTTAAAAAGGACAGCGAAGCGGAAAGTGTTGCAACACAAGCTGGCCGGGTTACATTCAATTGGGTTAGAAGGACACTGGGGTGTGTGTGAGATGTTTAATTATGTCAGCGTTAGAGTGTCCCAAGGGAGTGTCTTCGTACTGTACTTCTTTGGTGAGGGGTAAAATTGAGGGCTCAAACTGGATTCGAAGTGACTGCGGATGATTGCAGAGCAAGAACAAAATTGGTCGTGTACACTTCGTTGCTTGAAAATGGTCTTTGATGAGGTCCACCAAAGTGGGCACATTGGGCTGGCACTGGGATAGCCGGGCGGGTCATACTGTCTATGCCAATAAAACCTATCGCTTTTCTTAATGAAGGTGTAGTTGTTCGTCATGTAGTTTTCATTTAGATCGAGAGAGGTATTGACCTCCTTCTGGATACTGGAGAGAGTGAGTCTCTTGACATGCGTTGCTATATCACAACGCCTTTTCTGAACTGTAAGCCCAGTCCGTAGAGTCTTTGAGTCCAATCTGGAAGTGAAACGCACTAGAGGAAGACTTCGTCTTAGAAAGGGACCTCAATCGACTTCGAGTGCGCAAATATAGGCAGTTAGCCAAAGACCGAGCTAGCTGGTGAGGCACATCGTTTGAGGCTCAAGGCTGTAGCGTCATCTTAGTAAGTAAGTGCGCAAATGGAGCGAGTAGACTAAAGAGTTGGATATAACTAAAGAGGCTTGTCAGTTGAGTTCTCATTTCACCCCGAAGAAAAGATTCGACTACACCGAAAAAGGTTCTGCCACATTAGCCAATCAGTGGTGCCAACTTAGCGACGTGGCTTCCTACGCGTATTACCTTTTCTGAGGCACACATATTTAGCAAAGGATATGAGGTTGATTATATTTAAGCTAGTTATTCTGGATAAACGTTTGTTACTGACTCACCCTTATCTGACAAAATCAACATTTTCTTTCGTTTAATATATGAAGGCACATCGCGCAAGCTGTGCCATCGATGTGCACGAAGCTTTTATCACGCAATTGAAAATCTAATAGTTGTCAATTGAATCACCGACCGTCAAATGCCGTTTATAAAAAAGGTTAGAGGAGAGCCCTGAAACTGATCGCACACGTTTTCTCGAGGTTGTGCGAAAGTGAAGTAAACTAGACTCCCCGAGCTCGTTGGGAAAGGACGTATCCTGCCGACAGTATTTTGAAGAATAGGTAGCGGTGTTTGAGTAACTTTTACTGCAGCGACATCAGTCAGGCTACGATTGGAATCCTGAAAGTCGGTCGAAAATCTTTCGGAAACACAGACCTATTTGAGTTTGGTCGCAACACTGAACTCTTGATTGGTTCCAAGACGCGTATCGAGCTTAGAAATTTACAAACCTTGAGACAGCTATTTACACAGTTGAAAATGCTCTTAATTTTCTGACTAAAAGAGATTGGGCGTAAAATTGTTAAAGCTGTAATACAGACCGGCGAAAGAAGAACTACGTATGCTGACGGTGGGCACTCTGTGGTCCAAAATTACTTTCTTGGTTGCAAAAATCATAACTTTTGAACGCATGAAGATGCCGCTACAATTTTTTTTTCCTCTTAAAGGAAATTTCCAAGCCTATTAACAGTGATTTTTTAAGAAAATTGTTTCACAGGGTGTCTCTAAATCTTAAGCTGAAGTAAGATTTTCTTTGAAAAAGAAGTGACAAAGAAAGGAATTAAAGAAAAACTTAAGAAACGGGTAAAATTTTACGAATCTTGTAAAAAAGGTCTATTTAATTGTTGACAGGGTGATACAAAATAGCCGAACAATTAAATAGAGCTCTATCTATAGAAGCTCCGACCTAGTGGTCAACCCCCAAGACTGAATATTAATTTTTTACGAACAAAAGGAAAATACCGCAGTTCATCATGCCTTCTGTTGGCAGTACACATCTCAGAATCTCTGAAAGTGTACAACACCTGTGCCTGATGTCAGGCAAGAAAATAAACTTAAAAGAAAACATTTGATTATACTCATGGCAGTGACTAGAGCACCCCGTAAGTCTGGCATAAGGGCAAGACCTCCGAAAGATATCACCTTCTTTATTGACAGCCGGGCAGCCAGAAAAGCCCCCAGTAAGAAAATCTAAGTTTGTGAAGTGCTCCAGGCTCTTGGACGACAGCACAAGGTAATGCTCTGCCGGTTCCCTGGAAATAAAGTCATTTCAGGCAATGAGAAAGCGATCGAACTAGCACGACAAGGTTCGGCTGATGTTCTGGAACAAGCATGTCCCTTTGGGTATACCCCGCCCCCTACGTTAGAGCTCAAAAGGGGGAGAAGTTCGCAGAAGAGGCGAACGCCAGGCTTTCAGCCGTGGATACGTGTGCTACCACTATAGGAAAACATCCTTCTGTAAAGAAAAAGGAAGCGAGAATCATGCGGAATGACCAAAACTCCAAAAGCCCTTTTCAATGCCTGTAGGCACAGCACCCTCTAGTACGACATGAAGAAAATGCGGCTGACGCAAGATGAACATTGCAGAGGCTAAGGAGTTCTCATCGCCATCCCACAAACCTTCCCCAACCTAACCTGGACTATTCTTCAGAGCGAACCTGTCAATAAGAGCTTAACAAACTATCGAACCCCCGCCTGTTTTGCTCGGCGTTGAAATGTGCAAAAACATAATTTTGTTAAATGAAAAGTGCTCTGTTTTTTAAACGCATTAATTTCCTTTGCCACTCGGTTTAATATAAGATTTATTCATTTGTTCCTACATCCCTGTCAACTAAAAACTTGCCAGCCAGTTTTTCCTTCCAAAATGTAGGTAAGCTTAACCCCTTTTCTTCTTCATCTTTAATTCATATTGTACACTCAGTTTGATTTGAAAGTCCGATTCATTCATAATCCCATTCCTCGAACCTAATTTAGCAAGCTCTCCATTGCATTCAGTTCAACTTTACATTTTATTTGAAAAACTCAGGCACCGAAACGGCAAAACATATATAGGTTTAAGAGGTAGTCCCCTTCCCATCATGTAGCCAAAGGTAAATCGAAATCACCGTACAATATAAATCCTTATTCCACATAAATCCCTTTAATCCATGGAAATACCTTTATATAGAAATATCCGACGAGACTATTACGGATGAAATCGATAGCTCGGAGTGGAATGGAGATCAGGGAGAAAAAATCGTACAATCCAAGGATAAACATAAATTCCGACATTAAATATGTACAACAAATATAATAACGATTCAAATAGAACATTAAGGGAGGCGGAGAAGGAGGAGCAGCTCCCGAATACAGCCCCGGCGGTTTATTGTTATTTACAACGCACTCTTGTAAAACTCTGAATGCCACCATAACCTCAAAGCGCCGATAAACAACCATCTTTTATGGAAATCAGAACGACTTGATCGCACGCAAAATTCATTCCAACGGAATATTTATATAACAATTCCAGGATAAATTGAGGAGCGCAAACAAAAAAGGATACTCTGACAAATGGGTGCAGCTGCGGTGCCATCTCTTAAGGCTGAATGGTGGTTTCGTATTGCGATAAAGTCAGTTTTCCAAATTAACTGCCATTTGAGTCCGATAATACAATTAATTTGTTTACTTTTGGGTTCGTTTTATTTTTTAATGCGCACTTCGTGACTGTACTTGTGGATATCCCCCAAGGACATTGCTATTGCGAACAAATTTATTTCGCTGTGATTGTTGGCTGGCATGTTAATGAGAAGGCGAAGATGTTGCTTAGGGTCACGTTCGAGTTTGTGAAGTATACCTGGGGAAGTCCGTTTCTGACAAGAAGTTCTTGTTTTAATCACGCTATTTTTAAATGAATAGACCTAGACGAGCCAACAATCGGATCAGAAATCCAACACGCTCTTGTTTACGACATCGTGTGAGGAATTAATTTGTTTGACTTAGTCCACGCTGTGGCCAGGAGGCGGACGGGACCTGGCCGCAAGGTGATTCTTATCGCCGGGAATCATGACCCAGATTGGCGCTGATGACGAATGTATTGGGTATTCAATTTTAAGAAGGACTTGGGAATTAAATAAAAGAAACACGAACTTTGACTTTGAAAGGAAGCCAATTTTTCCCCATCACTGCTGAAGAATGACTTTGAGCACATAGCGCCATCTGTAAGTCTAATTTGTATCGTAAATTTAAATTTTTTGTAAACGTTCCTTCACGTTAAAATGTTGATTTTGCTGAATATTTTGACAGTTCCGTAATCGGTTTAAGGGTGCGTTCTCGCTGAAAGTTTGAAGTTGTCAAGTTGCTAATAGCCCTTTAAATTACCCGCTGATGGCGTTTTCCCGTTTCGCAGCCGTCGACAGCCCACTGCCACAACTCACGGCGACTAATAGCGCACAGTGGTGTAAATAGCCAAGCACGCGCTTTAACAATAAACGGGAAAAAACCGTGTATTTACTGAACGTGTTCCGTAATTCGGGATCGACATTTTGTTAGGCGAAAAAGTTCAAACGTTTTCATGAGCACGAGTGATTTACTCTATATTACAGAATTAAATCGTTCGTGTACCCGAAAGCGTTTGAACGTCTTACAGAATGTCGCCCGGTCAACAGCAGTCAATGTGAAGAGCGCCTCAGTCTAAATTCAGAAACTGAGCGATGAAAAGGTATAGTAGTAGGTGTCGCTTGCACGAAATAAATTTTCGTTTGCACGACAGCCAAACAAATGAAACGTTTTCCAACGTTTTCGTTTCGCTTCATGTAACTTCAAAAACGAAAGACATTTTCGTTTTGCGCGAGAAGTAAGCAACGACAGCCTTTTCATTGACGTTTTTTAATTTTCCTTGATGATTTTGAACGTATTTATACACCTTACGGCTTTCATCCCCATTCATTCTTAACAAATACGGCGTCAAAAGAAAGAATAATGATTTGTACTGCTTTATATAGATGTGTGTCTTCAATAGGACGATGCTGCTGGTGACTTCTTTGTGTGGGAAAACAAGCTTTAGAACAAAATCTATACTTCTACGTAAAAATATAAATTCTTAAGGCCGGTATTCGCTGGACCAAAGTTCGACTACGAACGTTTTCATCAACGGTTAGAGTTAAATGATATATTAGTATAGATCCGAACGGCGGAAGGTGCGAAAAGGTACATCACGACTTGATGTCAAAAAAAAAACCCCTTCGCACTATGCAGATAATTATAAATTGTTAGCTGTTCCCGTCCGGCTTTGCCCGTGCTAAAGAACTTTGTTGCTTATAAATATTGTCTTGTGTAAAATCCAGTTCACATTTAGTAAGGTCCCTCTTTTTGACAGTGCAGAATTTTATTTGCCATGAGTGTCGAGAAAAAGCGTTTTCAATATTCTGTTTGCATTCTGGTGATATCAAGAAAAAGTTAATTTAAAAAACAAAAAAACCTGACTGACTGTAAAAAAGATTTAAAAAGATTAAAACCAGACACTTATAAGTATGAGTAATTGGCAGTCGGAGGCTGCGCATAATTTTGCTGTAGTCTTTTGACCTTTTTTATATGAACTGCAATGCTGATTGTACTGCACAACAAGGTCTAACGAATTTGATGTGTTCGTAATCCACAAGTGACTTCTTTAACAATTAATAAATTGAAATAGGCGGTCCGACCTTGGGTGTATATGTTCATCGCGAGTTCAGCCCCAATCTTTCAGATTATGTCTTGCTTTTCCTTGCAAAACTCTTCAGCAAATATATTTTCATCATACATTGACGAAGGCGGTAGCAAAGCTATAATGAAGTTGGAAAGCGAAAACGAACAGATTGCCCACTTTGAATCTAACCTGTCATGAAGTTACTATTGGCCAGACAAAGCTCAATTGTTAAAATTCGTAGTTACGTGCGGTGGCTAGATTGGCCAGTCTTACAATCTGGTAAAAATATGTGCAGCCTCCGACTGCTAATTAGTTATACTTGAAAGTGTCTTGTTTTAATCTTATTAAATCTTTTCTAGCTTTTTAGTTTAATATGTAGTCGGACTTGGGAGAGTAAGTTAGTTCGTTAGTATTGTTGTGAGTTCGTTCGTAGCGCTTAGAGTCTTTAGGCGTTAAATTTTTTTTTAGTTTTTTGAAAGGAAAAATGCGAGCTAATTTAATTTATACATTTCGAACGACTAGGATAGTGAGGAGGTAAGTGGCCCGTTGCAGAGTTGAGATTTAGATACGATGACTCCCCGAAAGAGTATTACATGCACAGTGAAAAAAATGTCATAAATTTAAGCCACGTTTTCACTCAGTCTCAGATTTAAGCTATTTCGAATTTCACTACAAATTAATATACTTGTGACTATCACTCAGTTGCTTATCACTTGTGACTAATAATAATAATAACTTAATCTATTATACAAAGTTATGGGTTTATAGTAAACGTCAACTTCTAATTGAAGTGTTCAATAACATGATGTGCCGACTAGCGCCATCTGTGAGAATGAGCGCAAACTTCTATTTGTGTTGAGAAATGTAATTGAGTATTTTTTTTTAGCACCCTATTGCTGAATATGTTTTATTTTAAAACATACTAATTAAGCTATAATATTTCTAATAAAGACTTATAAATTTTGGAGGTTACGCTGACGTCATATTAGCGTTGGCACTCCGGGGCAAAATACGAATCTTATGACACCTCACTCTTCATAATCAAGCCTTAAAGTCTATTCAAAGTATTTTCTTGTAAAGGGTTTTCCAATAAGAGGTGTTATTTTGGTATTAAAAAAAAATCGCATTGTTTGAGATAAATGATCGGATGTTTATTTCATAATAAAGAGGAAGGTATGCCGTTAATAATGAAAAACAACATCAGCCAAATGGCCACCACGAGCACGTATACAGGACCATATCCTTTTCATGAAATTTTCCATAACCAAATCGCAAAGTGGCTGCCCTATGTCCTCGATAGCCTCACGAATTTTATCTTTGAGGTCTTGAATCGACGCTGGGCTGTTGGCGTTGACCTTATCTTTCACGTGGCCCCAAAGGGAGAAGTCGCAAGGTGTTAAATCACAAGAGCTCGGTGGCCAATTGTGATAACCTCTTCGAGAGATTACACGGCCCGGAAACTTTTCCCGTAAAAGATCAATGCTTTCGTTGCTTGTGTGGCACGTAGCGCAGTCTTGTTAGAAGTAAACGTTGTCCAGATCAATACTATCCAACTCCGACCATAAAAAAAATCATTATTCATGCCCAATTCCAAAGAACGACGAGGAATGCATAAACCTGGGTTTTCTTCAACACTTTGGGCTACAGCAGCAATATCCTCAGTTGTTCTTGAGCGACGTGCACGGGTTTTATTCTTCACATCACTAACTTGTCCCAACAGCTCGAATTTTTCCACCAATTTCTGTATTGCGGTCCGACAAGGTGCTTCACGACGACCAAAAAATGCTTTAGTTTTGCGAACTGTGACTGCAAGATTTTCACCATTTTTGTAGTGAATTTTAATAATTTCAGTGTGTTGTTGAAGCGTTTATCGTTCCATTTTTAGTAATGGCGTAGTTTCTACTTTTCAAATGTCAAAAAATAAAAGCTTCAAAAGTGTCAGCTACCGAAATAGCGGGTCATTCACAATAACACCTCTCATTGGAAAACCCTTTATAAAGACACTTGTATGGATATGTGACCATTTTTAAGGGCCCTACCAATAAACATTTTTAGTTTCGACTCTAAATTTTAGTAGTTCACAGTGACTATATTTTCCATACAAATTCCGCAATTGTGAGCTTCCGTAAATTTAAAGTCGATTCTAAAATTACTTATTTCTTATATATATCAAATGATTAAAAATATGTACAAAGTTAAGTTTCCATAAAACAATTCAATTCAAAATCGTATGGAATGTGTAAAATGTAAGTAGATTTACAAAAAAGTATTAAACCATTTCTTTTGTGTGCATTATATTTATTTGTCAGCGTTTTAGGAGTGTGCCTAGAGCGCTTTACTAAAATCTTTAAAGCACTTCTATTTCATGTCGGTCGCAAATAGGGCGTTCGATATGTTTATGCAATAAAAATAATAATATTTCAATTTAAATAAATTAATTCATGACTAATGCAGACACTCCACAAGACCGCTATTGTGAATCCATCAGAAAGTAATTTATTTCACAGTTCAGTGTAGGTATTCCATATCTTGACATTTCTCACAGACATTTATGTGAACATTTTTTGTTTTTTTTTTTCTAATTAATCTTTTTATATATATTTGTTTAGCCTATGCCACTTCGGGGAAGAATACCAATTTAATGACACCCCACTCTTCAAAATCGGTCAAGCCGTTTGGGCTACAGGGCGAACCGTAGGAACGGACATAGGATACGCGCGAAACACATAACCCTCCCTGTGTACAGTCGGGTAAAAATAAATAATTAACGTTTTGCAAATTACCTAAAATCCTATCGCAAATTAGCACAATAACCGCACGAACACCGACAAAAAAAACAGCGTAGAACTGTGGCGTGATGTCGAATGTAGGCACCTAAAATGCTTTCAATGGATGGAGCAGAAAGGTGAATGATACTATGATAGCTCAAAATATTCGAAGAAGTATTGCCAAAATACGGTTTTAAGGTTTTTTTGTATTGATTTAGGTTTATGAATATAATGGCAAGTTGAATGAAGGAAAGTAAAGTTGTAAAAGGATGTTAAAAGGAAAGGTACAGCTTTTAACACGTAAGCTGCTTCGGAGTGTTTCATTCAAGTAGTGCAAGAAATCAATAAAAAAAATGTAGACTGAAAAATCAAAAAAATAAAGAACCCTATCACAATACTCTATCCCTTAGCGTAGTGAAGGAATTTTTGAAATCGGTTCAGTAGTTCCGGAAATAACCTCTTACAAACAAACATTACCCCCCTTTATATAATATTGTGATAAAAGTATGCAATGTAAAAAACATCACTTCCTAAAAGCTTGCGAATAGGAAAACGAAACGAAGTATGAGTACTCCAGAAAATTTAAGCTTTCACATGAATTTTTCGGTTCGCGTTTATTTTTTTCCAGAATCCCACCCCAGCTGTCAGCTGTGGAATTGGTTGAATCTGGAAAGAGTGTTTCTAATCGGAAAACAAAACTGTCAAAAAGAACGCTTGATATAGCCGTATTTTATTATCAGCGTGATCTGATCCGAATCAGATCATGAAAATAAAACAATACGGATCATAGAAAAATTTTATTTTCGAGTTGTGGCAACAGTTGCTTTCAAAACACAAGGGGTAATGTATGAGCATTACAAACTTCATATTGCCACCAGCCATATTGCAAACTTTCTGTACAACGTGACGTCACAATATGATGACAATTGACATGACATTTCATTTGCTTGTGGGGGGTGTTACCATATGAATCAAATTAATAATTTTTATTTTTGGATATTGTTTTTAAGAAAAGTAATTTAAAATTCTGTGTTAAAAAATGCAACAAATAAACAATATTTCGTGCTGTATTTCGGTGTTTCGGTGTATTCATGCGAGCGAATGATTTTTTTAAACATTTATGAAATGTTCTCGATTTGCTTCAGAAACATTTCATAAACATTTGTCAAACATTTCTGTTTTTGCCGGTGTATACGCCGATTAAGTATTTATTAAGCGTTTATGAAATACTTTTTACTGTCGGAAATTCACGACCAGAGTTGAGAAATGAAATGAGTTTACCTACAATCAGTTCAAATTGTAATAGAAATCTTAATTCAGTTTGCATTCTTAGACAAAGTAAATGACAGCGGCTTAGGCACGAAATTCCAGAAGAACAAAATGAAGTTAGAATTAGATTTTTCTGTGATAAAAAAGAAACGTGTTTCCCAATAACTAGGTTCTAAAACAATTTAAATTTATGCAGGTAGCTAGTTTCGATTTTTTATTATTCCAAGATTTTCTGGACATTTGTATTTTATGTTAAAAGAACAAAAACACACCTCTGAAACAAATTATTAACGAACTGCGAAACATTTCATAAACATTTTTTTTTGTTTAATAAATGTTTACGAAACATTTACTTAAATATTTCGCTGGTCTGGGCATATACCTTTATGGAATAAAAAAATCATCTCGAAGGCGGGAAATGTATTCGATGTGAAAAAAATGCTTTTTGATTTTTTGTGTTGTGAAGGGTGTTGAATATTTTAGTCTGGCAACGTGACTGTGTGGCTTGGCTAATGGCTATCGTTTACAGGCACACCAACATTGAAAAATGAAACAAGCCACCTAGTACAATACATTTTCAGATCATGATTCGTGATCTCGATGAATATCAGGATCATGTGCTGTTGTTGTAAGTGCATGTATTTCGATGATCTATATGGATCATGGCTGATAATAAAAAAGGGCTTATATAACAAATTTCAATCTTGTGTGGGTTTTGAGAAACCCTTTACTAGTCGTGATAGATTTTAATAAACCAATTGTGCCGTACGCTCTTGAAGGAAAGCAGAAGATCATTTCGGAAACATGTGAAAAAATGTGTTTCCCAACACGTTTACGCCTTACGACCATAGTGACTTGCCATAGGCTTGCAAAGACTGCAAAGACGCTGCATTAACCTTCGTTAAAAGCTGTGTCCCTACCGGAAGTCCCATAAACAGAAAATTTTAACAGCGAATTTGGAGGTAAAAATATGCGAGGTTCTCATCTTCAATGCCTCAGGACAGGAAAGATGGGAGAACAGCCACTTCTACATTTCTAGTCTCCAGCTATCGAAAAAGTGAACATGGATATAGACGGATGTGCACACAATCTTTTCTAAAGCCCAAATTTTAACTGTTCACATATATTCGAAAATAGAAAGAGCATAATCCCGTCTGCGACAACACAACTAGAAACGCCCAGCAATAGTCAAGCGTCCTCTGAATGCGAAGCACCATTTCAATGCTCCCCAAAAAGTGTAAAAAAAAGGAAACTCTCAAAACTAATTACTCCTCACGTTGCAACTATACTTGAAGACAACAATAGCAATCCACTGAGAAGGAGAACTGAAAAAACACCACTGCATATGTGCAGACACTAAAAACCATTCCACGAACGTACATACTGACCTGAAACAAAAACCGGTAGAAGGATACGTTGGGCTCACTTCTAAACTGTGCACAATGATAAATCGAACAAGCACATCCTTTGCGCACATAAATGGATCTGTGTTAAAGTTACCACTCGATTCCTTTTGAAGTCACAGCAGCGTTTCGAAACAAAAGGACACCAACGTTCGTTTGATTTCACTCTACATACAAACACAAAATGGAACTAGGATATGGGTGCAGGTGTGCCATAATCAATAGTTTCTTCTTCTTTTTTTTTTTGACAGAAACATAGCTCCCACTGGCATCATTGCTTAATCCTTTTGAATATACGGCGAGTACGAGTTAACAATTTGTGTGAGGAAAAGTTTTGCTCCCTCTGTCGGTGGGAAAAGTTCACTTGGCGCGCGACAACTATGTGTGCGGTTAGTTAGTGGAGTCATTTATCATCCCAACTCGAGGGGTTAACTGTGTCAGAAAATTTAATTAAAGTTTTTGTAGCGCGACACTTAAAGGACGAATGGGATCTGAGTTCTGACCGCGGGTAGAAAATTCTGTGTGATTTATCACATGGGTGTGATATAGAAAATTTTGTGGTGGCTTTCGCAAATATGGGCAGACAACCATTTGTTTGTTGGGATGTTATTTGATCCTTTTGGAAGGGGAAATTGGTTGCGGCAGCAACTAGAGGGACACAATGTTCTTTAATAGAAAGTCTTGCATAAGACATTTACTTTAATTGAAGGGAGAAGTGCGCACAGAGCTTGTGTGAAACTGAAGTGGCAGGACTTGTGCAAACATTAGTCTGTGGATGTAGTCTTTCATTTTAAGTGCCAACCGAAAAGCCGAATCAATGATTTAACTCACAAGACTCATTCAAATTATAAGCTTGAGATATAATTTGCTAACGTTTTGCTACTGCAACTGTTGCGGGTGTAAACGACTTGCCATTTCGAGTGCAATTTAGACTAATTTTGTCCGACTTAAATAGAGCACGGCTAGGACTTTCGGGCGTCCATAGCTAAGTAGCAACATTATTGTTAAATCATCATCATCATCATTATATTAATACGTGAACATTTCGTATACCTTTGTAGTGTTTATTATGAAATAAGGAGAGTGAAACTTAATCGTTCGTAATGTGCTCTGCTATAGATGTGGACAAACAAAAATCGTGGATATTATGTTGCCATTAAGGCTGGCAAAAGTAAGTTAAGAATTCGCCACACAAGATGCGTACCAGTTTTTGGACAACATTTTGGTTACACACAATTTTCGGCCGCTAATTTACCACAACTGACCATAGAATGTATTCAAATATAAATCATCTAAGATTAGAACCTATTTTCGATGGAAAGCAATTTACCTACCCCTAGAAGTAAGCAACTGTACAATTTATATTCAGTTCTTAATCAACCACTTTCGTTTCAACGATCTTACTGGAACGGACTATTTTTCGGCAGACATTTTCTGCGCTCAATTTTTTTTGTGACGTAACTTATGAGTAAAAAATATTTTTAAAGGGGGCGTAATTTTTCAATATCCAGATGTCGCTTTTTCGTTTATAAAAAAACAAACAACGCGAATATCGAAAATTGTGGTACGTTTTGAAGTACACGCTCCTCGGCAGAAGTATTTTGACAAAAATATAAGTTAAATCGTATGACCTAAGTCCAGTCAACACGTCCACTCCTACTCACTTTACATCCGCACAACAAACCCTAATCAATGCAGTTTTTGTTTCCAATACAAATAAAGTACTTTTGTACAGTCAACTGTCGGCACCAGGGTTCTCGAGTCATGCCTTGTTGTTTCTAACCTATCACGTTGAAAACAAATATGCTGAGACCAAAGTCATGTTTAGAGATTTCCGGAACATAAATTACGCCCCAATGCAATATGACGCTGGTAGCAAAAATTGGTATAGTATTTATCGGATGCCCCTGGTTGATGATCAAGTAAACTTTCTCCAACAGGAAATCGTCTCATTATTTGACGAACACCTGCCTTTAAAAACAAAGAGTGTAAAATCGGCTTCAATTCAGTAGCTAACTCCAAATATTCTCCTGCTTATGAAAAAGCTTGAAGAAATATTTATAAGATCGAGGAGTTTTATAATCTATATCGATCACGCCGAAATGAGAAATGCAAAGCGTGCTTTCTACAACAGAAAATTTGGTACCTGTTCGTCTAGCAAAGAGATATGGCAACAAATCCGAGAAATTGGTCTAGGTAAAGAGAAGCTAAGAGCTCCACAAAATTTCGATTGTGACAAACTGAACTCGGATTTCCTAAGATCAGGAAGTCCAAATTCGACAAGCTCATTCAGGCGACGATGATAACAACACTCTTTTCTTCGTGTTCATTTGGAACAGTTTCAACATGACTGTAAACAAACTCAGACACCTAAAAACATAAAAAAAAATATTGAAATGAAAAGGGCCATTTTGTAGCAGGATCCAGTTGCAAAAAATTTATGATTATGCATTCAAAAAAACTATATGCAATTATAAAGGGTGGTTAACTTTTAAGGGCCGATGTTGAATGTGAACCACACCTAAACGTCAATTTTGTTCTGCATTTCATTTGACATTTCTCAATTTCAGACTAACTCAATTTGAACCATGGAAAGATACACAATCGAGCAACGCGTTAAAGTTATTTAGGCTTATTATGAAAATGGGCGTTCAAATCAAAATGCATATCGTGCACTTCGTGATTTTTTCGGTCAATTTCATTGGCACATTTTCACCTCAGCGGATTCGTCAATAAGCAGAATTGCCGCAATTGGGCGAATGATAATCCAAGAGTGACTGTCGAAAAACCATTGCACCCACATAGAGTGACTGTTTGGTGCGGTTTATGGGCTGGCGGCATCATCGGGCCGTATTTTTTCCAAAACGAGGCCGGTCAGGCAGTTACTGTGAATGGTGTTCGCTATCGTGAGATGATAACGAACTATTTACGGCCCGAATTGGAAGATATGGATGTGGACGATATGTGGTTTCAACAGGACGGTGCCACTTGCCACACAGCTAATGAAACAATGGCTCTTTTGCGGGAGAAATTTAATGGCCGTGTTATCTCACGTCGTGGCGATGTTAATTGGCCGCCACGATCATGCGATTTGACACCGTTGGACTTCTTTCTTTGGGGTTATTTGAAAGAAAAGATGTACGTCGATAAGCCAGCAACAATTCAAGAGCTGAAGGATGAGATAATTCGGCACATTAACGGCATAGAACCTCAATTATGCCTCAGCGTCATCGAAAATTTGGCCGAGGTCGCGGCGGCCATTTGGCCGATATTTGGTTCCATACATAATTGAACCATACCAATATTATCATAATAAGAAGAAATAATTTTATTCAAAATCAACATCGGCCCTTAAAACATCATTGAGGCAAAATACCTTCAGATACGGCACATGGTAAGAAGCTGGTCAAAATTGAGATCTTCTTGTGGATTTATGAAAGACTTATGGCAGACTTATTTTCGCTGGTTATTAGTACTCCTCCAAAGACACGTAAAGTATCATCTTTCACCGTCCGATGGACACAGCACGCTCTAAGCGCTTGACGGAGTACATCCTTCTTGCGTAAGGCTTGAGTTGTCGTTGCTTTGACTAATATGGGTGCAGCGTAGGTTAACATGCATTCCACCGTCCTGGGCAGGATTAGTCTTGGATCGTTTGGCTGCTTTTATGTTCGGTTTGTGGTACATTTTTATCTCGAACAGCTCGCCTTCAAACAAAGAGTCGTGTGCTACCAAATAGCTAGCCAATTGTTAAGGAAGCCAGGGGTCAGATTCTGTTATACGAAACGTTAGAACGTTTTCTTGTGGACGAAGAAATTTGCTTGTGTAACATAGGGCAAATCATTTGTGAGCACGAAAACGTCTTTTCGTTACGCCTTCCAATATCTGACCCCAGGTATCAACAAAATTACACCAGTTTTCGGTCCTTTCTCGGGAAACAAAAACCATGCCCAACACCACCCCCTTCTGATGCAAATCCTTGGAACCAATCAACACGCGAGCGAATTAAAATCAGACTTCTTAAGATCCCCCTCCCTTATATTACCCAGCCCCCAAAAATGATTAAAAATTCAACACCAATTTAAGGATACGATATTTATCCGCCCATCTTTGACGCAAAGCTTCAATAAACCCAAATCCCTTTATGGCCATATTCAAAAACTTTGCATGCGCCAAGTATTATAATTAAAGCCCTTCCCCCTCTATCCGGAGGTACAACAATGCCAAACCTGACTATGTCTACTTGAGTGAATAAAATTCATGACGCAATAATATTCATGAAATATGTCGCGTGGAAGTATTCCTTCGTCGGCAGTGAGTCCAAAAATTGTATTCTTAAACAGAATGCCATGTCAGGGATCACTGTCATTTACATAACCCCACACAATGACAACCGGAACTTGTACCTAAATTTGGAACATATTCCAGCAGCAAATTAATAATTAAACCGCTCAACTATATAAGCATGCTATTACCCACCAGCCCCCGTCAAGATTAATGCGATACTCTCCCAGCGAATTAATAAATTTCATATTTTTACAGAGTTATAAATCCACGTATATACAATATGACTTACCTGCACGATTTCTGCATAACCTCGGCACGATTGTAGCCGCTAATTTTGCAAAAGGACTCATTGCAATAGACAATTGGGAAGTCAACAATTTGGGCGTTGGCCAACAGAAAGGAGCTGTCCGCTGCAAAGAAAAACCATTTCCCTTTCATTACACAAGTGCAAAATACAACAAACTCACATCAGCTATTAAGAATTCAAATATAGGATAATATGCCCCCGCGGGCGACTGCAGCGTACCTACTTAATTTTAATTATCCTCTCGCGAAAACATAGTTTTCGTGACGGAATATTTTATAATTTAACTTGCAGGACATAATGTACTCGTACCTGCTTCTGCCGTCGTCACGCAGAGAGTAGCAATCTGTGAGTGAACTCGCGTTTGTTTTTATAATTTTTAAATTCATGAGCAAATTTGTTATTCACGAGAGTATGCCCTCTGGCGATGTGTACCTGGTGTGTATAGAAATGAAGCAGGGAAGCTATGGAAGGGAGATGCCAACTTTCCCAGGTGGTGAAAAGGTAATTTTGTAGAAAATATACGGCGGAAGAGAGAGAGTTGTATGTTTACTATGCAATTGGGAGTTTGAACTTTTTTATAAACTATTTCGAAAGCTGGATAGCTATACTCATTCAGAGATGACTATGTAGAGGGGGTTGCAGGTGAACGACGCGCGGCACTTAATGTATTAGATTAACACAACTTACTTACTCAGGTGGCGCTACAGTCCGGTGTGGAAGAGGACCACAATCAATAGCCTTCTCCAGTAAATGAAGTCCTTGGCAATTTTTTTCGCAATCAACGTTGGATGAAGTCCCATTGCGGGACAACACAGATGAGGTTTTCTCTACTCTGATATCAGTCCGGGTTGGAACCGAAGACTCTTTGAAATAGTAGAAATTGTTGATCATAGTCCAGGCGCTGTTTCGTACATTTCAGACATGTTTCCGTAACAGTAACAGTTTGTATAATGTATCAAAGTGCGTACTATGTCCATTGCAGGATGGAACGTTGACCAAAGTGGGGAACAAGTTTTAGCTCATTAAATTACTATTTCGGGAAACACACATAATGGTATTTTGGGTTGACTTGTAACCGAAATATGACCGAATTTTAGTCAGCCGTCAAATTGGTTTTCATGTGTTCGTAGCTTGGTTCGCACGAAACAGAAAGTGTGAAATAGAAATACTGATACCAATATAAAACGTAAACACATAACCTTCGCTCTTTGTTGACCGACGGTACTTGTAACTACCAACATCTAAATCACTGAATATATTCAATATAGAATTAGTTTTGGCAAGGCAGACTCAACGAGACCTTAAACTACCATTTAAAGTAATCCAGTGTGCTTTGAGTGAGTGAGTGAGTGAGTGAGTTGCATAAAAGGTCTGTTTTTAAATCAATCCTTATTATTCCTTTAATTAACATTAACCAGGTGTATGAAGAGTAGTTTTCTTACATAAGAATTAATAATTAATAAGCATTTTTAAGTTTATTTTCGATCAAAAAAGGAAACTAGACTTGCAAGTACCATTGGGCTGGGTGCTCAGTTCGTGAGCGCCTTATTTTTTTATTTTTTTATGTTTTTAATGGCTCTCTTTCTATGTTATTATTTTTTACTTATGAAGCTTATGAAGTGAAAAATGGCAGGTTTTAGGAGCACACACATTTTAGCTATTTTGGAGGGAATGAGGAGGATACTGATGTCGAGTTGGATGATGACTTCGTTCCTATTATTGGAAATAGTTTTGCAGATGAGTTGGAAAACCAACTTTTTCGAGAGGAAGTGTGCAAAGCACCCAATGATGAAGATCTCCAGGAAGAGCTGAACGAACTCCAATCCAAGTAATCCCGGAAGCAGCTGGAGTGGTAAGAAGGTAAAAAGTGGACCGGTGGAACCTAACCGCCAATGGCAAAATGAAAATAAAGGGTCCGCCATCTAACTTCTTTTTTTTTCAACTAGTGCTTATTTCGCGAATGGTAACACTTAGCTCATGTCTGATTTGATAGATAATTAGTTTTATCCTTCCGCTAAACGAATATGGCTGTGTATACGCTTGAACAACGCTGGGAAATATTGTTTTCGCGTCGCTAAGTGGGCCTGCGATCGACTTAGAGAAGATGCCGATTTTGCCAAAAAATTCATCTTTTCAGATGAAGCTCATTTTCATCTTGGCGGGTATGTAAACAAGCAAAATTGTCGCATTTGGGGCACAGAAAATCCGCACGCATACATTGAAAAGCCGATATACCCAAAACGAGTCACTGTTTGGTGCGGAATTTGTTCCAGAGGCATAATTGGGCCATTTTTCTTCGAAAATGAGCAAGGAGTGGCCGTTACAGTCAATGGCGATCGTTATCGGGCCATGTTGAACGAATTTTTGTTCACAAAAATTAAAGAGGAGGATATTGGCAACATTTGGTTTCAACAGGACGGCGCTACGTGCCACACAGCCGAAGCTACACTCGATGTTTTGCGCCCTGTTTTTGAAGATCGCATTATCAGCCGCAGTTCTGATGTCGTTTGGCCACCTCGGAGCTGCGATTTGACACCGTTGGACTATTATTTGTGGAGTGCCGTAAAAGATAAGTGTTACGCCGACAAGCCACACTGAACCAAATTTGGTAGTCATATTGATAAAAAAGCATGTAGATTTGAAGAAACGGTGATCAATATAAGGTCAACAACTCCTGTCTGTTGTTTTCATGAAAATTTTGTACAATGTAAGAAATATTGTCATTTTGATGAAATGCATAATATTTTTCATTGTGGTGTTAAATTGACAAAAAATTGTCACATTGAATAAAACTAGTTATTATTTCGTAAAATTCAATGAATACTCATTCTTCAATTTAACTTAAAACTTTCCTCATTTTGAAAAAATATTTTTCAAATTGAAGAAAGAAATTTTCATTTTTACATAACATTTCTTCAAACTAAAGGAAAAAATCTTCAATTCGACGCATAGTACTCTTTAGTTTAATGAACGTTTTTTCAAATTGAAAATTTTTTTTTAATTTAACTCCTTACTTTATTCCAGTTGAATAATTTTTCACCAAATCTACGCATCATTTTCTTCAATTTGATGAATAGTTTTCTTTAAATTGATGATTTTTCTTCGGTTTCACGTTTAATATTTTTGTCAATCTGACAAATATTTTTTGAAATCGATGAAATATTATTTAATTTCATGTCTTATTTTCTTCAAATAAAACATTCAATCCCCATTAGAACAAATAAAACGCAAATAGATAATTTTAAGTTAAAAATATTTTTATTTTTTTTATTTATGTTATTTATGTTTAACAAATTTATAATAAAAGTAATTTAATTGGAATAATTATTAATAATTATGAAATTCATAGTAATTATATTAATATAAAAGTAATTAAGAGAGTAATAAATAATTTGTAATTTAAAATGTTTAATCGATTTGAGACAACAATAATAATAATTAATAATATAATTAAGTGGTTAAATAATTAAGAAATTAATGTTTCTAAATAAGCGGTTGGCAGAAGGAGCCTGTACATCAAGACAAATATTCCACAGCAGCGACTAACTGAAATAAAAGAAAATCATTATGTATTGCATTTATATATGGGTATTATATTTATTCCTATACTTTTAAGTTATCATAATGATTAATATTTACCTACTATGATAATATAACGGCGACGAATTGTGTGTCAACAAAATGTTTACAATACAAATTTAATATTTAATACTTACATTTTTATCACACGAACTCGATAGTATCAATCCGCACTGCACCACTTCACTTACAAGAATAAAAGTTATCACTTCTAGGACAGCAATCAACATTTACATTTTAATGAAAGTTCTTCAAATTGATTTTTTTTTTTTTCAATTTGAAGACAACGTTTTCTTCCATTTAAAGAAATTTATTCAAATTGAAGAAAATATAATGAACAATTTTCATAATTATAAAAAAAAATTGGGTATGAGGAAAATTTCGTCAAGTTGAAGAAAAACTTTCCATCCTATACTGAAATTTCTTCAATTTAAAGATATTTCGTAGAAAAATTGATAATAACATATTGAAGAAACTTGTTTAAGTTGACGAATTTCGTCAATGTGAAGAACACTTTAGAGCATCTGAACAAATTTATTCAATTTGAAAAAATTGAAGATGTGGGAATAAACAAATTTGTAGACAATTTAGGGGAATGTGGTGCTAGATTCAACATAATTACGAGAATGTTGTAAAACTCAAATCCTGTGAATACTCAGAAGTTTTGGAATGGTGATGTCTTTGCGGTTCTTAAGTAGATACCTATACTGATAGGTGATGCGCATTGGTTGTTTATATTGTAGGGCGTTTCGCTTGTTACATATGGAATAGATAAAAGTTAGCGGTTAGTCTTCTTTGGGCGAACAGTTTTACATTTAGTGCAGAACCCTCTGTTAGTCGAAGAGTTTGCTGTTGATTCGATAAAGTCAATGTTTTTGGGCCAAGCTCCATTTATAAATGTAATGTTTGAGTCCGATATGATCTTTACATTATAGAATTGTATTTCTTCTTTTCTTTTCGCTCTAAATAATAAACTTTACTATGGCGACACTGACCTAATTATATTCAATGCATGGATTCATCATAGATTCATTGGGATGGAGGGTTCGTCGTCATTCGTGGTCCGCTGTACCTACTGCGAATTAAATGCAATCAACATTTGTTTTTTCTTTTTTTGTTTTAAAAATTTTTATTATGTGTAATTAGAATAGAAACTATTTATCACAAAATTTCAAGAAGAGGACAAAGTGGGTCCAGCTCGACCGATTTAATATACGTATGTTAGGTGCTTGTCTTCTTCAGATTCCTTTTTTTTAAATGGCTTCATTGATTTCACTGATTAGAATAAGTGATACTAATTGTTCTTTCTTATAGAGGGAATATATTCTTCAGAAGTGTCTTATAATGATTTTCTTTTTTAAATCTCGACTTTATCAAAACGGCTGAACTGTTTTAAACTATTTCTTTTAAATTTGTTATTTGATTGATTTCTCTTAAGCTTTGTGTAGTCTTACCTACTTCTTAAAAAAATTCAAGAGCAAGATTTTTGTTTGAGCAATTATAAAAACAGTATGATAAGTAAAAAATTCTATATGTTGTATAGATTATGTATTACAAACATATGTATGTTAATATGCCATCGATCGTTCCTTTGTTAACCTTTGTACACGAATATCAAATTAAAACATGTATAGTCTGCATAACAGATAGAATATCGTATAATCCGTTTGTGTGTAAAATCGAATATGCCTACATTGCGTTATATTTTTCTTAAATTTTCAAACTGTACAACTAAAAGAAAACTGTGTCTTACATTATTTAGTTCATCGTTTGGATTCGATACATACATTTTCATCAATTGTACACTTCTACAACTGTAAAAAATTGAAAACGAATTATTAAAACAAAGAAAAAATAACTTGCATTTCAAGCTCTAATTTTGAAAAAAAAAAAAAAAAAAAAAAAAAAAAATGCCCCACTCTCCCCTTTTTTATGCCAAAAAAATATATTGTGTTTAGTTTAAATAAAATAAATTCCGCTGGGGGAAAAAATATCTTCAATAAGACGAAATATTTGATGAAAAATTGTCAATTTAAATAGTCGGTGGTTTTGTCAATATGAAAATACATTCATTCGTTTGAATAATTTAATAAAAAGTACAGCATTCGATGAAACTTTACTGATTTTGAATATTAAATCTTCAATATGAAGATACATTTAATGAAAAATTGTTAATTTGAATAACTGGTTCTTCTAAAAATTATCAACATATTTTTGTCAATATCACATACAGGGCACCATTTTGCTAACGACTTCAGTTTGTCAATATGACAAAATTTCATTGGTTTGAAAAAAATATGAAATCGGACAGCAGTTAAAGAAATTTTATTTGTTTTGAATATTAAATCTTCAATAACACGAAAAAATGTATGAAAAATTGTCGATCCGAATAATTATTTCTTCAATGTTTAACAAAATATTTCCGTCAATATGAATACGCGATTTGGTTCAGTGCAGAGACAATTGACGCTTTAAAGGACAATATTCGTGAAGCCATTGGTGAAATACAGCTGCACACAATCGATAATGTGCTTACAAATTGGACCGATCGTTTAGGCTACTGCATGGCCAGCCGAGGCAGCCATTTGAATGAAATTATTTTCCATTATTAACCGAAAGGATTGTACTTTCAAATAAAAAAAGAAATTTGAGAAAATATTCAGTAGTTTTTTTTTATAACATTTTCAAAAAAAAAAAAAGTTATTTGGCGGACCCTGTACCAGAATATTTATTTCCTGAAGGTCCACGTGAAAGCCACCGACTTTTTCCTTAATTTTGTGGAATATTCCATTGAAAATATTGTTCAACATGTTCATAACAAATCTTTATGCCGTGCAAAAAAATAAGATCCCTGATTTGAGGAAAGGCGAAATCATGGCTTCAGGAACACGATGAAACAGTACAATCCTATGAAGCCGATAAAAAGAGGGTACACGTTGTGGTGCTTAGCGGACCAAAAAGGTTACGTGAAGAGATTTTCTATTTACCAAGGAAAAGACGAAGAACTGGGGGCGAAATACAAATGTTACGGACTTGGTGGGAGAGTTGTTTTATCCATAACTGAGAAGGAATAGGGTAAATACAAAATAATGTTCTTTGATAACTATTTTACCTCTGTTAGATTGTTAAAAAGCTAAAATGTGAAAAAAAAACTCTGGCATGCGGCACGATTCGTGGGAACAGAAAAGGTTATTCAAAAAACATGAAGGACAAACGAAAAATGAAAAGAGGAGTGTAGATTTCCGTGAATCCAAAGGCGCAATAAGTTTCTTCAAACGGCAAGATAAAGGTCGATAAATTTTGCTTCAAATTATCATGGAAATGAACCCACAACTGTCGCCAGAAGGGACCAAAAAGGCGAACTGCACGACATTAGCTGTCCGACAGTGGTAAAGGATTACAATGCCTTTATGGGTGGAGTGGACCATGCCGATCAGCTTCGGACTGCTTATGGCCTTAATCGTAGGTCAAAGAAATGGTGGCATCGGATTTTTTGGGGTATTCTAGAGATAGGATTTGTCAACTCATACGTTATATATTGCCAAATGGAAACAAAAATATCCCTTCTGGAATATAAAAGATATGTAACTACAGACTTTTGTCGCTGAAAGATCTCACAGTCGATAAAAGGGGCCTCCAGAGGAAATCAGTAGAAAATTCGGGTCAGTGTACAAAAAAAACGAAGAGGCAAAGAGGGATCGGTTTCTAAGGATGTCAGATTAGGAAATCATGGAATTCACTGGCCGAAGTTTGTTGAAGCGAGGGGAAGATGCGAGATGTGCAGCATTAACAAATTACAATCAAAGCCTTATTGTAAGTGTAGTCATTGGAATATATATATATAGACATATAAAAAAAAAGTCTTTTGTCAAATCGCACGGAGTAACAATGTGAATGAAAAAAAGTAAACGAAATTGTTTTGACAAAATAGATTTTAGTATTCTTTCCATATTTGTTTTTTTAAACAATCAACCATATTTAATATATTTAAATATTTACAAGTGTTTTGTGCACAATATGTACATAAAACTGAATTGCAAAATAGACTTTATTTAATCACATCATAATTTTTAGTGTTTCTTTATATTAAAAAAAAAAGTACTTCTTACAACCCAACGGTACTTTATAGTACCACTTTCCTATTAACTCCTAGATCATCCTTGAAAAATAAATAGTAAGTAGTAACATTAAATAGCAACCTCGCAGTTTTTGTGTGCTTTGAAATGTCACAGTAAAAGACATTTGTATCTTTGAGACACGAACTGTTAACAAAAATGTCAAATAGTTACCATCTTATTGGAATGGAGCTTATCGACACAAAACTGAGTCAAATATACCGTGTGGTGACTATGATTTAAAGTAAATTTGGATAATAGTCACAAATTCCTACTAGGGGTGTTTGGGTCTATAAGCTCTACATGAACTAGCCATCCTAGACGAATGATTCACCCATTTCTAACCAAGACAATCAGCCTTACTAATGATCAAGCACTTATGGCGACAATTAGTTTGATGTCAGCTTTAGTAAAAATGTACAGCATTTGTGAAACGGAACCAATACACAATTAGACCTCCACATTCCACCGAAAATCACTCAAGGAATTTAGCTTTCAAAGTGCTGGATATCTCCACCCGTCTTCCCAAAAGTATATGCTGCTGCCTGTCGACCGCCAAACGCGTGTAACCTACGCCCAAGCCATCCCCAACCTCGAGGACGAAGTGGACGATTTTTCGACCAAAATCATAATGAGCGATGAGGCTCATTTCCACCTCAGCGGGTACGTGAACAAGTAAAACTATCGCTTCTGGGGACCTTGAATCCACGAGTAATGCACAAGAAGTCATTACACCCGCTCAAAGTTACTGCATGGTGCGCTGTTCACGCTGGAGGAGTCATCGGGCCATTTTTTTTTTCGAGAACGCCGCTGGTCAAACGACAAAAGTGGACGTTGCGCGCTATAGGGCCACGTTAACCGAGTTTTTTCTGCAGCAATTGGACGAATTAGGACTGGAGGATATGTGGTTCCAAACGGACAGAGCTACGGCACACACTGCGCGGGCCACAACCAATATTCTGAAGGTGGCGTTCCCGGGTCGCAAGATCGCCCGATTTAACCGTTCCAGACACTTTTTGTGGGGTTTTTTGAAGCCCGAGACCCAAGAAGCCCTCAAGGACAACATTCGACACGAGTGCGAGAATCTATCGCCCGAAGTTCTAGCCGAAGTGATGAAAAAAGCCATAAAACGAGCCCGTATGGCAATCAATTGTGACGGCGCCCATATGGCCGATATCATCTTCTCGACTTGACTAATAAAATTCTAAAGGTTCAAATAAACATTATCGAAGTTTTTCATTTACGCAATGACTTCTTTTGGCCCACCTTGTACATAAATCTGAATGGCAAAATTGCATGTCCGCAAAAACCTTAAGAACTACTGCACCGATTTACAAGTGTTTTTTTTTGAAATACATAAAATAAATTTATGCAGGTTTAAGACTATTTTTGGGCCCCGAACTTTGCTCCAATAAACAGAGTTCGGTCTTATAATTTTCAAGAAAAAACGGTTTGATGATGTTCCCCGAAGCAATAAATTTATTCAGACCCTTCCTTGGATCACTTGTTGTGTTCGTGTTTGTCCTTCACCTTCCAAAAATAAAAAATGTTCTTTTTATTTAACACGATTGTTATTTCTTGTGTGTGGTATACCAAACATCGTACTTAATATTACAGGCTTTTAACTGAAAATTCGCCTCATATTTGACAAGGTAATCCTGAAGTATCCAAGAGCTTTTCCCACCTCACCTTCTCACGGTAAAATTGATTCAAGTTCACAAGTAGGCACTCCCTCTGTTGTTTGACAATGTAACCTTAAATGTTGACTTGCAAGTGTATATGTTCACACGCTTAAGTGGAAACGCAAATAAATCATACAAAAATGCGAAATCTCATCCGCCAAATATGACAAAATAAATATCGTCGAAACACGGAACGTGTTGCGTGACTTTACAAACAATTTATACAACTGCGTTTGAAATTTATTTATTCACTTGGAGCAAAAACAGAACAAGTAAGTCGTTCAATATACCAAAGTAAGTCAGTTGAAAAGAGGACTACGCGAATGGTTTACGTATGAAATGAAAAAGTGCTGATGGAGGGATAATCGGAACTGGCAAGGAATCGAAATTAGAAGGACAGATAATACTATTTTAGGGAGCGCAGGGCCCATCCTTCGTTGTATTCCGAGAGTTTGTTATCAACTTTTGTGAAGTTTCTGGACTTGCTGTCAACATTTGGTGGACAGGAAATAAAGAGAACTTCTTGGCATAGTCCTTTCTATTTTTTGGGTAGCTTTTGCAATTTGAAAGGTGTTTGTAAAATTATACTTGACCTTAATTTTGGTAGTAAAATAAAGCCCATGGAGCATTATCAGAGGACCTTTTTTCCGGGTGTTGAAAACAAAACATTTAACAAGCACCCGTGTTTCGAATTCTTCACGATGGTTACTAACTTCGCGTTATACTAAGACGCCTATGATATTATGTTAAGGCTAGATTAGATTAGATTAGATTAAGAGTCGGGAGAGCCTTCAAAGGGCTCTGGAACTGCGGCTACAAGAGTAGCCTATTGTGCCTTCCCAGGTAGGTTCCTAGAGCCATCTTTTCACTCCAGAGGCATTCAGGAAGACAAGAATCTTCCCTGGATGTAGGTCAGCGAGAGTTGCTGGATGGACAATCTCACTCCCTAGGATGTTTTTTCTAAGGCGACAAAGAGCCGGATAGGCTGTGAGTATGTGAAGAGAGGATTCATCACTCTCAAGACAGAGCCTGCAGGTAGGTTCCGGTGAGACGCCAATGCGGTGGAGGTGTTTTTTCCCGTGACCATGGCCACTGATAATTCCTGTAAGGATCCTCAGATTATTTCTGTCCAGATTAATTAGGAAGAGCGATTTTCTGGGGGAGAATTTAGGTAGAAATTTTTTGGTGCAGATCTGCCCAACTGTATTTTTCCAAATCTCGTTCGACTCTATGCGAGATAGATTCTTGATATGGGACCTGAAAAGGTTTTTGCTGACTCCGCAGAAGGGTTCAGGACCGATAAGTAGAGTGGAAGCTCCGATTTTGGCCAGCGAGTCTGCTGATTCGTTACCCTCAAATCCTCTGTGGGCTGGTATCCAATGGAGGATGACTAGGTTTTTCTTAGAGAGTTCGTGGATGGCTAAGAATGTTTCTAAGATAAGTTTTGATTTTATTACAGATGAGTCGAGAGCTTTGAGAGCTGCTTGACTGTCTGAATGTGAAATGCTGCTTTCATATAGGTATAAAAATTTCACCGCGGTGGTCAATATAAACTTTCCACGTGAAAAAAAAATTTCACTGGGCAGTATCTACGCTATTGGATACAAAAGATCCTTCAGGTCGCAGTGTCAGCTATCAGGGCATGGGATTTAACTAAAAAATAATAATCTGTGCTGTTCGAGTGAAATTTATAGCTGCTTTAAAAACTGATATATAGGTGGCGATACTAAAATCTATTCGCTTGGCTTTTGCTGTTCATGGGATACATATATATATTTTTTTTTTTTTTTCATTTCGGCGTGAAAAAATGATTCGTAGAAGGGCAGTTAAAAATGTTCAGATGTTTTTTTAAGAGAAGGTATGTTATGTTTTACGCACTTCAAATATAATTTTTCCATTAAAAATGGAATGGATGAGCTTTTTTTATAAGCAGGATGCCTTTAGTGAATTGTTGTACACTGTTTTGCTCAACAAAAGCCGAAATATGACGGATTTAGTTGTTCTATATCGTTTTAAGTTTAAAAATATGTCACTTTTGAGTTTTTTCTTTTTTGCAGCATTAATCTTTATAAATAATTACAAACATCGACAGTAAAGGACTTTCCATTCGTAGCGAACCGTGAACTGAGGACCAGCAAATATTCATACATTTTGATATTACATTCGTATGAATTGTATAGATATCAGAAAAATAAATCAATTAAATTAAGTCTTTGCAAATTCTCAAAATGGAAATTTTCTGTTCATATGCAAAAATAGTTTTGTTCGCTGTTCACTCTCATAATCAATAGTCCTTTGAGCCCTTCGATATTGGGAAACTTGAGAGAAAAAGTTTTTTGAGAAATGTAATCTTCCTACTACAAGGAGCTTCAGGAATGACATCAACTGTATTCACGGATCTTTAAAATTATGCATAATTTGCATGACCTATTGTTTGTTAAATGTGACCGCTGGTCTTATTATATTGCAAATCATATTATTTATAAATTTAATACTATGCTACTATTATGAACCAAAAATAACACGAAGTTCCCAATTTGTTTCCTCAAGCTGTTTTCATTTTACGTAAGCTAAGAGTGCGAAAATTTATTCATTTGTGTGTCTTCCTTATAACTGACTTTAGTTGCAACCTTAAATTTACCGAAACTCACGAAATTACTTTATTTTATTTAAGCCGAAAGTAAAATCTATAATCAGTTATATTAGTTTAAAAAAAAAATTAAATGAACAAACATTTTGTGAAGTCCTAAGCCTTATTGCATTCCCACAAAAAAAAAAAATATTTTAGAGCTCACCCTGCATAAATTTCTCCACGAAAATCTCAAAAAAAAAGAAGGAATTGTTTTTATTGATGCACAATTGCACATAAAGGGTGTCCCAAAATTCAGGAATTTGAATTAGTAGAGTTAGTGTGGCACCAAAAAAAAGAGCAATACTGTTTGACATCCTTGGATGTCTCTGGATAGTAAAAATGAACAACTACGCGAAAGAACAACTGTCCTTATTATAATAATTATGTAATAGGTCACAATGGGTAACTTTATATGAACAACTTCTAAATATGAAATATTGCGCCGTACTAAAAACCGATTTTAGTCTCGACTTAAAATTTACAGAGCTCACAATTATAAAATTTGTTTGGAAAATATAGCCACTGTGAACTACTAAATTTAAGAGTCGAAACTAAAAATGGTTATTGGTAAGGCCGATTATTTATATCGCGCAACGTGTTTTTATTGTTGAACAATATTTAAAAATAATGAAAGTTTCGCTGCCTCATTTGGCAACCTTCTTAAAAATCCATCCTAAGTGATGATGCACATTTGATGACTTAGCCACATTAGTGCAAAGTGGTCAAGCCGTGGAGTTGATTTGCCGGATGTGGTTTTCCGTTCGATAACCCCTGGTGTCCAGGCTAGATTTTACGAATTCAAAAAGGGCGAAGTTTTCCACATTAAGTTACCCATTTTGACCTATAAAATATTTAGTGTAAAGGTTACAAAAAATGATTATTAGAAACGAGCTTTGCATGGATATTTTTCAAAAGCATTTCCAAAACAGAAAGGGGTTATCGGGTGTCAAAAAAAATAAAAATTTGCATACACCCAACCCCCGTACAGTGACGCCAAGAAAGGGGGTTGCAGGGGGCACCATGCCCTCCATACTTATTCCAGTGTTTAGGCATTGTGGACAGACATTATGTCGCCGCTCCACCGTCAAATTCGCTCTTCTCTCTTCTTTGCAATGGAATTTACTTTACAAATTTATCTAGTGCGAAGTTTTCAATCTCTAGTCTGGGGCTTTATGTCAATTCTCAATGGTAATAACAACTGTGGGTGTTAATAGTTTTTTTTTTTTGTGGCATCGAAAGCAGGCTACGTAAAACTGACTGTGGGAGAAGCAATTCCTGAATCTAGACCAGTCTTTTTTTGTAATGTTTAGCCTTGAGACTTGATAAATTAACAAAGCACACTTTGAGAAAAATTGCAGTCGCTTAAAGTTAGGATTAAGATTTTTTATTCAGAAGGAGCATTATGAAATTATTTTATATGATATGGAGCCCCTGCGATTTAAGGCAATCGAAAAAAAAATCACACTAAATGTTTAGTGGGTCACAATATGCAATTTTGCTCTTTTCAGTTAGAAAAATTTAGCCTCGACAATAAAAACTATTATTAGTATCGCGGATTAGGTATACCCGTACCTAACACGTTACACAAATTCAACTTAATTAACACATCCACGTAGAGTAGCACTTGTCCTAAATCGTCCGTTTGCAACGCGGCGCCTTTTTAATTCATAATGGCTCAGCCCTCACCGTCTGGAAGGAACAAAAAGATGAATAATAGTTCAAAATACCCAGAGAAGTATTGCCTGAAAACCATTTTAAGCTTTTTTGTATCGACTCGACACGCGTAGATTAATGAATAAAATTGCCAAGTCGAATAAATAAATGTCAAACTAAAAAATTTCAACCCACGTAGGAGGAATTTTGAAAACCCTCGAAACATTTATTTTTTAATTTTTGTATAAAAGTTATTTCCAGTACGGTACGATGGACGGTTCGTGAGTACTAAAAAATCCCCGCCTCAAAGAGACAAGGAAGTTGTATATCAAAATATCCCTTCAAAGCTAAGTGCAAAATAAACAAATGGGTACACCACACCCACGGATAGTTGCGTAGCGTGGCATGTACTGCAAAAGGAAGAAAAAAAAAACGCTTACATCGACCTATTTTCTGCGGAAAACTGAAAGAGAAAGCACCAAGCAGCCTTCCTTTACTTCACCATGAAGTGGCAAAAATATTTTCGCACCTGTCATGTCATGACACACGCCAAATCTGATCTGACAAATAAACAAAGTATGTCATGACATAATAAAAGCTAAAATACCGAACCTCCGTTTTAAAGACCAAGCCATCGCGAATGTCAAAGCCCTTGTTCTGGAAAGCAGCGCGCCCGGGATCGCAGAGGATGGAAGGCTGCAGTGTCTCAGACAGAGACTATTTCGTTTATTTTTTTTTTGTTTTTTGTCAGAGGTGTGGCTAGTGAGAGATAAAAACATTGGATATGTAATTTGCGCTTTTTCATGGGTCGAAAGCGCCTTTTTTCCTATTGAAGTTGAATAACGCAGCTCACTTTTGCTTCGATGAATCGGTGTCCCCGAAAGTGCCAGAAATCTGTTGTGAGTGTGGTGCAGGTTCTGTAGCATATCGGACTACCTAAGCCATACTCCCTTGAGCTCCTAATAAAGGACTAGTTTATAGCGGAATCGTTTATCTCAAAAAGCTGAGTCTTAATTTTTGTGACCCATCTGTCAGAAGAATTATCTTCAAGACCACTTTATAGAGCTTGTATTATAACAAGGTATATGAAGGGAATGACTTACTATTCGCTATCTGTTTTTGAAGTCACGTTCACTTTATTTCCAATGTCAGTGAACACAAACTTTTTAGTGGGTCCGTCATTCTCCTACAAAGTAAAACCTATCATTTTCATCAACTAGTTGGGAACACTCTCATCACGAAGATGTACTTTTGTCTTTCATCTTAAAGTCGCCCGAAAAAAAAAATGCATTCTAGGAGTAGCTGAATCTACTCGTATTTGCAAGTCAGCGACTGTTTTACAAACAAATAAAGCCACGCGTACAACTTTTTAACCATAAAATTTGACAGATTCCTGGATAATAAAGGGTCCGCCATCTAACTTTTTTTTTTCAACTAGTGCTTATTTCGCGAATGGTAACACTTAGCTCATGTCTGATTTGACAGACAATTAGTTTTATCCTTCCGCTGAACGAATATGGTTGTGTATACGCTTGATGAAGTGACCATCCAATGCGTTTTCGCTTCGCTAAGTGGGCCTGCGATCGACTTAGAGAAGATGCCGATTTTGCCAAAAAAAAAAATCATCTTTTCAGATGAAGCTCATTTTCACCTTGGCGGGTATGTAAACAAGCAAAATTGTCGCATTTGGGGCACAGAAAACCCGCACGCATACATTGAAAAGCCGATATACCCAAAAGGAGTCACTGTTTGGTGCGAAATTTGGTCCAGAGGCATAATTGGGCCATTTTTCTTCGAAAATGAGCAAGGAGTGGCCGTTACAGTCAATGGCGATCGTTATCGGGACATGTTGAACGAATTTTTGTTCACAAAAATTGAAGAGGAGGATATTGGCAACATTTGGTTTCAACAGGACGGCGCTACGTGCCACACAGCCGAAGCTACACTCGATGTTTTGCGCCCTGTTTTTGAAGATCGCATTATCAGCCGCAGAGCTGATGTCGTTTGGCCACCTCGGAGCTGCGATTTGACACCGTTGGACTATTATTTGTGGGGTGCCGTTAAAGATAAGTGTTACGCCGACAAGCCAGAGACAATTGACGCTTTAAAGGACAATATTCGTGAAGCCATTGGTGAAATACAGCTGCACACGATCGATAATGTGCTTAAAAATTGGACCGATCGTGTAGGCTACTGCATGGCCAGCCGAGGCAGCCATTTGAATGAAATTATTTTCCATTATTAACCGGAAGGATTGTACTTTCAAATAAAAAAAGAAATTTGAGAAAATATTCAGTAGTTTTTTTTTATAGCACTTTCAAAAAAAAAAAAAACCTTATTTGGCGGACCCTGTATAATTCAAATTGGCCGACGCCGGTCGTGATTTGCAATTCCTAGTCGTGCCCCGTCAAAATGTCACAGTGTCAACTCACAGAACAAAGGACATGAAACGCAATAAAAAAGAAAACACAGCATACCAATATCAGGCAACCAACCAAGCAACTTCCTTTTCAATGTCACGAAGCCATCCAAATTGAATGCATTCATTCCACTTTCTTTGGAAGCGAAATGAAATTTCCAGCACGTCGTGTCGTCTGCCACCAAAAGAAGCCCAGTCAGCGGCAACATTGAATCCACAATGTCAAGTGAGACACACGGCGCGTGTGTGTGATATTGGCAACGCGTCTCATTTTGACATTCATTACGTCAGGCATCAGCAGCTGTCTAAATCACCACCTGCACAATGCGATCCCATCATGTGTATTTTCATGGTTCTAATATGCCGTGCCACCTTCGTCGTCGTCATCGTCGTCGTCGTTACCGGCGCGGCGTGCAACATTGTTTATACACTGCCAGTACACAACCGACTCGTTGAAGGTTGCCGCTGAAGCTGATGGGGGGGGGGGCCCTGGTTATGCATGCTGGCACTTTGTACAAACCTTTGACATTGAATTCAACAATGCGTCGCCACAGTCTCTCCTCGCGTTGGCTGCTTGCCACCCTTCCAACCGCATACACACTTCACTCCATTCAGCGCATATTCAGCCATAAAAATAGTTGGGCATGCAATTTATGAATGCGAATTTGCTGTATGACTGTATGAATGGCAGCAGTGCATATGTGGTGTGGTGTGATTCTTTTGTATATGGTGAGATGTTTGTGGCCTCCGAGGATATGTGAAAGCGAAGGAACGTGTGGCATAATGTAAACGAATTCCCACACAAGAATGCCATGTGACAATGCGAGGGCCGATAATCTTTTCTGTGTGACGTGAGACTTAGAGGGCTGTTTGCCTACCGGCTAATTGACAAGGAGGCTCATCAGTGTCGCTCCGGCGGATAAACAAATCTTGGAACGTGTCGTAAGGAGACATTTGTCTCCAATTGCCTACGCTCTTGAAAGCCAAGTATTTCTGTCGAATGTGAAGGTTTTATTCGACTAACTAACTACTTGGAGGTTGGCAGTCCTCCAATCTGGAGAGAGTGGAATATTTTGTTTCCTCTTTTTCTTTAGATGATGTTTTGGGGCCATTACCGCACGAAATTGTGTTAAAGATTTTCAAGTTGGTGTAGCAAAGCTCTCGGAGTTTTGGCTTGGGCTTATTTTGGGTCAAAGTCACGGACAAAAGTGTTTACGGTGTCGTTATGCCTTAAGAGGATGGGACTGTAATACATGCTAGTAAGATAAATCAGATAAATCTTACACGAAAGGAGAAATGATAATATTCAACAAACTTTTGATCTACTAATAGTAGCCCAGGTAGACCACGCAAGCTTGGAGAAAGTTTCCAGTACTCTGCCGTCTCCAATAAACAAGGTATACACCTGGCATGATGGGCATGATCTGTTGAAAACAGAGAGCATGAGGACACTCCACACTTGCGTTTTTACTGTGCGGCACTCTGCCACATCAAATACGCAATTCTTGGAAGACACTTTTGCGAAGACTTAGAAGAGCTCCCTGAGAAGTATATAAGACACTTAAATAGATTTGAATTAGCTTCCACAGAATGGGGGAAAGGAAAGGTTCCCCTGTCTCACGAATCGGCTTACCTAACCTTACCTAGCCTTAGTCAGTTGAAAGATCAAGTTCCCTAACTGAACGGAGCTCAGTGATTGATCTAGATATCTTAAACTGAAGCTTGATAAAAACCTTTTGTGGATAGAAAATATTGCCTAAAAATACCCAGTAGCTTTCTGTTGCAGCAAAAGGTCGGCCGACTACAAATTAGACCTTCAGCCCAAGATAGTATCAGGGTTTTTCAGCGCGGCCATTAGACCGATAACTCTTTATGGTAATGGCTTGTTTAATTTATTTTTGGCGGGGTAAAATAAAGCCCCAAAAAATAAGGCTTACCATTATACAAGGTGACAATAGAAGAATTAAAAACGAAGACTTATACCTAGGACTTAAAGCTGGTGAAAATGGTGAAGGAGACCGAGTTTAATGGAGGGAGCACTGCTTTTTAAATCCAAAAAGGTAATGCCTGAGTGTACCTAGCCTTGGTTCTTTGGATAGAAAGTTGGGGGTATCGTGAATGACGAGGAAATAAATTGTTGGGTTAAAAAGGAGGGGGTCTTCTGGTTTAGAGTGAATGACTTGAACCCGGTCTACAAAACGTCTCAACGACTGACTCTAGCCGGTCATAAAGAAGAGAAAATATTAAATAATATTTATCCTGATCGGACAGCACACTGCACTCTGCCTGTGAGTGAAGCCCCTCTTGTTAAAATCTAAACCTAAAGTTCGGCCCTGTAATTTATTGATTGACTAGGAAACTGAAATGGATAAAATGAACGCCTTAATAACGTTTTTCCACCACGAAATAGCTCTCAATCTGCTTCTTGTATAAAGCTTGGCTGACCTCAATTTGAGAAGCAAGAAAGCTTTATAATTCTGTGGATCACTTGAAGATATCTTTTTGTATGAAAGGGGTAGAGGATATTCGTCAGAATTTGTTCCTACAGTATGGGAATAGCTTAAAAGATTGGCTTTCGTCGATATGCAGCTTTATAAACCTGTACGAATCGAAGGTATGAGCCGAGGTAATTGGAAAATTCAGAAAACAGCTTTCCATAGGGAAATTGTGAACTTGTTGAAACAGTCAAATTTTTGTTTCTCTTTTTGCGTAACAAGCGCGGTCCTCGAACCTCAGGGTTCAGATAACAACTGGAGAGAACATTTTTTCATATACCTTCGTTCTTTTCAAAATCACTGATCACCCGCCTATGAAAATTGACTTCGAAGAGAGCTCGAACTTGGACAAAGGAATAGCCTTTACGACAGATCACTTTACCTATTTTTAGGGACAGATCTAAAACCCCAAAGGAATATCATAATAGGTAGCTACAACTTGGAGTTGTTGCATAAGACTTAGGAAATACTAAATTCGTTCCATGATTGGTTTGGATATCAAATCCCAAGAGAAATGAAAGAGGACGATTTTTGGCAACTTTCAGGTATTCTGCGTCGTTAATGCGTTGAGTTTGTGGAATTTATAGAGCGTCAGGGTCCATTTAAATTGAAGATAAGTTTAACGGTTTATCAAACATTTAAAAAGCAAGTTACTGTTCTTCGACTCAAGTATTATTCTGAAAAGAAAATTAAAAAAAAAAAAGGATTTAGCTCGTGCGTCGTTATGCCTCTAGATTCGGTCGATTGTCTTCCGTAGACTGTGGAACGAACATCTTACACCAATACCGAACGGCTGAATTAAGAAACTTTCTCAGGACAACAAAAGAGACGGATGTTTGTCAGACGTTCGTGAGAAGACTGAAAAAGACCTTAAGGTGTAATTTGCGTATTATTCCGAAAGTTAAACCTGAGACCAATAGTTTAGTACTCCTGCACACTATAGCCACTCTCCTAAGCAACATTTTGCAAAGCACTTTAAATTAAAGAAAAAGCGTCAACAAAAGTCGAGGCGTTAGGTCAATTATTTGTGTTTATACAGAGCAAAAAGCTGCGAGCGCTGTAAGTAACGCGCAAGGGGCATTTCGGGCCCATGGTGTGGGTGTGGATATTTTTAATTTAAACACCATCACCTCCATCCCCTAGAAGAAGCCTCAAAATGTTATCTGTCTCATTTCATCGGGCTTAATGAAAATCGTAGATATGACAGCGTCTTTTGAGAGAAATCCCCCCATTTCTGAGAATCCTTCGCAAACATTTACCTTGACATTAGCAGAACAATGCATTTTCGTTTTGTGTATTTTGACTTGTTCGTCCAAATTCGCTGTCGTCCATTTCAGTGAGCAAATAGACACAAAGAAAGCACTTTCAAGTGATTATTTACCCTTTAGCGACATTGGAACGCACACAAAAACATAACAGAAACAACAACAGCGACGACCGCTACGACGGCAAAACGCGACCGACCAACAAATCCCCATGAAAAATGAAAAATAACCGAGCATAAATTTAATGGTGACGTTTGCTTTCTGACATTTATGCCGATTGTGCGGGTTTATCTGGGAATGCTTGCCGTTGAAATATAACGCGGGAGCTTTTAAGTGCGCACCCTAGAGGAGGACCTTTTTTTCGGGTGTTATCAGTGAGGATAGATATGTTCGCTTTGGTTTATTATCATCAACATGCTATAGCTGGGTAGCAGCCTGGGCTTTTGTTCCTATGCTGACATTGGTCCAGTGAGTGTGTGGAAATATAGTTGAAGGTTTGTACTTTTTACATGATTTATGATGGTGACAGTCACGTGGAGGCAACATTGCCGGTTATTGTTGTTTGATTGTGGGACACATAAATTTTGAAACACAATATGCAGAAGGGGAAGCATTCATTTTTAGGAGACATTGATATCTGTATCTTGGAGCTCTTTCAGAATGAACCGGTACGGTTGTAGGAAAGAACGTTCTGTTAACTCACTTGACTAGCAATCTGATGTTGGCAATAGGAGACTCATTGGATTGGTCTCGCGTAGCTGGACATTACGCTGGGTAGATGTTAAGCACTTATATAGGATTCTAGATTGTAGCCGGCTTACCAAAACCAAAACGTGAACTTTAGCGCTGATTGTGACATTTGTGAGGATTGAAAACAGTGCGAAAAGACAGTACCGTGTCGCTTTAAGAGGGCGCAGGCTCTTCCAGCTCTTGTCCAGTCCGTTCCTAGTAGAAAGTTCATCTCCTTCTGAATTGTTTCACAGGTTAGGCCCCAGTTTTAGCCATACGTAAAATGCAACCGAAAAGTTTACGTTCAGGCGGTCATAGCAAAAAATTCTGTCAGAACAACTTTTCCCTACGAAAGCCAACCATAGGTGATGGGAATCCATTAGAACAAAATTCCTGACAGATGAAACAGTAAAGAAATGAAATATTTCAGTGGAATGATTTGGTTTTTTTTGTGGAATTGACTGAGAAGTTGAACGGAAAAAGTTTTTCGTACGGAAAAATTAATAAAATATTTTTCTAGAAAATTTAAATAAGATTGGCTTATTTTTTTTTATAAACTAACTTTATAATTCAAAAGCAACACTTTAAGACCAAGATTGCGTTCAACCATTAGGTTGAGGTGGTCAAGAAAAGCAAAAGAAAAATTTTACGGTTTCGTTTTTCGTATGGCTATAACGAGGGCCTTACGGAAAGGCGTTCTTGAAATTCCCTGTAGGGCGGTTTACGTGCAGGCTCATCTTACTGAAAAGTCAATCAAAGAATTGCGAGGTCTCATTCAACAGCGACGGAAGGAACAATTCTCAGTCTTCCTATTCAAAATGGGCCAGTTCTGAGATAGATATATCAATCTGTAATCAGGAGGAACCAATTCGATGGCAAAGCTAGGCTATAGATTTTGAACCCACTCTTACCTAAGATTTGGGAACTGATCGAACGAACTAGGTCGCAGGGAACTAACTCACTGCAAAGAACGCAAAAAAAAGAAAGTGGCATAAAATACGTTCGAAAAACGTTTTTAAAACATACCGATAAAGGGTTTCAAAAACTCCACAAATCTCCCTGCGAAAAATTCCTCAAAAAGTTCCACAAATAGGGCTCCAAAAATCCTAAACCGATTCAACATCAAACATAATGACCGCGGAGGAGAAAAGCCTCATGTTCCAAGATCCGACAACCCTAAAACTAGCTTCGAATGTAGAAAGGGAGTGAATGTTTGTCAGCGCCATGAAGAAGCTACAAGTACCTACCTATTTCTTGTGGTGGCGATAGAAGTTGCTCTAACGCCAGCTCATTCAAATTTTCTACCTCTTCTTCCGCACTAGGTTAAAGTCGTTTAGACGTTAAGAGGAGAAAAAGACTGATTGGGAGCAAAGGATCGCCTAAGGCTTTGAAAAACCGAAAAAATAGGTCAACGCCTGACATTAGCAGAGAATGAGCCTCAGGTACAAGAGAGCACAACGAAGACTTATTTTAAACTCGTATTTGTTCTTTTTCGGCGGTGAATTTTCTAGTTTTCTTGGGCGCTTTTTGGAACCCTTTTCTTGTTTAAAAGTGAGTTTTTGGAGTATTTTTCTGTTTGTTTTAGGACACCTTTTTGGGGTTTATTTTGACGTTTTTTAACAGCTGATTATTGGAATCTTTTTCTGGACGTGTTGAACAACACTTTTTGGGTAGTTTTTTTGTGTGTTTTAGGACATCTTTTCGCGTATGTTTTGTGGAGGGCAAATTCTAGGACGTTGTTCTGGTTTCTTTTATCGTTTTAGAGCGTTTCCAGGTCAAGTTTCGGAAAATTGGGCATTGTGTTTAAAAAATGTTCGAGTGTTTTTGTACCGCTTTTGGAGCGCATTTTGGGGGGATTTTTGAGCAATTTTTCGGAGGGTGATTTTTGAGTTTTGAAAATGTTTTCCGGTTTGGTTCAGGTCGTGTTTTGGGACGTCTGTTGGATCTTTTTTTAAATGTTTTAGTGCGACTGTCTGAGAAATACTCTATTTTTTCACGATTTTCGGAACGTTTTTTTACGACGCCTTTAAAAAAGTTTTTTTTTTTTTTTATTTTTCTGAATTGTTTCAAATACTAAGATCATTTTCTTGGTTCTTCCTCAAGAAATAGTTCATCGTTCCATCGACAAGGACGAGCTCTAGCGTTTAAAAATACAGTCGTATGATGATTTGTGCAGCTTTTGGATTCTTTTCCGGGCGGTTTTTTGAACGTTTTCCGGGGCCTGTTTTGTAAACACATTCTAAGACGTTCTTTGATGCGTTTTAGTTAATTCTTTTGTGACGTTCATTGGTGGTTGGTTCTTAACGTTTTCTGGAAGAATTTATCAAGCATTTTTGTAGCGTTTTCCTTGCCATATTTGGGGCATTTCGGGAGATGTTTTTTACAGCTTTTTATAAGACATTTTGCAAAAGTAATTCACTGAGGTTGTACGCATTTTTTTTTTTTTTTTCGTAAATTTTGACATTTTGATGATGTTTTTGAGCGTTTTATATGACATGTTTCCTCCATTTAGAGCAGTTCTTTGGTTCGTTTTTACGGAGTTTTTAAAGTCTTTACCGAGTCTTTTTTTTGGGACGTTTCAGTGAGTTTTTGAAACGTTTTCCGGTTCGTATTCGAGAGTTTCTTGTGCATGTTTTGAACACCAAAGGCGCACATGAAACGGTTCTTGAAGCATTTTGCGCGGTGTGTATTTGGGATGTTTTTCGGTGCGTCTTTGTTTTGGGATGCATTTTAGAGCGATTTTCAGGGATTTTCCGGTGATATTTTGATCCTTATTTTGAGCGTTTTTTGCTGCACTTTTAAGAAGGTTTATTTTCTGTAGGCTTTTAAATTTTAAAACATTTTTCTTGATTCTGCTTCAGGAAATCGTAAGCATATCGTTCCAAAAATAGTTGAATGGATGCTGTAGACACAGTCCAACGGTGATCGCAATTTGTGTCCCGTGATTTCGATTCACGTTGTTCCAGGGCGTTTTTTTGCAAAGTTTGCTGATGTTTTTCAGTGAATATTTTGAAACGTTTTCCGGGAAAATGTTTTGGAAGATTTGGGACAATTTCCTGGCGATTTCCGGGTGGCGTTTTCTTGGATGTTTTTAGAGCGTTTTTCAAAAAAATTTGAGCGTATCTTGAAATGTTTTTCGCGACGTATTTTAGGACAGTTTGATGCGTTTTATAGAACAATTTTTTGAATCGTGTTTTGCGGTGCATATTTAGGTAGTTTTTTACGTAGTTTTCGAATTTACTTTGGTATGTTTTTTGATGAAATTTGTGGCTTTCTTCGCGGCGCTTTTCGGGTAGTGTTTCAGAAAGCTTTTTTAAGATCTGCATTCTGATCAAGATATTAAACAGACAAAACATTGAGTCTTTCAGGGATGTAAAATACTGTCATATCCTTTTACACCTATTAACATTCCGTTCATTATTAGGCTACAGCTTAAAAACAACACAAAACCACTCTCCTTCTATTTAAATCAAGCTTGCCTTACGAAACTATCTTCTATGTAAATAAGTTCGATCATCCGATTTTTGGTAAGCAAATGAAGGCAGTTGGCTTTGTGGCATCTACAACATAGCCCATGACACATTTGATAAACATTTATCTTCTCAAATTGATTGACTTTCCACATACTTTATAAATATTGACGTTGCTTGATGCTGGCAAATTGCTTCAACGATTTATCAAAACTGTTGTTCCAACAGACACTTCAAGACACATCATTATTAATATATTATTCACCATATACAAAGAACCAAAAGAAGCCATATGTCACCCAAACATGAATTAAAAATTTGTACTGGCAACTTATTCAACATATCTAGACATCTATCACGTATCATGACATGTCTGCTTGAACGCAATTCCTCCTCCAGAATGTAGAACATGTTATTAATATCCTTCCCATTGGGGAGCCAACAGCCAGCGTTCTTCGAGATAAAAAATGACACCCACAATGTGTCTTGGATTTGTTCAACCCAAATCACGGGCGTGCACCGATTATATCTGTCTTCGGCTAGCACTGAAAACGTCCTCTTCATTTCCACCCTCACAAACAGGCGTTGGACAAATAAATCTTTTAACTGGCCAAATAAGAAAATACGACAGCAAGCATTTCATTTATTGTCATCGCGGCCGTAAAAAGCCAAATTTAAATACAGTGAGGCTATAAAAGAATTTAAGGCAAAAGGGTCCTGAGGACTGACCCTCAATCCTCAATGGTGTCGGCTAAGTTGTTTTACGCGGTTTCACAAAGAAAAGTCATGTAATTATATCGAATGATTGCCCACAAACACTTTGCAAATTAGGCAATCACAGAATGCGACTACTTAGATAGGACAATTCGGAACACGTAAAATGTTTAAGGGCCTTACAGCAGCTCAAGTGATAGCTTGGCACCTTTTAAGATGTCACATTTTCATTTCATTATTGTCTCTGTAGTTGTGATGCTATGAACAGGGATCGGGTCGCCATATTACACAATTTTAGAGTCGTTGTGGATTTGACATCCGAAAGAGAAACTACAATTCCGTCTTGTACGATGAGCTGAGGTTGGAGTGGGCCGTAATAGCATAGTAGTCACATGGGTATAGTTGTGACTAACTGCAGTCAAATGGACCTAATGCTCCGGAAAATTATTTTGGACTTTCATTTCTATCATTGGCTGCCCATGCGATTTTTAGTTTCGAGCTGTCCTGTTGGTATAGCCTTTGCAGTCATGTTTACAAGAGTTTTGAAATTGTTGGCATAATCTAAGCTTGCTGACTATAGATCGGCTGCTATAACCCTCTCTGAGCTTTATAATAAAATCTGTACCGAAATTGGGAACAGAAACCTTTCCATCAAAGGACTTCAAGATGTTTTCAATAAGGTACACTCTTCTGCGCCACACAGGAGTACCAGTGACGTCTGGGGGTGGAGATTAAATTCAATGTCAAACTTAAAGGATTACGCGGCGATATTGACCTGGTCAACAAGTTTAAGTAACAAATAAAGGCTGAGGTAGCTGAGGAATGTAGAGGCAGGCTAAGATAGCAATAAATTGACCAACCTGCTCCTGCTCGTGCTCAATGTTTGGTACTAGCTTCAGACCTCACTAGGTTGAAAGTAAAGACCCTATGATCTGTTGATGAGACAGATCGCCTATAAACAGATTTTACATATAACACTAACAATTAAAAAACACTGGATTCAGGGAATCTCTCTGAGACAGATCGATTGTGGTAGTGGGTTGATACAATAATCTTCATCATTATATTAATTCGTGCACATCTAAAGTTTCCGTACACTTTTTTGTATTTATTATGAAATGCTAAGAAAGAAACTTATATAATTCAAAAGGTGCACAAACAAAAATTCGTGAGTATATATCGACTTAAGGCTAAGTTAAAAATTCCCTGTACAAAATGCTTTCTCAGTTAATTAAGAGTATTTTGGTTGTATTCAACAAAAATATAAGTCATCTAAGATTAGAACCTGTTTTCGATGGAGCGCCTTATTTACCCAGAAAGGAATGCAATTACCTACCCCTAAGAGAAAGCAGCTGTAGAATTTGAATTTAGGGGCACATAAAGTGTGTTGACCAACCACTTTCATTTCAATGATGTGTAATGCAGCTTTCGAGGGACATTAAACAAAAACCAAACAAATTGACATAAAAAACACATATATACCGACTCAAACACGTCTTCTTCAAGCGGTATCTTTGTTCAGACTGACTGATTTTCTTTCGTAAAACACTTAACAAGCTTACGGTTTACAAACAACAAAATCGATATTTAACATAAAAACTGTAGTTCAATCGTTCGGCATTACAATTATCCCTTGTCAGACAGTGTTGTCTATTCTTATTGGAAACACAAATGTATATATTTACCTAGTTGTTTATGTGTAGATGAACATTGGTGAATAGTGAATTGAGAGTTGGTACATAATGTTAAGCACATTTAATATTAGGACTGTGTTACAGATGTTACTATGTAAAGGAACATTTTTCGACATTTATTTGTTTACTACTCTAAATTTTCATAGTCACGTATTTAAAGGGTAACCATGAGTAAGACTTATTTTTAAAGGTATTTTTGTCTTAAACTGGATGTCGCCTTTTCGGTTATAAAAAAAAATATAATCATGAGTAAGACTTATTTTCAAAGGAGCGTATTTTTTTTTAAACTGGATGTCGCTTTTTCGGTTACAAAAAAAATATATCGAAAATTGTGGAAAGTTTTTTTTAAGGTATTACACTTAGTTATAAAACGTACTGTCGATTTTATAATATAATTGCAATAAAACAGGAGGCCAACAAATTTGTCTAAAATTAGCCACAGATCAAAAACAGTCGACCACGGATATAAGAAACACTCGATTTTAAGAAACGCATGTGAAAACGCGGACCTTTTTTTTTTGCTAAATTCACGTATAAAAAAGTTTTCATATAAGAAACTCGCTTAAAAGAAACACTCGGATATAAAAAACGTATTTTTAGGCCCACAATTTTGTATTATATTGAAATCATTACACACTATAAGAAACATAAGTTTTTCCTTTGTTGAGCTGGATTTCAGTTTAAATGCAAAAACAGCTCAACTATGCATGAAAACGAATTGCGAACACACCTTTCAATAACAATGACAGTCAGTAGAAAATGATTGTCAGTAGAAAAAGCCCGCTAAATCGTCCTACATACTCTCTTCGTGTGGACTTTCCTATATGGGTTGTTTTTATATAAGAAATTTTGTTTCTTATAAACTTCGTTTTCATATAAGAACAACTCGGGTATAAGAAACAAATCTCGTTGTTTTTTATATGTTTCTTATATCCTGGTTGGACTGTGTACTGTTTTTGACCCTTTGAGCCCGCGTATAATATATCGAAGGAAGTTATTCTACAACTGATCTTTATTGCAACATCTTACAAAACCAACATTTCATGGTAAAGGAATTGCCCTTATTGAGAGATATTTCGAAAAGCTTCATCACTGCAAAATAGGCTGCGGTGGCTTAGTGGTTGTTGGACTGTTAAGCAAGGGGTTGCATATTCGATCCCCGGAAAAATACAAACTACATCTTAAGGTAATTTCTACTACTCCATCTCTCGGTAAAGTCTGACAAACATCCGAGAGTAGCTATATCTGTCATGGAAGCAATTTTCAATAAGCCGTTTGGACTTGGCATAAAATCAATAAAATCATAAGAAATTCGGATCAAAAGCAAGACTGTCTTCGGACAACTATGCACACTTTTTAACCACTTCTTCTGTCCACTTCTGATGTCAATTATCACAAACCAGCTGGAATTTGCTGCCACTGGTTATATTCTACACTTTCATGGACCGCTGCAATGCTATCGGCAGCACGGAAGGAATTGGAAATCACCAATGGCAAAATTTGGAGTTTTCTTGAGTTGGTACGACAATTCGCAATGTGACATTTAAGACGGCGAAGAATTTCAAATTCTGTTTGCTAAATTTTACGACTAGAAGTATTAATTCGACCATCTTTTATTTGTAGCGATTTGCGACACTGTTTGGCGCAGTTTAGCAATTCAATAGGTCAATTTCTAAAACACCACTTTACAATCTCAAATTGTAAAAAATATTTGGTGATTTACCACCACTGAATGATGAATCAATAAAATCTTATAATCATTTAACACATGTAAATTGACGTAGGGAAGCAAAATATTTTTCGCAATTTTCATGAACCTAAATTCCTAACGTGTGGAATTTTTGTATGCACTTGCACTGGTAGCCGACAGTAACGACAGGTCCAGCATGTCCATAGTCCATGTGTCGAAATTCTTGTAAACCCTTTCTTTTTATGGATGGATATATGTATGTACCTGTTGTCCCGCCTCTCAACTTGTCGCCCTTTTACTACTTCAATATTAAATAAAATAAATTATAATTAATAATAGATAGAAATTATAGCGCTAGCCCTAGTTAGCTATAATCATAACTTACAAAGTGTGAATATAATGATCATAATTCAGTGGTCTGAAAGTTTTTTTTTTGTCAGAAAGGTTGCGGCATTGGTCACAGATTGAGGGGAAAAGCGGAAAAGGAAATTATTTTATGATATGTATGTATTTATATGATATCCTTATTTTAAGATTATTAATGAAGACAGTTCAGTTTTCAAGTTTTTCTTATGCAAACAACTAGTGCAAATTTCTCTTTGGGGAGAAAAAGGTTTTTCGGAATTTAGCGGAAAACTAAAACTTTTCCTAATAAAAAAAGTGGACAACAGTCTTCAAAGTCTGGGAGCACTGGGTTGAGGCACCAGATTTCGAAATTGTTGTCAATTTTGTGTTTTTGTTGCCTATTTCTAATGCAAGCTCTGAAAGAATATTCAGTTTCATGAAGAACTCATGGAAAGATGAGCGAAATTAGCTTTCTATGGAAGTATAAAAAGCAGAACTCATTGAAAAGTTGCAGGGAATTTAAGGATTTTTGCGAAACTGTCTCTGGAAAAAACTAAATAGTTTCGAAAATAACTTCATCGAGTTTGGCTTTCGTAGAATTAAATCTTTTTTATATTTATAAAAAACTTTGATGTGTAACACTAAACTTACCTATAAATTGCAATTAAAACGAAGACTGTTAACATAAATTAGAAGTAATATAATATTAAGTGAGATAGTTCCTCGTTAATTTTAGTTTGTTAGTCTTGTGACATGAATCGTTATTTTCTACTGTTCCTATTGTAGAATTAATGTTTGTTTATATTTTTATATAAAAGTGGCATATTCAATACAAAGACTGGTAAAATATTATCTTATGTTATCTTCATACATAATATTTGTTATTATCTGTATTAAGTTATTTTAGTGTGAAATTTAGCGTGGAACCTAAAAAAGTGAAGTGTAAGCACTTCCAATTGGAGACTCTAGTCAGTGTAACTCTCCACTAAGTTAATTCTAGAACCAGCTGGAATAAACTAGAAATTTATCGATGGATGGAAAGTGGAGAGTTAAGTGAGCTAGTTATAGAACCTAACAGAATTAGCTAGAAAGTTCTCGAGAGATGGCGGAGCAGAAATAAAAGGCAGGTTTGAGAACAGGGAGGCACAGTTGATTTTTGAACAGTGATTGGTAAAATTTTTAAATAGTAATCGGATGTGAAGATAATTAAGTGTAAAATAATACAGTGAATTAATTGATTGATTCGAATCCTTTAAGAATTGTTTTAAGTGAGATTGTTTTGGTACTTAATAAGTGAATTATTAGAATAATCGATAAAAGTGATTTTATTAGAAAAGTTAAACAGAATATTGTTTTATCTTTTCGAATCCCAGCTTGAATGTAGCACTATGTTCCTTCTTGAAATTTTACTTTCAAAGATCCGAAAACTAAACATGTACGTTGTTAGAATTTGCTTTGAAAAGTTACATAAAATATACAAGTATGAATTAAAAGACTTTTACTTAAACCAAATATTACTTGCTACAACAAATAAAATTTAAACTAAAATAAAAACGTTTTTCTTTCACTTCAAATGCAAAAATGTCCCGCCAGCTAATTTTTCAGATCTGGCATCCCTGCAGACAGTCGGTATTCAATGTTTGCTTAAAGCAGTCGGGTTAACTAGTCCTCAGTGATAGTGAGTGTACTAACCAACGGATTATAAAACATTCTGGAATATGATCTTGTATGTAACTATTTAATAATGAAAAAAAAAAAAAACTCAAGTGGGTATAATACAGGGTCCGCCAAATAACTTTTTTTTTTATTGAAAATGCTATACACAAAAACTACTGAATATTTTCTCAAATTTCTTTTTTTATTTTAAAGTACAATCCTTCCGGTTAATAATGGAAAATAATTTCATTCAAATGGCTGCCTCGGCTGGCCATGCAGTAGCCTACACGATCGGTCCAATTTTTAAGCACATTATCGATTGTGTGCAGCTGTATTTCACCAATGGCTTCACGAATATTTTTGTCCTTTAAAGCGTCAATTGTCCCTGGCTTGTGGGCGTAACACTTATCTTTTACGGCACCCCACAAATAATAGTCCAACGGTGTCAAATCGCAGCTCCGACGTGGCCAAACGACATCAGCTCTGCGGCTGATAATGCGATCTTCAATAACACGGCGCAAAACATCGAGTGTAGCTTCGGCTGTGTGGCACGTAGCGCCGTCCTGTTGAGACCAAATGTTGCCAATATCCTCCTCTTCAATTTTTGTGAACAAAAATTCGTTCAACATGGCCCGATAACGATCGCCATTGACTGTAACGGCCACTCCTTGCTCATTTTCGAAGAAAAATGGCCCAATTATGCCTCTGGACCAAATTCCGCACCAAACAGTGACTCGTTTTGGGTATATCGGCTTTTCAATGTATGCGTGCGGGTTTTCTGTGCCCCAAATGCGACAATTTTGCTTGTTTACATACCCGCCAAGGTGAAAATGAGCTTCATCTGAAAAGATGATTTTTTTTGGCAAAATCGGCATCTTCTCTAAGTCGATCGCAGGCCCACTTAGCGACGCGAAAACAATATTTCCCAGCGTTGTTCAAGCGTATACACAACCATATTCGTTCAGCGGAAGGATAAAACTAATTATCTGTCAAATCAGACATGAGCTAAGTGTTATCATTCGCGAAATAAGCACTAGTTGAAAAAAAAAGTTAGATGGCGGACCCTTTATAAATCTGTATTTTTTTTTCAAAATGTACATCACGCTATTAGAAAAGAAGTAAATTGGTATGGATTGGAAAATATGTAATCGAAAAGGATTGTTAAGGTTCGTATCAATGGCAAGATCTTCTAAGCAATTTGTGTGTATTTTAAATTTCAGTATAGAAATGAAAACCACCCCAGACAAATCACGTTATCTCCGGACATTATGACCTCTTATGATTCTCATGGATATCGGGAGGAAAACAAATTTATAAAATACGACTATGAATTCTGATTTGTAAATCACAAGATATAAGTTGTCAGTTGAGAATAAAGCTTTCTAATTTCACGATAAGACATTTTCAATCAAAGACCCCGATGTCTCAAATCACTACTCAAGAGAGTCGTTAATTGCAAAATATGAACTGCAAATTGATAAAAATAAGTTGCGATTTACGATTAAGAATTTGTAAATTGCAATGCAACTACTGAAGTAGCAAATCTACCCCTGTTAGTTCGCAAATCAACACAATTCAGTTGCAATTCAAGACTAAATGGTTGTAATTTGCCAAGGGATGAAATCGTAGTTTACAACAGAAAAGTGGTTATTTACAAATTGGTTTTGCAATTCACCATCCATACTGATATCAAACTGACAACTATTTGTGGCAAATTGCGATCAGTTATGGCAATATGTGTTTCTCGTCTGATCGCATTATTGACAGTGAAAAGTGTTGATTCGCGACATTTGAGAGTCAATATCTTCACTTCGTACAATTTCTAGAATTCCGTGTAAAAAGTCGTGATTTAGTAAATCCTGAGCTATGTTCCAAGACTGACAAACTTTTCGTGAATCTGCCCTTATTTTTATTGATTTAATCTTAAAATTTGTTCCGAGCGATCGTGTGTTGTTTTGACAGACGTGTCTTGGCTGATTGATTACCGCATCTGGTGTTAAATGGGCGCAACATTTACACTGAAGAACACTGATTTTGATTAAAAATTTGTATCATTTGGACGTGCTGGTCAATCGTGTAACTTGCCAGGACAATTTGACATCAGTGACTGATCGATAAAGTACAAATAAGACAGTTGCAGCCAAAACAACATGACGCGAAGACGGCTGCCAACATCGAACTGCAATTGATAATTAAAATTCCCTTTATTAACTCACACCCACATTTCGCAAAATGATTTGTTCCGACAATGAATATACTGCAGTTTGTAGAAATATTGCATCAAATATTAGAAATGTGTTGTCTAGCAACACTATAGTAAAATGTCCAAAAAGTATTTGAAAACCTAAAAAATGAGGCACTTCACATGTGGCTACGGCACAAAACGATCGTCGGTCGTTTTAATATTTTCGCGGATATCACAAATACGTATGTTTAAAATTTTAAATATTTAGCCGAGAATTAGCGCTTGAAATGTATTTTTTTTCTGCCACGCCCCTTTTTTATTACCCAGAGAATGCTTCCAACAGGCAACAAAAATCCATTTACCGAAGCTGTCACAAATTGTAATATAAAGGGTCCGCCATCTAACATTTTTTTTTCAACTAGTGCTTATTTCGCGAATGGTAACACTTAGCTCATGTCTGATTTGACAGATAATTAGTTTTATCCTTCCGCTGAACGAATATGGTTGTGAACAAAGCTGGGAAATATTGTTTTGGCGTCGCTCAGTGGACCTGCGATCGACTTAGAGAAGATGCCCATTTTGCCAAAAAAAATCATCTTTTCAGATGAAGCTCATTTTCATCTTGGCGGGTATGTAAACAAGCAAAATTGTCGCATTTGGGGCACAGAAAACCCGCACGCATACATTGAAAACCCGATATACCCAAAACGAGTCACTGTTTGGTGCGGAAATTGGTCCAGAGGCATAATTGGGCCATTTTTCTTCGAAAATGAGCAAGGAGTGGCCGTTACAGTCAATAGCGATCGTTATCGGGACATGTTGAACGAATTTTTGTTGAGAGGAGGATATTGGCAACATTTCGTTTCAACAGGACGGCGCTACGTGCCACACAGCCGAAGCTACACTCGATGTTTTGCGCCCTGTTTTTGAAGATCGCATTATCAGCCGCAGAGCTGATGTCGTTTGGCCACCTCGGAGCTGCGATTTGACACCGTTGGACTATTGTTTGTGGGGTGCCGTAAAAGATAAGTGTTACGCCGACAAGCCAGAGACAATTGACGCTTTAAAGGACAATATTCGTGAAGCCATTGGTGAAATACAGCTGCACACGATCGATAATGTGCTTAAAAATTGGACCGATCGTGTAGGCTACTGCATGGCCAGCCGAGGTAGCCATTTGAATGAAATTATTTTCCATTACTAACCGGAAGGCGGAAGGATTGTACTTTCAAATAAAAAAAGAAATTTTTATAGCATTTCCAAAAAAAAAAAATAAGTTATTTGGAAGTGCCACTATCCGTTTAAATAATCCGCCCCTTTTTGTGCAACGTGCCTTTTCCAGACAATGTACATGAAAATTCGAAAATTTAAAACATTATCACCAAAAAGTGTCGAAAAGCAACCTTTTGAATAACATTTTTTAATGGAAGGTGCTACGCCCCTTTTAAAGTGCTAGAAAAAATTACAATAAACTCGAAAGAAACTGCAACCATATTGAAGGGAAAATTGTGTTGACTGAGACGTTTAAACTCAAACAGCATTTGCAACATTTAAGTAAGATTCAACGTCTCGGTCTGACCTCGGTTTTTACCATCCCACGAGCCTTTCTACGTGCGACATTACTTTCCATTTCCTGTCACACTTTTATTCAGGTTATTAATTCGGAAAAAAAAAAACGAAAACAAAAATATCAACGACTGACTTCTAAGCGATTACGTTTTTGGGATGCTAAATTTTGACCGACCGAGAAATGTGCCACGCACTATTCGCTCCTTACATTGTTTTCCCACGCACATCCGCCTTTGTTCTGCGCACCCATAACAATCGATTAATTAAGTGTAAACACAGCATACGTATGCAAACACACTCGCCTCTGTCTGTAGTATTGCGTAAGGAACACAATAAAACTACCAATGTCCAGTCCATACCCCATACGCAAGCGACAACCTTTCGGACGATTAATTCCGCTCTGCAGGCGTTCTTTGATCGCATCTACATAACACGAGTAGGAGTACTACATAGCTACCAACAATTTTTATTGATTTCCATCGACCCAATTGTCCTGCACAATGGACGCAGGCCAAGTGGTCTGTTTACATGTGTTTTTTGGGTCAACGTCTGCCCCTTCCCAAAGGACAACCAAAGTGCCAATTGACTCCTTTCACCATTCATCAATCTCAGCCGGGTTATTACCGAAAGTAGGAAATATTTACAGAGCAAGTATCTAATTGAGCAAATCCCAAACAGAATTCGTTTACAGGCAACAGAACCGAGCCCTTTGCTAAATTGGATTAGTGCATCCCCAGCCTAAATGCCGTGTTTGGCTGTGCGGGACATCCGATACGGACTAAATGTCACATAAATTAAGCCTAGTGACTTTTTTAATCCATTTCGTACACTGGACTTATTCTAACAATTTGTATGGATATACCGCTGCGTATGGCGAAGTGCTTATGCTTGTGCTTGTGTAATGGTATTATGCCGAAAGCCCCATATGCGATGGCCTCTGCGCCTTGCCTTGAATGTGCGGTTAGTGAGGTGGTGACTCTAATTGCGTTGTTTAGCAGGTTTTCGTCGTTTTTTATTTTTTCTATCGATGTTTGAATTTTAAATGTAAATCTAATTAGACTAATGGCGGGTTCAGAAATTGAAAAGTTCGCCATAGAGTGAGTGGGTGATCCATGCCTTTTTGGCACATTAATGTTTGATTGGTTGCACGCTTCCTGTTTTAGTTGGCGGTGAGGGCAAAAAAATGTATAATTCATGGGATTTTTCGGAACAGATAATAACACAGTCACTTCCTTTGAGATTCTCGTTCAATTTACATCCAATATTTGACGTTTTCTGTCGCTTTTTAGAGATAGAGAGAGAAAGATTGCCCAGGAATGACCTATAAATTTGTAAAGTTTTAAGTGGATGGTTCGTTTTCGTATCCAAATACCATCTGACCGGAAGAGATTTACTCCGCCAAGAGGGTTCGCATTGGGTTTGGGGTCGTTCACATCTTGGGCAGGTATAGTGGGTTATTTTTAACTCAAATTCTTCAAATTTCTGATGAAAAAATTTCTTTCTGTGTATGGAAAAGAAAACGAAAAAAAATATCGGGTGGGGCTGTGTCGGGCACACGTGAAACGTCTATGTCAGTGAGTCGAGTTACTTTTAGTGTTAAAGATTGAATTGAAGAGCAATATAACCACAAAAAAGAATCGACGCGCTCTACCGTGTGACGTGTGAATCGTGAGCTCCTCTGAATAGAAAGGAGCGGGAGCGCCGGTTTCAGGCATTCAACGCAGGGTCCCTCCCCGCCGTCCGCTCCATCCCAAAACGCAGATTCAAGTTCATAACTCATGAATAAATAAGTTAATGACATTGGACTCGTGTTTCTAAGACTTTTAGTTTTGAAATTATTAAGTTAAGACCTAGTACTCGTATGTTTTGATTTTAAAGACATTTAACGGTCAATGTGTTACATCTGCGGAAAGTAAATTGATGAATTGTCCAGTGAATGGGTTTTAAATGGATATGCCTGATCAATTAAGAACCGTTAGGGTGCATCTCATTTATGTAAAAGCTCAACTACGGCTACACTGTACATGTTTCTCATGCACGAACCATCCCTCATGGACATTTCATCCACACTCTACTTTAGGCATGTTTTTTTTAAATAAAAGTCTGTTAAAAAACTGTAAGAAAATGGTTGGCGTCCTTCAGTATGAAGCCTTTGCGGCGACTGGTTAAAATGTTGGTGGATGAAGTGATTATTGAAAAAATATTTGTGGATGAAATGTCCTGCCTGGTGGCCTGTAATAAGCCAATGAAAAAGAATGGAGGAGAGCAACGTCGCGTTGTACCCAAACTATTTGAGCCCGCCTGTTTAACGAGAAGGATAAAATTTCGAAAGGAGGTCTGTAAAAAACTAGCAAGTCAATGAAAAGGAGTGGGGAAAAGTGAGGTTGTATTTAAGACACATACTGAGGGGCAAACTCTGACTTTGACCATTGCCTTGACTCGGTTGGACTCAGAGCTGGTTGGGATAGGTAAGGTAAATGGGTGCTCTTGTGGCGGTTGCCACAGCTTCACTTAGACCATCAGTTGGGGCCATTGTGTCCAGAGTCGAGACTCAGAGCTGACTGCGGAAGATAGAGACAGACGAAATTTTACATAGGACGGCTGATCAAACCTGGATCATATATCTAAAATGGGGAAACACAATCATCAGTTAAGAAGCTGAGTCCCTTTTTGACTCATTGAAAACAGAGCAATCTTGTTGTGGAAAAGGTCTCGAGACAGCTTTTGTAATCAGAAAAGGACAAAAAGTGTTTGACGATACGGTATGATAGTCATAGACCGATATATAGAAGGACGAAACAGAGTCTAATCTCAACATTATTAAATTCCTAACACCGGATACCAACAGCGAACCCGTAAAAACTGAGTGCGATGTCGGGTAATGCGGAAGTAGAGATTTAAACTAAAGCACTTCAGACAGAAGCAATAAATGGACGTAGGAGTTTGGACAAGGCAAGTGATGAAATTCCCTTAAAACCTTTTGAGGAGAAAAATAGCTCAGCAACAAATGAATGAAACGAGACAGATAGCGTCCCAGTCGAAGTCCAGTCGAAATGCGTTCAAGGGGGAGACGCAGTAAGCAGAACACTTGGAGATGCCATTGCAATTAGATAGATAACACTACGTAATCTTGCTTAAAAAAGAACCCATGAGGCATTTGAGCGATAAGTCGAGTATTGCAGACCGCTGTGGAAAAGTTAATCCGCATGAAAATCCTTCCACCATGGGGCTTAACAAATTTGGAACGACTTACAGCTTTACATCTGAAAATTACTTTTCTTAGCAGCTTTAAGCTGGGATAGGTTTTAAAATTTTGACAAGACGTTAAAGTGGTTTTTATTCAAAAGGGTGATAGGTAAGCTGAGGTGGTTGTCTTGACAGATACGCTTAGAACAAGAGTTGTAGGTCCATTATGATATTATGTGAGGCTTGCTAAGCCAGCCACACTACCGCCAAATTTTGAAGGCCTCGAGCTTAGGTTAGGTAAAAAGGGGAATACGATATTAAGGTCTCACAGGGCTGTGGACACCATAAGGGCCCACCGCGATCCTTGTAGGCCTCTAAGCCAAAAGTCATTTGTTTCAAAAACATTTGAAGGGCTCCTTGATATTTAGAATAAACTGAGCTCGAATATCACCGTACATCTCCGGCTTAACGTACCTCCACGGAAGTCGAAAATATAGTACCACAGAGAGAAAGAGCTTAAATTTAAAAAGTACACTCTTGCAGTGTTTCTGGACATTGGAGAAGCCTTCAAAAATGTCAAAGAAGATCGATTACAAAGAGTTCTTGTAAATTTTATGACATTTTTATCAATTGGATTTTTGAAAACGGAGTAATTAGTTCAAGACTGATGCTTAGAAATAAAGCACATTAAGACAAACTCCTCAAGGTGAGGTCCGTTTACCCCTTCTCTGAGATCCTGATTAAGACCGAATTCAGGGAAAGGCTCTATTTGACCATAAACCTAAACAACTATACTTCTATGCTTCGTAGGAAGTAGTGTCAAGTGTTTTTCCCAATAGGCATGAATGGCAAGAAGACCAACAGATATCCATCCAATCAACTATACGAATCTACACAGGTGATTCCAAGATGGCCGAAGGCGTGGCGTAAGATTTTCCCTCGAAAAGCTTTGATTAGCCAGACCCATCCGACTTTTTTTTACAGCATTAACTTGTTTTAGACTGAGGTACTAGACAGGCTGTATTAATGGCAATACTGAGATAAGATCGAAGCTTATAAATTCTCCTCTCTTGCCAACCCATACTTGTCTAACTGAAAGCAAACCTGAACCTGGACCTGAAAGTAGCCAGAGTCTATACAGGGGGAAACTTCCGACCTTTAATTTACCTTCCACAGTTGCCTAAAAGACCGAACCTACGTTACAATGAACAAGTCATCGCGGATGCTTAAGCGCTCGGTCTAGATAATCGAAAGCAGCGTTAGCGGGATCGCAGAGGATGGAGGGCTGCCGTGTAGTGGATATACATGTCATAAAAAGCTTCGGATTTTAAAGGTTTCCCAAGTGAAATCGGGCAGAGGCGCGTCACGGGTCGGGGGCCCGTTAAGTAAGTAAACTACACAGCAGCCAACAAACAGTGTCACAGTATAGCGACATCCATAAAGAGATACCCACGTTATACCCAGGAGAAAAACAAAAAGGACCCGAGGTATCAAGAAGAATGTGTTTACCAGAAGAAATGGCAGAAGATGCTATACAGCTGTACGCACAAGGGTAGCGAAGAAATAGTGTCACATCAGAAGAAAGGTAGAGAAGAGGGCCCTTCGTGGAAAAAGAAGTCTTCCAGCTCAAGTGGATCAAAGACTCTGACGATCGAAACAACCTGGGCCAAATTTTGAAGGAAAAGGAAAAGGAAAAGACTGAAGGCTTTAAGATCGGAAAAAAGGTTTTTTGGAACAGTGAGCGAAACACAGTATCGGAAGCTTAAAGAACAGCAGCATTTCCAGGAGCCGCTGATAGGAATCGTGTAGAGATATGTGGGACTGGTTCAACTATACCTTTCAATAAGAAAAAGCCTTTAGATGGCCGTTAAATAGAGAGGTGTTGTTTTTGTAGGGCTTAGAAAAAATCATACCCGAGGAATGAACTTACAGCTCCATTAGTCCCATCCACAAAGAAGGAGCAAATGTCTTGCGAAAACCACCGACACATATCCCTTCTTAGAGTCCCATGTAAGATCCTATCCAATGTAGTGAGTGCAATTTTTGAGCCAGCTTGTCAACGTCTTTAGTCGCCTTTTGAAGCAGATATTGAGCAGGACAATTTCTACACAAAAGTAGTAAGTTCGGCGGTCAGAAAATCGCCCCTGGAAAAAATATAATCGCCGCCAAAAACAATGGCAAGCAAAACAAATATTCGCCTTGATTTACCAATTCCAGTTATAAATACAAACATTTCACAAACATATCCAACACACCACATACGTGTTTCCACTCAGCAGCTATTCACTCAATTAAACTCACCTCCTCGAGAGCCGCCGAACCTACTAAAACTGTTGCACATAAATCACTCTCCATTGAGGTGGGGGGAGACAAATACTTGACGGTTCAACAATGCACTCGACCAGCATCCTTCATCTCCCGATGAGAGAGTCTTAATACCACACTGAAGGACATTGCTCATGCATAATGAGTGATGGTTGGATAAACAACTGCAAACAGCTTTCTTTCTTGATCCTTCTCCCCCTTCCAGGCCCACTTAGCTCTTATCTATTCACTTCAGACGGTCTGTGCTTATTCTTCCATCAAGGGATTTCGTTTTTATTTGCCGTCTTGCGAAACCCCTTTGATGAGGAGACCGAGAATACGGAGAATAATGAACACATTTGACGATTTGACCACTTGTCCGAGCATTGCGCCCAAATGGCAAGGGTCACATTCAAATGCGCATTTAACGCACGTTTCCTTTTCCAATTTCAGTATCCAATTCGTTTTGGAAGGACACCATCATTGCCTCCTGCAATCAGTGCGTTATTTACGTTTTACCCAGCACAGTAACGCGCCAGTGAAATTGCGGCCGCAATCCTTATGAAGTCATGAACTCGTCGGCATGACGGCAACATTTGTGTCAGCCTTGTGGAATACAAAACCCCATATCCCGACTCTATACACTTGGTTTCGTTTCACTGCGTTGATAATGTGACGAGTGCGGGAGTGTGTGCCCAGCGACGCCCAACAGAAGCAGCAGCGCCTGCAAACTATGGGCAGGATTTCCGCTGACATGAGTTCATCATGGGAGCGGGTATGTGTTTGTGCCCATTTCATTTGGTTTGTGCTTTTATCCTTTTACGGTCGACCGTTAACCTTTGTTTTTGTGCAAAAGCACCAGAAGTGGTAGGCCATTCTGAGGCCGCTTTATGACGTCGCTTTCTTGTTGGTCTTTTAAGGAACACAGCCTGTGGTGGGTATACTGTTACTGTAAGGATCCCTTGGTAAATCAGAGAGCCCTTTCAAGGCTTATATATTTTTTTCTTTTTAATTTTTTTCCATTTTATGATGGATCCTATTTTCTGTTCAACATTGACGCCTTTGGTGCCCATTCGATCGTCGTTAAAATGTTACGCAAGGACACTGAACGTGGACCAGATGTTACACGCCGAGACAAAGAGGGGTATTTTATAGGGATAACGTGTTTAGTTGCATTTTCTTTTTTTTTTTGTCCCTCTGGCAACGAGTGATGGGTTGTAAAAGTTAAAATTTATTTGGTCGTTGCTACCTACTTACCGAATTTGTTCTTTTATGGCCGTGATTATGGAGAAATTTTACTTTTAATCCTTGATTTATATTCGTACCTAAGGATTTATAGCTGTAATGAATGTGGCATCACTGAAAGGACTTTTATTTTTGGAAGCACCTTTAAAGGAGACGATATCATTTTGGGGGTGTTCGTTAGACGGCCCAATTTGGAACATAAAGACGCAATGGAGTCAGTTTGGAAGGGGTTCTACATTGTTGATGATGTTTGGATACATTTCTGGGAGAACTTCCGAAAACTTTTCGCATCATGGATGAAAATGAATTCCTCTCTGGTGTAGAAATGTTCGATTTCTTACAGTCTGTGATAATTGACAATGCAGCGAATACGACCGAAGGATAAATGGTGCGGCCTTTCCATGCTATGGGGGTCGTAGCAGGGCGGAAGTGTTCTCATTCGACAGATGTGGTTCTAAAAATATGTTTGCGTTCAAAACAACCATCATCCTATGAGTCCATCACGTTGGAACAGTCAGAAGCTAGTTTTAACAGTTGAGGACTTCTTTTCGGATGCAAGTTCTGTGACAACTCACCAAACCTTCAAAAACCGCTTTAAGGTAGCCAAGTTGGGACCGGTCACGGACCGAAAATCTATTTTAATCTGGGTCAGTACGTTCCGGAAAACTGCGAGATTGACAAGACAAGGAACGTGGAGTCCCTCAGCCCATTAGATCACCTGAGAAGATTAAGGCAATGAGAGCTTCTAATCTTGTAATCTTCAAGGCCGGCGTTCTGTGCGTAAACATGTGATTGAATTTGGACTTTCCGACCATTCAGCGAATTCTGCACGATGACCTTTAGTACTATTCAGTATCAGTACAAGTTGGCGGTTGTGCTCTGAACGCGACTTCAGTTCTCGAACGTACGCATGTGAGGGGTGATCTCAATAAGGGTCAGTTTGGAGAAGTCTGCCGGCTCTTCCGATTTTTTTTTTTTTTTTTTGGAGTTGTTTGAAATCCCACATGAATATCAAACGTCCAAGAGCCCTTCTTCAATTAAAATGCCAATATTTGGGCGGAAATTGGCAACATTCCCCCTTGCTATGCTGGTAACGGTTACGACAGACGTCAGAAATCGGATTTTTCAATGTATGAGGAAACCGAGGGCGTCACCTTATGGTATTTGAACAAGACTTATTTATTGGTTGTTTTCAACGGAGAGGTTGTTAGATTTTAACAAACATTTAATGGGTTAAAAATTGATAAGAAGAACGGTTATTAATCGTTGTTTTAAGACTTCAAATCGACTATGTGGCTTTCAAGCAATTTACTCATTAGATATGGATATAGATATTTTTATTTCGTATAAGAAGAATATTCCAAGACTATTGATATTGCACGTTTTACAAAGATTTGATAATTTGAGTTTTATCTTCCTACTGGAATATTATTTTTTTATGTCAGATAGATAGGTAAGGGAGAGAAAGAAACTTGAAGGCAAATACGAAAAACAACCTTCAATTATAAAAAAAAAGAAGAATAAAGGACGAAAAATAGTATTAAATGAACCCACATTATATACACCGAACAGATTTGTATAAACAAGTAAGTAAATAGGTAATTAATAAATAAATAAATAAAGACATAAGTAAGTAAATAAATAAATAAATAAATAGATACATAAATAAATAAATACATCAATAAATAAATATATCAATAGATTTATGTTAAGACTACGAAAATAAAAATAAAATATATGTTAAATTAATAAACAAATAAATACTCAAAAAGGGTTGAGTGGTGCCAAGGTAAGTCTAGCATCATTTTTAATAGGGACCCCTCGCTTAGTAGTCCAACACACTAACCACTAAGCCACCGGCCAGAAGAATACCCAGGAAAATTCCCAAAAAATCCCCGAAAATTTTTTTTGAAGAAAATCCATTTTCCCACACATTTTGTATGAAGCGATTTTAGGACGCCATCTTCATGAAAGATGACGTTTATGTTACGTTACGACAGTTTTTTGTTTTTGATCTTTTGCATCGCTTCAACAGTTTCATCGCTTTTATACAGTTGATTGAAGGTAAAAATTAAATATGAAGAGTTTAAACGAGAACAAAATAATGATTGAAAAGTAAATTTGAGTAATTTTTTGAAAATGTCAAGACGTGCAAATATTGGCCGACGAACAAGGCAAGCAAGTCAACAACAAATATATCAACGAAGCCAAACTGAAGAAAAACGCAAAGCACATAGAGAAGTCGACAGAATGGGAATGGGACGTCGCATAAGACCAGATCAGTGATGCCAACCCGAATCGAAGTTTTTGTGTCTAAACCTGGAAAAAAAATTACCTTTTCAAAAAAAATTAGGCCGTGTTTGTGAAAAAGACAAAAATTGGATATTTTACTATGGTAGTACAACGAACCTTTCGTACAAGGTGATTAAATTTGCTGATCGATAGGTAATTAAAACTTTTTTGTTCTCTGTAATTCAAGAAGCCTAGAGGCACGGGTTCACTCCGAACAGAAGCGCCACCTAAAATAAAAATAATCCAAGAAGCTAACAGATGATTTCGTTCCCCCTTTTTTGTTTATAATTTTGTTTGACGTCGAGTAAGTCAAGCTAAGAATAGGAAAATAACCATAAGGCATAGTTACTAATAAAGATGAGTGATGTAACATTGATCAAAGTACCAGATTTACAAAATACAAAATTTATTTGAATGGATTGATTGTAAGAACATTTCACAAAAATGTATGCTTTTTCTCAAAATTACTCTTCAAGCCCTTCGGAAATATGCCTGAGAAGCATAGTTGTGCCTGAGTTGGCATCACTGGACAACCATCATCCTATGAGTAGACAACTAATAAAATGGTTGTCTTTTCAGTTGTGTGTATATATTATAGAAGAAGAAGACAACTGAGTTGTGTTGGAGTTGTCCTGAATGTCAAAATCAGACAACTGCATTTGATCAGTTGTGTTGGATTTGGTGAACGAAAAGGATCAGATTTTTTAATGAAAAATGGACGAAAAAATGTATGTTTTTAAAAGTTTTAAAGTCACCAAACCAGCGCAATTTGATCGGCTGACAGGAATTTTGCAAGAACAACCTGATCTGGACAGAGGTAAAGGACAGTTTGGCTGAACAAAAAAAATATTGACGAAGAATGGCTAAAAATAACTTTGGAGCTCAATATCATCAGGCCACCTTCAAGGACAGGAAAAGAATGTCAAAGGGTTCGTTGATAATGCGAAATAAGAATTTTTCTACATACAAAATATTTTTGCAGGTTTGGGTACATTACAAGGCCAACTTGAAAAGAAAACTGACCAAGAATAAGCAAAGTATTAAAACAACCGGGGGTGGTCCATCGGAGCAGGTAAGTATAAGCCAAATGGAACAAAGCTTCATAGGGTTGGTGGAGCTGCAAAGTGCGGGCAACCCCACTGGTTCGACCTTCGGCAAGCGACGAAGAGAATGTGCAACCGAAAGGTGAGCGTGAAGATCCTGCGGTAGCATCTACATCCGCACAATCTGTAAGAGCACCTAACATTAGGATATGGGTGAAAACTATTGAAAAAGAGCGAATTGCCTACTTCAAAACGCAAACTGAGAAGCAAACGAATATGCTTAAAACAATTAGGGATATCGAAAAAAGGAATTTCAGAAACTATGTTCCAAACAAAAAAGCGGTCGAGATACACCAGAATGCAAAGAACTGCAAACAAAAACATTTGTTTTAAAAAGGAAACAGTTTTGAGAAGCTTCCTCGTTTATTTTCCACAGAGACTCAGTTAGTTTTAACCCCCAGGTTAAAGCTTCTGCTTGCCTGATATAATTTCGAAGACTGTGTAAACCAAGGCTTTAGGTATATTTATACATATAGAATTCAGATTTATACTTATATCTAAGTAATTTGACAATAATAAAGAAAATGAAAAATTAGTGAACGCAAAATTATAACAATGAGTTTTAAATAAATGGACTAGGCAGCGGGATCGATTACGTCTTCGTCGTTCGTCGTCCAGCCAGACGAATGCTCTTTGTAGAGGTAGGGTTTGCTTCGAGGTTAGATAAAGGATGATTCATTTAATCTCCAAACTATTCAGCTGTATTACGAAAATTATCGCACGAAGCAATGGATTTATTGAGAAATAACGTTGGTGGACGGCTTAGTTCTGCGTTTCGGACCTTGCAACTAGCGATCTAATTCGTGTGTTTTACGACTTTTTTCCTTTGGGTTATGCGAAGTGAAAAGTCATCGCCAATAAGCCAGAAACGATCCAGGATTTTTAAGCCAATATTACGCGACTAATATTGAGTATTGAGCAAATACTGGTCGCAAGGCTTTAAGGAGTGATCCAAAATTGGACCTTCAGGACGGCGTAGTCGCGGGCAACATTTCCACGAAGCTATATTCAATAATTAAACGTCAGACACTGTTCTTTCAGGCCATAATAAAGTTTCCGCCATACAAATTCGTTTTATGTGTTTTATACATCTTTGTTCTACGTAAGTTGGTAAAATTATTTATAAGACGCTGATCTTGCGATATTGGATTTTCGGACACGCTATCCCCGACTGTGGCTCCGAGTTTTATGAGTTCTTCGTCTAGGTCTCTAGTCATTTTCAACTAGTCAAAACCTATTTCTGGGTTTCTTCGGTTTGATAAGCTTTAAAAAACCGTTCAACCGGGTACCGCAGTAGTTCGAGTCACAAAAACTTGTAGCTTTAGCTTTCGAAAATGCGACCCGTTTATTCGAAAAATAGGTTGTAGATTTCAAATTTATTTCCATCTCCTGGTCAAAATATATTTAAAAAATTCAAATCATAAGCAACACGAGTATTTACACAATCAATAAAATGTGTAGTGAAAATTTGAATCTGAGGTTTGAGAAATAAGAACATTGGGGACAAAAATAACAAAACAATCGCTAAATATTTGTTAAATTGCCAAGTTTAAAGTGAAATATTGGTCTTGGTCTTACTGAAATGTGAAAAACAAAGACTATAGAGCGGTTGCCGGTTTGGGGCTTTTCCCATAGATTTTGGGATTTTTTTTTTGAGAGATTCGTTATTGTGGTTTGTCCACTACCAAATGACTCAAAATTTAATAGAGGATAAAATAAATGTGTGTGCTAATTAAAAATGATCGAAAATAATCGGTCGATTCTCTAAAGCTATATTTTCCAGTGAAAACTATTTTCTTTTATAAAACAAGTCTTTCAAAAACAGCTAAGACATGTTGAAAAAACATATGAGGACAAGTTTTTTTCAGATTTATTGGAAGGCAAATACTTTGACCGTCTGGCAACGCTGTATTTAGCAGCAGAATGACAAGGAGAGGCTGACATTTTGGGTGCAGTGGTAGTTTTTAAAAATTTGAAATTTAGAAATTGTGTTAGAAGTGACAACACTGGTCGCCATAATTGTGGGACAAAGGAGGTCATATCTATAGGAGGTTAGGCAACTCATCAAACTCGTTAAAGGTATAGATGTACAATCAAGAAGGCATGGACTTCTCTAAGTAAAGCAGGAATGTATGGTTCGCTGATGGAGATTCAATTTTAACAGGATAAAGTCAGCTTCCGCATTGGAACTGTGGTTGTATTCGGGTGGAACTTCATAAGCAATCTCACCGACGACGTACGAAGGGTAAGATAACGACGATTTGAAATAAAACTATCACCGATTTAGAACTTATTTGTTTTGTCTGGTGCCAAAACTATAAATTCAGCTAGGTATTCGACTTGATTCAACATATGTTGCTGTTAAAATCGCTCTGCCTCAACTCAGCTGGTTCTTTCTAATACATCTGCTCCGAAACCGAGTTGTCTAGCTACGCAGTAAACCAGCCACCTACCCCCCTCCCTCCAACCAATGTCCTTCAATGCACAAGTAAAAGGCTAGCAATTGTTCTTTTCAATAGATCATTGTTCTCGCTGTACGCAGACAGCTTTTTAGATAATTACAAGGCACTCGTGTATTTCAGAACGTTTTGTTTTTTATCATACCCGAATGAGTTTTTCCCGTTCACCTTTATCGATCTGCCGATGGCGCCATTTTAATTACGGAACACTACCTATTACATGGTTACATGGAAACAGCCCCAGAGTAACTGCTGCTTCTTGATGCAGTGTGTCTTCCAAACGACTACCTCGAAGAAAAAAACTCGAAATTAATTAAACTGAGGTATCTTGCACCAGTTTCCTGTGCATCCATAAATTTCCACGGACGAAAAGTATACACTTTCCATGCAAATGCGTTAGGGGCAATTAAAGAATTAGAGTACCCGAGCTGCACTCTGTATGCGATCCTTGCAGCCGCGAGTGTACACAAAGCGAATTAATTGGCGAATCCTTCCAAGTTGCCTGTGTAAGTAAGAGGCCCATAAGCCGGTCTCGACCATTATTTAGTGCGGTCCTCCATTTGCGCTAATTTCATATATATTTTAGAGGATTGCTATATGTGTGTGTGTGTGGGGGCAACACTTTCCATTTAAAAGACGATGTGTGTAATAAACAAAATCTACTTATTCTGCATTTTTTGTTTGTTTCACTTTGCTGTGGGTACATAGAGCTTTTCAAGTACGAAGCTCGAGTGGTTTTTCTAGGTTTGTTTAGAAATACTGTAGTGAGGTCCTATCCTCCATTTGAATCTGATGACGTAACAGTTTTTAAGGGAAAAATTATGCAACGCTACACGAGCATGCAATTTAAAATGATTGCTGTAGTCCTTTTTTTCTTGTTGTTTTCCAAGTCATTATCTTTTAACGCGAACTCAATGGGACCACACATACCGAAAACGGAAGTCTGTTTAGGGGAAGAAATTAAAACGTTTGGCTGTGTGGAGTACATAGAAACGTCCGCACCAGCAGCGGCTGTGCATCATGAAAATGGCGCGCAAAATAGGTGATTACATGACATGTGGGCAACCGCATTGTGGAGGAATTCTGTAGAGTGTTCTGGTGGTGGAAATAAGGATAAGTGCTGTCGAAATCGGTGCGGGGAATGCAAGTAATTGTCTGGGAGATATGAGGACGCAGCCATTTGCAGTTTTGAATGCACAGTAAAATGATATGGAAGGGCATTTTGGAACAGAGACAACGGTAGGAGGTATATACTGTTGGTTAATCATATAGCTAAGGAGTTTTGATACGATGGTGGAAATAACCATTTTTATAATGCTTTCGGCTAATGGATCGTGATCCACCCCGTCGGCCGATCAAACCACCACTTTGCAATCTTAGAGAGCGTGTAGAGAAGAAAACTCCTATTAAAATCAACAACAGGTGAAAATAACTAACGACCTGTAAAATATCACGGAAACTTTGGCCAGAATATTACACATACGCCTACAGTTTGACAGGTCATCCCTATCTAAGTTGGGGCTCTAATGGGCCATAACTTCCTAAGAAACCACACAATCCGCGACGATACCAATAATCTCTTTTAATGTCCAGGCAGAATGGCGAAAGATTCATATCGTGATCTACAGTACTAGATGAGGATAATTCATTTCTAAACTCAAACCCTCCAGTGTCAATCAAATGGTATAAAAGGACACAGTAAACAATTTAAAAAGAAAAATAGGAACTTGTACTCACGTTGTGAATTCGATCGCCTGATGATGTTTTCCAAAAATGTGTTTTGCGGTGCAACCAATCCTCTCCGTCCGCCCGGCATTTTCGATGCGGAATTGTCAACACACTCTTGACGCACACTATTTACAATTATTCGAGCCGATTAGTTCGCTTGAGTCCACAGGAATATTGTGGCACACACAAAACTTCATCACTTGCCCCTTGTTGGGTGGATCATTGTTTTCTGTTACGACCAGTATCAAAACTTATACGCACACGAAGGATTCATTTCAATCGTTTCGGGCGTCCACAGGATATGGTTGTGTTCACAGGATCATCGCCGCCGCACAAATTATTCCAGCTTATGTGGGGTGTATCACTTTTATCTGGCCGCGTGTGACTATTCTCTTAATTTGGTGCAAGAACAGCGAGAACATTTCCGTTTCTAGGATCGCCGATGGGATACTTGCGGTGGTGTGGCTCAAGAAGAAGACTGTCGGAAGTTTCGCATGGTGTGGGCATTTTATAGGCCGTCTCTGGCTGGTCTGTGAAAGAGAGAGAAATTTGATTTTATAAAGACTGTTATTGACGGAACTTGTGGGAGATTAATGTCGGCTTTGGAAGGGGATAATCGGGCATATTGTAAAAGCTGTCACACTGTCGCTTAACGTGATTTATATTATGGCAGCTGATTTTCTGTTGTAATGCGAGTAAGACGCGGAAGGAGGGAAATATGAAAGGGTGGCCAAAAATAACCGCCGATGGTAGGGAAGCACTAATTAAATTACAAGCCAAGACGTAACGTTTCGTTTTCGAAAGGTTTTGCGTAAATTCGGACTGTGTCCTTAAAAAGAGTCTTATATTAATACGTATAGGTAGGTAAACATCTGAGAGGCGATGGTGGATAAAAGAAAAGGTTCATAAAATATGAATAGTGTTGAATAAAATCCACATCTGATATGGTAGTATATGTCAAATAAAAGTGTCAGTTTTTAGAAGCTTCAATCTCTCACAAGGACAAGCGTAGTACGAGTTTCTGTTTTCTGTTGAGTGATGCTGGTTTAAGTTGTCTATGATTGGAAGTAGGTTTCGTGATAGACCGTCATCTTTACATATATCTGTTGCAACAAGGAAAAACCGCTAAAGTCGAATTTGATAATTTTTCAGGAGAGCATATTAACGTTTTGCTAAAAAGCTTAAAATTACAAATGGTTCTAGACTATCTATTAAAAGTCGTCGGCATTAAAATTCCAATTTTGAAGATAAAAAGCTGGAAAAACGAATCTTGAAGATTTGGGCATGCTGAATCTAATTGTATCAAAAACTCATTTCGTCTTAACTCGACTTTAGCTGTTTTTGCTCGTGGCAACAGATATATGAAAGAATTCAGACATTGGTTTTTGAATTTGCATCAGCGGAGCGGCTTTTGTAAAATTCTGCAGACAAAACAGTAACAAATATATTGCAATTTTTAGTTTGAAAAATATTATCTAGCTGATAACTGATTTTTATACAATCACCAGCTGACGCGGTGAACTTCGTTCCGCCCAAATTCGTTAATGTAATGGAAATAATAATTCCGAGCATGCATGCTTTATGTTATTCCGTCAATTCAAGTTCTTTATTCAATAATTAAATTGAAGCACCTATAACAATGTAGATGTTCACGACATTCCGCTTTTTCATTGAAAAGGGTAGTTCGTGGCAACGGTTTTATGAATTTTTACTAACTTTTACGGATTCGTACGAATTTTTACTCAATTCCGTTCCATAACTTGAAAAATTCTTAAAAGAGAGCGTCATCGAGATATTTATAACCGCTCCACTGAGAATCTGTCTTCGTTTTCACGGACAGTCACCCTCGCCATCCGTCGTGCATTACAACTACGACCGGAAAAGTTTGACCATTTCACTGGCCGCATACGACTTTGAAGCGCCGAAATCAATCAATATTATTTTCAAAAATTTAAATAATTGTTGTATTTCAAGTCACACTCCTCGTTTTTCTATCCAGTTTATTTGGTTCCCCTTAAAGTTGTGTTTGCGCGACAAAAAGCCGTCTATGTCCTTCCTTAGGCCAAAACGAAACCATGCAGCCCAAAATCGTGAAAATCGAACGATCCGTTCTCGAGTTATGCGCGCACACACGGACGGACGGAAATGGTAAAATAATAATTGTAAACGTCATACTACTGCGATCGATGTACAAATAATAATAATGTCCGAAATTTTCCCCACAACTGTTTAAGAAGTGAGATACAGCTTTTTGCAAGATTGACAGGAGAACGCTCCTGTACCTACTCCGTGCTGTTTGCGGCGTGAGAAGTGACGGCTATAGACCGGGGTTAATGCCACACCATACGAAAACCACAAAAAAAAATTGTCCAAAAAATTTAAAAAATTAAATATTAGTTATAAACCTATTCTCAGACCTACTGAATATAAATATAAAATTTTATCAAAATCGGTCGAGTCATTTCGGAGGCGTATTAACACTAAAACTGTGACACGAAATTTTTATATATTAGAAGAAGATTTACATACTGTTCGGGGTTTAAGCTTTTTACTTGTTCTTTTTTTTTTCAAAGATTTATTCAAATCGAAAATGGGGTTTTTAAGATTTGCAGAGCAGGTTCTAAAATTAGTATTTTTGGTGATTCGAATTGAAAATTAAGGACGCAATCATTTTGAAAACATCAACTTTACTCTAATCATTAATTTTGGTACAAATCGTTGAAGCCAAAATTTTAAAAATTGTTTATTTTTAAATCTATTGTACGATAGTATAGAGGGAAACGGAGTTTGCTATCAAGTTATAAGTGACCATTTTACTTTAGGAATGAATTTTTGTTAAAATCATATGGAACGTTTTTGAGATACCCAAGTCTAATTTTAAAAAGAACCTTTATTAGATTTTTTTAAGCATAACAAAAAACGTATGAAGCGAGTGAGCGGTGGAGCGTGAGATCCTAATGGAGGTACACTTTTCAGGAAGCTATGAGTCAGATCAGTTCTGGGCTCCAAGCAAACAAGGAGCGAACAGGATGGATAGGACGGAAGCAGAACGGATCGTAACACCAGAGGCGGTCAAGGGTGCTATCACCCTTCAAAACTGCTTCCAGGTCTAAAGCAATGGCGAGTAGACGTTATTGGCTACATGCCGAATACATGGAGGGAGACGAATATGGTCTTCCTTCCAAAGCCGGGGAAAAAGGATTACACCGAGGCAAAGTCCTTCAGACCAGTTAGCCTAACATCCTTTCTATTAAAAGCACTGGAAAGGGTGGTGGCGGACTATATGGAGAGTACTGCGCTTAAGCTGTATCCTTTAAATAGTAGACAGCATGCCTACAGGGCAGGAATGTCTACAGAAACAGAGCTTCATTAAGTAGTACGCGTTGCGGAGGAAGAGCTAAATACTGGGGGCATAATGGACATTGAAGGTGCCTTCGGTAAGATATGCTTATAAAGTCTGAAACAAGCCTAGGAACGTAGGGTCAACCCACTGGTGGTAAGGTAAGATGGGTGGACAATATTTTGAACACAAGGGCGATAAATATTCAGTCGGGAACCTCAAAACTCAGAGGAAGGTTTAGCAGATGTTGCCAACAAGGAGGTGTTCTTTCACCTACACTGTGGAATATCACTGTGGACTCTCTTGAGCTGCCTAGAATTCACACAGTGGGATAGGGTTATGCCGACGACATAGCAATAATGGCCAGAGGCAAATTCATAGACGTCACCGCAGATATCATGAGGAATCCACTCAGAGTGATTGGTGTCTGGGGCAAGGGCTCTCCATTAATGCGGAGAAAACAGATCCAATAATCTTCACAAGGAAGAGGAAAAATCTAGAATTTCGACCCTTGACACTTTTTGGATCGGAACTAACAACGACCAAGAAAGTTAAGTATCTGGAAGTCTATCTAGATGCTATAGACTTATTTGGAACTACCACGTTGAGGAGAAGGACCGGAAGGCAAAAAGTGTTCTACATCAGTGCAAATATTTATTTATTTAACTAAAGGGTTTTTCAATAAGAGGTGTTATTGTGAATGACCCGCTATTTCGGTAGCTGTCGCTTTTGAAGCTTTTATTCTTTGACATTTGACAAGTAGAAACTACGCCATTACTAAAAATAGAACGATACACGCTTCAAAAACGCATTGAAATTATTAAAATTCACTACAAAAATGGTGAAAATCTTGCAGTCACAGTTCGCAAAACTAAAGCATTTTTTGGTAGTCGTGAAGCACCTTGTCGGACCGCAATACAGAAATTGGTGGAACAATTCGAGCTGTTGGGACTAGTTAGTGATGTGAAGAATAAAACCCGTGCACGTCGCTCAAGAACAACTGAGAATATTGCTGCTGTAGCCCAAAGTGTTGAAGAAAACCCAGGTTACGAAAATGAGGTTGGATCACCAGTTACGGTGAATGGATTGCGCTATCGAGAAATGATTAATGATTTTTTATGGTCGGAGTTGGATGGTATTGATCTCTGATTTTATACCTTGCGACTTCTTCCTTTGGGACCACGTGAAAGATAAGGTCTACGCCAACAGCCCAGCGTCGATTCAAGACCTCAAAGATAAAATTCGTGAGGCTATCGAGGACATAGGGCAGATACTTTGCGATTTGGTTATGGAAAATTTCATGAAAAGGATATGGTCCTGTATGCGTGCTCGTGGTGGCCATTTGGCTGATGTTGTTTTTCATTATTAACGGCATACCTTCCTCTTTATTATGAAATAAACATCCGATCATTTATCTCAAAAAATGGCATTTTTCTTCGAATACCAAAATAACACCTCTTATTTTAAACATGGTATTTTTAAAAGGTCGCAGGCGCAGTGGCTTAGTGGTTAGTGTGTTGGACTACTAAGCGAGGGGCTCAAGTTCGAATCCCGCAAAAACCCAAATTCCAACTTAGGGTTTTTTCCACTGCGCCGCCTCTCGCGAACGTCTGACAAACATCCGAGAGTATAACTGTCTTAAGAGCTTCTCAATTAGCCGTTTGGAATCGGCATAAAATTGTAGATCCCTTCCATTCGTTCCAAAAAATGAAACTCACAAAAAACGAATGGTTGTGAGAAGCTAGGCCTTGGGCCTCTACAGACCTGTTGCGCCAACTATATATATATATATTTTAAAAGGTCAAAGAATTTTTCCCTGCCAGTGACCAAAATGATGGATTTGTGATCGATTAGATTTGGCGGATTTGTTTGTGGGGTTACATTATTGTTTATTTGCCTATGAAACCATCGGTTGGGAGGGTAGAGAAGGCTCCGGAGAAAAGATAACCATCTAATTTTCTTCGTTTAATGAACAGCAGTTTTTTTTTCTATTACTGTGCTTTAAAATTTCCAGATTTAAACCACTTTGATTGAATCTCTTTCAACCGAGGGTTTTGTTATTAATTTTAATTTCATTTATGCACGCAATAAATTTGTATGTATGGTTAAGATTGTTGATGATCGCAAAAACCCACACATTTTCCGACGAGCTAGGCGTGCACTCGCGTTTCATTTGCAGTCATGACAAGTACCATCTTGTCCTTCGTAAACATCAATAATTAAAATACCGAGTTTAAATTAGATATTTTTTTAAATATATTACTTAGTTTATGCACTTATGCAGAAATTCCGTTCTTTTATCAGTCAGGGAAACAAAATGTAATTTTTTTCACTTTTGCTCGATTTCTGGGTAGAGGCCTCTTAAAAGATCACCCACTCAAACGTAGCCTTAAATAAAACTCCACAAACACATTCGATGTTAACTATATCCCCAAAAAAGACGTCCTTGGTTGGAAATATTTTTAAAGACGAAAGCTAATCCAGGCGGAGACGTCCAGAAAACTACAAGCATATGTACAAAAATCGATACACGACATACCTGTATACTGTTTGAAGCACGAAGGTTGCATGCCGTTCTTTAAAGTAGGTAAGTAGGTTGTAAAAAAATTGCCAAGGACCTGGTCATGCAATCCAAATAAAAAGAAACGAAACAACTCACCCCCCGACCCACGGTTTATATTGGCAAACGTTACCGTTTTCAGCATTTAACCCCAACAACTGAACTGTATAAGTATTCCCACGTGCCTTCCTTCGCAACGCCCCGCACCCAAACACCGATCGAACAAAGGCTGTTAACTATCGATTTTATAATTAAAGGTTAGAATCCAGCAGGCAAACAAAAGAAACGATAAATAGGTAACTATACAATTAAATGAAACCGGACGCCATCCGAATAGATTTTCATTCTCATTTTCATTTTCACTTGCAGTACTAATCCGCCGCACAGACCCACTGCAGCTAATCTTGGCGTCTCCTGCTGTGCCGTCTGCATTGGCGTTAGATTGTCCCTGCTGACGAATGCTCAACTTTTTCCTTTTCCTTCCACTGGGATTTTCTTCTTTGTGAGAGGAAACTTTTTTTTTTTTTTTTTTCTTTCTTTTGGCGGGAAATTAACTTCCTGCGAACGGGCGAGAAATGAAAACTGAAATTTCTGCAAATGAAATTTATTTCAATTTCGACGGTTTTCTTTTGAGAAGGGGGAATCCCATCAAAGTTGCCATTCAATGAGGAAGAAAATTGCTTCTCCCCACTTTGCGTACCGTAATGGAATTCAGTTGTTCCATAGACACATTATTACTAGCAGAGACAATACTGAGACCCCCAACTCGCAATCCTCTTGCCGCTGGCCCCCTCAGTTTTTTTTTGAATTCGCCATTTTGTTTTCCTATCGGTGTTATGTCAATTTAGAATCCGTGTGAGCTTCAACAAAAAAAGCAAAACAAAAAAAATGTGGTGAATTTCTTTTGACAGAAGTCGAGTGACAACTGTCAAAATATGGAAAACAAATTGTATTTTTCCTCCAACAAATTGAGAAAATGTAAGTTTTCGCATATTTAAAGTGTTTAAATTAATAATTAAATATATTTGTCTTACAGCTAAGGAACAAGCCGACGTTGAGGTGTTCGCTAACCTTACCATATATAATGGATCGCACTGGAGACAACGATGAATATCAATCGGAATCGATATAAGTAAGCCATACTATTCAATGAATTTGTCTCACTATTATATATTTAATTATTAGATATTTCTTCAAGGTTTGTTAAATCACAAGCTCCCACTCAAGATCATGCTAGAGAAGCCATTGATTTGTACACGATGCAGGAGAACACACGCCATCAAGAGTGTATGGCCAAAGGAATACGCAACACATATTGGCGAAAGTTGAACACAAGCGTATCGATCACGAAGAGCGTAGGAAGACCCTGATTGTAAGTTGGATTTGAATTAACATGAACCTGACGACGAATTGCTAACCATTTGTATCCACTTCTAGGAAGAGACCAAGTAACAACAGCATCGTGCCCAATATCAATACCAATTGGCAAGGCGCCGCTATGAAGATCAACTGTCGCAGCAGCAACGTATCCAGGAGGACAATTTCAAAAAGTGAGAATATTGTAAAAGTTGTCTGAATTGATTCTTTAAACGGTTACACTTACTAGGCAAGAGGAAAGTGTCGCATTCCAAGAGGCAATGCGCCGGCAAACCATCGAACACGAGATCGAAATGAAGGAGAAAAACCGTCTTAAACTACTCGAGCACGAGATGAGAACTAAAGCCAAGGTTGACAGGGAGAATCGTGACAACAACATAGAACAGATTCGTCTAAAGGCACTACTGCTGGTCTGCCAAGGGAACAACTGGGCGTCACAACTATTTACAAAGTCTTCGATTAGGGCAACACCAGTAATCGTAGTTTGTTGTTGTTCCAAAACATTTTATTATATGTATTGAATATAAAATAAGTTACATGTAAAACTATGAGTACGTGTTATAAATATGAAAGATGAAACGAATCTACACTCTATTCTGGTGGAGCCATGTGTGCACTCCAGCCATGGAAACATTTTGTGAAGCGCTTCGACTCCTTGTTCTTCAGAGTGAGGAAAAGTTTGCGCGCACTTTCTGGTTCTTTGATAGATGTTGTGTTGAATACCTGGAATAAATGTTAGTAAATGCATATTTGTGTAAACTGAAAGAGTTTCTGTCGTCGGCTGTGTGACTTACTTGTGCGGTTTTCTAGGTCAATTTGATTTTGACTTCACTGCATATAGAGCCGAGCCAGAGGAATACTTGTTCGCCGGTGTCCAGTATCATGATGTCGTCGTCTGCTAAATCGTCTTAGCAGAAGTCCGAGCAATTTTCAGCGACGGTGAAGTAGCCCCTTTCTTTGGAACATAGCAAAAGTCGGGTGAAACTCATGTATAAGGGATGGGATTCCCTCGAAATCCAGTTTGTTGTCAATCAAATACAAAGGCGTAGGTTCATCAGCTTGAAGATTGATGAAGGTAGAGCTTTCAGCTGGTTGCGCGACACATTCAAGATCTCCAGCTTTTGCCAAAACTCGACCACGGATGATAGTTCGCTTATTTCATTATCGCTCAAGTTGAGACCAGGTTGAGACGTTTCAAGTTGGACAAGTTGTATAGGCAATCGGTACCTGGCAGCGAATTTCGCGAAAAAAAAAACAGTTCGGATAAGTTAGACTAGTTGTCAGTGTCAGTGTCAGATTTCAACCGTGGTGAGTTGTGACTGTGTTCAGAAGTACAGCTTTTTTTAGGAGAAGTTCAACTCAAATTTGGTGAATAAGTATATTATCTCAGTACATTTTCATATTAATTTATTCATAACATTCTGTATTTCTATTCAACCAGAGTACTCATTCACCATTATTGTTCCATTATAATACCAAAATAAATAAAAAATATAAATGTAGGCTTTGAAACACGAGACACGTAAACATAAAACAAATGCACATACGTATACTATATTTTAAATTATATTTAGACTAACAGAGGAACTCTTAATTTATATTTAATAACAGCAACGATATTAATCTTGGTATTTATAAATTATAACTAAACTCCAGAAGTATACTAAGCGCCGTATGTGATAAACATATTCTACTCGATTTATGTTAAATGCCTTAAGAATGTTCGCGAAAAATGTTTTAATTTGTTTATTATTCTTCAGAAATGTTTATTTTTCTTATATTGTCAACAAAGTATACAATTATTCTTAAAATAAATCACTGTCCATACAAAATTTAGTTGTAAAAATTATTTTCAAATTTAACGGATAAAATTTTACGAACGCAGCCAGCAACTTTGCCCACACCGGAAGCCAGTTTGGAAGCAGCGGAAGTTGTGCTCTTTTTTTGAGCGTGTGTTGGTGACCCGGAATTTTTGAAGTTTCGTGACATTTGTCAATACGAATTTCTATGTATCAATACTAGCGCAAAAAAACGTCACAAGCCCATGGTAATATAGCTTGTAGGCAAGTAACGGAAAATCGGCCGGAGTTGGGGGTCTCAGTATTGTCTCTGGTTTACATCAGAGACAATACTGAGACCCCCAACTCGCAATCCTCTTGCCGCTGGCCCCCTCAGTTTTTTTTTGAATTCGCCATTTTGTTTTCCTATCGGTGTTATGTCAATTTAGAATCCGTGTGAGCTTCAACAAAAAAAGCAAAACAAAAAAAATGTGGTGAATTTCTTTTGACAGAAGTCGAGTGACAACTGTCAAAATATGGAAAACAAATTGTATTTTTCCTCCAACAAATTGAGAAAATGTAAGTTTTCGCATATTTAAAGTGTTTAAATTAATAATTAAATATATTTGTCTTACAGCTAAGGAACAAGCCGACGTTGAGGTGTTCGCTAACCTTACCATATATAATGGATCGCACTGGAGACAACGATGAATATCAATCGGAATCGATATAAGTAAGCCATACTATTCAATGAATTTGTCTCACTATTATATATTTAATTATTAGATATTTCTTCAAGGTTTGTTAAATCACAAGCTCCCACTCAAGATCATGCTAGAGAAGCCATTGATTTGTACACGATGCAGGAGAACACACGCCATCAAGAGTGTATGGCCAAAGGAATACGCAACACATATTGGCGAAAGTTGAACACAAGCGTATCGATCACGAAGAGCGTAGGAAGACCCTGATTGTAAGTTGGATTTGAATTAACATGAACCTGACGACGAATTGCTAACCATTTGTATCCACTTCTAGGAAGAGACCAAGTAACAACAGCATCGTGCCCAATATCAATACCAATTGGCAAGGCGCCGCTATGAAGATCAACTGTCGCAGCAGCAACGTATCCAGGAGGACAATTTCAAAAAGTGAGAATATTGTAAAAGTTGTCTGAATTGATTCTTTAAACGGTTACACTTACTAGGCAAGAGGAAAGTGTCGCATTCCAAGAGGCAATGCGCCGGCAAACCATCGAACACGAGATCGAAATGAAGGAGAAAAACCGTCTTAAACTACTCGAGCACGAGATGAGAACTAAAGCCAAGGTTGACAGGGAGAATCGTGACAACAACATAGAACAGATTCGTCTAAAGGCACTACTGCTGGTCTGCCAAGGGAACAACTGGGCGTCACAACTATTTACAAAGTCTTCGATTAGGGCAACACCAGTAATCGTAGTTTGTTGTTGTTCCAAAACATTTTATTATATGTATTGAATATAAAATAAGTTACATGTAAAACTATGAGTACGTGTTATAAATATGAAAGATGAAACGAATCTACACTCTATTCTGGTGGAGCCATGTGTGCACTCCAGCCATGGAAACATTTTGTGAAGCGCTTCGACTCCTTGTTCTTCAGAGTGAGGAAAAGTTTGCGCGCACTTTCTGGTTCTTTGATAGATGTTGTGTTGAATACCTGGAATAAATGTTAGTAAATGCATATTTGTGTAAACTGAAAGAGTTTCTGTCGTCGGCTGTGTGACTTACTTGTGCGGTTTTCTAGGTCAATTTGATTTTGACTTCACTGCATATAGAGCCGAGCCAGAGGAATACTTGTTCGCCGGTGTCCAGTATCATGATGTCGTCGTCTGCTAAATCGTCTTAGCAGAAGTCCGAGCAATTTTCAGCGACGGTGAAGTAGCCCCTTTCTTTGGAACATAGCAAAAGTCGGGTGAAACTCATGTATAAGGGATGGGATTCCCTCGAAATCCAGTTTGTTGTCAATCAAATACAAAGGCGTAGGTTCATCAGCTTGAAGATTGATGAAGGTAGAGCTTTCAGCTGGTTGCGCGACACATTCAAGATCTCCAGCTTTTGCCAAAACTCGACCACGGATGATAGTTCGCTTATTTCATTATCGCTCAAGTTGAGACCAGGTTGAGACGTTTCAAGTTGGACAAGTTGTATAGGCAATCGGTACCTGGCAGCGAATTTCGCGAAAAAAAAAACAGTTCGGATAAGTTAGACTAGTTGTCAGTGTCAGTGTCAGATTTCAACCGTGGTGAGCTGTGACTGTGTTCAGAAGTACAGCTTTTTTTAGGAGAAGTTCAACTCAAATTTGGTGAATAAGTATATTATCTCAGTACATTTTCATATTAATTTATTCATAACATTCTGTATTTCTATTCAACCAGAGTACTCATTCACCATTATTGTTCCATTATAATACCAAAATAAATAAAAAATATAAATGTAGGCTTTGAAACACGAGACACGTAAACATAAAACAAATGCACATACGTATACTATATTTTAAATTATATTTAGACTAACAGAGGAACTCTTAATTTATATTTAATAACAGCAACGATATTAATCTTGGTATTTATAAATTATAACTAAACTCCAGAAGTATACTAAGCGCCGTATGTGATAAACATATTCTACTCGATTTATGTTAAATGCCTTAAGAATGTTCGCGAAAAATGTTTTAATTTGTTTATTATTCTTCAGAAATGTTTATTTTTCTTATATTGTCAACAAAGTATACAATTATTCTTAAAATAAATCACTGTCCATACAAAATTTAGTTGTAAAAATTATTTTCAAATTTAACGGATAAAATTTTACGAACGCAGCCAGCAACTTTGCCCACACCGGAAGCCAGTTTGGAAGCAGCGGAAGTTGTGCTCTTTTTTTGAGCGTGTGTTGGTGACCCGGAATTTTTGAAGTTTCGTGACATTTGTCAATACGAATTTCTATGTATCAATACTAGCGCAAAAAAACGTCACAAGCCCATGGTAATATAGCTTGTAGGCAAGTAACGGAAAATCGGCCGGAGTTGGGGGTCTCAGTATTGTCTCTGATTACTAGATGGTGCATTTCATACCCCGACCTGGAACAGCGTATACCTCACACTTTTACTCCTAATAGATGGCGTCCCAATGCAGTTGGTCAACTTATAAACCTTTTTTGTGTTGATTGGTATTTGCAAGATACACAAACATGTTGCAGAGGAGGAAGAAAAATAGCAAATGAAATCGATGAGGAAATCGAGATCGGGTTCTTTTTGCCTGATATATATAGCATATAGATAGTTGTATGGTGCGTGTGGTAGGGCTAACGTACTTTTAGCGTGACAATACTGATGACGATGGGGATGGAGTATCTTATGAAGACAACAATGTGGAAAGAATGTGTCTATGGAAATGTGAAATAATTAGGTAGTTATGTGTGCATACTCCGATATTTTATTGGCAAAGGTCATGATTAAGGATTATGATAAATTATTTAAAGTAAACAGGTATACTTCCTTGATTGCTGATGCTGGGAAGTGAATGGAAGAAAATTAAAGATACCAACTGAATGATTGACTGACACAGCACTTTTTTTTAATTCCACTTATAGCATTGCCACAAGAAAAATATTGCGTTTATGTTCGAACTTTTATTGAGATAAAGTTTCAGGTTTCATATTGGCGTCTTTGAAACTTTGATTGCATGAATGACACAAAATAACTACATAAAGAATAATAATAATTTATAGGTAGGTAACTACCTATGTAGATCGCTTGAAAGTCGACATTAAAATGTCAATTATCATATGTATTTACGAGTGTAATGTACATTTCTCGGAATCTATTATAATTATAATTCAGTTAACTATGTATAGTTTGAAACACACGAATTCATTTAAATTATCATACACACAAGAAAACGTATATTATACAGGTAGTTACATACTAAATATATTACTATGTTTACTAGTTCTATAAAAATACGAAAATACTTCCCTATCTTATGTTTTTTTCGGGATCGAAAATAATGCCTCTCGGGAAAATCTTTCGAATTTTCACTGCACATTTAACTTTTTTTCTCATATTGTTATGGGTTTTCCAATGAGAGGTGTTATTGTGAATGACCCGCTATTTCGGTAGCTGTCACTTTTGAAGCTTTTATTCTTTGACTTTTCACAAGTAGAAACCACGCCATTACTAAAAATGGTACACACGGTACGATACACGCTTCAAAACGCATTGAAGTTTTTAAAATTCACTACAAAAATGGTGAAAATCTTACAGTCATAAAACCCGTGCACGTCTCTCAAGAACAACTGAGAATATTGCTGCTGTAGCCCAAAGTGTTCAAGACAACCCAGGTTTGTCCATTCCTCGGCGTTCTTTGGAATTGGGCATTCCACAAACGTCATTACACCGTATTTTGCATAAAGACTTGGGTCTTAAGGCTTATAAAGTTCAGTTAACACAAGAACTCAAGCCGGCCGATCATCAACAACGTCGTGACTTTCCTGATTGGGTCCTTGAAATAATGATCCGGAATTCCATCGAAAAATCATCTTGACTGATGAGGCCCATTTCCACCTCGGTGGCTACGTCAACAAGCAAAATTGTCGCATCTGGGGCTCGGAAAACCCAAGAGTTATTTTTGAGAAGCCTCTTTATCCTCAACGTGTGACTGTTTGGTGCGGTTTATGGTCCGGGGGGTCATTGGATCTTACTTTTTCGAAAATGAGGTTGGATCAACAGTAACGGTGAATGGATTGCGCTATCGAGAGATGATGGTCGGAATTGGATGGTATTGATCTGGACAACGTTTACTTTCAACAAGACGGCGCTACGTGCCACACAAGCAACGAAAGCATTGATCTTTTACGGGAAAAGTTTCCGGACCGTGTTATCTCTCGAAGAGGTGATCACAATTGGCCACCGAGATCTTGTGATTTAACACCTTGCGAATTCTTCCTTTGGGCCACGTGAAAGACAAGGTCTACGCCAACAGCCCAGCGTCGATTCAAGACCTCAAAGATAAAATTCGTGAGGCTATCAAGGACATATTGCAGCCTCTTTGCGATTTGGTTATGGAAAATTTCATGAAAAGGATATGGTCCTGTATGCGTGTTGTTGTTGTGGCCATTTGGCTGATGTTGTTTTTAATTATTAACGGCATATCTTTCTCTTTATTATGAAATAAACATTCGATCATTTATCTCAAAAAATTACATTTTTCTTTGAATACCAAAATAACACCTCTTATTGGTGCATTTACAATATTGTTTTAATTAAAAGCAAAAGCCAACTATAATATTTTCACTAAGTTGTCTATATCGAAAGAATCAAGAAATGAAATCTGAGGAAATGTATACAGCTGCATACCCATTACCCAATCATATACAATTTGGCGCGAATACCCCATAGCTCTGTGTGAAGGCATCATCCCTTGCACCATCCTCCCTCACCATGCTATTGATTGATACTTAATCATAATATTGCATCTCCTTTCCTTTGTCCTCCTCTTCTATAAGAAAAACCAAACCAAAACCAGTTCCCTACCCTGGTTTGTCATATGAGAAATACTTTTTATACCGTCGCGACGGTTGGGGATGGCGAGAACGAGAATGAATGAAGAAAGAAAAGAGGCACACGAGTAGTTAGTTTTTGTTTTGTTTCTTTGGTTTTCTTTAAGCACATTTCCTCAACGCAATAGCAAAAGTTACATTAAGATACATGATGCCGTAAGCACCAAGGAACATTTTGTTTGTTTTGCGAAAAAGGAAAATAAAGAAGAATCAGGTATGAACGGTATGAACCTCACTGCGAAGCCAACGAGGTCCACGATTCACGTTGATCGGAAATGTTTCTCAACAGAACACCTCAAATAAAGTGTTTTGCAGCATGTATCCGAGTTTGAGGTATATTTTCACGGTGGCGCCATCTAGATATTGGGGTGTTTCGGAATAACCATTTCCTTTATATGAAATGCACCATCTAGTAATAATGTGTCTATGGTTGTTCGCTTCCGCGAACCGCATTCCTTTGATGAGATGCACGCATATATATATATCCGAACTATACAGTGCACTGCGTTGGTGGCTTTTGCATTCTCCCCTTTCATCCTTGGGGCTGGATGAAATTCCATGAATTAATTAGGTGCGTCCAGCTATTTAGGGGAAAAACTGCCAACTTACAACCAAAATTGGCCGGCAAAACGAGAAACGGAATGAAACTGCATTTGCCATTTTCCACCAGATAGAAAGAGCGAGAGAGCGCGAGAGGGATGGAAAGCAGAGTTCCACTAGGATAATGGGTTCGGTTTGTGCAGAGTGGTTTTCGAAGAGGAATTTCCACAGAAGTTACGTTGAAATAGTTTCAAAGGTATGTAAATTGCAGTTGATGAAGGAATGAATGCGCGGGCGGGGGCGGCGCAGCAAGTGAAAGGCAACATGGATGTAATTGTGATGTTGGTAAGTTTGCTTGCAAGGGTAAATGTGGGTCAATCGATTTTCTCTTTTATTAGAAAAGTACCAGCAAAAACAAAAAATAAATAAGCGGAGCAACGTAACATCGTTGCAAATGTCCTTGTTCGGCAGTTAGTGGAAGATAATGGGGGAGGGGTTTGGCTGGCTCATTTGAAAGAAGGAAAACCGTTGTTTTGAAGAAATGAAATACAACGACGAGGACAGGAGCGTTCCTTAAATGTGATACAATCACACAGCAGATTGTGGAAGGTACTGCTGTTTTATGAGGCAATTTGTCGAAGAAAAAAGTTCAAAATTTCATTCAGCGGATCATCTTGAATAATCGAAACATTGTCCGAGTGTGCTTTGAAAGTTGCCATCCTTTGAAGGAGGTTCTTTTTTTTTTTCATAAATTAAAGGCACTAAGCTGCTTTTAATGGAGACCTAGTGTTGGAGGGATTTGCTCAAGTGGTGGGAGATATCTGGGATAATCCTACTCCCTGTTTGATACATCTATTATTGGATAATGACGACCGATAAAGTAAAGTACGCTACAACTTGCAGAAGGGTATTTTGAGAGTAAATAACCATAGTCACAATTTTAGCCCACTCTAGGCTAAATAACCTAGAAAAGAGAGAGGTTCCTTAGTCCTCTTTCTACAAAGAAAAAGAAAAAGAACAGAACCGAATGTTGTTGAAAACTGTGGAAGGCGACGCAACAATGTCCAGTTGACTTACTTGAGTTGTTCTGCTGCTTACTCATGACTACGTTCCATAGGTATTTTCATGGCAAATGATTAACAAAGACGTAGCTTTTTCAAAAATCCTTTAAATATAGGATGACCAGACTTTGAGCATATCGAAGAATCACTTTTGAAGACTCTTGACTGTTAAACGGTGAAGACGATCGAAACGAGTGATTGAATCTGGATCAAGAGTTTCATCTGCCAGGCAAAACTGAAGTGATTTCTGCGATATCCAAGGTCATGTCCAACAAAGGGCAGGTCTGACGGTCTGGTAGACGAAATTTAAAAGGCAGCGGGAGGTGACTTGAAATAGATGAACTCACCCACCTCCCAAATTCGGTTGGAAGAAAGAATTCTTTAATAGCATCGTTTGTGGGATTTACAAGAATGGACACCCTTTAAGCGGAGCCACCTGTAGACGTATAAGTCTCCTTAAAACCGCCCACAAGATCCTCTCTGGCATACTGCGTTAATGCTTTAGACCACAAGTAATCTCATTGGCACCCGTCATTTCGATTTTATGACAGAAAAGTCCACCGCTGATTAAATTTCCACACCGTAACAGGTCTTGGAAAAAAACCTCACATTCCGGCTAAACTGATGAGGGAAGACACGCGACGCAACATGTATTTCGGGAGCAGCACTTCTGAACTATTTCAAACATGCACCAGATTTCGGCACGAAGATGCGCTATCATGTGACTTCTTCATTCTTGTTCTGGAACGGATAGTGCACAGGGCAGGTGTGAACACAGAAGGCACTTCCTTCAACAGGTCCGTACAACTACTATAGCTCATGCGGACGATATTGACATAATCGGTCGTGCACAGCGTTCCGTGATAGAAGCCGTTGGCCTTGAAGGACATGATGACAAGACTAAGAACATGCTATCAACAAACAAACAAGAATCTTTTTATTGGCCACCGCCTACGAGGTAACTACGATTGATATCAAAAATTTCGAGGTACTTCCGGCCAAGAATTACCCTAGAAACCGTTGCTACTTCTGTTTGGCAAAACAATTGGGCTGAAAGGACAAGTCATAAAAACGTTCAATTCTCAGTCGGTTCTGCTTTATGGCTATGAGTGCTAGACGGCAACCAGGAAGGGAGAGGTAATACTTGTGCTGGAATTTTCTTCAATTTTTTGCGTCTGTTTTCGATGGTGATTTCGCAGGACGCGACAATTTCCACCCCGTACTCCATTTGCTGGTGGGGGTGGTGGTGCAAACACGGCTGCTGGTAATGACTCTGCTAATGCAGGCTCATAATTGGCCACTTTTAAGCTATTTTCGTCCGCCTCACTCTCATGATTCTCATTAAATATAATACTCTCATGCATGGCATCACTTGCTATACAATGCCCGCTTTCTTCTGGTAGGTCATCTACATCTATATCTGAATGCAGTACTTCTGTGGTAGAGATCCTCATATTTCTGGAGCTACGCAAACGCAAACGATGGCTATGGGGGGCTGCGTGCGAGTTTGCACTGTGTATTGCTGTTGTCGTGCCACCATTTTGAATTCGCAGTTGCCGGCGTGTCTGCAATGATCTTGAGGAACCATTTGGAATAGTAATAACAGCTGTCACATTATCAGTGTCAGTCGAAATGGAGCTAATGGTACTGCTGGTGCTGTTGACACGGGCTGATTTTTTAAGCGATTCCCTGACATGGCCATTTGTCTCAACTCGACCATTCTGCTCCGGCGTATCCACTGGTACAACCGCACCACTAGCTCCATTACTAAGCTTTTGATGGTATGTATTGGCCATCATCATTTCAGCATCATATTTGGTCATACCTTTCTGACGTAGCTCTTTCGAGCTTAGTGATGCTGCTATCACAACGTCGTTACTTTTGCCATCACTGCTACTGCCACTATCAAGAGCGTCACTTTTTTAACTAGCCACCACTGTAGCGCTATTCGAATTCCAACTATTTATATCGGTGTATGTGGTGGAATTCGCTCGGCTTTAATCCGATTAATGCGATTGTCAGTCTCACCCAATCTATAGCCGCCGGCATCTTGCGGAGCCCCTGAGCCTGCAACTCCTTCTGCATCCGACTGGGTACCCTTTTGTTTTGTCGAACGCTCCCGTGCCGCGACGTTCACACGTCTCGCACTCACAGTAGCAATTGGCGTCGCCGAAAAAGTCTTCACTATAAAAACAAGTGAATTCCTGGCCGACTTCAATGTCTCGCAATACTTTAACGCAGGCGGCATCTCGGCCGGTTGCTATAAATTTACAATTTGCCCGAGAGTCGTGGTTTATTTAGGCAGCCGGTTTTTGCCAGTGTGTAAATGTGCAGCCTCCTCTGATTCCGTTAGCTAGGCAATGCACCCGACGAGGCATTCGATTCTGTCGTTTTTTTACCAGCGTTTGGTCGAACTGATTTTCGCTCCTTTTTGGCCTTTGAGTGAGTACCGATAGCAGGGGTCGATAACAAAGCCACTATCCTTACCGAATATGTGTTTGTCATGTCATTTACGTGGGTGTGCACACTTGCGCAAAAAGGTTGGGTTCCGTTCAGCGTTGTTCTGAAAAAATTTTAAAGTTGAGCCATTTTCCGAGCCATTCCGCACAAGAGGGAGTTTTTCGTAATTTCTTAAAAAAACATTCTAAAATTATTGGGTGCGTTCACTTGGCGAATCTTTCAACCGGCTATTGTTTTTGTGACGGCGTTCAGTCGAGTTAATTCTCATGTGCAGATTAGATTTTTTTTATTTTCAAAATTTTTGTTTAAGACTGTGTTAGTTTTGAGACAGATGTGGACCATTTTTCTTCGGTTCAGAGCATTGACCCAAATTAATTGATTGGTGAATATAAAATAAGATATTTTTGGTCCTAAATTTTATGTGTCCGTTTTCGTTGACTGTTTTTGGCGAAAAATCATTTCGCCGGGAATTTCCAGAGAAAAACAGAAAAGAATTTAAAGAGAAGAATCGATTACGAATATTCAAATTTTATGTATGATTTTTGAGTTAAAATCTTTTGAGGAAGATTCGGCTTAGTAACCGGAAAGCAATAAAAAAAAAAAAAATACAAAATTGAAAAAACAAATTTTAATGTGCGAGAGAACGACGCTCAGAATGTATTTCATTAAAATTGCAAGTAAGCATTTTTACTATTTTTACTGGCGTTGAATTACCGCATCCGTGATCGAGTACTACGTGACTGAATTTGTTATTGCTTTGACTGCATTTTTTATTCAGTGACTATTGCTCGCTCACGGATGCGGTAATCCGACTCTTGATTTGTACCCTGATACTAACTTGCAGGCAACCCCTCTTTTTTGACTTCCATAGTTGCAGGGTTGCCAGTCAAAATTGATCATGACAATCGAGGATAAAAAAAAAGTGTGTATTTTTAAAATCATCTTAAATAATCGATCGATCGTCCAAAGGTATATTTGCCAGTGAAAATTATTTATTGTTATTAGTCTTTGGATTATTCTCGTTTACAAAACAAGTCTTTCAAAAGAGCTAATGCCAGTTTCAATAGGAAATAGTTACAGTTTTTTTTGTAGTAGTTCCTTTAACATTTTTCCAGATTTATCTAAGCACAAACCTCATCTGTAAATTTTAACAGCAATTTCATCAAAGTTGCGTAAGGACTGTGTAAACTCAAACTATAGGTTGAAAATGCAACACGCGTTAACACTTTGCATTGTATTTATTTGCAGCACACTTTAGAGCACTTTCAAATTAGAAACATCTACCTTTGAGTAGTAAATAAAACACGTTAAAAAGTAATGAAACAACATTTTATGTTTTTTCTTGGAAAAAATAGACAAATCTGGGGGTTTTTCAGATTAAATATTTTGACCGTCCGGCAACGCTGCGATAGTAAATGGAAAGTCGGGATTTTTCGTACATGTTCGTCAGAGTCAAAAAAGCGTACAATGTGCGACCCGCCTTACTGTCCATTCGCTTGATGTGGCCGAGCCAATGTAGACGACGTGGTTTGGCTTTCTGGACAAATCCCAGATCACAGGTTCGGGACGAGACGAAAAGCTGCGCCAGCGTTTCAAAGAAAAAGCCAGAGCACTTTGTCGGGATAACTTTAAGCAGATGGAAGGAAGTGTCTCAGGGAGCCCTTTAAGTAGTAAGCTATCCAGAAGCGAAGATCTAAGCCGATATCTAAGCAGAGTTCTGCCTTAGCCCATTGGAATGAAATTTCTTCGATGTTATAACTCAATTGCGTGCAAAGATGTTAAGAACAATTGAAAGTGGATTGGTAAAATGTTGTTTGAGTGGGGTGTCAAATTTGAAAGGCCATCAAGCAATCAATTTCAGGATGTTTTAGGACTAGACCGTTTCTTAAAATACTTTTCTGACTTCGGGGTGATAAAAGTTATATTTTGAAACATTCATGGAGCTTCCTGCTGAGTGAGGTTGAAAACACTTTGCTGGGCGCCTTAACAAAAATTGGTGAAGTAATAAATTCTGCATTCCAAAAAAGGGGAAGGAAATACGATTTTAGTAAAAAACATTGAGTAAATAATTTTGTTTACAAGTTGAATGGGGGAAAGCGAGCAGTAACAAGATTCACCGCTTCAACTCCGGAGCAGTTCCTTGCAGTTCCCATTGGGTAAATTGCTGCCAAGTCTTTTATTTTTCTTCTTAACAACAACATCGCCATTCCATCGTCAGACTCCTCTAAGTGATTGTTTGAACTGTAGTTCAAACGGCTCTGCAAAAGTCGCTCCAATCCCCATTTCTAGACAAATGAGCGTGCCCCACTTTATTTGAATTATCCAATTTGAGTTGAGTAACGAAAAATGTTTTCCACTTCCGACGATCGTGTGTCCTCAGACTTCCGAATAGCCTCTTACAACGCCATCAACCCACTCACTATGATTTCAATTCAATTACCAGGACAATTCACATGATAAATTGAGTTATTCACACACCCGCATTGAAAGAGAGAGGCCGCAGGTAAAGTAGAAAGTACCCCTGGAATCAGAGCGTACACACTTAAGCGTTTTTATATCCTTCCAATAGCCAGTCAGTTGTGAGTGTGTCTGTGTGGGTGAACCAGCTATACATCAGGCTGTTGGAAATATAATATCCAACTTTGCTTGGGCTTTAATTAGTTTTTCCCTCGAAAGGAGGAACAAGGATGAGAACCGACGGCAACCCACTGACGTGACTATTAACGCAGCAAATTGTGCCAGACGGCAAGGAACTACCACCAAAGGAGAACCGAAGAGAAACCGAATTAATTAGGGAAATATGAGTGCGCCGGGCGGAGCGGCGCACAGTAGGCACCCCGAGTATAAAAACTACGGTGGCGTATACGTAATCAAATTGCCAGGTCAATGAATAAGTTATTTGTTGTGATAAATAACTAAAAGGGACGACGTATTTTCTTCGGCTGGGATTTTCTTTGGCAAAGGATAATAATTTCTGACACTGAATCTGTCTTAACGCCGAAAGTGATTTATGTTTCGTCTTTTATTACTTTTGGGGGCCGGAAACTGCTGCTGATTCCTGGCATTTGGGATCCAACGACTGATGAATACCAAGAAAATGTCATTTCTCATTTCCTTTTTGGCAAGGCTAGGCAATCGGTGGGACAGTATATAGAGCTCCATCAATCAAGCGGTTTAGTTTGCAAAGCAAAATGGGCTCAAAAAACAGAACAAAAAATCCATTATACTGTGACTTAGTTATGCAGTTACATACTCTTCACCTTATCTGGTAAGTGCCAATTGACTTCAAGTGGTGCTTAATCACTATGTGCCTGCGTTGCTAGCGGAGAGCCTCTCCTTCGAGTTGACCTTTGTAATTTTATATGCTCATGTTAGGCTCACCTTAGGGCGCCATTTGGGAGTGCCTTTCGCATGGGTGTTACCTGGCTTGTGTGGGCAGATGCCGAGAGTAGTACTCTGCTATTTCGGAGGTACAAAGCTTTCATTACTTTTAGTCCGCCATACACCAGGCAAGGACGCATTGTCATTATTAAGTTGACTAGAAGAGTGTCAAGTTTAAAGTCGGTTATGGGTTTTGGTCACATGCGCATTTTGCTATTGCCAGTTGAGGGAGCTACGTGGCTTTAAAAAAAAAAATACTTTCGAGATCCAAGCAGTGAAAAGAAGTGCAATGCCCCAAACACATATTCTACACATTGGGTAATGAAATTGAGCGGACAGCTTACATAAAATAGTAAAGAAAACTAAGTAATAGCATTGAACGCAGACGTTGAGAACACTTCCCAATGAACGCGTCCAAAATTTAATGCAGTTCAGTGGGCTGGGATAGAGAAACGTCAAAGAAGTTGAATTGCCATTCAGTGTGTGGCTCAGAAAGGTTGTGCTGGGGTTAGTAGAATACCTCCACCATAAATTTAGTATTAAATTGTGAATTTGTAATTCTTATAAATTAGTTAAACAAATAAAAAAGAGTTCCCGACTCTAAATCTATAAATCTATAGACAGGTGGGACTTATTAGCCAGTGATTGGTGTAAGGACAGCCGATTAATTCGGGTAATTCCTTTGTCCAAGCAATTTTCCCCCTCAAAGGTCATCCCTTTCAAACAATCACAACTAAGGGTGGCCAACTGACATCAGTCCTCCTACCCCAGTCATGATTCAGTAGTTGTGCGGTTCCCGCAATCACTAATTAATGACTCAATTAAAGTTTTGGTCTTGCAATTTATTCAACACTCTACATCGGGGTGCTCTTGAAGGATGAGCTGCATCCTGCAACCTGCAACCTGCAACATACATCCGAAAGGACCAAAACTTATTTGCATATTGGATCGTTCCCGAAATAGGATTCATGGCTCTACTTCGAGTACTCGTATAAGGACACACCGATGCGATGCCGAAATACAGCACCCCCCCGCACACCACACGCGAAAAAGAATTTATAAACACAATTTAATTGTTATGCGCATAAAGGATAAGATTCGACATTAGCATCTTGCTCCACCTGTCCCCGTATATGAGAACCAACTCAATGAAACTTAATTAACTCAATTTTACACAATGATGAATTTGAAATACGTTAATTTCATTCAAGCTTAATTGCTCTGTGTGTGTGTGTGTGTGTGTGTTTGGTGTGTGTCTGTTTTGGGGAAGGGATGACTACGCTTTGGCCCCACTCCCGCCATGATGTAAAAGTTAATTGGGGACTTATGCGGATTTAAGAACTCAGTTAGGGTTCATTTTTACTGCGGCTATGGCACAAGGCTGTACGTGAGTTATGTGCATGTGGCGGCAAAGTTTCGTTTGTTTGTGGTGGGCCGCAGAAATGACCTGCATTTTTGGCGAGGAGATAAATGAGTCGGAAATCGTTAGTGTGGTCTAAGTGAATAAATTCGTAATAACATTCTGGCTTATAAGGCTGGCGAATTATCAGTTCGTATGTGGGTCAGCGGAATTAATTTTAGAGCGAGGTGCGGGTAGGTGCACATTATGGGAATTAGGACGGTGCGGTTAATGTAGCTCATGAATATTTCAAGTTTTTGCTAGAGAAACTGTGTACGTTTAAAAGGGGTCAGTGCGGTTCTTAGATTTACAACTAGGTTCCTAGAACTAGCATGTTGCTGAAGCGATCCCACGTCACAGGTGGCTTTCCCAAGGATATGTCAATGCGAAATTCTGAAGACTGACAGTCCGATCCTATATTCAAGATAATTGGCTTCAATAAAGGAATGCGGATACTCTGGATGGAAGCAGAGTATACAGCACGCTCAAAACGAGTTGGAGCAGGTTTTCAAAGAAGCTATCACGACAGTCACAGTATGTCGAGTACATGTCATAAAGGATGATGAGCGTGCAGAGTCATTCGCAAAGCACAAGAAAATATGACGAGGAAGCATGGATTTTGAATTTTGAATTTTGGCGGTTGAATATGATTTAACTTTGAATTAGGAGTGACTACGAACCTCTTTCTTCGCGAAGCATTGGGGACGATTCCGATGGTAAACTAGGCTTGTAGCGTTTTATTGACCCCAAGAAGACATATGGAAGAAAAGGTCGCAATTATTGCGCATGACAATCATTGTAAAGGGTGATTTTTTAGCTGGTTTGGTTTTGGCAACACTGGTTTTGACAGCTGACGTATGTTTAGTACCTTGTGTCACTGTCAAACAGCTTCAGTTTGGTTTGCAATTTAACCATGGATCGTCTTACAAATGAACAACGCTTGCAAATTATTGAATTTTACTATCAAAATTCGTGCTCGGTTCGAAATGTTCATCGCGCGCTGCTTCCATTTTATGATCGGCATTCTCGACCTTCTGAGCAGTCTATTCGGAAGATTGTGACCAAATTTCGCACCAAATTTACTTTGTTGGACATTAAACCACCAACACGTTTACGTACTGTGCGTAGTGAAGAAAATATTGCGGCCGTATCAGCTAGTGTGACAGAAGACCGCGAAATGTCGATTCGGCGCCGTTCCCAGCAGTTAGGCCTTTGTTACAGCACTACGTGGAAAATTTTGCGGAAGGATTTGGGCGTAAAGCCTTTTAAGATACAGCTGGTGCAAGAACTAAAGCCAGCCGACCTACCACAACGCCGAATTTTTGGTGAATGGGCTCTTGGAAAGCTGGCCGAGGATCCGCTTTTTTATCGAAAAATTGTGTTCAGCGATGAGGCTCATTTTTGGTTGAATGGGTACGTAAATAAGCAAAATTGCCGCATTTGGAGTGAAGATCAGCCAGAAGCATTGCAACAGCTACCAATGCATCCCGAAAAAGCCACTGTTTGGTGCGGTTTATGGGCCGGCGGCATTATTGGGCCATATTTCTTCAAAGATGATGCGAATCGCAGCGTTACTGTCAATGGTGAACGCTACCGAGCGATGATAACAAACTTTTTTTTGCCCGAAATGGAAGTTCTTGACTTGCATGATATGTGGTTTCAACAAGACGGTGCCACATGCCACACAGCACGCGAAACAATGGCGCAATTGCGAGGCGAGTTTGGTGAACAGTTAATTTCACGTTTCGGGCCGGTCAATTGGCCGCCTAGATCGTGCGATTTGACACCATTAGATTATTTTTTGTGGGGGTATGCCAAGGCTAATGTGTATAGCGACAAGCCCGCTTCGATTGACGCACTGGAAGCCAACATCCATGCATTCATTCGTGAGATACCGGCCGATATGTGTGAAAGAGTATGCCAAAATAGGACTCAGCGGATGGGCTACCTGAGACGCAGCCGCGGTCAACATTTGCATGAAATTATCTTTAAACATTAAATTGCAAGGTTCAAACTATCGATTCAAATAAATATTTCATTATTTTTTTCGAATTTTTTGTGTTTTTTTTTTAAAAAAAAGTTCTAAACCTCTTAAAAAATCACCCTTTACATGAAGAAGCAGTACTCTTACCCGCCAAATATTTGCAAAGCAGGAGTGTCACACACAATCGAATTACTGTTGAGGTCCTTGCAATGACTTGATTGACGGACATTAGCTGTTGTCTTTTTCCCTTCGAATGGGAGAACAAACTACTGGTCATTGGATGTGTCCTTCAAGCATAGTTGATGAATCGTAGAAGGAGAGAGGTAAGCGTTTAAATAATAGTCGGTTCGGGGGAAGGAAAAATGCATTTCCCAAGATCCCCACAAAAAATATCAAGCAATCCAAACTTTCAAAAATGAAAGACTCTGGTCAATGAGCAACCTTGTGGAATAAGAGACCTTGTAGGGGCTGTTTGTACCCCATTCAGGGAGACGAGTGAGAGTGATTTTGAAATCAGACCAATCAGTCTAACCTCCTTCATTTTGAAGACGCTCGAGAGACTCCTACAACCATCTGCGTTGCACAATAGAAATATCACTATCGCAAGGAACAGCACGCTTAACGCTGAACACAGGGGTAGATCGACTCGAACTGATAAATGAAATGTATCAATGTAACTTAAGTTTTATCAATTTGAATGCACCAACCCCACAGCGACACCTGAGGCCATACTAAATTTTGACCACCTTGACCTTTTCGTAGAGAAATCTGCGGCAAATAGTGCCCTTCGACTTAGCCAGACTATTAGGAGCTGGAAATACAGCCAAAGTATACGGAGAACAATGTATGCACAGACTATACAACTGCCCGCGAAGACTTCGAAAGACCGCTAGAGAGGATTGGCAAAACGGATAACAACTGATGAGCTGGCAAGAAAGGGTTCTTCGCTTGAACTTAACTAGGCAGTATTAAACCCCCCCTGCAATCTCTCAAACAGGAAATTGAGAACAAAATAATGGCAGCGAACGACAGCGATGCCGAAAGTTATACAATTGGAGTACATATTATACTCCTTTTTCGTCTGCCGTACTCCGGTACCCCCCAACGACAAATTGTACTCCAATTTTTTTATATCCTCCTATTTTTTCTACCTATTAAATTGCAAAACAAATTTTACTTTCTGAATGTTTGATTCAAATTTGTTTCCAGCTCGATTTTGTTACATTTGCGTCGGACAAAGTCTTGCGGATGCCGGAAATGGTTTTCACTGACAAACACTTGGGTTGAAGTCAATGACTGAATAATAAACACCAGATTAGACAGACTCTACCGATACAACATGGCCGCCACAGGCTTCGAAAACGTCCCATTTGAAAGAATGCTTAGATAGAAATAGGTTTCTTAATTTTCGTTCTGGGGAGTACAGAGTACAGGTACTGCCGAAAAAAATTCTATTATACTCCCCAGTGAAATTATGAAACGGTAGCCCTGAGGGACCGACGATCGGTGGAGTAAACTCAATGATGATCTGTTCCCAGTGCAGAGGATGTGTATGAGGACACTTCACACTTTCTTTGCCATTGCCCAATACTCTGCCGCATTAGACACAGAATTCTTGCAAGACACTTTTTCAAAAACTTCGAAGACCTCTCTGAGACAAATACCCCTCAAAACAAATATCCAACGCTGTGAGTTGGTTTTATTTTCTAAAAAAGAAGCATTTTCAATATAAGGAATCCAAAAATTGAAGAACTTACAAAGGTTTTGACGACAGGGGCCACCAAATGGCAGCAACGGCAAAAATAAAGTATTACTCTCAAAAAACTAAAAACACGAATAATCAAACGTCATTATCGCGCGAAACGAAAGGAATCCTCTTTTCAACTTTTGCCACCGGTTACTAGCAAGAGCAATAGTCGGAAACGACAACGGGATCATAATCAAGTTTGCGTGGAAATTGCGAAAGGCAAAAGTGACAGAAAAAGTCTCCACAAATTATGAAATTGAAATTTACAGATACCCCTGAAGAAACCTGTCAACTTCTTCTCGATACGCACTTCCCAGATTGCATCCACATAGACAACCCACTCGTACCAAGGAGGCAACAGGATCTCACGGTATAAAAATGGGATTATAGTCTATCCGGAAAAATATTTCAGGAGAGGTAAAATATCTAGGAGCAATCCTAAACAAGACTCTCACCTGGAATTCACACCTTGATCATGTCACAAAGAAGGCGATAAAGGCAATCTATATGTGCCATCGTCTTTATGCGGCAAAACCTGGGGCTTAAAACCAAAAATGATCTATTGTATGACCAATACGATCATCAAACCAATGATCAACTATGCAGCGATATCATGGTGGCCAAAACCGAATAAAAAACGGCCCAACAAAAACTAAATAAGATATATCGCTTGGCATGCATTGGTATAACGGGGGCAATGAAAACTTGTCCAACCGCAGCCATAGGGGCTCAGTCTTTTGCCTTTACATATTTCAGTAAAGAAGGAAGCTGGTCTCAGTGCCCTCAGGCTCCCTGATATATCAAATCTTAAAGCAGGAAACCGCACAGGACACCTTAGGGTACTACAAATGCTCCAAGATGATCCTGTGATCAAGGTGTCAGACACCAATGCTTAAAAGGCTTCGCTTCTCCAGAAAATTTAAGATAGTCATATCTGACAGGAGTACCTGGAGAGCTAACCAATTCGTAATATCATCAGGATCACAAATCTGGTACACCGATGGTTCAAAGATAGAAGATGATGCCACCGGTGCTGGGGTCTATGGGCCTAGGTTCCAAAAAGCTATAGCACTGGGAAAATCACCAGACATCTTTCAAGCGGAGGTACATGTCATAGAGATATGTGTCCGAGAATGCTTACGAAGGAACATTAAAAGTGCCCGCATCTACATCCTCTCAGACAGCCAGGCATCTCTTAAGGCCCTAAGATCGTATTCGATCATATCAAAGCTGGTTTGGCATTGTTTCAACCTCCTCGAAGACCTGGCCAAGGACAACATAGTCACCGTTGCTTGGATACCAGGGCAGGAGGGATTTGAGGGCAATGAATGTATGGATTGTCTGGCGAGAAGAGGCGCATCACGCCTGATAACTGGTCCTGAGCCCTACTTCCGGTTGCCCTTGAGTTATGTACACTCGAAATTCAGGAAATGGGAAGACGATCACCTTGCCGAATACTGGACGGAATCCAAAGGACAGAGGCAGGCAAAAAGATTCATAATCCCAGCTCGTAGTAAAACAAAAAAGTTATATGAGCTAGGCAAAGATGATCTAAGGATCCTAACAGGTTATCTTTCTGGCCATTGGCCACTAAGATACCATCTCAAAAAAATGGGACTTTCCGACGATGACTCCTGTCGACTCTGTGGAGAAGATGAGGAGACAACGGAACATGTACTCTGCGAATGCCCTGCTGTGGCAAGGGGCAGAGTTATCCATATGCAAGGGGCGTTTTTAAGTCCTGCAGATATAGGAAACATGGAACCAAGAAGGGTACTGAGGTTTATAAAGAGCCTTAACAGCTCCCTGGGTTAAATAATAGAAGCCAACACAATAGATCTCTTCTGGTCGCAGTGTACAGGGCCTAATACTTACAATACAATACAATGACATTGAAGTTGGTGCTGCCAAATAGTTGCAATAAAAATTCTTAGCCTCTTTAGAGAGGGCAACTATAAAAAAAACCGGCCAAGTGCGAGTGTCACTCGTGCGCCGAAGGCTCCGCACTTCTTTAGAGTTGGAAATTGCGAACAAACAACAAACAACAATATGTGTGGATGAGAATGAGTAGAGTTGAGTATTCATTGAAAATTCCAATTGGAATCGATTAAGCGAACACACCAATAACGAATGAAAAATGGTTAAAAGGAGCGTACTTTGTATAGCGATCGACAGTTTTTTGTAAATATCTCTTAAAATATTAGCTCTTCCGCAAAACAGTCTTCGGCACTTATATAGCTACGAGTATGATCTACAAAAAAGGTATTTATCCATTTTTTGGTAAATTAAAAAATAAACAGCTTTTTGTGTGAATGAAAATATTTTGTTCACCAATTCACTTAGTACTCTAAAACCAGTCGATGTATCCCTACCATTAGTATTTGAGGTTATGCCGGATGTTGTGTGCAAATTTCGGCCTTCTACGTCAATTAGATTCTGAGACGGATCTAGGTATAAAATTGGTCTAGTGGTCGGACAGACTGACAACAGCGAAACTAATGGTCAAAAACACGCCACAAAAAAACAGAAGGCTTGCTACGCAATCGGAAACAACAGCAAAATGGCCGAAAAGCTCTGCAAAAAACCTCCTAAGAAATGTCTAAAAATCGGCCTAAATAAGACACCACAAAACATTTAAAAAAAAAATCTAAAAGACGCAACAAAAACACCTCTGGGTACGGAACCTTAAAAAAGATCTTCTGGAATAATTGTTCTTCTTAAGTAATTATTAAATACAAAGATAATACTTATAATAAACTACTTAATCCGCTCGCTAACATCCGAGAGTACAACTGTCTTTAGAGCTTCTCAATTAGCCGTTTGGGATCGGCATAAAATTGTAGATCCCTTCCATTCGTTCCAAAAATAAAACTCACACAAAACGAATGGTTGCGAGAAGCTAGGCCTTGGGTCCCTACGGACCTATTGCGCCAACTATATATATAACCCGCTCGCTGACAATCTATAAAAGACTTACATAGAAGTATATTATCCTCGGGATGTCTTGACAACGCAAGCTTCAGTCCCAAGGGCATAACAATGGATCTAAATTGATCTAAGTGTGGGGGGGTGTTCTCCTTTTCGATAATCTCAAACAATCCGGCCGAATGCGTTGTGGTAACAAAACCGCACATAGTCCTACTTGGGTTTTTCAAACCGCCACACCTACCTACCCTACCTAAGAGACCTTGTCAAAAATAGCATAGGAATTGGATATATTTTTGGAGTTTGCCGATAAATAAACTGACTTCCCAACCGACTTCACGTGCCGTGAGTGGCTTTGCGTTGAAATCATGTATGCGAACAGCATAAAGTGGTCCCGTCCTGCGCGTTATCGATCCTCGAACTTTACTACTTGCGATAACTGCGGAGTCTTTTGGAATTTGTTTCGGTAGACGCATAATTGCATACGTTCCACAAAAGTCGACCAAGGGGAAGTTGCACCGTTCTTGTAGAAGCGAACTATATTTTCGCTGCATAACTCTCAATCCGATAGAGCGTTTTTGCCATCAAGATTTATAACCGCGCAGTATTTTTTTGATGCATTCTTTCAAGCCGAGTTTCAAGCAGCTGTACAGCGGCTGGGGCTATGGTAAGTTTCGCGTTGATCGCGTCTGCAATCGAAAAACGTATTAACATTCCAAGATGTTGTGCTTGAAAACAAATTATGTACTTAAAACTGGTTAGCTGTGGACAAAATGCAATCAATTGTCTGTGAAACGAACCCAGATTGGCTGCCGATTACATAACTATTGGTACCTTCTCCTCTGACTGAGCCTAAACAGACTGATCAAAGGGTGTTGAGGATAGACTCTCCACTCTTTTCAGCACCCAAATATCTCTTCTCCCAAACCTGACCACCCTTTACAAACCGAACAATTATGCTCGCATTGTCAGACAGCCAAATCTATAATCCTTTTTCGAAATCCCTCTGCTCGTAGATAATGAAATGTTATAACTTCTAACCGATGCAAGAAGTCAGTGAAACACACCGCAGATAGATAATCCCTCGTAATCCTTTCCCATGTATATTCATAAGACATACCAGACTTCCACTCGCAAACAGAAATCAAATTCCAAGGATGGGAACACCTCTATCAAGTTCATCAAACCGAAAATTAAGGTATTCAAGATGTTCACTCCCACACACACACCATCACCATTCTCAGTTTCACAATTCGAAAAGTTAGATCTAAAGGTACCTCGGTCGACAGCAATTTTTTGCTCTCCCTCTCTCCCCTCTTTGGAATGGAAAATCTCCAAGAAGGAGAAACTGTATATAGACTTCCGATATTATCCGTTCTCGAGGTGCTTAGCATATATCCCGAAAAAAATTACTTTCTACGCCTGGCGTTTGGACTTGTGCGAATATATGAAACAGAAAAGAAAGGAAAAGGAAAGAAGGCAGAGCCAGAGCACTTTATGGTAATGGGGTGAAATAAAAATTCGCAATGATCTAAATTTTCGTCTGATTAAATTTTAAATACGGATGAGGGATGAGGGTACTCGTACTTTCCGTTTCGGATGTGATATGAATTTTGTTGTTTATCGGCGAAAAGGGGTTTGCGGTTGAACGCCCTTAGATTGAGGTCATGTTTTGAATGAAAAGATAGACTCCATACGGACAAACACAACATAATTATCCCTTTATCAGGAGCACCGACCCTTTGACTACATGATTTGAATTTCTGATAAACATTCAAAGATACGATGGTCATGGTTCAGGGTGCAGCCCTTTTTAGTCTTTGATTATGAAAGGGACTCGAAAACGGTATCAGTTTTTCAATTCCTTCTCCTCTATGAGCAGGACCACCTGAGGGTTTGTGTTCCCTTTGATCTTCTCACATACTTAAACCTTTACAAAATTTAAAAAAACATCGTTTTTTCGAAATTATTCCGAGAAAACTCTCTCCAATAAGGACTATAGTCAATCCACTTCAGATTTTCCCTACAAGTGGTTGTAACACAGGACAAACTTATACAGAATTGCGCTTCAACTATATTGTTCAAGGACACTACACTTTTCCGACAGTAAACGAAGTCCTAAAAGTTTCTTGTTTGTCCGAGGAATGGGCATCCATCGGTGATTTCCATTCGATGCTGAGAGCGTGCTCTATGTCAAAGACAATCAATCGGATCGTTCAACCAGTTGATTGGGAAAAACGATATACTCTTAGGTAAGGTTTGAAGAAGTTAGCAAGGGATCCAATTTGTACAGTTTATTGGAGCGAAATAAGATTAAAACAAGGGCGGAACGTGTTCACGAAGTATCTGTCATTTTGGAAACAATTTATGGGACTATCTGTAGAGCTTTAGAACTTCGCAATAAGACTCGAGGGGAAAATAACTGATTTCTTATAACGACATAAAAATGTCAAATGGGTTAAGTGGGAGAGACTCCTAATGATCCTTTCTATCAAAACTATGTGATTTCCTGTCGACATTTATTTGACTCTGTTAAGCTATGCGAAAGGCAGTGGTGCTGTTGCAAAATATAAGCGCAAGCTTCGAATGAAATGTTCCGCAGGTCTATGAAATTTCTTTAATCGTTCACCATGATCTTGATCCGTTGATGCACAGTGCACACATACTATACAAGGAGAAGAAAATGTAATTGAGCAGTTTGGCTTTATCGAAAGATTGATACCCGAAAATACCCTGTAAGCTGAAGTTTTAGAAAGTAAAAGATTCCGTCATGCCCCTTCTGCGCTAAAGAGAATTGAGGAACCCATGGGATAGATATACATTCATACCCTCAGAGTAGAAAGATCTTTCGATAATACGGGTTAAGCCCCTGGCAGTTATTTGATGACTACCCGCAACTACAGCTTTCGTTGTAAGTCATTCTATGAACAAAAGCAATTCACCCTTTGAATCCTTTTTCACTGAAAACACAACCACTACACGATCGTCGAATTTTATAAAATAAAAATAATTTTATCATGTATTTTACTCAACACGTGGAGTCAAGTCGTTACATGAACACACAACGGATTCGACCACATTCACTTCTTACAAATAGCACAAGAAAATTATTTGTTACCCCTTCAAAGAAAACTCGATTAGTCCTGCTGACATGTGTATGATGCAACCAACTGCTATACGGTGACTTAAAATTAAAGGAATTCTAATTTTTGGTCTTGAAATGATGCAAATCAGGCACGCGTTCAAAATCTTCCAGATTTGTTGTTTCGAAAATATTTATATATTGTTTTAAATCTTCACGGAGATTGATCAGTTCGGTGGTAAGAGGTTTACCAATTCGATGCCTTTGGAGCTGCTTTAAAAGAGGCTGCAGTGCCAGGAACGCTCTACCTACTAATAAATCTATCTAACTGTCCTTGTCCTGAGCACATCTTAAAATCGGTTGCCTTGCGAGGGCTGGATGTCCGCATTTTCACTTCAAAGAAAATCCATTTGCTGTTCTGCAGAAACTTCACTGGACCGGAAAAGCAATGCGAAGAAATGTACCCTGTAATAAAAATACAAATCTCAAAGACAATCACGGAAGAAATATCCACTTTGAGTTTCGTTGCGCAAAAGTCAAGGACACTTACAACGACTTAACATGAAATTGGATATTTTCCTGCACCACGGGACTTTCAACTTTCAACTACCTACGATCTAATGGAAAATTCAATTCCGTTTAGAGGACGATTATGCCTGACAAAGTTTTATTTGAAAACTTCCCTAATGGTAATTTGATTATTTTTCGTCAAATATCCCCCAGTGAGTAGTTACAAACAAAAATACAAAGTAAACAGCCGAGGTGTCTAGAAGTACCTATACGACTTGTGACGTCCCGTTTATGAGGAACTTTAATAAGAAAATATGAGTAATCTGACAGAATCAATCGATCTATCTCATTTAATTGGATACAAAGGGTTTTCCAATAAGAGGTGCCATTTTGGTATTCAAAGAAAAATGTCATTTTTTTGAGATAAATGATCGGATGTTAATTTCATAATAAAGAGGAAGGAATGCCGTTAATAATGAAAAACAGCAGCAGCCGAATGGCCACCACGAGCACGCATACAGGACCATATCCTTTTTATGAAAATTTCCATAACCAAATCGCAAAGTTGCTGCCCTATGTCCTCGATAGCCTCACGAATTTTATCTTTGAGGGCTTGAATCGACGCTGGGCTGTTGGAGTGGACCTTATCTTTCACATGGCCCCAAGGGAAGAAGTCGCAAGGTGTTAAATCACAAGATCTCGGTGGCCAGTTGTGATCACCTCTTCGAGAGATAACACGGTCCGGTTCGTTGCTTGTGTGGCACGTAGCGCCGTCTTGTTGAAAGAAAACGTAGTCCAGATCAATACCATCCAACTCCGACCATAAAAAATCATTAATCATCTCTCGATAGCGAAATCCATTCACCTTAACTGTTGATCCAACCTCATTTTCGAAAAAGTAAGGTCCAATGACCCCGCCGGACCGTAAACCGCACCAAACAGTCACACGTAGACGATGGAGAGGCTTCTCAACTCTTGGGTTTTCCCAGCCCCAGATGCGACAATTTTGCTTGTTGACGTAGCCACCGAGGTGGAAATGGACCTCATCGGTCAAGATGATTTTTCGATGGAATTCCGGATCATTTTCATGCATTACAAGGACCAAATCGGCAAAGACACGACGTTGTTGAAGCTTGTATCGTTCTACTTGTCAAATGTCAAAGAATAAAAGCTTCAAAAGTGACAGCTACCGAAATAGCGGGTCATTCACAATAACACCTCTCATTGGAAGACCCTTTAGTAAAATAATAATAATAATAGGGAGGGCTTTTGAATAACTTTGAGCGGTTTGCTCGCCCTTCCATAGGCGAATGTTGAGCGACCCCTTATGGCAGTGGCTTAGAGCCCATCCTACATAGCGGCAGAGGAAAGGCTACAGATTTCATGCGGCAATCCAAAGGTAATGATTGGCATGGGTAGGGTGTATCCAGCTCCAGCAATGGACGAGCTGCCAGAAAAACCTACAGCTGCTGGCAGTGCAGTGTAGATTTGGGTGGTCTAAAAACCTTTTTTTAAGTTCGACATGTTAATCGGGGAAATTGTTTTCCTTCTACTTAAAAACTTGTAGGACAAGGCTTGCATATCGCTCCACTAAAGGGCTTTTCAGTTAGGATGGGTCGATGTTAAGTATGGAATAAAAAATGCTGTGTCTGAGGTATTACCGAATTTTGTTGGGGTCCTCTTCAAAACGCTCCGAAGTCCATCAGTCAGCGAACAAACGGCGCTGTCTGTAATCATTCCTGTGTGAGTTTGATCTTGTACGGGTGTGAGAGGCCGACTTCGGCGAGGAATTGACTGTCTCGGGTTCTCCTGTACACTTTCACTGACCAAGGTCATTTTATCTGGCGATCCTTTGACTTACGGGTGTTAACTGATTGTTTACCGAACCTGTTGTCTCGAATTTGGCCGCGAAACCTTGCAGGGTCGACTTTAAAGGGGCACCGTAAAATGGGCGCATGGTTTGCACTGACGAACACTTATTTTAATAATCAAATTTTATCATTTGGAAGTGCTGCGCAATCGTGTTACTTGCACGGTGACTAAATAACTAAGTCCATATAAGACGGAAGCCACAAGCGGCCAAAATAGACCGTTCCAATTTAAAAATCCTTTACAATGACGAAATAAGAAATGTTCGGAAATTTAAAAAGGGGTGTTCAGTCCAGAAAAGCCGAAGCAACGCCAATCAATTCAGTCTTCTAGGAATCGGCAGAACAATTTGGTTGTATAATAAAAGTAACCCGACTACTGAGCTCCAGGATATACGAAGGTAAAAAAAGTGTGTTTAATATCTTAATTTTGAACAGCCCAACCCAACCCCAAACGAGTTTCAATTAAAACTCACATTGTACTTAGAGAAATTTACCTTCCGACTACTGCCCCCCTACGGGATTAATCATACTGCCGAAATTCCATTAAGACAACCAAGTTCCCCTCCAGTTGGTAGTTCAAAGAAAGTTCGTAGGTAAAGCCACTTATTCTCATTCCGTACTTAGTGCTTGTAGGTACTTTCCCATCTCTTTTGATTCATGCCTCAAGTTTGTGTGTTTTTTTTGTTTTTTCCTAATCTAAGGACATTCTTTTCTCGTTGCTCGGTGTATCTCCTGCAGCAGAACTAAGTTTCTCCACGGACCAAGAGGAGAAGAGGAAAAATAAAACCCCCATCCAAGCAAGCCCTAGGTAAGAGAATAATTACACCCAACGTATCCACTCGTAGCAGCGGCTAAAGTAGCTCGGAACATGTACTCGTATATCTGCGGAGCAGAGACTTTTTCTAATTCAAGAGATGAGCGTGTTGCCGTACAATTTTCTTGAATTAATTTCTCGAGCTTCCACAAATACAAACAAAGCAATCGGATTAAGCTGCTCTTGCGAAAATTCAATTTAGATTTGCTCCTTATCACCAGTCATGGTGTCCTAGTCCGCACCGAGGCACAGGGACAGTGTACGCTGCCAAAGTTGAGGCGGTCTACAGATAAACTGTTTTTTACTTACACACATATATATTTGGAAATTTTCAATTAGCTGGCGCATTAAAGTTCGGATACAGGCAACGGGACCATGGCTGTAGTATTTGCCTCCGGTAAGGGTGATGTACACTTTTATCTCAATTACTTTAAAAGTTGGTGTGGCTTGCTTCTCCTTCAAAAATAATATGCGGTTTTCAGCCCGACAGAAAAAAAACAACAACTGACAAACTCAATTAACCAGGGGTAGGTATATATATTATAACGATGTTAATGTGCGGCTGAAATGAGGCTCTCCTGCTTCCGGAGAAGAGTGATTGGCATCATTTGTTATACTAGGGGAGCATTGGGAAGAAGATTCAACAATAAATTGCATCAGGGTGAGCTTCAGCAACGTGTGGTTAAAGATTGGGATGCGTAAACCGTCAGTGAAGATGAATTTGGAGAGCGCGAGAGAGCATTTGATTTTAAAATAGACGCATGGATGATGGAGTCCTTCACCAAATAGGTCCCCCGCATTGAGGAAAAAATGAGCTACCAAATTCGTTCTGACAGAATTTTTGCTATGACCCCCCAAACGTTAAAAAAAAAACTCATTTTCACACTGCATTTTAGATACGGCTATAACTGGGGCCCTTTAAGACGATTTCGTAAGTTCTCTAGGCCCATAATCATACTAGGAATATAAGCAGCAACATTGAACGTTTGAGTAGCTGAAACTTCTTGAACGATCTTCTGAGTAGATCGAAACGATTCAAACACAATTTTTGGGACGGAAGACACGAACATCAGCGGAATCAATCGATTTTTAGTGTTGTGAAGCTAAATTTTAGCTCTTCAACTTTTCTCTCCCAACATCAGCTAAAATCCTAGATAAATTTTGACATAGTACGCTGTGGATAAGTGTCCCAGAAAAGATGGTTCTAAAGCCGCCTTAGATGATGGCACTCTACTCAAACAAGGGATTGTATCCGAATCACCAAGTGATACTGTTAATAAAGCTCCTACAGAGTTAGTGGATTAAAAATAACCGAGTCAACTTGTTTAACGAAACTCGGTTAAAAATAACCTTTCATACATTTTTCTCGGTTGTAAATAATAACAAACTCACTCTGTTGAATTTAACCAGCTGGTTAATATTTATCTTGAAACTTGGTTTTTAACAACTGATAAAGTGTGCTATTTTTAACAGTATGCATTTAACCTATTTATATCGGTAGTATTTAACAGCGAATACTCGGTTTTTTTCAACAGAGACTTGGTTAATTTAAGCCGAGCAAAAATCGCACTCTGTTAGAGCCAATTTTTGAGCGTGAAGGTTGTTATCTGCTCAGACATGGAGCACATAAATGGTGACTGCTACCTATCATCAGATCAAGCAAAGCTTCGTCTGAAAAAGTCAACTAATTTTAACCTCATATCGCCCAATATCGATACTACCAATGTTGTCCAAGCTATTCGAAAAAATGCTGGCAAAACGTCTGCAAAAAATAATTGATGAAATATCACTAGTTCCAGTTCATCAATTTGGGTTTAGAAACAAGCACTCTACAATTGATCAGGTGCATAGAATCACAGATAAAATCGAAAAAGCATTCGAAGAGAAAAATGTGTGCTCTACAATATTTCTTGATTTAGCACAAGCTTTCGACAAAGTCTGGCATAAGGGACTGATCCATAAATTACAAAGGCAACTGCCGAAGCAGTATTCGACAATTCTGGAGTCATACATAACAGATCGATTCTTCAGAATTAAACAAGAGACAGAGTACTCAACACTAAGAGCAATTAAAGCTGGTGTACCACAAGGTAGTGTGCTGGGTCCAGTGCTATACCTTCTGTTTACTAGCGATTTACCTGAAAGTGAGGAAACTACTAAAGCAACTTTTGCAGATGACACTGCTGTGCTTGCTGTTGGAGCAACCGTCGAAAAAGCAACAAAAAAAACTCCAAATGGCAATAAACGGTATTTCAGAATGGACTAAAAAGTGGCAGATTAGATGGAATGACCTAAAGTCAGTCCATATTAATCGTACGTATAAAAACGTACCACACATTCCAGTATACATTAATAAAAATGTAATGGAATACTCAAACGCAGCTAAATATCTGGGCATGAGCCTAGACGCTAAACTGCGTTGGAAAGCGCATGTAAAGAAAAAAAGAGATGAGCTGAACATGCGATACAGTAAAATGTATTGGCTTATTGGGAGATACTCATCCCTGTCCAACTACAATAAATTACTGCTATACAAGCAAGTCTTGAAACCAATATGGACCTACGGGCTCCAATTGTGGGCATGCACATGCCAAACAAATTTACAAAAACTTCAAGTCTTCCAAAATAAAGTACTAAGAAACATAGTTAATGCACCTTGGTACATACGCAACGCTGATCTACATAGAGATCTAAATATTGAAATGGTTGAAGATGCACTTAAAAAAGTTGCCCAAAGGCACAGAAGTAGGCTTCTCAACCCTGTTAACGTAGAACTTACAGAATTATTAAATCCTGACAATGTAATCAGAAGATTGAGGCGGGTAAGGCCCCTTGATCTATAAGAGTTAGCCAAGGCCAAGAGATTAGGTAATATCTTCAAACGAAAAAGTTTCGAAATCCGACAACCGGCGGATTCTGCTTCTGAATTTTTCAAATAATTTAAAAATTATCCCATTCGGGATGACGACAGTCAGGCCCTCCCGGGAGGTTTTTTAGAGGTTGTTCGAGTCCCTCACTATTGCAGAAGCATCCCTCGCGTACTTGCTCTGCAATGTCTTTCGATGATTTTTCCTTCCAGCGAACCCCCAAACAAAACAAAAAAAAAAAACAAATAATCCCTTTATTATCTCGTTTTACAATTTTTAAATTGAGTCGAAGGCCTCTGCAGCTAGCGCTCTTTAAATTTGATATTAGCAGTGTATTTTAAATCCATTATAAATGAATAATAATAATAATAATAATAATACTATAGCAACATTTGACTAGGCACCCATCGTCACGATATTATTAGGCCCTTAGCTTTAAACTTAAAATCGGAACTCTGCCTTCATTTGATTACCCATCAATTACCTATTATGCTTGCGGCTTATGAGTACCCCACTTCCGCCTGAGCAGACATTGAAGGTGACTCGTATAGCATGACAAGCTTGCACCATTTGAAGAGACACCACATATATTTAAAACCCTTCCCAATCAGTTCGTGATCCTTTCTGCGACCGAAGGAATTGGCGTTTTTTTTTACTTTTTCCACATGATCTATTTATATAGATTGATTTTCATGGTTTACAACAAAAGTAGCTGATCCAATGATCCAATGATCTATATATTGATCATGTGGGTAAAATAAAAAACGTCTAACGTCCTATTTCGACGCCTTTGTCAAGAAACCGTAGGGCACCTTATGTCTCTATTGGTTTATAACACATCCACTTTCTAACCACTATAATAATATACGGGGGCCGTTGCGAGTTACAAGTGTAAAAATTCGACCGGCAGGCGCTAGGAAATTGAAAAGGCTCCAAAGGGGGCCTTAATTTGGCAGGCTTGGCAATGCCCGAAATTCGATTTATTCTTTTTCTTCCTCGTGAAAGGTCACGAATCATGGATCTATGTACATGAACCCGAAACTAAATAACAATCGACTTTGTGGGTCAAATCCAACAAAAGGGGTTCCCGCACAAAGCACTTCGAATTTATTTTTCGTTTATCTTTTTTTATGTTTCGGAATAATTGGACATGTCGCCACCCTGCCATTAGAGCAACAAAGAATGGTCAATTCTGAATAGTACGCCACCATTCATTTGGTAGTAGGGTTCAGACAAATAAGGGAAACCAATCGCTGAAGTCGACTCATTCTCCACTAGATAAAGCTCTCAAACATCGCCTCAAGCAAGTGTATTTTTGAGCATTGAAAACTTCGAATCATGTTTTGGAGGTACCTCAATCGGAGTGGAAAAAATGCTTCGAAAATTGGTCCAGACGCATGCAAAAGTATGTTGATGGAGAATATTTAAAAAAATAAGGAAGCCAACTTTACTATTCCATTTAAAAACTTAAGGAAATAATAATCGTGGCAGCTGTAAGTCAACCCGCAATACTAATAATCATTTTTAGTGTCCAGGCTAAATTTTTCGAACTCATAATGGCGAAATTTTCCACACGAAATTGCATATTGTGACCTACAAAATATTTAGTGTGAAGGTTAAAAATGATTATTTGCAGGGTCCAACGAATTTAAATTTGGTAAGAGAAAATGAAATTGCAGTCGGCTGTCGAAGGGCAAAGCCTTTCGGGGATTAACGAGAGAATAATTTAAAAAAAAAGTTTCTTGTGGGTTGATTGAGTACCAAATAGCAAAGGGAACGTTCGGACACCTAAATAGTTCATGTGAAACGTCAACTAGATTTGTCTGGATTGGGTATACGAACGCGTTGACTAGACAACTTGTATTGTCTGGGTTTATTTTGATTTTTGGCACTTCGAAATGTCAACTGAGTATGCAGGCTTATAAACGTCAACTGTAGAAACTATTCACGTGACCAATCTGGGCCAGTAAAAACTGTCAGTCAGCTGTCAGATTTACTTAACTAGAAATCCGAACGTGACCAATGATACTTTTTTACATTTGCTATTGCTATATTTCAGCAGGTGTCAATGTTGCAAATGACATCCAGCTGTCAAAATATTCAGCAAGGTTTTGCCATTTTATCATACCGAACGTGCGGCAATTATAAAAGTGAAGTCGATCGTCATCATGATCATGACTTCATTGTGCAGGCGGTTCGTCCCACCGCGGAAAAGTTTGAGCGTGAGTACACTCTTTTCGACCTTAAGCCATCAGGAAGATAGAGATTGGTGCGAAATAAGGAAAACACAACCGCAATAGCGACCAGCACCGAAAAAGACACAGAGAAGTCGATTCAGCAGCGATCACCTGCATTGGGCATCGTCAGAGAGTGCACCTGGTGTATTTTGGGGTGGAATTTAAGCCTGCATGCATATTTACACCTTTATCGAGATAATACCGTTGCCGTTGACTTCTCCTCGGCATATTTTCGACGTAGAAGTTTGCAGAGCTGAAGTAACCGACGCAAAAGTATAATCCAAACGTCATTTGGCTCGCAGTAAATAGCGTTTTGCTACTGATTGCTGGTAGTGGTACGTCATTCATTTTTCGGGTACCGCACCCGCACATACCCAGCAAATCGAATACTTCGTAACTGAATTTGTTGTTGTTTTGCATGTGAAATCAGGGATGCTGTAATTCGACCCCAGGGTCGATCTTACAGGATCTTTGTGCTTTGTGCAATCTGTACAGAGTAAGCCCACAGCAACGATACCGCACCTTTAAGTCAGGAAGCGGCGTTTGGCTTTTTTTTATGCCCTTTTAGCTTGTGCGAGGGTGTATTTTTTGATACATTTTTTTACCATACTTCATACAGTCACAAACTCTGACAATGACATGACATCAGAAATCAAGCGAAGAATCACACTTGCCAACCGCTGTTTCTTTGGCCTATGACGGCAATTGATTAGTAAGGGCTTGTCAAGAAGCACTAAGGAGATTCTATATAGGACCCTCATCATCCCTGTCCTGCTCTATGGCACAGAAGCATGGACCCTAGCAAAGACGGATGAGGATCTTCTTAGTCGCTTCGAACGCAAAATTCTTCGAGTGATTTTTGGTCCCGTTTGCGTTGACGGGCTTTGGAGCAGAAGATTTAACAGCGAACTCTACGAGCTGTACAGCGACATCGACCTGCTCAGAAAAGTACGCATTAGTCGTGTAAGATGGTTAGGACATGTAGAGCGAATGGACACCAACGCTCCGGCCCGAAGAGTCTTCGATTCCAACCCGGAGGGACAACGCAGTAGAGGAAGACCTCGCCTTAGGTGGCGCGCGCAAGTGGAAGGGGACCTCAACCAACTTGGAGTGCGCAACTGGAGGCAGTTAGCCAAAGATCGCGCTAACTGGAGAGGCGTATTGGTTGAGGCCCAGGTCCACCCCGGACTGTAGCGCCACCTTAAGTAAGTAAGTAATACAGTCACAGTTGGATTATTCATTGTTATGGTTGCCTCTTTGTTAGAAAATCAAGAGACCAAAATACGTTCCTGCGCCTGTTTTTCGTAAGTTTTATCTCTGTTTCAAATGACAGCATCCAAGGCTTACTAGCCTTACAAGCCTTCGATTTAATTTTCGCCTGATATAGAAAATTGTTGTACAGAGGCCAAACTGGCGGTCAATCCTGGTCCTGTGAAAGACCGAATCGAATAAATCCTTTTCACATTCGCTTTCAAATATTGCTTTCATTTTTTTCGCGTTTACTAAAAACTGATTCTCGCTCAATAAATGAAACTATCGTGGTGAATTCAATATCGCACACTTTGTCGTATAAAATTAGGTTCTCAATTTTCAAACTCTCACTAAAAACATTCACTTGAAAATGAGAGCATGAAAAAATATTATTCATATGAAGATTTTTGAAGTTTGGTTTCACATTTTCGTAGAACGAGAATCGAAATTGCGGTGAAAGAGTGAAAAAGTGAAACTAAAATGTTTCAGAACGAGAATTGATCCTCTGGTTGTTGTTACAGGGCATAAAGTCAGAGAGTCGAGGAACATTTTATGACCAGGGGTCGTATTGTGCGGATTTTGCATGCAAAACAATAACAAATGAAATTTTAAAAGTTGCAGTTGCAGAGTATCCTCTCGAAACTGTCCCCAACCCAAGGGTTCTTAGGATATATCAACATTTCTCAACAGTAACCCTGACAAGAACAAAAGTTTCAGATACAGCAGACTGGATTTAAAATTGGTCGACTCTAACAACCGAAACTGTTGCAGAAGTTGGTAAAATAGGGCGCCCAGTTTAGCAATTCCCGGCTACCTACCGTCATCACTATCACAAGTCAGGCAAAACGAAAATGGTTGCACAAAATTGAACTCTATACAATAATAATTAGGGGCAAGAGAGACCGAAACAAGAAATGTTTCATCTCATTACGTAACCCATTCGTATGGCATGTCCCAATTCTATTCAACGCTGGTGTCTGTTGTTTGTTTAGATTATTCGTCAAAGAGGTGGCACCCTTCACGCATCTTGAATAGTCAAATGCTGGTTGTCGCAAGCGCAACCAAAAGAACACCCTTTCCAAGGCAGTCGTGAAGCACAATCCAATCCTATCACTGGGCGGATCAAACCGCACATTCCCCACGACATTAAAAACCATCGCCACAGTGGCAAAGAATGCCGAAACGGGTCGATATCTTAGTGGATTTTCGGGCAAGTAGGACCTTACCGTCCGCAGCAGCGCCTAACGAGTTGTTGCTATCTACAGCAAAGGACACTTTGAACATTTTAAGACAATTTCTATTTTTAAACTTAAAGACACCAACCTCCAAGGACGTTAAGCTTTTTATTTCCTGAACCTTCAGAGTAACGCACTTTAAGTTCTGAAAAGGCAATTCTGAAGGACATTCCTCCACTGACAACAGCATAATACAGGTAGATGAGTAGAGTATAAATGTATAATGTACTTACAATTATTGTGTGTGTGCAATGGCTGCACCAGCTCCCGTGCTTCTGTTGATGCTGCTGTTGCTCCTTCAAGGGGTAAATTTGATTTGTTACACCCACTGGGAGATGTTCGCCTTCCCCCTGTCAATCCACCACACTATCTTCTGCCGTCGTCGTCTTCTTACGCATTTGAATGTGTGTACCTTGCTGTTGTATAAGCAACCACCCACGCAATCCCTTTCTGGGAAAAAAAAAGTAAACCGAAATTTCGCGTGCCGTATGACCTACTGTTACATCGTGTTTAATTCATCCTGTTTATCACTTTTTTCACATTCACTTTCGAAGGACCTTGCCCGTATTAATTTCTCCGACTGCACCTACTTTTCTTCTTGGCAACGAACGGGAAAATTATAACAATATCGCATTCACTTACACTTTTTTCGGCTGCCACCGCACAAAGGATATTCACCACGAAATCCCGTTTTACTTCAACGCGAACGCAATCACCACTACACAAACGGAAGGACAGCAATACAGACCGTCACTTTGTATCCCTTTTCAGGCTGTGGAGCTGTTTAAATTTTTAATTTTTCAATTGAACTGAATCCGACTGCCCACAATTTTGCATTCGCATCAGCAGAATGGGAGGAATATTAGGACACACGGCGAGAAGGGGGAAAAAAAAAACTGCACACACGGTGGAAAATGGGTGAAAGGACACCAATGAACGGTTATACCACTCCTTTCTAACCTACATTTATCTACATTTATACGCGTATACGAGAATAACCGAGTTCGTGCTGCCTTTTTTCTGGCTTTTTGTTCACACTTTTCGATTTTTTTTATACCGAATTACACGCTGATGACTCTTTTCGCACAATCTCCCAAATTATCCCAGACACTAAATTCTTTTTTCTACTTATTTTTTAGTATTTTTCTTGATGTTTTTTAATCCACAAAATATTGGTTAATGATTTTTTGTATAAATTCCTCGAGACACAATTTTATCCGCGGTGCAACGCGTTTCACCTCGACTGCACTCCTAATGGTCGACTACAAAGTTTTACACTCGTTTACAAGAAAGGAAATTTTTTTTTTTTAATTCGAAATAAATGGTTGCATACTGCGTGTGCGCTGAACACAAATAACGGGACATTTTTAGCCAAGTGGAGTAAAAGAGAGTGTAAACTGTGTTGATTTTGATATCAATTGGTGAGATGTAGAATATAGTGGGAAACTGACTACTGACAGTTGAAGGGGGACTGTTCGTGTAGCTTTATTGTCACCGGTACAGTAAGAGAGAAAAGTTTGGTGCCCTCACATTTCAGATTTCGTGTGCCGAATCGAACATAAAAACGCTCTTGCTCTTTTTTGTGATGATATTCGTGCGACTTGAATATGTGTAGTCTTCGACACTTTTCTATGCGCTTTCCATTCACTGGTTAAATTTTATATTAAAACATTCGAAATTTCCGTCCCGTTTGATTTCTAAATATTTGTACACAAATAATTTACGAAAATAGATTCACCCGATGCAATGCCTTTCTTTAATGTAGAAAAAATGGACGCAAATATAAACAAACCCCACCAATTGTCAAACTCAAATGCACTTGTATTGGTAAATCTGAAGCAAATCTGAGAAGATATCTAGATTCGCAAAAGTGCTCTGAAATCTGACAAAGATTGTTTTTTTTTTTTGTACCAAACGAACATAGAAATTGCTCTGAGGGCAAAAAAAAGTGCTCTGAGAGCGCCCAATCGAATACCACATAAGCTCTCACCTGGCAAATTTAAAGATTTGGAGGGGTTGGGTATCATTTTTGATGCAATTTGGCCCAGAATTTTTTTTTTTTGTTATTTAGCCATCTTCAAATTTACTTTTGTACTTTTGAAAGTATATATTTTTTTATTTCAAATGTGTTAACAAAAAAAAAAATTAAAGAAAAAGGCGGTGAGTTGTAGATTTTTATTTGAAGGAATGTTTCTATTACATTATCCGAATATGTGGGTTCTAAGGCCACATCCCTAAGCCGCTACTCTATTACACAAATGGCTAGCTGTCACTTGGTTATTAGGCACTGCTGGAATAATTTTGAATAACTTTGAGGTTTGAGCCAATCGAACTTTACAAAGTGAAAAATATTTGCATTCCAATTAAAAACGATTAAATCCCCGTAAAAACGGAATATACTCATCGAATTTGTAATAGTTCTACAAAGTTGAACAATGAAAGAAGACGTAACAAAGTAGTAGGAATATAATTTCGATTCTCTGAGCCTCAGCTGCTTTTACTGCAAAAGAAGAAGACAATTCCCTTTTTTGTTTTGTTTACGATGAATTCGGCGTCGGCCGTAATTTATTGTCGATCTGGATCAGAAAAGTGGTCATAATTCATAATTCCACCGGAGCTTAATCGCGTCAATGAGGTAAATATTATGTTAGTTTCAAATTGTAGTCTACTGAGGAAATGTTGGAAGATGAGTGTTTATTAATTAATGCGGGTGTGCAATTAAATTAGTTATTGACCCGGTTACCACAGGCGTTAGCCTTAGCGACAATGCATTCGAACACATTCGTTTATATCGTCTGCCACATTTGCGTAAGCATTTTGATGGCCTAGTCAACTTCCTCTTAAATATAAGTTATAACGTTGTCATTCTGTGCAATGGTAGTCCTAATATTCTAATACCTACACCTTCAAGATTCTTTTATTCGCCAAGCCGTCGGACTAATCTGTCAATTTACTTTTATTGCAGCTGAATTACCCCATGCGATCATATTAAGAAGGACAACAAGTAAGCCGAACTGCTTTTGCATGTATATTCTGCCGCAAGGGCAGATTTAAAACAATCACCGAACAAAAGTTGTGTTAAATACATTGCCACCTGTAACCAATTTCGCCATTGGTCAACGAATAAATTTGAAATCCGTACAAAATGAGTAACAAAAGGCCGAAGCGTGGCTCGTATCTTTCGAAAAGTGAAGCGGAAATGCTGATATCCCTCATCATCAAATATAGCAATGAACTCCAGGATGAGAAAATCGATGTTGCCTCACTGAGAAGGAAGGAGGAAATCTGGAAAAGAATTACCGATGAGTTCAATGCAAACAGTAGTCAAGTAAGTACAACTTTGGAAACAAAAATAGTAGATCCTCCTAAATGCAACTAAACTGTGTGTTCCCTTTCATTTCAAAAAGTCTCACTCTGTCTCTCTGACTCTATTTGTTTTGGCTCAGAAGCGTTGGGGAATGGGCATCTGCCAAACAAAAGTGAATTTTCACCGATCATTTTTGAGTCTGTCCGGAGATTCCATTACCTACGACTTTGATAGTATCGAGTTCAAGCAGTTCGAACCAGAAATCATTTCAATTCTGGCTGCTGTTATGCTATTGCATACCGCCTACAGCCCTTTTAAGATCCTATTTGCTCAAAAGGTAGGTTTGGAGAGAATTGGATCCTGTGGTACCACAATGGGCCTACTCTGGCCTAAAAGTGGCTGCACAAGCTGTAGCCTGCAACCCTAACCTTTCCTTGCCTATGATTTTGCGACTTCTGGGTGTTTCAAGTCTTCTGCTACCCAACTATCCTACATAAAGATCGTATTAGACCGCTGCTGCTGTTACAGCAGCGCTAAAGTCCACCTTCTCACTTGCTGAACAACTTGGCAAAGTTGCACGGTCCCCAATTTGCTCCGTCGACTCGTTCTGCTTCTTTAACGCATCATAGCTATCACCGCGGGCAATTTTGGGAACTGACTTTTATTATTGCTTCGTGACAACGAAATCAGGGGTTTAATTTCCGCATCCGTGAGCGAGTAATTCGTGACTGAATTTGTTATTGTTTTGCTTGTAAAATCCACAAAATTCTGCCCCAGCTTTTGGCAATGTAGCTTTCGTTCAACTCCGCCGCACAACACGTTGTAGACGAAACAGAAACTTGAGAAGCACCCAATGTCTTAAAAGAACTCTTAAATAAATTCGAATGAGATGGTCGCATCGTTGTAGAACAGGAGTAAGACTCCACGCAATCCCTTAACCACCTCGGAGAGAATGCGACAACTCACGACCTCTAAATTCTGTCGGATGGCTAAAAGCACTTGGTCTTTCCTGGTTGCATGTCTCTCTGGAATCTAAGGCACGAGATATCCGATGAACTTGCTCCAAAATGATCGTCACAAACTTCCGCAGTACTTGAAGCTGTGTGGGATCAGGCGAAATCAGTCGTATTGGCTGTCATGGAATGAAATCACTAACCTGGCGGTTTTGTATTGGTAACATTGAGTTTCGCTGTGGGATCTCCTGTTGCCTTCGCCTATTTTGTGCTGTAGTATGTAACCCGAACGATGTGTTGCTTGGGATCCGCTTCCAACTGAGGGATTTGTTACTTAACTGCTTTTCAAGCCTGCAAAGTTCAGTGCTTTAGGCAAAGATTTTCTTTGCTGTACCTCTTCATTGTGAGGTTGTGTCCATTGCGTCAGTCTTTGTTGACTTTCTTGTGTACGTTTTGGTTTGCTTTCACTCACTGCTCGCTAGACCTATCTTTGCCGCTTCGACCTCAACACTCACAAGTGCACCACTGATATCTCGCCGATTTTTTCGATGTCACCGGCGTAAGCGAGGAAATGCAACGATTTTTTGAAGGATGTACCTCCGCTTGTCAGATTTGTGCAATTCTTTTGGGTCAATGCTGACCTGAGTCTGGCTCGGACTAAGTTTCACCAGCCCACTAACCTAACCTAACCTTTAGGTAAGACATTTTCCGCTCATGATGCCGTACTTGGTGATGAGCACGAGTAGATCTTTGAGTCGGCTGTCAGATTATGTCGTATAGATTTACCAGCAAAGCAGTTAGACAAAAACATCGCCTCGCTAAGTGGGCCAGTCAAATGACCAGCAATATCGATCGGTTTAACGCCACTGGGCTCTTTTTTGGGGGATAAATAAAGTCGCTGATTTTTGCCGACAAAAAACCCGCGATAGACGCTTTGGTGGCCAACATTTCCCGCGTTACCCGCGATATAGAGCAATTACTCAAGTGTCAATTGCGTGTTGCGACTGTCAGCTGAATGCAGGTCTTTCCTCCACTATGCAGCATGGACATATATCCTTCGGACAATTAGAGCTGAATGGGTGGACATAGTCTGCCTCATTTCTTCGGATAACAAGAATCCTAAGCCAACAGGGACTGAGACTACCTTTCCACATTTTCCACTACACTCCATCCCCTCTTAACTTGCGTTTCAAATGACAACTCATTCCAGTTTCGCAGTGTGAGCCAAGTCAAGGGCAAATACAAGAACATAAAGAGGACGTTGAAAAAAAACGGTTACTTACGTGCAAGGAAGAACAGGACAACTTTCGATATTGACAACCCATACGAGGACAGGTAAATTCCAAACTGTGAGTTAGAAAACAAATGCAAGCAACGACTTCTTTTAGGCAAGACGATGACGATGACGACGACGAGTTTGAATACAAGCCTGACATCAGTAAATCCTTCGCATGGAACGACTATGACAGTCCGCGCACATCGGCCGGCCGTTCGTTAGACATGGCGGATAATTCGATAGACGACGAAAACGTTACCGACCCCAGTGAGTTCTTAGACAATTCCGAGTTAAATCCCCTCGTGGAGGGACATCCTAAGGCCAGAGGTTCGAGTTTTAGAAGAAGGCTACCAAACAATGAATACGTACTGAAAAGAGAGGAGGATGTAGAGAGAGATGAGGACGTAGATAGAGAAGACGATGTACATAGAGGAGCGGATATGCAAAGAGAAGAGGAAACTTCGGGCAGAGGAGAGCTTTTCATTTTAGAAAAGAGGATTCTGGAGAAAAAACTCGAGAATTTGGAAATCGAAAGAGAGCAGAGTGCTACGGAGCATCTCCTGCGAGTAGAACTACTGAAAATTCAAATAAAATCGTTCAAGGAAAAAACATTTCCAAGTGCAACTGATTAAATGTTTGTTTTTTTGGTGTATTTCATTTTTCTTTATCTTTCATCAAGTGGTGACCGAAATAAACTCAACGTCCGACTAGCAAGTATCGTGTGGCATCATTCGTCCATACGTCTCTGGTTCCAAGTCCTAGGATTGTGCTACTTCAATTGGGTGGGTCCATAGCATTTCTGCGGTTAGTGTGGTTGGTTTAGTTGGACAGTTGAAGGGGCGTTGTACGTCGTGCGGGCATTCGTTGCAGTTTGAGCATTTGTTCTCAATGTTGGGGTCTAGGCGAGCCATGTAGTTGTTTTGTATGTCAGACCGAGCGGAATTGGGCCAGAGTTGTCCTGATTTGTCATAGGAATTGTTTCTGCTCGGTGGCCATTAGTGGGGGTCTGCCGCCGAGCACTACGTTTGCTTTACAGCTGGCGATCGCGTTTGTTACGAAGGTCTGGTGAATATCCTTTTTTCCTTCAGTGTACTGTTTTTAATGTTGAGGTAAGGTTGTTGTGTAAAATGGACTATTTCTTCTTGAAAGTCTGTGATGCATCTTCGTGTGTTGCGAGGTGGTTTAGGAGCCAAGATTAGATTGTGGTTGGGGTGTGCATGGTGTTGAGCATTTTTATCGGGAGCATCATTGTTTCAGTGTGTAGATCGTCTTCCTTTACCATGAGATGGCATCCTGTTATGGCACGTATGACTGTGTTGTGGCTTACTTGAAGGTGCTTCCAGTTGGTGTCAACTCAACAACTTTCTTGGTGTAAGAAATGAAAAAGCTGTCGTCTCATTACAATTAAAAGCTGATTTGAAATTTGCTGTCCCATTTGGCATATGCGTGCATTTGTTTTGATTTTTTTTTTTGCGTATTAAAATGGTATCAACACGCTGCAGAATAAAATTGAATGCTCTCCTAAAGATTCTTTTCGAAAACGGCAACGAACATTCATCCAATACTTCTTCGATCAGTACAAACTCTTCCACATACTCGGATTCGCAAAAATAAGCTGGATTAAGTCCGAATCACTTTCGTCGCTATGTAAATGAATCAACTAATTTTGTTAGTAAATTAGCAAATTCTTTTGGTTTATCAGATATTTTATCGACTTTTTGTATCCCTTTTTTGAGTTTTCGAATTATGTATCTGTCATTTTTCATAGGCCATTTCATTGGGTAATAAGAAGTGTCCGGGAGAGTCCGGAAACGAAAAAATCACTTCTGAAACCGTTCGATTGGCACAAAAAATGTTCCTCTTGTGATTCAAAGAAGAGAATTTCTCTTCTCGATATGAAGTCAGAATCCACTCTAGAAGCTCTCACACAAGTGCAATTTATGTATTTCATACAAGTCAGCTGACAGCAGCCATAGACTATGTTTTGACATTTCACCAATACCTTTCTTTTGTGGATTCAATCAGAAGCAGGGGTGGTCAGATTCTGTAAAGCGAAACAATCAAACGTTTTCGTGCGCACGAATGATTTGCCTTATGTTACACAAGCAAATTTCTTCGTTAACATGAAAACGTTGCGACTTACAGAATCTGACCCCAGTTTTATTGTTCCATTGGATTACAGAATGAGTGGCTCCCCGAATGAAACCAATGGAAAACGACAGTAGATTACTAGAATCTAGAAGGGCGTTCCCAAACATTTTGTAAGTGTCTCTCTCCCTGTCAGAGAGAATTTATCCCCATCACTGGCGTTTTGACAGTCTTTTTACTACAAACGTAAGGGAACAAGCCTAATATTTCCACCAATGAAATTAAAGTAAACCTTCTTGATCCGACACGAGCGCTGCTTACCTTTTTAGCTGCTGCGTGTTTTTTTTGAGCTTCGATCTCAGAAAAGTAAATTCGGATTTTCAGCACGCAATTATAACAACTATTTGCGAGTCTCAAAGTTTCAAGTATATCGTAGTTGTTGTAGTTGCGTAGTAAAAATCCTACTTTACTTTGTTTTGCCTTGTTTATTTCATCTACCTGTCTGTCGAATCAGTGTGACCTCTGACAATTTTCAGAAATAGCCATAAAAAGAGTCCTGGATGAATAAAAGGAGTCCCATTCCGATCTTAACATTTTCTTTTCTTTCTTAAAGAAACGCACTGTTCTTTTTATTAGGTAAAAACAAATTCTTTTGAATTAACTAAATAGGCTAAACAATTGTGAATTATAGCAAAACCGTCTTACATTTTTAAAAGGAGTCGGAATTCGCTTATTTTCAAAAAGATGGTCCTTAGTGCGGACGCTCAAAAAGTATTCAAAACGATTCTAAAGCGCCCCGAAGGTAACACTGAGTCGAATACGTTGCCCCATTGGACGCAACGGATTTTATGGGCCCTTAACTCTGAAACAGATTTTTGCCACCAATAGAACTGCAGCTGATTTTTAGAGCAGAAAAGCTGCTCTGAATCTGAAAAAGCGATTTATTTTCCAATGGAAAACGACATGAGACGCATCAAGTCAGCCAGCTGTCAGACCTCAGACTTCCTAATGGCGGTTTCCATTGAATATCCGAGAGAATTGCCCCGAAATTCAGAATTGCTCTTTTCAATGAAATTCGTTGGAGCACTTTTGGAAAAGTGGTAGAGACCATAATGTGAGATTTCGTTTTCTGTTGCTACTTTTTTAATGTATTAATGTTTTACCAAGCCAAATCAATTTATTTCAATTATATTTTACATTCGCACGCGTAATTGCGTATTTTCGGATCACATGGTGCAAAATTTGTTTCCAACAATACAACAAACATTTCAAACTGACATTTTGCTATTGTGTGTTGGTGAGTTCAGGGCTTTTCTTTAAAAATATCCCGGCACTTCTGTCATGTTAAGAATTGACCTGGAAATGCCATTTTTTCTTCAATGAAACATAGAAAACATAGGTTAGGTTAGGTTAGGTTTGTGGGCTGGCGGGAACTTTTCCGTGCCACACTCAGGTCAAAATTGACCCATTGTGATACCCTTCGGGGGAGAGAGATTGTCCCTTACCCGTAGTAACCTATTCAGTGCGTTGTGTCATTGCATTCAAACCATTTTGAGGATTTGATGAAGTTCATGATTTTGTCCGTTGGCGTGCTAGATAGCTCGTTCAAGTCGTGGAAGAAGAATTTTCCAAGGAACTTGTGCCTGGAGTGCTGGAGACCTGGACAGTGACATAGGAAGTGGGTTGTATCCTCTATGACTCCCTCGTCACCACAGCCTCTGCAAAGCTCCTCTTCGGTCAGTCGCATTTTCCTCATGTGGTATCGCAGGGTGTTGTGTCCCGTCAGGATACCCACAAGCAAAGAAAGACATTTCCGGTTGTTCCGCATTATTCTCTCTGTTCTGGTTTTGCAGAAAGATGGCCATAGTTTCCTTGTGCTAGCGCACGTATCCATAGATATCCATCTGGCGTTCGCCGCATCTGTGGCCTTTTTCCCTGCTTCAAGCTTAAGTGTACAGAGCGGGATATACACAGAGGGGTATAGTTGTTCTGGTGCTTTAGCCGAGCCTAGTCGTGCTAGTTCATCCGCTTTCTCATTGCCTTGGATGCCTTCATGTCCAGGGACCCAGCACAGCAATACCTTGTGCTGTGTTCCAAGAACCTTGAGCTCTTCGCGACAGCTCTTCACAAGCTTCGATTTTATGACTGGGGCAGTTAAGGCTTTTATGGCTGCCTGGCTGTCGATAAAGAAGGTGATACCCTCCAGAGGTATTGCCTTTATCGCAGACTCACGGGCAGCTCTTGTCACTGCCATGACTTCCGCTTGGAAAACACTGCAATGGTCTGGGATGCGTAAAGATGTTGAGATACCCAGTGGTTCAGAGTAGATGCCTGACCCCACCCTGTCGTCCATTTTTGATCCGTCTGTATACACGGGTACGGATTGCGGGTTAGGAGTAAATCCATCTCTCCATACTTCCCTACTGGGGTAGGCGCTCGAGAAGGGTCGGGAGAAGTCTAAATGTGGCGTGATGTAGTCCGTAGTACGTACATTGCCAAAGTACTTCTTTAGGATCGTTGAGTGACCCTCTTCATCGTTTTTCCAGTCTATTGACTGGCTAATTCTCATGGCACTCGTTGCTGCCATAGATTGTACAAAGATATCTAGCGGAAGGAGATTGAGGATAGCCTCGAGTCCTGCGGTTGGAGTTGACCTCATCGCGCTAGTGACTCCGATGCAAGCTAGTCTTTGCACTTTTGTCATGGCCTTTAGGTACGTAGCCTTTTTTGTTGCTGGCCACCATACAAGACTGCCATATGTCAATATAGGTCTTACAATAGCTGTGTACAACCAGAGTTTAATCTTGGGGGATGGCCCCCATGTTTTCCCAAAGATTTTGCTACAGGTGTAGAATGCTATTGTGGCTTTCTTGATTCTTTCGTCTGTGTTCATTTTCCAATTTAGTTTCTTGTCTAGTATTAGTCCCAGGTATTTAGCGTTGTCAGAGATTCTGAGGGATGTGCCGCCAACAGAAGGCATGACAAACTGCGGAATTTTCCTTTTATTAGTGAACAATACTAATTCAGTCTTCTGGGGATTGACTGATAGACCACATTTCCTGGTCCAGGAGTCAATGATGGATAGGGCTCCATTTAATTGCTCGGCCAGTGTTGGCAGAAATTTGCCAGTTGCCATCAGCACAACGTCGTCAGCGTACGCAGTTACTCTTATGCCAGTAATTCTAAGTTGCATAAGTACCTCATTTAAGACAATAACCCAAAGTAGTGGGGAGATAACCCCTCCTTGAGGAGTTCCTCTTGAAGCGTAGGCTTCATGTCTGGAGCCCCCAAGTTCAACTACTAGGTGTCTAGCCTTAAGTACGTTCACAGTCCAGTTGACGACAGTGGTGTTAATATTGAGTTTATGTAGAGATCTGCTTATGGCGTCCGTTTTGACATTATTGAAGGCTCCCTCAATGTCTAGGAATGCCGCTAAGGTGTACTCTTTTATTCTTAATGATTTTTCTATAACTCTTACAACACAGTGCAGCGCAGTCTCTACGCTTTTTCCTTTGGTGTAAGCGTGTTGGGCCTGAGATAGATCATTCGGGCGTAAATTGCTACGAATGTGTATATCTATCAATCTTTCTAAGGTCTTAAGTTTGAAGGAGGTGAGGCTTATTGGCCTAAAGTCTTTGGCGTTAACATGGCTGGCTTTGCCTGCCTTAGGTATAAAGATTACTTTCACCTCCCTCCATGTTAACGGTATGTATCCTTGAGACAGACTGCCAATGTACAATTCCTTTAGTACCGGAATGATGGTGTTGACAGTTTTCTGCAACATGAGAGGAAAAATTCCATCGGGTCCTGGGGACTTGAATGGAGAGAAAGAACGGATAGCCCATTCTATTCTATCTTCCGTAATCAAATCCGCAGGTGGATTCATTTGTATTGTACTTCGGGTGTATGCACTGTCATATGGCTGACTGGTACAGCCAGGGAAGTGCGTGTTCAACAATAACTTTAGGGATTCTGAACAAGATTCAGTCCAGTTACCGTCGGAGTCCTTGAGAGATCCCAGAGTTGTAGGTTCTCTGGTTAGGATTTTCCTAAGTCTCGCGGTTTCCGTTGTGCCTTGTAACTCATCGCAGAACTTTTGCCACGATTGGCGCTTAGACTTCTGGATTTCGTTTTTGAAACTTCTTTGGCTGGCCTTGTATTTTTCCCAGTCATCGACCGATTTAGTTCGATTTGCTGTATTTAAGAGTCTCCTAGTGCTCTTTCTGATAGCCGCAAGTTTCTTGTTCCACCATGGGGGTGATAAACGGGTTCTACGTTTTGCCACCGGACAGACTTTCTCAAAAACATCGTTGAAAACACTAACGATTCTTTCGGCTTTCGTGTCAATGTCCTCCGGGCAGTTAATGCTACCTTCTTGCAAGAGGGTTTTCCTTTTCTCTACTTCATTGCTGAAGAGATTCCAGTCCGCCTTTTTGGGGTTCCTATATGGCTGGGACGGTTCCACTTCCTTACCGACAACAAATTCGATCAGCTTATGATCCGAGTAAGAGTCATCTGTCAGTACGCGCCATTTTGTCACATTTAGAGTATCGGAGTTGTTGCAGAGTGTTATGTCTAAAACCTCCTGTCTGTTCCTAACTACAAATGTTGGTTCTATACCCCTATTGGCTACCAAAAGGTTGTTTTCTACAATGAATTCAAAGAGTGACTCACCTCGAGTGTTGATGTCTCCACTGCCCCATTGTACATGATGCGCATTGGCATCGCATCCCAACAGCAGGTCCCATCCTTCTTGTTCCGCTTTATGGACCAATGTGTGGGTTAGGGGAGCAGGTGGTCCTTCCGATTCATACGGCATGTAAACGGATGATAAGATCAGCGGGGGAAGCCCCCTTCGTTCAAGCCGTACCACGGTCTGGTCTAAGTTGCTGTAGGTAGATAGAAGCAATAAGTAAATATTTTTCCTAGCTACAATACAAGTTCTGTTCTTACTGTCCGCATTTTGCGGTTCAATGTGGTAGGTTGCTAAATCCTTGTGACTTAGCCCACATATTTTGCCACGGGATATCCATGGCTCTTGAACCAAGGCGATGTCTATGTTTCTTTCACCTAGGACATAAACGAGGTTAGAGCTAGCTGCTATACTATGGTGTAGGTTTATTTGAACTATTTTCATAATTGTCTTACCTTGTTTACCACCTCCCTCGCTTTTTCCGTTCTTTCCATAAAGGGTCGAACCTTACACCGGGTAATTCCAGTGCGGACTTTATTATTAAATTTCCTCAGCAATGGCATGGATTTGTGGTTCAGCAAGACCACAATCTCAGTGCCAGCTTCGGAATGTTCTCCTACCTCAAGCACTTCCCAGTTCTCACTACAGAGTTCCGGGTTTAGGTGTCGGAGATTTCTCTCTATCCTCTCTCTGGGAATATGAGGGCCGGGCATCGAAATGATCCCTTTTGGTCTGGTGAACTCAAGCAGGTCCTTCTTAACGACGAGTCGCAAGTCGGCATTTGCCCACGGAGCCTGTGTGTTCGACACGAATTCCTTCAGCCAGTTTAGCGTGAACTCATCATCACATGACAGGAGTTTGAAACCTTTGAAGGTCGTGAGCTGCTCAAAGTGGGGGGATTTTTCCTCTTTGTTAACGATGGAGTCGTTAACACCATCCAGAATGCGCATCTCAATGAGTCTCCATTGGTCCCTGTCTAGTTTCCGATCTGGCTTATTAAGGTCTATGACCGCCGCCTGGAGATTGGTCTTGACAGACACAGCCAGCCTGGCTTTTTTGCTAGCAGTTCTCGTGGGCGGCGATATTGTATCATCCTGCCTGCCTCTCTTTGAGCTTACCGCCAACGGTGCAGGCATTATTTTGTCGTCCTCGTTTGTGTTGGTTGTCGGTCGCTTAAGTCTGTCCGAGACTGAGGTGGATGGCATAAGGCTTTCCCTCCTCGATCCGAACATTCTACCAGCGGTTCGCCTTGTCATCCCTATGGAGTGTCCCCTAGTGTTCCCTCCCGTTCTGGGGTACATCCCAACCGAACCGGGGTTGGGTTTATCACCCTTCCCCCGAGCAGTTGGGAGCAACCTGGTTCCAGTCGCTGCTGAGGTGGATGGCAAGAGGCTTTCCGTCCCCGAAGCGATCAGTTCCATGTCGGTACCCTTGGTCAGTCGGTCGCGTTGGTCTTGGACATTTTTGGAGCAGCTTGCGACCGGCTCTGATTCAGGAGAATTGGGGTCAGTTGCTGGCCGAAGTCTCTCATCAACTGAGGTGGGGAGCGAACGGCTTCCCACCTTTGTCGTAAGAGATCTTCTTTCCATTTGTCCACGTTTGTCGGTGTTTTCCCTAGTGGACCTTGCGAACTTGAGCGTGTTCTTGGCTCTATCCAGAGCCAACCTTTCCTTGTCCGTGAAGGACTTCGGATCACGCTTATTCATTCGCCGAATTAGCCGCATGGCATTGCGTCTTCTGTTGCGTACCGGTGTCGTCCTAGTGTCATCCCTAGTTTTGTCTAACGCCGGGGCGGGAGGGGTTAAGCCCTGAGTTCCCTTACCAGTGCTGACTACTGTCGCAAAACTATCCACTGTGGAGTTCCCCACATCAGTCGGACTACTTTCGCCTGGCGTTGCAGATCCCTGCAGCTTTCCCTCGAGAGAGTAGCAGAGGCTTGTCTCCTTCGGGTCGGCTACAGTCGTCTTACAACTGCTTTCCCGAGATCTATCCTCACTCGGCTGCGGGACGGCCCCGGCAGTCGTTGAGGAGGGTAAAACTGTGGTCGGCTTCAGCATCGCCGATGATGTTCTTTGAAGCTCCGGGCTACCCGATCTGATCGCCATGGATCCCGACTGGCAAAGGCTTGTCGCAGATTTAGGCGGTCCCATCAAAGTGCCCCCACATGAGTCATCCCCGGGGGCCGAACCCCGGAGGTAAGCTCTTGCGTTATGGAGTCTTTTCCTGTCATTTTCAGACAGCTCCTCCCACTTCTTCGTTCCCAGTCTCTTGATTGTCAGTTTGCAGTTTTTAGACCGCTTTGAGCTGGTTGAGTAGTGGGAGAGGGATGAGCTGGCGATGGAGCAGGTGTCGCTCGATTCTAGAAGAAGTTTTTCCAGACTAGCATCAATTACTCCAACGCTTTCCCCGTCCGATATGGGAGGGAAACCCTCTTCCATACCTTCTCCCATTTCCCGATCGGTTGTTTTTGAGCTAGAAGTGCCCGATTCGTTCACACTTTTCGCTTGTTTAGAGTTTTTATTTTTATTAGAAGAGTTCATATAGGTCCCACGAGTAAGGGGGAAGAAGATGTCCGCTTGCACTCACCCCCTGTATGCAAGTAAGAGGAATTAAATTAAAACTGGAGGTCCCCAGGTATCCAGAGTTTGCGCTATCGACTGAGCACCCCCTCAGCCACGCAGGCCTCGTCGCGTCGTAACTTGCCTTGGGATCTCCTGAACGAAGAGAAAAACTCTCCTTTCGACGAGCTGCTACATGGGAAAACATCTGTCTGAAACGCAGAACAGATGTAGTTTTCTCTCTCAGCAAGTCGTAGGCGAGCCTTCTAGGAGATAATGTTGGTTGGTCCGCGATAGGGTTTTCACGGAGAAAATGCCGCTATGACCCTAAAACCTCGGATGGCGAGCGTATCGTACCGAGGTCCCCCTATCCGCCACCTGGGGTCGCGCCTGGTAGGGAACCACCCCGCAGGTAACATAGAAAACATAGCAAGGCCACTTTTAGATTTGATCTCTTCCCTAAACTAGCCACAGGCAACACCAAAACTCTACAATTCCGCGGAACAAGAAAGGTCCTCTTTAGGTATATGATTGTACTCGTTTAGTCCATTCCGCACCGCAACAATCAACAAATTCATATCAAAAAGTGATTTTATTTTAAAAGTCAACAGATCAATTGCCATCGATTAATCGGAAAGAACTCCACATGGGTCTAAGTTCAAATATGTCTCCTCTTGCCGCATAATCTCAGAGCAACAAACAACACAAATAAAGTAATGCTTAACGTGAACACCTGCCTTGACGGCTTAATTACACGATGGGCATACCCATATCAGTGTCCTTGAGAAAAGCGTTGACAAGACGCCCCAGGGCCAATACAAGATTGACCCCGGTACAACTTCTTTAGATGCTATGCTTGTGGCAACCATAACCCCTTGCTTCAGGGCGAGGCCTACCCAGACACCTCTTCGTTCTGAAAGAACGCTTTCGTCTCCGCATTCGGATAAACCACAGCCACCACGAATCCAACCTCTAACGATGGGGCTGCACCAGTTTTGGCACAGAGGCTGTCCCCATCCCCGTGGTACCATTATATAGCTAATGGTCGAGCTTCGTAACCCGAAAGTTACTCCCAAATTCGACTGCAAGCCAGTACTGGGGTTTGGTTACCCTCATTTTCAAAAAGTGTCAGGTGTTTTGAGTATCTCGAATCCCACATTACTAGCGAAAACAAGATAACTCTCACCTATTTGTTCTTGCACTGTTTAATTTGGTGACGCCCCAATAAAGGCGTCACTCAAATTAGGGCAGTGCCCCAAGCAACAAACAACAAGAGGATTGCTCCATTTACATAATCCAGTTCCAGTACTTTATAGGCCTCTAGCATAAGCTTTGACTTTCGCCTGCCAATAAACTCGCCAGGCACAAAACCAGAAAGAAAAGCAAAACGCATTCCTCCCAGAGCCGAGACCCACAATCCAATCCAACGCAAACGTGTTATCTGTGACATAAAAAGAAACTAATCGAGATAATACTATTTACATCTAAAATGAGACAAGGCACAACTTTGGCGCAGCGTTGTATAATGTGGTTTTCCATTGGGACAAAAAATCAATCTTTTTTTTGATCTAAATCACTTTTCATGTTCCATTGGGCAAAAAAATCAATCTTTTTTTCGATTCGGAGCACTTTTTGCAGATCTCGATATTTTTTCAGATCTACACATACCAATATGCTTTGCACAGCTGTTTTACCTAATTTTAAGAAGTTTGCTTTCAATCCAAATGCGAAAAGTTTCGTGAAAACCAAAATAACGAAATACATAAATAGCCATGCATATAATTTTGGAGGAATTATTATCTTCATAGTCTTCCTCGTCATCTGAAGACTACGAATCAACAAAAATACCAAATTTGTATCTGCAACAGGGAAAACATTTTCGAAGTCGATATCCATTTGTGTTTTTTGCAAAAACAAATGCAGATTGAACAGCTGATATTACTGCCACACAACGCACTAATACATTTATAAAAGCAGATCAATTTCGTTGCGCGTTCCATTTGCCACGTAAAATCTGAGATCTGAAAAAGATTTCTGGTGGTCCCAATGGAAAACGACATAAGATATTCCACTCAAATGCTAAACTAAAACCCTGCAGCGCGACGATGTCGACTGCGATTAATTAATTCCGCTGCGCTGGTGAATGAGACAAACAAATTATCCGTTCCACTCATTTCCGACTGTGTGTTGGTTCAAACTTCAAAGTCCATTCAGCAACCAGTGGTTGAGTTGAGTTTGAGTTTGTTGAATTGAATTTTGATCTTGAGTGGCAGGCAGTCCAGTGCCCAGGAGCAGTGGTCCCAGACTTTGAATACTGTTTTCCACTTTTTATATCAGTAAAGCTTTAGTTTTCCCCTAAATTCCAAAAAAAAAAAAAAAAATTTTTCCCCTAATTGAAATTTTCACTTGTTTCCATAAGGAACTCTTAAAAACTGTAACTGTTCTTATTAGCAAGCTTAATCACATCAAAATGTGTTACACAATCATTTCCTTTTTCTACTAGACATAATATCAACCCGAGTGAATGCATTCAGAGAAGCACAAAAAGTCCTACGTAGACGTTCGATGGGCTGTTTTCCTTCAAATTTAATATGGACAGTTCATTCTTTGAATTTTTTTCGTGAATATACCTACGTTTTAATTTTATTTTTAAACATTTTACGTTTTACAGGGATTTGGTGGTTTTCCATTTTTTTAAAACTTGTCCCTTTTTTCCCCTTTTTCTTTCAAACGCGCCAAAATTGGACTGCTCCGGACCACCCTTCCCATGCCTTGCAAATACCACACAGAAGAGTTTTACCCTTCCGCTCCACTGTAATTTGAATAGTACAGTTACGTTCCGATCTTTATCATCATCGATCAAGTCACACCTCTCCGTTAAGTGCGGGTAGGTGTGTAGCGGTTATGGTTAGGGTCTGTCTAAGGGTTTCACTACGAGACCTTAAGAGCCAATTAGGAGCAATCCATAGAGGAGGCGCGACCCAGACCCAACCTGAATCTCTCTCACTCAGACGCTCAGTGGTATTTTGAGTGAGAAACTAATTTATCTGCTTTCGGCAGTCGGTCGGTACACGAATCGAACTCGTTCACTTGCCAGCTCGTTACGTTAAATCAGTTCGCATTCATTTCGTGAACGATTCGGTCGGCCCACAGTAAGCCCGAGTTCCTCAAGTGCAACCATCTCAAATAAAAAATTCTTTTGATTTTGTGTCAAACATAGTATATTTTTACTACTGATTTGAGTTTGTTTATTTCAACTTACTGTTACGTGTTCAAAGTGCGTTTTTTTGAAAAAGTGTTATCAATCTGATCGACAGACAAGTGCTGGTGTTTTGTAGGTGATAAATATACTGCTGCTGCTGCTGCTGCTGCTGAGTTGAAAGGTGATGCAACTGTTGTTTATGAGTTATGACTTATTTAATATTTTAATTAAATTTCGAGCCATGTAACTGTCTGATTGTTTATGTAGTTGTTTACTAAAATATTTAGCGAGAACGTGGGTTTTCAAAGTAGTGTCCCCGTCCGCTGGTGGTTGAAGGGCAGCCAAGTTGATTTCATCGGACATGTGTCTGTCGACTGCCAATTTCGAAATGTAGCAATGGCAATCATCCGCGTAATAATGAAACATTGTCTGTTATCTTGTTTTTCCTCAGAAACTAGTTTAGTTTTTCATTTCTGGTTTTATGTTTGTTTATTATTTATTTATTTTTAAAATGGTCGGTGGAAGTCTTGAATGAGATTAGTGCAGCTGGTAGTGTGGGCCTATCCACCCGCTCCCTTGTTTATTTGCGCCTGATGGGTAAAACTTATTTAGCGAATTCTACCTTCTTCTACTATAGTTTTTCTACTACAAAAGTGAATGCAATTCGTCTGTATGTCTGTTTGTTTTCTATAAAATCTCTATCGGATGTGATAAGTCGAATATCCGTGTTTCTTCCGACAGTGTTTCAAGGACTATTCAAAGGGACTCAGGTTAGGGGCGTGAAACCGGCATTAGGTGTGGTACAAAAAAGACAACGACATGTCTCTTGACAATTGACAAGTACAGGGTGGCTGATGAATATTGCTACATTAAGAAACTCAAATAATTTTTTTCTCAGTGTATGGAATTAATTTTTCTTTTATTCATGTTAAAGCTCATTCAATTTTATTAAATATAGCTTAATAAGTTTTAAAAAAATAAGGGAATTTAAATTTTCACAGAGAATTCGATTCCTTTAATCAATTTTTAGTTAAGCAACTTTTTCCTACTGCAATGTGCATCTTGCTGCATCTATCCAAATATACAGCGTGCTTCTTATGTTCCAGGTCGACTTTGGCCGCAATTTTGGTTTAGATGACGTTTGTTAATTATTGACTGACAGCTGGCAGACTCGATGTATCTCAGTTTTTGATTGGCTTCAATTTCACACCCTAGTCACGAAATCGTTATAAGGTTCTGCGCCGCAAAATGTTCTTTATGAGCTTCCATGGGGTTAACAATTGGAAACACACGAAATAAAATGATCTAAAGTTGAATGTTTGCATTGTTTACTTTTATGAAACTCAGCCTGACGTTTTTATTGCTACTTATCTTTGCAATCCGAAGGTTATCTACACATTTATATGCAAAAAAAATTCAGCTGAGCTCGATTTTATTTACTGTCTTCCAAATACGATAACACTTGTATGTGCCTGTTTGCACTTCTGATTCTTCTTTTTCGTTGTTCACTTCTTGATTACACAGTAAGAGAAAGATATTTGTGTTCGTACAAAATTTCGAACTCGAGATATTCATCAATTCTGAAATTACGATGATAGAGCAACTCAAAAAAGTGGGTCTCGAAATTTTGTCCATTTGTCCTGAGGCCTACAGACTAAACGGCTGCCCGGATCTGGTTCAAACTTCGGATTTGGAGTTTGTATCCTTACAGTTCGGGACCGTCTTCCCGTGCAAAATGTTCATACCGGTTTGATTTGTTCGAAAACGGCTGAAACGATTTCAACCAAAACTGATATTTGAGTTAAAGTAGATGAGGTTACCATGACTGCATACCCAGTTTTTGGCAAAAAAAAAATCGAATAACGGTACTTTTAAAATTTGGACATATGTATCTCGAAAACGGTCCATACGATTATAACAAAAATGTATTTCTAAAGTAATATGGTAATTTCTAACTTGATATAAAACTCAGTTTTCGTCAATTATTATCGTACAATGGATTTTGGATTTTGTTTTCTTTAGTTTACCCGAGAACTGTACCAAGGATTTTTGGGACCAAATTCCATAGTTAGAGTAAAATTTATGTTTTCGAAATTCTTACGCCATAAATTAGCAATTCGGATTGACCAACTGTCAAAGAAACTCTGGGCAAATTTGCGTTCTATTGGGATTGGAAAGAGTCAAATAATATGCCTGATGCAGATGAATTAAATTATGCTTTTTGTCAAAACTTTAATTCTTATTCATCGTTTTCACCGGAAAATCAGCTTCTCTCTGGTGGATCGCAGTCTTTGAATTTGATCCTGCGGATTCAACCGCTCAAATCTAATGCTATTGGTGAGGATGGAAAAGTCGAAACAATAGTATTGAATTCGGTGCAAATGAGTTTGCTAAAGTACAAAAGTACAACTTGCTTTAATTCAATACAATTTATATATCTGTATCTTTCAAATTCCCTTGCAATTATTATTTTTCCGAAAATAGAAAATCAAATCAACTAACGAACTATTTGTTTTGAGTTTCACACAAAGCATGGATTCTACTTTTCATTAGAAACTCATCCTGTTATGATCTTCAAGCTTAGGGCATTATTTTGAATATGAAGCCCAAAAATCGTTGAAAATTTTGGGTATTTTTCCAATTAACACATCTAACTTATTCGCGTCGTGCATTTTATTTGACTTCTATCTTCTGCAATTGGCTTTTGTGGCTTGGGTCAGATCAAAAGGCCTGCAAAATGAATTGCTATGCTTGCTTTTCGATGTCACTTGACTGCAAGAGTGCTGCCAAGTTTTAAAAGTGCTGGTTTGTCCAAAAATATCTTCTTTTTTTTTTAGTTTTGTGGAGGAATAACACAAAAAACAAACAAAATTAACGCAAAATTTGTAAAATGTGTTGGGCGCTTATGGAAGACATTTCTATCGTTTTTTTCTTGAGTAGCCCAAATTACGACAAAGCGCCGCAACACTGAATCAGAGTATTAAGCCTGACGAGCTCATAGACTTATATAAATTTATTATAAACATTTTTTTGAAAATAAAATATTTTGAATTCTCTTTTTTATACGAAAAATAGTTTTCAATACAATTGACTCCATTTCAGTGCAATCTTACAACAGTTTTTAGTACAAATCGAAAATGGCATTTTCCATCCCTGGTAGGTTTCCGACCTAGTCATAGTTTTTCTACAGCTATGATCAAAGTGCTTGATGATATTAAAATCTAATATGACAAGGAATTTCTTTCACTCCTTTGCCGACTAGATTTTTCCAAGGCCTTCGACTCTATCAGCCATGATGTTCTTTGCAAAAAACTAAAACTTTATTTCGGCCTGAGCGATTCCTGCCTCATTAGGAGCTATCTTACTAATCGCGTTTAAAGAGTAATTGCTAGTCCTAAATACTCTCAACCAAAAGATATACTTTCTGGAATTCCCCAAGGCTCAGTTCTAGGCCCTTTCCTTTTTATTAACGATTTACCGCAAGTGTATCGGAATTCATCTGTACGTATTCTGATGACGCGTAGATATACCTCTCTCAACCACCCGGACTGGTGGAAGATCTTGTCGATGGATTTAATACTGACTTATCAAATATTGCTAAATGGGCCCTAGTTAATGGTCTGGTTTTAAATCCAAAAAAAGAGTCAGCTAATTTTGATTTGAAGGAAGTGTTAGAACATTGAAGAGTTGCCGCCTATTTTTCTCAACTCTAAGAGGCTTAGATTTTCTGACACCGTGGTAAGTCTTGGCTATAAACTTAATCGGTCCCTCTCCGCCACTGACCATGGTTACTTTATTATAGACCGTATTTATGCAGTACTGCCAAAACTCTGGCTGTTCTCTAGCCTTACGCAGGTGCTCACCAAGCTGAGGTTGATAAAGTCTCTTCTATTGCCGATCTTTGACCATGCTATAGTTATCTATTGTAAATTAGATTCCCTCTCCCAGCATAAGTTACTTGTCGCTTTTTCTGATATGGTTCGATATGCCTTTGGAGTAAGAAGACATGAACATAAATCTCATTACCATAAGCATGTACTTGGGTGCTCATTTATCAATTTCTGGGAAAATAGATGCTGTATGTTTTTATATAAATTAATACATAATCAATCGCCACCATATTTATTTGAAAAATTGAAATTTGTTCAGTCACCGAGAACATTAAGTCTTGTTCATGCTGCCGGACTGTGGATTTTACTGCCAACCACCATTAAACAATTAATAGGAGCCAGGCAGTTTAAAAAATGCACCATTTGCATACTTTTCGTCATTGTAATCTATTATTTTCTTTCTCTTATTTTTCGTTTTCTTTTTTCTTATTTTTATTTCATCTTTCATCTATGTTTTCCATCTTTCCATTTGTTCTGTCCATTTTTCTCCGTCCTATGTAAAGGGTGATTTTTTAAGAGGTTTAGAACTTTTTTTTAAAAAAAAAACACAAAAAATTCGAAAAAATGAATGAAATATTTATTTGAATCGATAGTTTGAACCTTGCAATTTAATGTTTAAAGATAATTTCATGCAAATGTTGACCGCGGCTGCGTCTCAGGTAGCCCATCCGCTGAGTCCAATTTTGGCATACTCTTTCACACATATCGGCCGGTATCTCACGAATGAATGCATGGATGTTGGCTTCCAGTGCGTCAATCGAAGCGGGCTTGTCCCTATACACATTAGCCTTGGCATACCCCCACAAAAAATAATCTAATGGTGTCAAATCGCACGATCTAGGCGGCCAATTGACCGGCCCGAAACGTGAAATTAACTGTTCACCAAACTCGCCTCGCAATTGCGCCATTGTTTCGCGTGCTGTGTGGCATGTGGCACCGTCTTGTTGAAACCACATATCATGCAAGTCAAGAACTTCCATTTCGGGCAAAAAAAAGTTTGTTATCATCGCTCGGTAGCGTTCACCATTGACAGTAACGCTACGATTCACATCATCTTTGAAGAAATATGGCCCAATAATGCCGCCGGCCCATAAACCGCACCAAACAGTGGCTTTTTCGGGATGCATTGGTAGCTGTTGCAATGCTTCTGGCTGATCTTCACTCCAAATGCGGCAATTTTGCTTATTTACGTACCCATTCAACCAAAAATGAGCCTCATCGCTGAACACAATTTTTCGATAAAAAAGCGGATCCTCGGCCAGCTTTCCAAGAGCCCATTCACCAAAAATTCGGCGTTGTGGTAGGTCGGCTGGCTTTAGTTCTTGCACCAGCTGTATCTTAAAAGGCTTTACGCCCAAATCCTTCCGCAAAATTTTCCACGTAGTGCTGTAACAAAGGCCTAACTGCTGGGAACGGCGCCGAATCGACATTTCGCGGTCTTCTGTCACACTAGCTGATACGGCCGCAATATTTTCTTCACTACGCACAGTACGTAAACGTGTTGGTGGTTTAATGTCCAACAAAGTAAATTTGGTGCGAAATTTGGTCACAATCTTCCGAATAGACTGCTCAGAAGGTCGAGAATGCCGATCATAAAATGGAAGCAGCGCGCGATGAACATTTCGAACCGAGCACGAATTTTGATAGTAAAATTCAATAATTTGCAAGCGTTGTTCATTTGTAAGACGATCCATGGTTAAATTGCAAACCAAACTGAAGCTGTTTGACAGTGACACAAGGTACTAAACACACGTCAGCTGTCAAAACCAGTGTTGCCAAAACCAAACCAGCTAAAAAATCACCCTTTACTTGCAACCATGTGACAGTTTATGACATAGAAAAAGTAGCCCATAAGGTATTTAAATAGTACTTAAATCGCTATGAGGAGTATCAGCAAACGGGCCTTAATGTCTAGTTGTGCTCCTTAATTTTATAAATCAATTGAATGTGCTTGATTATTTTAATTTGAGCCTGCATTTTCTATAAAAGACCTTTGTTCTTATTTGCACCTTGCCAAAAATAAATTGAAATTGAATTGAATCACAGAAAATTTAAAAAACAGCTCATATCTCGAAAACCCCATTTTCGACATATCGATCCAAAGCGTATCCTAAGGGCTTTTGCTTTTCTACAACCTCTTACTCAAAGCAAGTTCTAGTTTTTATTCATACGACCCATCGTCTGCTTGAGGCCTGAGCTACTTGCGTATGTGTGTGCATGGTCACACCAATAACCGCCATAAACAAATTTTTAAAGCTCTTCCAGTTGTACTCTATGATGTTTGACAAAGCAATACATGCGGGAATCTAGCCACGAAAACCCACCTTTCATTTGGTCAGTACCTATTTCATAAAAATCTATTTTGAAATAACCAAGCTCGACAAAAACACGCGAAGCCTAATAATATGAGATATGACGACTTGTGGTGACCTAACTATAGATATCTACTCCTCTTAATCTCGTCATGTAGGCGGTAAGAAGTGATATTTTTTTTATTTCTTGAGAACTATCGTTTCAACGAGAATCGTCCGGAAAAGTTACGTGATTAGATATCATTTGAGTAGTTTGTAGTTTATGTAATGAGGTAGCATTCCTAAAACGCATTCACATGCATAACCTCAAAAGCGAAATCCATCTCAATCTATGTACTTGCAACTAATTGGCTGCCATTAATTGCACGTCTAAGTGCATACATTGACATGCCATTTATTGACATAACAGCACGTGCACATTTGCTGGAAATAGTTGCACCTACGAGCTTATATCTAATCTAAGCATTGTTCCATTTTATTGTATATCTAGTATCAATATGGGAAACCTACTACTGCAATCAACACGATCATTAATGCCAACAACTTCTAATTACACCACTTACTTATGTGGCGCTACAGTCCGGGGTGGACCGGGGTCTAACAATTACACAACTACGGTATCTAGATACTTGAATCGACAGACTAATGATGGAAACACTCGACGAGTCTTGCGTGCGACAATTTGGAAAATAATTAAATATCCATAATGGGTAGAAATAGACGCGTAATTGGGATTCAAAAGTCAGAATTACAATCAAAAGTATATTAACTGTACATACTTGGTGTCGTGCCTAAACTTGGGAGCTCCATTTCCCTTCAATTGACTAGTTCAATGTCCAACCCCAACGACCACCTATAAGAGTCCTTGTGGCAAGACTCTTCATTAGCATCAATTTGGATCACTTGGTGATCATTTTTGACCCGCAAATAGTTCGAATTAATCACACCGCAGTCAATTGGACGTTGCGACAAATGTTTGCCGTTTATGTAATAAAATTTCGCCGCTGCGCCATCGTGATACAGTGTAAGCATATAATTCGAACAGAAACAACATCGGACGGACTTTGGACTAGACATTGGGTAAGGTCAGGACGGTTTTTGTGCTGCTCAGCTTAAATTAGACAAGCGTATAGATTTGTTGGCAAATAAATGAAAATAGCAAATGTTGGCATTGAAGGAGGAAGTTTAATTTAGAAATGTTGCCCAAGGGTGGGTTCAACAAGTACCTACTTATTTGTTTACATATGCTGGTCTATGTATGACGATGAATTATTTTGTCACCTAGGTGTATGCGGCTATCAAAAAAGTGTTCGCAATGTTGTCTGAAAGACATATTTCTGTAACTACATTATATTTAGCGCGCTGATCCTTTGTGACGTGGGGTGGTGGAAAGTAGGCATCGTGAGTGAGGTCGGGGTCGGTTTTGTATGCTGAAACACGTCAGTTGGGCTTGGCTGATCGAATATTTTGCATCACAGAAACATGGCTATTGGTCCATCACATAAAACACATAAAGTAGGGACAGTGATTAGGTGGAAATTATCTGACAGGTGACTGCCGATGACAGTTTCTCTCATTTTCCCAATATTTCCACCAATGAAAGTGCTTCCTCTCACGCTGTGCAACTGTCAACGGGGGGATAGAAAAGTAGGAAGTAAACCTACTATATCCGGCACGTGCGAACCTTATGTGTCATATAAAAAATAAAAGTGAACAGGTCCGTAGGGACCCAAGGCCTAGCTTCTCACAACCATTCGTTCTATGTGAGTTTTTCATTTTTGGATCGAATGGAAGGGATCTACAATTTTCTGCCGATTCCAAACGGCTATTTGAGAAGCTCTTTAAAGACAGTTATACTCTCGGATGTTTGTCAGATGTCCGCGAGAGGTGGCGCAGTGGAAAAAACCCTAAGTTGGAATTTGGAGTCTTGCGATATTCGAACCTCGCTTAGTAACCCAACAAAGTAACCACTAAGCACTTAGCCACTGCGCCTCACATTCCATAAGGTGTTGCATATTCTATCAAGCCGTCAGTCGAATACGTTGCCACAACGGATGCGATGGATTCTACGGGTTAGAGCATTGAGCGTTTGCATTCTATATTGGTCGTCCCAAAGATCGACAACTTAGATACCTCTTTATTGGAATGAATGTCAGAGGCAATAAACGAACCCTTCGTGCACCCGAAGACATAAAGATACCGTCACCCGGTCACCTCCACCTGAAGAACTTTCTTTGGAAGGCGATCTGGAGCCACTTGGAGCATTTCATGTTTCGGCAATATCTTTGAAATAGTACTCTTACTGAGTTGGAAAAAGTACTCTTACTGAGTTTGCTTTCTAATCGAAGACAGCATCGGTCAGTTAGAAAAGGCGTTTCCCCCTCTTCTTGATTCATGCAACTGCGACAGAAATCATTTGGGGTTGCGGTAAGTCCTACTTCGCGGCATGTCTTTTACACAGTGACCTGCTTGCACACCGACAGAAGTTCCGAAGTGTACTCTGCTGATATTTTCAAGTTTCAGCATGCTCTTTGTTGTGTGACGACTTTCTGTGGTCATGTATGTTTCCATGATTGCAGCTCATGCCACCTTTCGTTAACCTGTTGCAGCGCGAATGTTGAAATATTGCATCTTCCTGTTTCTATTGGCTATGGGGCTGTCCTTTCTCAGTCGAGAGTTACACTTTCGCACCGTCCCGTGATAGGTAGTCTGCTCTAGGTATGTCTCTGTAACTAGGAACTAGATTTACCCCACGATCGCAAAAACTAGATTAATCGGTTAAGTCACCTTTTCTGCGTCGCCCACATACCTTAGTAACTGTCAAATTCTTGACTGGAAGAGTAGCCGCTCCATAAAGGTCAATTAAAACAAAAGACCAATCTCGGGCATTCGACCGTCCCCACCAGCTGAAGTCAAATCAGTGCAAATTTATAATTAAAGTTCTGTTAAATTTGCTTAGTCGAAGCCGGTTAAACCTGCTATTTATTCGACAAGTCTTAAACTGATAAATTCCCCTATACATATAGAAGCTCGGCTTATAATACTTATCTTTTACTGATGCCCTATTGATCCAATAATTTAGGCTTACAATTTTGTATCGCTATTTTGACGATGATGACGGATTGACGTAATTGAATAGAAATCAAAAGAAAAGAACAAACATGCTGCCCCTTGGACTTTTAATCAGCTATTCGCTACGACTTGTACTCATTTCAAAAAATTGTGCTGATATGTCAGGGTAACCATATCGTGTGACTTATAAAACGGTTTGCGAAAGCAATGGATTTGAAAATATTTGATTGATACAATAAGTTCTTCACTTTCATCGGGAAGGTCGCGGGCCCGCATTCTGAAAGGCGGAAACGATCAATCGTTTTCGTGTGCACGAGTTATTTTCTCTTTGTTACAGAGGAAAATCGTTCGCCCGAACGAAATCATTAAAACATTTTTAATTTGTCTTACTGAATGCCGATCCCGATCTTACAGCTTTCGATTTATATATTTTTAAAAATCGCGTTGCAATACCGACCAGGATCTCGTTGATAGCGCTTTCAAAACATCATTTGCCCGTCAAGATCGCGGTGTAAGGGGTGATGAAAACTTATCGTCTTGACTCCTTTCTCCCAAAAAAAACCGCCCAAAGTCCTTGATCAATTTAAAGGGTTTTTCATTAAAGACGGGTCGACGTTAAAGAGGAATGAAGCAAGCTGCAAGTGAGTTATTAATAAAGGGTTTTTTTTTATGCAATGAACACCGTTCAAAAGGGTCAGCCACGGCTTCTTACCTTGGCACGGATCCGAGTGGTTCAATTTTGTATGAGTCTGCCGCATAGATCCGGCTCAATTTGAGCGATGGCATTTGTTATGTTGGCTTCAAGGCCTGCTGCGGTTTTTTAAATATATTATGGTAAATGTTCTGAATTTTAAATTATGGTAAAATTATTATTGTTTTATTGTAAACACTAAGTGAACGCGCTCCTCTGCAAACGTCAAAAATTAAACCACTGAACTATTTCCATTCGCCATTTTGGGTTTTACCGAACACTTTCTAGTCGACTTTGCAAGTATAAAATTAAATCAATTGAAATCTAAGTATTATTATTTGTTGCCTTCCCTGGAAAAAGGTCGAACAAGGCCATCGGTTGAATGAGGCTCATTGGCATGGCCCTATACGACTTCACGAAACGCCACAATATAAGAAGTCTGTAGCTGCGGGTGAAATCGCACGATCTTGCTGGTCAATTCATGTCACCTTGTGAACCCCGTGTGGGTTGGCTTCATCCCATATACGGCAATTTTGCTTGTTAACATAGCAACTCACCCAAAAATGAGACTGAAGATGTTTTTTTCGGCCAAAATTGGGGTCCTCTTCAAAACGCTCCGAAGCCCAGTCAGCGAACAATCGGCGTTGTCTATGATCATGAGATTTGAGCTCCGGTGTCAGTTTGATTTTGTACGGGTGTACCCCCAAGTCCCGACACAAACTTCTTCAAGTTAAAGTCTGCGAGAGGCCGACTTTGGAATTGACTGCTTCGGGTTCACGGACCGTGACAAATTTTTCGGACGATTTGTCATTCCTTTGACTTACGGGTGTAGGCGGATTTTATACCGAACCGTTTGTCTTAAAAGCCTCACCACGTTTGCCGCAAAATTTGCGCACCATTTGCACTGACGAATGCTCAATCGTGTAGCTTGCCAAGCATAACTAGGCATCAGTGACTGAATAATAAAGACCAGGAGTCGAGTCACCGCAACCGTGAGCGAGCCATACGTCACTGAATTTTGATTTTACAAGCAAAACAATTACAAATTCAGTCACGTAGTACTCGATCACGGATGCGGTAATTCAACCCCAGATTAGACAGACACCACCAAAACAACATGGCCGCCAAACATGGCTGACAAAATCGACCCGTCCCAGTCCCAATTGAAAAAAAAAACCTTTTCATACTGACCCTATCTCCCTCTTTTGCATTTTATTTTTCCCATTTTTAAGCTGGTTCTAGTTCACCCATTAGACCGCCTTCAGTCTAATTCTCTGATGTCTCTCGTTAACCAAACACTTGTCCTTATTCAAAAATTATACCGAAAAATGACCAAAAAACAGTTTGTAAGTTGTTAGACTACCCTCTGCCTGGCACTGGGACTGGACTTCAAAGAACAATTTCGCACCTCTGACGGAACTTTAGCGAACATTCGCCTCATATAGGAATTTTGCTGTGGTCATCTGATCGGGATCGGGATAATTTGTCGGAAATCCCTCAGAAGCGTCATTGTGCTATTGAATTGTTAACCATACATGTCCAAGCCTTCAATAAAGACGCCTTAAAGCCACTTCACAATGGACCAGCAAAACAACTGGCCATGCCGCTATCCTGAACGATTTTCAGAAGCTTCCAGGAAACATCGACTACACCACACCAGAACTACAGTTCGATAAAAACTTACAGGTCTCCATTCCCACCAGATTATTCTCGGAGGAGGAAGCATTCCTGGGTGATGAATCGATCCACTTCTTCACGGATGGTTCGAAAACTGAGGATGGTGTTGGTGGGGGTGTCTTCTCCGACAGACTAAATCTTAGTTACTCCTTCCTTCTTCCTGAGCACTGTAGCCGTTTTCAGGCGGAAATTATGGCGATAAAAGAAGTCTTATCTTGGCTGAAAGAAAACGTGATATCTGCTAAAGATATCCGTATCTTCTCGGATAGTCAAGCCGCTATCAAGTGCCTGGAATCAGTCTCTACAAATTCTATAGCAGCCCAAAACTGTCGTTCGTCTCTCATAGAGATGGCGGAGCAGTTCAATATTCACCTCTGTTGGGTGCCGGGGCATAAGGACATCCCAGGTAATTGCAAGGCTGGTGAACTCGCCAAACATGGGACCACACTACCTATACTTCCAGTTAAGGATTCGTTAGGTATTCCAATCGCTATTTATAAAGCAGGATGCTATCTATAGAGCAAATCTTAGATGGACAACCGGCTCGACATGTCTAGCGACAAAACGGATTTGGCCAAAGCTGGATCTAAAACGTTCTAGACACTTGATATCCTTGGATAGGAAGCATATAAGTGCTACAATAGGTGTCATCACAGGACACTGTCTCTTAGGCAGGCATGCAACAAGGCTTGGCATATTTTCAAACGATTTTTGCAAAAGCTGTCTTGACGAGGAGGAGGAAAAAACTATTCTCCACCTCCTCTGTACTTGTCCGGCCCTCACACAAAGACGAAACATCCATTTGGGAGCGTTCTACTATAATGATCTGAACGATCTAAAAAACACAGACATTCGGAATCTCCTACGCTTCATCAGAAGCTCCAATTGGTTCAACGAGTAGGAAGAATTGAATTTTAGATTCATGTGGTATCACAAGGGACCTTACAATGGTCTAAGTGTGTCGGCTAGCCGACAGCCACCTAACCTAACCTATTTAACTTGTTTGGAGCAGTTTTCATTTCACATCAGGGGGGTACTGTTAACGAAATAAAACTTGCCCGTACTATAATTTAAGCAATATTAAAAACATTTTACGCTTCATCATTGCAATCACAGCGATAAATATGAATACGCATTTGCGATATCCACTCCAGTCAGACAGACAGTCAGCGGGGGCAACGTCAGCTTAAAAAATTATTTTTTGTTCGTCCGAAAATACCTTCTCGATAATTACTTTCATAAAACAAATAAACCACTTAAGAAACACAAACAACACCCCTAGAATCGTTAAAGATAACACACATATCAATATACCAGACATGGCCCCCTTAAAATTATATTATCTGTGCCTCCTTATAACCGGTCGCACCTTATCAATTCGTATTTCTAGTTTAAAGTTTAATTTGATTTGTTGTGCCAACCCCTCTGCGACTAAACAGATCCATAAACATAATAAATATTATACGAATGTATTTTTTTTTTCTTTTTCTTTTGCTTTCAGATTACGTTTTGCAATTGTGTGAGACAGCAGACACTTAGCCGTGCATTGCAAGCTCATTCAGAGTAACTTTGCCGCTTACCGACGACGGACTTGTTTCGAGTTATTTTACCTTGACATTTGTTGTTTGTTTTTTATTTTGTGTTGCTGTAAAACTTGGACTATGATTCGCACAGCATCTAGTCGCCTGACCGCTCAAGGCGTTAATGTGTTGCGTGGTACAGCTTCCACCAGTCAAACTACGGTCAGTGAGAAGCGGTATCAAGGTACGGCCGCCACGGAAAGATCGGGCGATGTGGACAAGAGTTTGCATTACACTGCCGAGGAAGGATACTGGAAGTCGTCATCATTTGAACCGGTCGCGCAGCAGAATCTCACATTGGATAAGTACGTGTGGAAGAACATCCAGAAATGGGAGAATAAAGTTGCAGCGGTGAGTTGAGTTTTTTATTATTTTTGATCAAGGGATTTGTTGACAAAGTCGTGAGTGGTTTTAAACAATACAGTGAAGGGAAACAAATCTGGGGATTTAACTATCTATACAAAGGGATCGATTCATTGAAACGTACGGGGCCTTAATCTTTAGACTCTATTAATGGAAACGATCTATATTCATCAGTTGTCTCTAGGTCAAGTTGCGAGCGCATTTCGCATTTTCGGGTGTCGTTCCCATATTTTCAAATAAAATTTTGTCAGTGTATGGATTGTACCATTCGGGTTGTCCGATCTGCTTGAAATAGCCTCCTTAGGTGCTGGGTGGGCTTATCGATTCCGCTGTCCAACTCGTAGTTCTTGCTGGATATTCTTAGACAGGACCAGACATGGTACGAAGGACTTCTCCCTCTTCGGGTATTTTAACCTAATTTGAGATGGTCCTGCACCATATAGATAAAAAAAAAAATGAAAATGGTTGTCGCAAAAGGTCCGAGGGGACCCAAGGCCTAGCTTCTCCAAGCACTCGTTTTTGTATGAGTTTTTCATTTTTGGAACAAATGGAAGGGATCTACAATTTTTAGGCCGATTCCAAAGGGCTAATTGAGAAGCTCTGTTTAAGACAGTTGTACGAGTCTCGCATGTTTGTCAGACGTTCGCGGGATTCGAACTTGGGATCCCTCGTTTAGTAGTCCAAGACACTAACCACTAATCAACTGCCCCATATAGATAGTTCTACTTAATTTTCTTCTAATTTATCTCCAAAAAATCTGCAATTGGCAAGATTCACAGATGATATAGCCAAGATGACGTCAAAATGCATTCTTCGTTGACCGGAAATATTAAGTGCAGTCCCCTTTATCAGCTGACTTAATGTTCAGTCAACTTTGCTCTCTAGGAGGCGCTACCAGTGCTTACTCATTTATTTTGATGATGTCAATGTTATCTGTCAAATCGACCTCATAAAGGGATTAAAGGAGTTCTTATTGTTTTTTAAGCTAAGCTAAGTGGCACGCAGCTAAAAGTATAATCAAGTTCCCCATTGGACAAAAAGGCCTCAACAAAATTAAAGCAAACCAATTTGCAAAAAAAATTTCCTTAGCTTCATTTTGACATTTCAAAAAATTTTAACTGTAAATGAAGGTGAAAAATATTTTCATAAAGATAGAACAAGAAGTTCCCGGTTATTATTTATTAAAATTTGACTAACGGGCTCCGGACAGTAAAGAGTCTCTGCCCGAGACATTTCAGCCTCTGCAATCCCGGGCACGCTGCTTTCAGTTAGCCATAGCAATTGCTCTGACATTCACAATCACGGTAGATGGGTCTATAAAATGCAGGTTCGGTCTTCCTTATCGCCTTGAACCAGGGAGCTGGGAACTGGGATTCGAAAATCCTCTTAGCTGGAGCAGTAATGTCCCTCCGCTCGATGTGGCTGAGCCAATGTAGTCGTATATTTTGTCATTTTAAACGACATCGACATCTGGATACAGCTCGGTTGTATCTTCTCCTCCATTCGCCCTCCTTACACATAGGAAGAAATATCCATCGAAGAATTTTTCTTTCGAAGGAACCCAATATCAACTTTCCCTTTCTTCTTATCTACCAGTACTTGGCGCCATAAAGCAGATTAAAGGTTTTTTGATCACATGTACCTACATTACGTCCTTCGAGTTTTGAATTTTGAACCCAACTCCTCGCCAGATCTCCACTAGAGTGTCATTCAAGTTTACTCCGAGGTAGATAACCACCTCGAAAGTGTTGTTATCAATAGATTGAATAATTTAGCGGTGAATATTTAGAGGCGACTTTCATGGAGTAAGAACCTAAGTTGTGTTGCGGAAACATGTCGGCGACATGTCTTAGGCTTGCTGCACGCATTGATGGTATCAAGTGGTGGCAAATGTCGTAGCATTTTGCCAGGAGTTTTGTATATAAATGATGAAATATTAATTCAAAAAAAAATAATATACAAATAAGAGACAAGTTTGAGACATTTTTGGAGAAGAATTTTCCTGAATTTTATCTTGCTTCCCTCATTGATCCGTCTCAACAGTGTTTCCTTGGTTTTCTTCTTAAATTCCATCTTCAGCTGAGAATAGGACCAACTTCCTAGTTAAAAAGGAAGCAAGCCTGAGGCTTAAATCAATTTGCTTATACCCTATTCACACCGATACGAAAACACTCGAAAACTTCATCGAAACAATAAGTTTTCCCATACATGCTCGTATTTCAGTTTCCAAAACGAGCCGTTTAAAGTCGTTTTCTACGAAAACGACTTCCAATCGTTGGATTGTTGAAAGAAACATTCATCAAATTCAATTGACCGAACAAATGTCATATTTGACATGCATCTACGAGTTTTCGGTGCGGTGTGAATAGGCTATTAATCACAACTTACGCCATCGTACCGCCACTTGCCTATTTGCACACTGCACAGCCTTCGGTCCTCAACAGCGTTCAAAGTTCATTTCTCTGTTACAAATCTAAATTGATTGTTCTTGTTTCCAGTTCACTGCCGCCATTCGGGCACACTTTGTTGCACTGGGAAATCAATATACATAAATGTGCACAGAGTCAGTCAACTACTTGTTTGTCACACGACACCCTATCTACACATACTGCGCCTCATTTGAATGCATATCTACTCACATTTTTCATTCTCAAACCGCAGCCCCCGTATTAATCTATGTAAAATGCAAATTTCACTTAGATGCATCACCGACACTTTGCATACTCGTATGTCCTATACTTGTAGCTTGTCACAGGTGATTGGAGGCTAAAAATAAAAGTCGGCTCCCAGCGTGTCGATAATGCCCCAACTAAATTGCCAACGCATCCTCCCACATCTAGTGTTCCAATTTAAATGCGCCTGACAGCCGGGAACGACAACAAGTCGTCGAGTTTGTATAACTTAAACGTGGCGCGCCCGCAACTTGATTTATTTACTTTTTCTCTTTTTATTGTGGTTCACTTTTCGCTTATCAACATCAACGTCACAGTATATTCGTCGCGAATGATTTTGCGAGATTTTGTTGTTTACTGTCAAAAATAGAAAAAAATTAATATTGTTTAAATAAATTAACGAAATCTGCGCCCAAACAAACTAGAAACTAGACAATCTAGGACTTTGGACATTGGACGCTTCGAAGAAAGTGTGCAAAGTGTATAAATATTATTATGTTATAAGATGTTGTTTGTGTTGCTTATTTGTTGAGCGAACGTTGGTTTTGTCGTTGTGATTATAGAATACGCGATGAGGTCTGTTGTTGTTGCCAAAAGTGATTTTATATCTTTCATTTACAAGATTGAAACAATTGTTTTTCAATAAATAGTCGTACATAAAAATTGTCTTGACATGGCTGCGCAGTTTTGTGTAATCTAATTATTATTAGATTGCAAACATATTTGCGAGCAAGATAAATATGTCTCCTTTAGAGGGCCGATGAACCTTTATCGAGAAATGAGGTTGCAGTTGCAAAATCGAGGCCGTGAACAGTGTGGCCTTCGGTTTTAGCAGTGATAAGCCATTTGTCTTTGTTGACGATCGTTTTGTTGCAAAAGAAATGGAGTAGTTGCCCCGGAAGTGAGCGGCCGAATCGAGAATTCTGTTCACTGTCTGTCTTTTATACGTTTCCGGAATCTTTATCTGCTAACCATGAATCGTCGAAAATGGGTCTTTTGATATTGTAGCCGGGAACATTTTTATTTCGGATTATGGGGGCGTGGTATCTCACACAAAACAGACATTTATGTTGGCACCCCTGTTGGAGATACTGTATTCAGTCTCGAATTTCTTGACTAAATTGCTCGGCTACCCTGCCATAAACGTCAACTGAACAAGTTGTTCATGTGGCCTTTCTAAGCCAATCAAAACTGATAAATATCAAGTCAGCCAGCTGTCAGACTTACTAAACTATAGATACTTGGTGGTGCGGGGCATTTTGCACCATGTGAGCGGTATATAAAGGGTGTTATGTTGGTATCCAAAGAAAAATTGATCGGATGTTTATTTCATAATAATGAAAAACAACATCAGCCAAATGGCCACCACGAGCACGCATACAGGACCATATCCTTTTCATGAAATTTTCCATAACCAAATCGCAAAGTGGCTGCCCTATGTCCTGGATAGCCTCGCGAATTTTATCTTTGAGGTCTTGAATCGACGCTGGGCTGTTGGCGTAGACCTTATCTTTCACGTGGCCCCAAAGGGAGAAGTCGCAAGGTGTTAAATCACAAGATCGCGGTGGCCAATTGTGATCACCTCTTCGAGAGATAACACGGTCCGGAAACTTTTCCCGTAAAAGATCAATGCTTTCGTTGCTTGTGTGGCACGTAGCGCAGTCTTGTTAGAAGTAAACGTTGTCCAGATCAATACTATCCAACTCCGACCATAAAAAAAATCATTATTCATGCCCAATTCCAAAGAACGACGAGGAATGCATAAACCTGGGTTTTCTTCAACACTTTGGGCTACAGCAGCAATATCCTCAGTTGTTCTTGAGCGACGTGTACGGGTTTTATTCTTCACATCACTAACTTGTCCCAACAGCTCGAATTTTTCCACCAATTTCTGTATTGCGGTCCGACAAGGTGCTTCACGACTACCAAAAAATGCTTTAGTTTTGCGAACTGTGAATGCAAGATTTTCACCATTTTTGTAGTGAATTTTAATAATTTCAATGCGTTTTTGAAGCGTGTATCGTTCCATTTTTAGTAATGGCGTAGTTTCTACTTGTCAAATGTCAAAGAATAAAAGCTTCAAAAGTGACAGCTACCGAAATAGCGGGTCATTCACAATACCACCTCTCATTGGAAAACCCTTTACAAAAATGTTAAATGCTATTTCTCGGCATATGCATTCGGGTACATTCACAAAATTAAAAATTTTCAACGTGTATTATTTGTGTGGGCGGCAATGGGGGGCAAGGCGGGCATACATGTATGACTAGGGTTGCCACACGTTTTCCTGACTTGTCTTAAAAATGACTGTCCCCCAAAATTCAAAACACAATAGCCCCCGCTTTCATACATCTTTTTACTAAAAAAAGACAGCTTCCGCTTTGCCTATTCTTCTCTTTTAATGTTTGGTTTTGCGAAGCCATAGTGAACACATGCATACGAAGTGAAAAACAAACTTTCACATAAATACTTCCATTTAACGAATTTATTAAATGAAATATTAGAAAAATATTTCCTTTTTTTTATTTTGTTTAATCTGAAACGGAACGAAGAGCATTTTGATGTTCGTCAATTTGAAATTTGTCCTCCCTACAAATGTATAAAATTCCCCTTTTCTCGTTTTCGTATCTGGTAACCCTATTTATGGAATCATCTGCGAAATTTGGTAAACGGACGTATAAAATCGTTTAAAATCATTTTTCAAAATGTGGGCGCCAATTGACAAATGAGGCGTTGCATTTACTATATATAAGATCATCAAAACTGCTTCTATTTGACACTCAACGACCTCGCCAAATGTGGGCGGTCTTGGAAAAAATGGGCTTACAACAAAATTTTTCAAAAGACCACACATCTTGACACTTATGGCAGCTTTTGCATTGGAAGTCGGTACATGGACGTATACTCGTATTGCCTGTTGGAAACAATTTAAAAAAGTATTGGCGGTATTGGGCAAAAAAAAAAACAATTAAAGCGCTAGGTATAGTTAAGTTTGGTGAAATTTGAATCGCGAAACTATACACTTCGAACCCCTCAAAGTTGAACCTCCTCTGAGTCGAATTTAACTCTAACTCGAACTAATTTTGATCTTCCTTGAAAATTTAAGTCAGCCTGTTATTGGAATAAGGGACGTGTCATTATTCAGAAAGCAAACATTTGTAAAATAAAATAGCAGAAGATTGTTCGGTACTATCATCTGGATAAGCCGGCAAGCTTAAGGTAGAAAAACCGCGCTTTAGTCTAGAATTTTTTTATTATACGTCGCAGATGCCGATGCTCCCGTTGCTCTTCTTTTAAGCGTTTAGCTCCCCTAGGGAATAACTCCTACCGTCTACTTTCTTTGACTTAGGACTTTTTTGTAAAAAGACGGTTAGACGAGAATGGTTTATGGTCTGAGTGGTTGGGTAGATGTTTGTTCTTTGGGCGAACTCCATATGTAACCGCCACTTATAAAGGGTTTTTCAATAAGAGCGCTACAAAAGTTTTTTTTAAATAAAACAAAAACGGTTTTGGATATCAATGAAATTCCTTATTCCTGTGAAAGTACGTTCGATTCCATTATGTATGGAACTTGATATCTTTTGCATGGCCACCACAGGCACACTTGCAGAAGTCCAGACGCTGAACCCAATTTTCGACGGCTTTCAAGCATAAATCGGCCGATACTGCTGCATGATCATCACGGAAGAAGTACGGCCCAATGACGCCGGCCCATAAACCACACCGAACCGTAATTTTTTCGGAATGCAATGATGACTCATGGAGTACGTGTGGATTGCTGCCTGACCAATACCGCATATTTTGTTTATTGACGAAGCCATTCAGCCAGAAATGAGCCTCATCGCTGAATATGATTTTTCGATGAAAATCCGAATCATTTTCAAGTTGTTGCTTAGCCCAAATCACGCACATACGACGCTTCTGGTGGTCAAGCGGCTTCAGTTCTTGCGTCAATTTAATCTTGTAAGGATGTAGGCCAAGATCTTTTCGCAAAATTCGCCGACGTCACAGAGATGCCCAACGCTTGAGAACGACGTGTGAGAGACACATTTGGGCTTTTGAAGCCTCAGCGCCAGCAATATTCTCGATACTACGGGCACTTCTTTGTCTCACTGGCACGGGAACATTTTGAACTGTGCCTTAAAATTCAAATTTTTCCACTACACGCTCAATTGTTGATCTGCTAGGACGATTATGAAGACCATAAATTGGACGTAGCGCTCTTAACGTTGAGGCCACTGACTCCGAATTTCGGTAGTAAATTTTAATAATTTCGACTCGTTGTTGGCTCGTATATCTTTCCATCAATAGAAATGGAAGAGAAATGTCAAAAGAGCGGCACGAATTCGGCGTCGTTTACTGTCCCTGTCGCTCTACTTTTGTACCGTCCCTTTTGAAAAACCCTTTATATCTGAGATGTTTCTAATTTCCAATAAATGTGATAGCTACGAGCGTATAGGAGATGCACCTTGCTTCGCCAACTCTGGCAATCATAACCTATAGATGACAGGTGTTAGTTCTTAGTTCGTGATGTCATACAGCAAACAGAAAAGACTTTACTTAGACAACTTATTGGCGTTTTTACAGTACACTTTCCATTTTGTCAGCATTTCAAAATGTGCCCGGCTTAAAGGACACCAATCTCGGCTACGCTTGTAGATGGAGCGACAATGCTTTGGATAATTTGCTTTGGTATTGCTCTACTGATATTTGTTGTCAAAAAGACTAAAAAAACACTGTTTGGATTTCTTTTGGTAATGCCGTTGGAGCCCAATCTGTCAATAAACTTTTCTTTGCTCAAACTTGGATCTTTGTGAATGCTTTTCTTTGCTAGTAAAGCTTCTTTTGCGGGCTACTGAAATAGTTGAATTTGAAACCACTATAGGAGAATGGTACAAAGGATAGTGCATTTACTGTGACGTTTGAAGTCAGGCGGAGACTTCACATTCCGTCTTGTAACTGTCTAAGCTGTTTTCCATCCAACTCTAGTCCGAAAATTACCTTAGAAAGTTTGTTGGAACTGAACTTGGTTCTCCGAAAGCCCAATTGTTCGAAAAATGTTAAGTTTTTAGATTTAGCCGTTTGGTTATGGACATATGTTATGTACCTCTCACTTCTCTCTTTAAAATTCAGCTGTTGGAACACGGCATGAAATTGTAGACCTTTCAATTCGTCCCAAAAAATAAAAACTTATGCAAAATGAATGGTTATGAGAAGCTAGGCCAGCGATTTACGGAGCTGGTGCGATTTATTCACTACCCAGATTCTCTGAGTATTTTACCATACATATACTAGACACAGAAGAGTATTGTTAAAACTTTTGACCCGACAAAGGAAAATTCTGGTAAACCAACAGGAACTCCATGGATCAACTGGGGTATCAAAAGAACGCCCACGTTCTCAAGACACAGCGTACTCTTAGCGATTGAGTGCGTAAGGATGAATTTATCTAACTTATTTGATAAGGCTGGTAAATATCTTAGGTCCTTGTCAGTTTCAGAAGCTCTTCGGCCTGCGTTCATTTGAAGACTGTGATCACGCAGCTCTATAAATGGGAAATGGTTTCGATTAGCCTGCGCACCGTTTCCGTCTAATAGTCTGCCAGTTTTAGATTCGCTTTTTGTAGCCGTACTTTATAGGTTTCTACTGGTCACCGTGAATGCTGCGATATCATCAACGTAGCCGATGATGTGTACTCCATTCGGTCACTAGTATTCTTCGAACCTATATGCCATTTTGTACATTTTGTTTAACGTTCGAAAGAACAGGCCCCATCACTCAACCTTGGGGAACTCCTCCAGTGATTTTAATCTTTTTGCGACCTCTTCCGTATTTATAGTACCGAGCTCTCTCACTATTATAGCTGCATGTCAGCATCAGCCGATATCTTCAGTGTGTAAATGTCGCTAAGTTAAAATGTTGTTGTTTAGTGTTACATTTTCCTGCCTCTATCTCTGCCCAATGATTGCTTCGTGGACAACGTCGCACACAGCGTTACAAGGTCTGTGGTCAAAATTCTTGACAGTTTGCCGATCCGATAACCGCCATGTTCCCTTGTGAATATTGAGATAGGAATGAGGGAGCCTATAACGTAGCTTGCCCAAGATGTAAAAATATTTGACGTGCGAATTTGAACAGCGCCGTTCCATATTCGAAAAGACATTTTTTGATGGGACATCTGTCAAGACAATGGATCCACTTAGTTCGAAATAATGCCAAAGAAGTCGGAATAATATTTAATAAAGTTCGGCGAAGCAAAAGCTGTATACTCCAGAGTTGTTTCCATCAAGGGAGATGGTCAGCTTGTTCCCATGGGTAAAAGGAAACAGTCTTGGTAAGAGAATACTTTTTACCTCCCGGCTTTCGCAGCTGCGTAAAATTGACCACATTTTGCTGTGAATAAAGGCAAATATGGAACTCAATTAAGATATCTTTGATTTCTTCTTGGTCTTGAGTGTCAGAATTTTCAAAATCATTTCAAAATATTTTTCTATTCGAATTTAATTATTTTGTATAGAGTAACCTTGCTTCTTGACTGTCTTCAGCAATCTTTTTCGATTTATCTTTCCAGGTATGCGTCGTTACAGGACGTCAATACACCTACGCCGAGTTGCGCGATTGCACAGTCGCCCTCGCCATTCGTCTGCAGTCACAGTTCAAGCTGAAACCACGCGATGTCCTGGCCATTTGCTTGCCCAATTTGCCCGAATATCCAATTGCAGTGCTGGGCTCTCTAGAAGCTGGCCTAACAGTGACCACCGTCAACCCGATTTACACTGCAGGTACGTCATTTTCCAATCGTATATTTAGCTGTAGCTTGCTTTATAATGAGAATGTACAAACAAGTATAAAGCTATTATATCCGGAACGCCCTGTTGCGCGTAATAAGCTATTAATGACATGCAATCTGCAGCTGAAGCTATAATTTATTTACGTATCCAATTACGGCGATTATTTCCTGTCTTAACAACTCGAAGCGCCGACAGACTTTTGACTTTGTGAGTACCTGCGAGTGAGAATACGAAACTCCCGTCCAAAGGTTGTTGCGTTTTTATTTTCTTGGAAAACTGTCTGTCACTTGAGCCTTGAGTCCACCATTCAATTCCTATAAGAACCGGTTGCATTTGCATCTCATTGATGTCCCCAATTTGCCACTCAATTGAAATCAATAAGCTGGCAAATAGCCGCCTAGCCGGTAAATCTAAACGTGCGTAATTTGAGTTCTATTAGATTGTTCGATTGTATTTGTTTTGTTGATGTTTGGCCTCGTTCGTTAAATTGCGCACACATCGCCAAGAAATAAAAAGAACCCCAACTGGCTGGTTGGACTTTGGAGTCTGTACGACTGACAGCCTACAACGCAGAGTTGTGACTTGATTATTGGAGGAGTGTCAATATGACAGAGATATACGTTCACATTTGTGTATTTGAGGGAACCTTGAACTTTGGATGCACAATTTCCATCTGTGTGGTTAAAAATAGTTTAATTTATCAGTTTGTAGCGGTATCATAACAAAAATACGTTTACGGGCAACATGCCACTGCTTATACATTAATAATTTGTCGTGCTTTGTTTTGCAGGGCATAGCTAGATTTGAATTTATTACGCACCTATACTAATGTGGTATTCGATTGGGTACTCTCAGAACACTTCCTTTGCTCTAGGCCACTTTTTATGTTCGTTTAGTACAAAAAAAATCAATCTTTTTCAGATTTCAGAGCACTTTTACGAATCTGGTATTTTTCTCACGTCACTTGGACAAAAAATCAATCCTTTTTTTTATCTAAATCACGTTTCATGTTCCAATGGGCAGAAAAATCAATCTTTTTTTCGATTCGGATCACTTTTTGCAGATCTCGATATTTTTTTCAGATTTCCACATACTACCACAGTACCAATATACTTTGCACAGCTGTTTTACGTCATTTTAGGAAGTTTGCTTTCAAAACAAATGCGCTAAGTTTCGTGAAAACCGAAGTAACAAAATACTTTCTGTCTCACCAAACTCCATTTGTATCCAAGCATTTTTTTTAGTCGATATCCATTATTTGTGATTTTCCCGAAAACGAATTCAATGTGAACAGCTGATATTGATTATTGCTGTTAAATAACGCACTAATCCATTTACAACAGCAGATTAATTTCGTTCTTGTCCCAATGGACAACGATATCAGATTCACTTCAGATTTACCAATACAAGTGCGTTAGAGTTTGACACCTGGTAGAGTTTGTTACGTTTTCTTGAAGTTTTTGAACTGCAAAGAAACACATTAGGTTTGTTTGACGTATGCCTAGCACTAGTGCCCACTGATACGCACTGAGAAGTGTCAGCTGAATTTCACACGTGTCAAAAACCCTGCACAACCCTGAAAAAATTGTAATTGTAATGATATAAAACAATTTTTATTGTTAAAAATTAATGAACTCAATTATTTTGAATACCAAATTTATTTGTATTTACCTTTATCACGATAAAAAAGTTAATGACAGCAAGCGAAATGACAGCGCAACTCAGCACTGAATTCTTGCTCCGAAAAATTAACTGGGGTCAGTTCAGGGCACAACTAGGGCGCCCTAGAAGTCATGTCAAACACAGGTTTTCAGTTCCAGGGCGAGCTCAGTGCTATATCGAACACATAAGGGTTAACTCAGTGCGCAATAGTGCGTATAAGGGCCCACGTCAAACAAACCTATTGCATCGGATGAATCTATTTGTGTTAATTATTTGTGTATAAATATTTAGCAGTCAAGCGGGACGCAAATTTTGAATGTTTTAACATAAAATTAAACCACTGAATAGAAAAAAAAATTAGAAAAGTATCGAAGGCTACACGTATTCGAATCGCACAAAATAAAACACAAAAAAGAGCAAGTGACGTTTCTGTGTTCGAAATCCGAAATCTGAGAGCGAATCTGAAGAAGCCCAATCGAAAACCACAAAACTGTCATAACACCGAAAGGAAAGCAAAATTATGAAATGAATGATTTATTACAGTAGGTAGTTAAAGTAAAAATAAATGTTCTTCTAACTTTAAAGTTATATATAAATTGTTATAATTTTATCGGATAATATATGAGGGGTATTCACGATCCGATGCAACTAGTCTTGTATCATTGCGAAAGTGCAACTTTTTTTCGCACTAAACAACAAAATATACTGACTAAAATTTCGCTACACTTTTGCACTTCTATACCTTGACCCCAATGTAACCGAAGAATAAAACGGAGTAAAGTATATTTCACATCATTTGGTTTTTCATACCTTCAAATCCACATAATTTTGTCTGCAGAATCTTCCAATAAATATGAAGTATTTCTTCTTTTTCGCTTATTCGGCATTATAAACAAATAAAAAGAAATTTTTCAGCTTAAAAAATTTTTTTTCCACAGCAAAAATGTCAAGTGTCAAACTGGATCTGTCATTTGTTTCAGTTTTCCTAGAGATGAGAATAAAACGCGCGAAGAAACGCTTTAAAACCGCTTCAAATTTGTCAGCTATGTTTTTTTGAAAAGGATGTCCTAAAGACTGATAGGTCGCAGAGGGTGGGGGATAATCACTCTCGTTAAATTTTGACAGACAGATTCCTTTGGTTAGGCTTAGGGTAGCTGCATATCATCACAGTTAAAAGTCCTTGTGGACCTTTTTCGATGATCACAGGTTGTGCAAAATTTACAGCAAATTTAAACATCTGACAAACATCAAACTCAGTCTGAATCACATTAAAAACATCACATTAAAACCAACACCTCGGTCTACGATTTACACACACGCTACCAAGAAGCGTCCAGTAAAACTTTAGACTTTCGAACGCCCAAGCGATTGCTTAGCGGATCTTTATAATGGCTGCCTTACTGTATCACCATTAAACATCCGTGTATGTGTATGCCTGCTTCAAAGTGCACGAAACAATCTCGTCCAATCTATTAAAGCGGACGAGAGGTGACAAGTAACCTGACCTCTAATAAGTGATTTCAATTCCCAAACTAGACATTCGCACTGACAGGCAACACATGCGATAAGATACTAAAATTGCGTCAACGCGAAACTCACCCAAAACTAATTGTGATTGTCTGCCTGAAAACAGACGGTCGCATTTTGTGTGAATGCCCCGCACTTGACATTGACAGTCTGCAGGCAAAATTTAATCAATCTTCCTTTTCGTTTCAGAGGAAATTGCTCGCCAACTGACCGTCAGCAATGCGAAATTCATTATTGGCACTGCTAAGGGCCACAAAGTGCTGAAGGAGGCTTGTGCCATTGCCAAGAAGAATCTTCCGATTGTCGTTATCCGCACCAGGAGTTCCGAGCCACTTCCAGCTGGAGCTGTGGATTTCTTTGAAGTCGTCAGCACCAATAATCTTGATTTTTCTCAACTGAAAGAGACCGACATCACCGCCAATGATATGGCCTTCCTGCCCTTCTCGTCTGGCACCACCGGAATGCCAAAGGGTGTGATGTTGTCCCACAACAATATCACCACCAACTGCGAACAAATTCAAGCAAAGGTTCCATATGTGCCTTTAATGATGGAGACCACCGCCACGCAGCAGGAAGTAGTGCCGAGTGTGTTGCCATTTTTCCATATCTACGGTCTGACTGTGGTTATGCTGTCGAAATTGTTCCTAGGCACGAAATTGGTCACACTCCCTCAGTTCAAACCCGAGGACCTTCTAAAATCTCTACATGAGTATAAGGGAAGCACCCTCAATTTGGTTCCACCGATTGGTAAGACACATCCATCACGACTTGAGCTTGTTTTCGAAAATATATTTTTCCTTTTCAGCGCTCTTCTTGACACACTCACCGAAGGTGACACCCGAATATGCTCCGGCCCTCAGGTCGGTCATGTCTGGAGCAGCACCAATTGGACAGAAGGATGTGGAGAGATTCCTCAAGAAGTATGTACCTACACTAGCTCCCGGTGATCCAAGGTCTTATTTGTCTAACCAATTCTTCTAGATTTCCAAATACGGAGTTCTGCCAAGGTTACGGTATGACCGAGTCATCCCCAGTAGTTATGATCACCCCGAATGGGTGCAAAAAGTACAGCAGCGTTGGATTGCTTACAGGCAGCACCAGCGGCAAGATCGTGCCCTTGGACGGCAGTGATGACCGAGGTGTAGGCCCCAACATTAACGGAGAGCTCCATATCCGCGGACCGCAGGTGATGATGGGTTACTTGAATAACGAGGAAGCCAACAGTGATATATTCCGGGAGTATCCTTCTGGTAAGTGGATTCGCACTGGAGATGTGGGATACTATGACGAGGAAGGTTTCTTCTACATCACCGACCGCATGAAGGAGCTGATCAAGGTCAAGGGCTTCCAAGTGCCACCCGCCGAACTTGAAGAATGCCTGCGTAGTCATCCGAAGATTTTGGACGCCGCCGTGATTGGTATCCCTCACGATCAGCACGGTGAAGTGCCGAAGGGAGTAGTGGTCCTTAAGCCGAACGTTGAAGCTACTGAAGAGGAAATCAAGTTATTTGTAGCAGAGAAAGTAGCGCACTACAAACAGTTGGAAGGAGGCGTCACATTTACAACTGAAATTCCAAAGAACGTCACAGGGAAAATCTTACGGAGAGAACTTAAGGCTAAGTACTGTTAGGTTAGAGGTTTTCTGTTTTTTTCTAAAGGAATTCCATGTTAAGAAGATTTTTGTATGTAAAGTTTAAAGTGATTTTAGGCAAAGTTATTGTTTAGTTGTTAAGCTCAACAGTATCTGCATGGAGTTAGATGTTTAAGTGGGGAAGCAGTAAAGTTGATGCATTTACTTATGAAGAGCAAATGCTTGTGTGTGCAATAAGTTGATATTTATATAAATTAATTCATGTTGAGTTGAGAGTAAAGAAAACCATAAAGTGATAGATAGAAGGGACGAAATGTCTTAAATAACAAAAATATTACAACAATAAAGACTAGTTGACCTTTTTTTTATAATAAGAGCGAGTTTTGTTGGCATCACTATCTTAAATTGTGGTCATCGCTAGTTGTCATTCACAATAAATTGGTACATGCATGGTAAGTATTGAATGTTCGAGAATCTTAACACCCTAGCTCTTAAAGTCAATCAAAAGGTAAGTATTTTTATGTTTCCATATCTCGCTCAAAGTAATCTGTATATCTTAGGTAATAGCAAAAGAACTCAGGTCTTAATTGTACAAAACCACTTTATTTCAATCGAAACACTCACCTTAAAACGCGTCTAAGAGACGTCTAAAAGTTCTTCGAAAAAGGTCAAGAAAACCTGTTTAAAATCTAGTCGTAGAGTGTCTAAGAATGCAATAACAAACCGCTCCAGAAATGCTTAAAAAATCGATCAAAAAACACGTCTGACCTCTGACAACGCTGCAAGAAATGTAAGAAATGCGGCCAAATACGCGTTTTAGAACACGTAAAAAAATCTACCAAAAACGTATCGATAAATGTGTTAATAAACTGGCTTAAAAATTGCGCAGAAAAACACGTCTGCAAATCTTTGGCAAATGTCCGTAAATGTCGCCGAAAAGGAATTAAAAAATCCCAACTAAAACATTTCCAAACACTTTGGAAAACTTAGCTTAAAACGTCTATAACAACGCTTAAGAGTTCATCCAAAACGCTTCGTAGAAACGTCCTAAAATGCGTCAACAAACAAACGAACAAATCGGGAAAACTGTCCAAATAGGTACCTACATGAACGCATCTTGAAACCCTTGAAAAAATCGTACATAATGTCAATTACGAGTCGAAAAAACGCAGAAGAAAACTATCGAAAAAGGTTCCGAAAACCGTGTCCAAAAACTCCTCTAAAAATATGCACTAAAATGCAGCAAATACGCACGCTAAGATGAGTCCAAAAATACGTCTGACAACTGTTTAAAAAATGTCAAAAAAACGCGACGAAAATAAACACGAAAAGCGCTTCCGAAAACGAGTCCGTCGTTAAACGTATCCAAAAAGAAAGCATCAAACTTGAGTGTGTCCAAAAAGGCATCCATAAACAGTTACAAAAACACGTCGAAAAGCAATTTAAAAAGCATCCAAAACTCGTACACAAAATTTCCAAGAACACTTTGAAAAAAGTGTCTGAAAACTCGACATCAAATACGTCAATAAACACTTTAAGATTTCCTCCATAAACGTGTTTATAAACACGTCTAAAAAAGTGACTCAAAACGCTTTGAACGCTTTTACATAAAAGTACTAAAAAATACACATCAAACTAGCTGCTATTTGTTTCTTAACAATAATGTACTTCTTGTTTACAACGATTTGCCAATGAAATGCGAACATGAAATTAAGTACCAGAATCCAGTGATTTTGTACTAGATTTGTAGCATTTGCACATACCTAGACTGTCAATTAATGGCGCATCTCTAAGCAAAACCGAAAATGCCAGCCAATACGATTCGATATACCTGCTGCTGCTGCATGGGCGCCTGGTGTTTTCTGGGCACTTTGAGTAAATTTTTCGCTCGATGTTTTTAGAAAGCCGACGGATTTTTATGGTTTGCATAATGAATCAACGAACGTTGTCATTTCCATTGCCTGCCACGCAATTTTACGTAGAAAATTTTGTTTTTAGCATTTTTTTCAAATTGGATTTGCGCTTTACGGTTGAACGAAGCTGACATTTTTCCCACCTACTGCTATTTGTTTGAAAGACGCCTTGGCCTGGAGGTCCATTCATTCATGGCCATTGGAATATATTTTCTCGTAGAACTGTGTAAAAATTGTCCATTTGTCTATGCGTCTGATCCTACCGACATTTGAAGCAAAAACTAAGCCAACAACATCCCAAAAGCGAAAAGCCCTTCAGCACATCTATGGCATAGCTGATTGGGAAACCAAAAGATTACCCTCCCTAGATCAGCACTCAAGGTACATCGCTGTGTGAAAAATAACCATGCGACACGCGACAACGATCTCTTTTACAGCCGATGGTGCTTCTATCGCAATGAAACTCGATTCAAATCAATCGAAGATCCCTCTTCTTATCTTGGCCTTGCTACTGGAATCTCTACCATTCTTTTTCGGTGGAACTTGCATTGCAAATGCACAACAGACACATTTCATACAGGGCAAATATGGCCGTCGTCGCGTATGGTGTATGGTTAGGGTCGATGCTAAAACAATGCAGTACAGGCAATGACGGATATAAGAACCAGCAATCAGCATTGCTCATCTGATTTTAACAATTTGTTTCTTATATCCGAGGTGGTCTGCTACGGAAAACAACGAACATAATTTTGCATTTATTCGCAACTGAGCGAGGGCTTCAATATTACTTTACATCTCTCGCGAACTTCTGACAAACCGACAGTACAACACTGTCCTCAATTCTGCTGTCGCTGTCTTTGTCGCTGTACAGAACAGAACCCAAACATGGACAGCGAAACCACTTGGACGAATGGAAAACAGCAGTTTTAAATATGATTTACGTTTGTTCAATTTTTATTATTTACTTTTAATATCTAATATTTATATATTCTCTTGTGTATATATATAATCATTTCGAATTCCTAGTTACACCAAACAAAAAATATTCCCTTTCATCTATGTTACCATATTTTTGCTTTCTCCTTCGTTTTGTTTCCGTGTGTTTTGTTCTCATTTCTCTGTTGTATACATAATCATATAGCTTTCAATAATAATAATAATAATAATAACAATATATTCCTGTTTGCTCTTTAATTTTACTACTTCATCCTTCTTTGTTCAACTCAGTATAAAGTTATTTATTTAAATAATAGCTCGCCCTTCCGTCTACAAATTTGTCTATATTTTTACAAAAGAAAACAACAAAAACCACCCCACACTTCTATTAACGAAAGTGCTACAGTTTTCTGTATTTGTTACAACTTACATGGTTTACCTATATACGTATTATGTCTAGTAAATACGAGTAAAGTGTTTGAATTGTTGAAATTTCAATCGATCGCCAAACGATTGAAATCGGGGAAGATACAATGAACTGTTGCAGTATGCGTTCTTTTGTTTTCAGTTTTTACATAATATATAAATTAAATTTACGTTTACTTTATCTTCTATCGACAAATTGCGGATCTTTTGTTTGGGATGTTTCTTTTTGTTAGCTGAACATCCGAAAACAAATCGTATTCTGTTTTTTTTTTTTTTTTTTTTTTCATGCTACACTTTTAGTTAACCTTTTTAAGTTTTATATAATATATATGGTTTAAGTTAGATATAATTTTTGATATAATCATATTTTTATGTACAACGATACAATCTTTAATACACCCAGTTTAGTTGAAATAATAAAATACTAGGTAAAGAATATTTTGTTTTATACACTTAATACTCTCCGTGGTAGGGTTCTCTATTGAGGAATATGCATAAGATCGCTGGTTAAGTTGTTGGTGTTCTCAACAGTTTTTGCTTTTGTTTGACTAAATCTAGAGTTGAATTTTAATTTGTAATTATCTGTTTGTATGTAAATTTGTTGTAGTATTCGCGTATATATTTTGTTTAAATCTAAATTATGACTCGTCCCGTACGTTGTGTACCCAACTGGCCGGCACCCATTGCGGTTCGCGCTCGAGGGAATTTATTTCGGCCAACAATTGGTGATAGGCTCGTTCGGTGTCGTTATTTATAATAATCATATCGAAGAGATGGCCCCAGCGTGCCTCCATATCACGGGCGGTGGCAATGATGTCCTTAAGTTCTTCTTCCTGTAATGATATGGAATGCAATTAGGAGTGCAACATAATATGGGGGAAATTTTTTGTTTCCTACCTTAAACGGTTCACCATTTCGGAGTTTCTTTTGCCGAAGTTTATCCAAGCTGGGTGGTGCTACCAAAACTACGTAGGGTTTCAAATCGGACGCTCGTAGTAATTTGAGACTCTGTGGGTGCAGATTTAGAACACATATTTTGCCACTGGCCACAACGGTTCGTATTGCTTCCAGTGATGTACCTAAGGGATGGTGCAAAGAGGGCGTTTTAATGTGAGGGTGTTGAGAGTTTGTTTTGATAACTTACCATAATAGGCCTTTTCGTACTCGCCATGTTCGACAAAGCGTCGAGCTAAAATATCGGTTTCGAATGCGGCGCGAGATATAAAATGATAGTCCTGCCCAGGAACTTCACCATCTCGTCGGGCGCGGGATGTATCTGGAAGTGAAGAGAATGTAAAAGGTTAGTGGAGCAAATGCAGTGCATGAAATATTTGTGATTATAAGTGAACTTTAACTTCCATAAAATCAAGTCGAAGATGACACAAAGGAGAAGCTGGGAACCGTGGCAGAAAATTACAAACACTCGCAATGTAGGAAAGTTTTTAAAGCTGTAGGAGAATTGTCTATGGTTCTGGCTCGAGGACACTACTACTATCAAGCCAGTCGGAGCAGCCGTTTGAATAAAATTATAATTAAAATGAGCACCAAACATTGAAAATAACTGGACAGCTCTTATTTTCTAACAATTTTTAAATGAAATCAACAGACCCTTTATAAGTGCCTCTGGCTTAACTTTCGATCTCAAATATGACCCAACTATTTAGAATTTGTCACTCTTAGTCACTCTTAGTTCTCTTAGTCAATCAAGGTTCTTTAAAAGGTTTACTGGTGATATAAAGGCATCAAGTTTGACCGACAACGCTTCATTGAAAAAAGAACTGGCTCCAGAAGTGGAGAGTGTGATGTTTCTCCCATATAATATTGGTTAGAGTTCAACTAATATTCAACGATAACCTAAAACAAACCAAAGAGACTAACCACATCTCCTACTTGTTTTGAAACACAAAGTGCTTCTCATGAAATTTAAATTCTTCTATACAAGTTTCAAAACAAATTATGAACAATAAGGTTTATGGACGACAAGACCAAGATACATTGATCCAATTAAAATAAATAGTATCATGTACGAAGGTCCACAAAAGCGCTAAGAACTATAATTGAAAAAAAAGGGGAAATGTGGCCAAAGCAATCAGTCCTAAAGCCTGGACTGTCGAGGAGTTTTCTCTCTCAGTTCAATAGATAGTAGTAACGACCGCAACAAGCAAACGCAGGGTGCCGAGAGCCAATTGATCCTCTAGAAGTCAGAGCTTCAACAAAAATCGATGTGTTTTCGTTCACTGATGATTCAAATGTGAGCAAAATTGCTCGTAGGATGTTGGCTTCACTTAGACCACCAGCTGTCATCGGTGTTTTACTCCTGTCTCCCTTATTCTTCTTATATTTTCACTGTTTATGTCATGGTACCAATTTTGTTCGCAGGCAAATGCCAGTAAAGGGTGGTTCGGCTTACACATTCCATTGGTATTTGCCAGGGCACCTAAAAGAAGTTCGATCGCGCAAACCTTCCATTGTGGGCGGTTTCGTACTTGTTTACACCACGAAACAAGGCTGGCAGTTCCCAGTTCGGCGTCTATCTTACATGAGTGACAATTATGACGACCGAGCATAGTCTCTGTTGAATCCTGCTGAGCTATTTAAGCCTCCGCACCAACGTCAAGGTTGTTGTATTTCTTTTTGGCAGTCAAGTGGAAGAGTGAACCCTGCTCTACCCAGTGGAAATTATATTTAATATAAGTTGCTGATGATTTTCAGAGCTTAAAATTGAGCCAAACAGAATAGCGAATAGCGGTGTCTACTATTTGTGCAGTAGTTAAATCAATAGCTGTCTTACAGCTCTTTGTATTGTATTGTCATCGAATACAGTTGGCCAAACGCTATCAAAGTTAATCTATGGTTCAATCAATGACTTCCTAAGGTTTTTTCTTTCAACAGCCAATGCGGCAGACTAAAATACCAGCGTTCCTACTTTTACGATCTATAAACTCTATGGGGAATCCCACCCTCCCAGCAAATTATAGCAAGAAACTCTGTCGCACACAAACAGCACGACACAATCCTGAAAATACAAACGAAAATCGCTTAAAACTATATTACTCCTACCTTCTTTTGAAGGTTGTTCCTCAATCAGATAGAAAACTACAAAAAGTATGAGGTCGTTCAGTTAAAACGGTTCTAGAACAAAAATCTAATTTGGCCACAAGCGATAGAAGGATTCTCCCCAAGTCAAAACTACAGAAGCGTTTACTAATCTTATTCAAACTTACGTGGCACAGCAGCTGAGAAACGATCTGAATCGGCCATCAGACGCTGTCGCAATTCGTGTCGTCCAATGTTTGGCGGTCCTATTAGCACAATCGGTCTTTTATGTGTGGCACGTGGATAGTATAGGGCGACCTCCTCGTATGTGAGTATTTCCTCCAGGTCTGGCTCATCGGGAGCCGTTGTGGCATACAAGGGGTACCTAAATGCAAATTCATTGTAGTTTCAAGGAATAGTGTCTGAGTTTGTTTGAACTTACCCAGCTTCTGAACTGGCCTTCTTCTTCTTTTTCCTACCCTTACGTGCGCAGAGTAACGTTGCGCCTTTGGTACTGTCTTTACCACGGTTGCGCGCCAGTCCTGCCTCTTCGGCGATGGCCAACTTCATGGTCTCCCTCTGATGTTGAAACGATTGACTAGGTATCAAGCCGGCCAGAGTTTGATCTTCCTCACCCTCGCGATATGCCTGCCACCAGTTGGGGTCCTCGCGTGAGATTACATGCAGGACGTCACCTTTTTGGAAGCTGATACCCAGCTCTCGGCACGGAATGTACAGATCATCCTCCGGATCGTAGTCGAAGTGGGCTCGGACATGTAGCACGGCTGACTCGCGGCCGCCTCCTGGTGGCGGGCTCCCAGCAGGCACTATCAAGAAGGTAAGCGTGCCCTGCATGGCACCTAACAGTGAACACACTTCATTCACTGTCTTGCCGCGAAGCTCTTGGCCGTTCACTTCGAGAATCTCATCGCCCTCATGTAAAAGGCCAGACTTTTCGGCCGCCCCCCCTCGCACTATCCGCCCAATGACAACAGCTTCGCCCTCATTGCGCACAGTAGCGCCCAGGGGTTCCGATGACTTTTCAATCTGAATAATCCGAATGTGATCGTTCTGGTCGTTCAGTGTTCCGAAGGGCGCATTGAGCGGCTGAGGTGATTCTGGTCGCTGCTTGATGAAACTGTTCGTCAACGGCGTCTGTGGTATTGGCACCGGCATCGGTTGCCTGTGCTGATTCCGAATAGACGCTGAAACAGATGCCGATGCAGCTGCGGCCGCCGCTGCTGCTGCTACTGATACTGGTTTTGGGGGCACATGGCTTGCGATCACAGATGGGGTACAATCAGTCAACGTTGCTACACGATCGTGCGCCAGAAGGAGGCCTTCCATTTCATGCGACGTCAGCAGGTTGCCTAGCTCGATTGCGATCGCGGAATTCGATTGCGACAACACCTCGACGATATCTTTGGACAGAGCCTGCGCATTGGCGCTTATCGGTTGGGCGACACGCGGTCGTCGCCTCTGTAGGACGGCAGTTCGAGCGGCAAGCGAATGAGCGACACCCGGTCCGAGGAGAATGTTCTGGGCAGCTGTCACTCGGCCAGCAAGTGTTGACATACCACTTTTCGTCAATTGATTCTGTAGTCTTTGGAGGGAGGCAACCAGTTCGCCATAGCCTGCAGATGGACATGAAATTAGTTTTGTATATTGAGAGCCGGTGTTTCGTATGACTTACCGAGAATCTTTTCCGTTTCCTCGTCGTCTGTGTAGGCATCATTGTCGACGCCAGTAACACGTTCGACAGCCGGTTGCTGCTGCTGTTGTGCAATTGGCTTGTCCTGGAGCGCCTTGAGCTTTCGCGAACCACGCAAACTTGCCCGCAGGAATTCATTTTGCTGGGCTATTCGTTCCTCTTCCTCGCGTCGACGACGAAGTTGTTCCTGAAAGGAAATACAAATTTTTGTGGTTAGCGAAAGATTGGAAGGACACAAGTATTTGGAAGTTTTTGGTTAAAACAGTAGGCCCGTGGAAATGCGCCAATCAACTTGACCGAGGGCTGTATTTTTAAAGGGTGACAATAAAGAAAAACTCTCGCTGATGGCTGTTACGTTTTCTACATTCATGCAACACACAAACCGCTGAAGCCATTCCTGTAAGGTAAATGTTGGGTCGCAATTGAGCAAAGATGGCTGGAAACTGCTTGCAAGACTCAGGGATAGCGAAAAAAAAGGGGAAACATCAACTTTTGGCTTACAAATAAGTCGCATTTGGGGGGATAGCAAAAACTGTGAGCAAAAGGGGACTTGCGGTAGAGAAACCTTCACGAGTATGTAAGGGAAACTTATAGTAGAGATAGTGGCGAGGCAACAACAATTCCGTCAAATTTGGCTACATATAAAAATGATAGCCTCTGCACGGCCCTGGGATGAGGGAAACCTCTTAACATGCCTGCTATGAAGAAACGTAGTCTCCGCATTATTGACTATATAACGTCTTCCTTTAATCCCAAGGAAATTCCGCTATAGCCCGTTTTTCGTCATGTTCGATTGCTGAGTGTGATGCGCCCCGCTGGGCTACTACATTTGCCACAGGTTAACGGTCTTACCATCACGTCATAGCCACCGGTTGATGTAGGAAGAAGATTTTTGTTTGTGAACGTCCCCTCAAGGGCAAGACCTTCTTATGTAACTTCGCAAATATTCGTTGAATTTTAAAAACAAACCACAACTGCCACCGGCAATCGACTGTCTCGTTCACCAGTCCTGTGATTTTTTTTCCTATCTACTATTTGATTAATTAGTCCATGTGGGAGACACGCACGCCTATGCCGCCCGCATTTTAAATTCCTACATCTTTGAAGGGGAAAAAAACGCCAAGCATTGTGTGCAAATACATTTCTGCTGATTCAATCTTTTTGCTGCGTATAGATACAGACATCACACTCGTCATAGGAGCCGCCTTCGACACATATTTGTATCGAAGGATAGACGGCCTCAGAACAACAATGCTGGCAAAGAGAATAATTCAATTAATAGCGACAAGCACACAGAATAACGACGCCGCCGCCTCTACAATAGGTGAAGCAAAAAGCGTGCAAGCAAAAAAAAAAAAATATATCTAAAAGAACCTTCGCTTGGGATAATCTTTAAGCCATCATGTGCTTTTGCTTGTGAGTGGGCCTTTCAACGTTCAACTGAGGAATTTGCGCGCTCCCCTCGCCCGGCACCCAGGTAATGACAGCCGAGCGAGAATTGATAAAATCAGCTTTCATGGCTCTGAAGCTTCGATTTGTTGCGGTTTGGCCTTTGGTTTTGGCACTGTGACTGTAACGCGTTATGCAATGCGATGTGCGGGAGAATTTTGAAGTACATTGAAGTACATTTCGATCGTGATGATGAGTAGTCGGATGGATGAGACAGAAATTTGTGAATATAGAGACAACAAAACACTTGATGGGTTTCATTCGGTATACCGCTGGTTGATAAATAGATTGCAAGGTTCGCGGATTAAACTAAAGCAGATCTGCCGGAATTTTAGTCGCAAAGTAGACAGAGAACTGGCACAATACGTGGATTACTGTTGGAAGCAGTTTTTCTGACCTTGTTAATGTAGAGCACGAAGGGGTTCCCTCTTGATTTTTTGACATTTTGAAGTGGCAGTTGATGCAGGTGTTTTTCTCCATTGATTCCATACACATTTGTTTGTTAATTTTGACTCAATGAAGGTCCGTAAACCCCGAAAATTCGTAAAAGTAGACCAACATCGAAAGGGAAAGTTTTATATCGGGCGCTAGACTGGTAGCGGTCAATGGAACTCGGGTCAATTTTTATTTTTATTTTGCTTGTCGATCTTCCAATTTCTTCGCATTTGAAAGAGTCTATTAATTAGCACAAGCTTGAAGAAATTCTCTGACCTTATTAGCGCTTAGGCGCGAATTGTGCGTTACTCAAAGTGTTACTTCTTTTCGCTTTTTAAGTCAGTTTCGAGGGGAACTTGTATTTTAAAGACTATACAAAACTTGATTTAAACGGCCAGGAAGACAGTTTCTGAAAACTGCAATAAGAGAGTCGAGGAACAGACTGACAAAATACATTTTTAAAATGAGGCTGGGCAAGATATAAAGGTCCGCCATCTAACTTTTTTTTTTCAACTAGTACTTATTTCGCGAATGGTAACACTTAGCTCATGTCTGATTTGACAGATAATTAGTTTTATCCTTCCGCTGAACGAATATGGTTGTGTATACGCTTGAACGACGCTGGGAAATATTGCGACATTACTTTGAAAATCGACTTAGAGAAGATGCCGATTTTGCCAAAAAAATCTTCTTTTCAGATGAAGCTCATTTTCATCTTGGCGGGTATGTAAACAAGCAAAATTGTCGCATTTGGGGCACAGAAACCCCGCACGCATACATTGAAAAGCCGATATACCCAAAACGAGTCACTGTTTGGTGCGGAATTTGGTCCAGAGGCATAATTGAGCCATTTTTCTTCGAAAATGAGCAAGGAGTGGCCGTTACAGTCAATGGCGATCGTTATCGGGCCATGTTGAACGATTTTTTGTTCACAAAAATTGAAGAGGAGGACATTGGCAACATTTGGTTTCAACAGGACGGCGCTACGTGCCACACAGCCGAAGCTACACTCGATGTTTTGCGCCCTGTTTTTGAAGATCGCATTATCAGCCGCAGAGCTGATGTCGTTTGGCCACCTCGGAGCTGCGATTTGACACCGTTGGACTATTATTTGTGGGATGCCGTAAAAGATAAGTCTTATGCCGACAAGCCCGAGACAATTGACGCTTTAAAGGACAATATTCGTGAAGCCATTGGTGAAACACAGCTGCACACAATCGATAATGTGCTTACAAATTGGACCGATCGTGTACGCTACTGCATGGCCAGCCGAGGCAGCCATTTGAATGAAATTATTTTCCATTATTAACCGGAAGGATTGTACTTTCAAATAAAAAAAGAAATTTGAGAAAATATTCAGTAGTTTTTTTTTATAGCATTTTCAAAAAAAAAAAGTTATTTGGCGGACCCTGTATTTTAAGCTAACTCCTGAAGGAGTCGAGGACAGCGAGATAAGTCATGACTCTGCCAACGTGCGGTCAATATGAGAATTGTAGTTTTTGGCGTGTCTCCCTAGCAAAAGCAAATGTTTAACTATTTGCGTCTTCTACTGTCCTCTCTACAGATGGAATCGAATCAAGCATATTCCTTTCGACGGAAAAAGAGGAAAAGAAGATTTCATACCTAAGGTTAAGAAGGTAGTACAAAGTCGTGTAAGAAATTCCCTAAGTGGTTGTAAACTTCACCATATACGGTGATTTTTAGATTATGTTGTCTGAATTGATGGTATACAAATAAATGATAGGTAATAGAACGAGAATTATGAGGCGCTGAATATTTGCGCTCAATTTGTCTAGAGTTAGGAGAACGATAACAGAGGTTTTGGCCGTATAGTCTTGTGTTACAATGGCCCTGAAAAGGTGGATGAAGACATTGACTTCAACATACTATACGAAGTGAAGTACACTGATAGGGAGGAATACAATTTCACACGAAAATGAAGTGCGAAGTTAAGTTTACTAAGATATATAGCTCCAAGTGCTTTGAGACAAACGGGCATATGAAGTGTCAGGCCGTACACGAAGTTGCGGAAGTACTTGAGTTGAGATCGATATCCAACAAGAATGTCGCTATCTACATAGATATAGTTAAGCTGAGCTGAAGGCGCTAGAGTCGTACGTCGCAAATTTTGAACTAGTCCGGAATTTCCCTCTCAAAGATCAGGGTACTGAATCATTTTAGATCATGTTGGACACTTAGATATTGATGGCATAAGATAAGGCCGTGCCTAAATCAGTATTGAGGACTATTTCCACTAAAGCCTGAAGCGCTTAGAATTGAACGAATAGTTAGTAGGTAACTACTTTTTCACTCGATAGTAAGTTTGAACGATTCACTCGTTCAACTTTTCGCTCAACTACTGTATTTGTTAGTAATACGCTTTTCACACCGAGTCGAAAACCGTGTTTTCATCGAAAACTCGTCGATGGATTCACACTGAACACCAACTAGTTTTCGTTTGACGTTTCAATCAGCTGTGAAACACTTGTTGTTAAACTTCGGTGCAAAATATTTTGGTTACAAATTTCGATCGCATTTATATAACAAATAAAAAGAATTCACAGCATTTAAAAATAATATTAGCCCGTCAATTATTTGTGGAAAATGGTTTTAAGTTGTGAGTTTGACATTTTGCTGAATTTGCCGAATGTTGCAAAAGTTGTGTTTGTTTCAACAACCCAAAGATTGGAAGTTTTCGTGGAAAACGACCTTAAACAACTCGTTTTGAAAACTGAAATGAATGGAAAACCTTCTGTTTTCGATGAAGTTTTCGAGTGTTTTTCGCGTAAACCCGATTTTCGCCTCGGTGTGAAAAGGCTATAAACGCCTCGTTTATAAGTCTGAATGATTATTTTTCATTCGATGATTTTCGGTTTTAGAGTTTTTCACGTGCTAGCTTCAACACGACCGACTTAAGATGGTCACAGGTCAACCTATATAGAACGCCACATTCTTTTAAAGGCTTTGGGGATTGAGTTAGATTGAACAAAATCTGGAGAATTGATAAACCTTATCAGAGCAAAGTAGAGAATAGCGATTACATATTCCACAAAGACTAGGTTTAACGAACGCGGACACATGCGGGTACTATGAGGACCTGCAAGACGTGGAGGAAACCATAAACCGTCTGTGTGAATGTCAAGCTCGGAGTTCGAAGCTCGAAAAAAGAAATAATCACCTCAAATGGTACTTATTCGACAATTTAGAGGGGACCTTCTCAAAATTTCTTAAGATTCTGCACTTCCTTATAATAACTGTACGGGCGAATTGGCTTAGCTTCTCTGACCGTGAAAGTTCTTCCTAGAGATGGTGATGGGCGCACTATGGTACCCAGTGTCTTGTGACCAACTCAAAACAACGCGCAATCTAGCCCATGTTAGATTTCGCTCTTAAGCTTAGCTTGCTGATGGAGCAAAAAGCCGATTGACAGTTTGAAATAGATATGAAAGCGCTAACTTGCTTAAGGAATCTTTTATTTGTATAGATAAATGGTTATTTAGGTATTGGCAAGTTAAAAGTAACAGAATCAGAAGGAAAATGGTAAAATGCACTCTCGGACAAAAGTTTCATCCAAATCTGTTCAGTACATATTTCTTGTCAACAGCGAGTAGACATTTGCTTTGCTGCGACAGATGTTAAATAAAAAAAAAACCTTCAATTGAATATCAACTGAGAATGAGTTCTCGTTTATAAAACTCTTGGCTAGAATTGTCGCTTACCCCTACTGAACTACTATCAATGCAGGCTCCAGCCAGCTGTCAGACTTTATAATCTACCCCCGTATTAATAAACGCTTCGTAAAAGTTATCAACTGGTTACTCAGCAGCTAGGTCTAATTTGTGCGTGCTAACTGACGTCTACTATAGGTTAGTTACTTGTGCATGTTTCATATTTTATTAATACGGGGGCCAGTGTTTCAAGGCATCCACTCCATCAATCAATTGAAATACTTCCATTGGAATTAATTTCAAATATCAACACACTCGGTTTTGGTTCCGCCACTTGAGAGGAGCTCTTGACATTTCACCCGCAAGCCCATTAACTTGGCGCACTGATGAAATGAAATACTTCCAGAGCTAAGCACTTGCAAGTCCAACAGTATCCAACAGTTGAGAGGGCTGCCCCTGCTTGCTCACATATTTATATTTATTTTGTTACTGATGCTTTGTTTGTTTACCTGTTGCTGTCGAAAACGATTCGAGCGATTCACGTGCGTGCTACGGCGCAAGGACACTCGTGCTGCACTCTGGTCGATGGTGTTGGCTCTTTCCAAATTCTCATCTGAGTTCTCGTCGAATTTCCAATCGAACTTGTTTTTATTGTTATTCACATGTTCACTGTTGTTATTGTTATTTGTCAAAATACTATTATTATTTAAATTCACTGACAGATCTGAAGCCGGTATTGTGGTTGCCCCCGAGCTATTATCATCAAACTCACCCAGGCTATTACTCAGGGTAATGTTTAACGTTGACACGACCATTTTGTATTTTTGGTTTAATGTGCGTGGTAGTGGTAACGTGCATTTTTTATTGTTCAACAATTTATATTTTTATTTATTCGTTGTGGGGAGTTTTTTCGTTTTGCTTGTTGTTTGCATAGTCTGCGATTTTTTGTTCAATTGCGTTTCTGTTTGCTTATTGGGACTCTTTGGAAAGAAAGGTAAACAGAATTCGTTAGTGGGTAGTCGTTGTGTTGGTTGAATAAATGACTCAAACGTAGAGAGGTATGAATTATGCTAGTTAACTGGGAACGGAGGAGGTTTGTATTTTTTTTTTTTTTTTCATTTAACTGGACAATTGCGTTCCGATGAGAATACAATTTCCGTTCGAGAACTCATGTGACTGTGTGGATTCGGGGAAAAATATGTTTACGGCACTTGTCACGCTGACTGAACGAAGTCGTCAACGATAACGATACTAACTGGACAGAGGGAGGTTTGGATGAGATTGTTCCGGCGGTTCAAAGATGTTGTCACGTTGATGGAGTCGGGGGTCAGTGAGTAGGGAATATGGAGGGGAAGTGTTAAAACTGACGCCGGACATTTTAGAAATACATGGGAAATCATTTTTCACATGCAAGATACGAAGATGGGGGGATAGACGACACTTCTCCGTTAATTCTAGATGTTCCAACATTCCAAGTTATGCCAACATAACCTCGGACAAAAACCTTTTGGTGGCCAAGAAGGAATGAGGGTATTTCAGACGCAACAGCAACGACTGTAATCGAAAAAAATACAGACAGATCATTTGACGATCGCCCTATTCAGTCAGCATCAAGTGCCGATGACCCTTCAGTGCCTAACCGATTAGAGATGCCCCAGATGATATTAGGTTTAACAACAAAACCTTTGGATTGATGAATGATTGAAAATGCCACCAACCAGCAAACCAAATCACCCACGAAAAGCGACGCTGAAAGCTCTACGAACAAAAGGGGAGGCAAAAAGATTGGCTTTACAGGAGGAGTAAATACGAAAAGCCCGAGAGGCGCTCTAATCCAGGAACATTGTTCGGAAGTTTTATTAGAAATGTATAAATAACGTGTCAAGGCAACACGGTACATAACTTGAAAAGATACTTTTTTAAATATTGAGTAAGTAAACCAGGTTTAACCAGTCGCAATCGGTGTTGAAAGCAGTTTAAGAAGATCAAAATCTCCCTATCAGCCGAAAGTACCTTTCAACTTGGGGGAAGAAAGCCAGGATTTTTGCCCACTAGATCGTTATAAGGTGGGAGCAATACTGTTTAAAACCAAGTCGAACAAGGCTGCTTTACCAGATCGCCCAGCGGCGGGTGACGGTAAGCTTCAGGATTGGGTCTGAATAAAGTTTGTCAGATGAATAGAACCTCAGAATCACTTGTCCGAAACAACCCTATAAACTGCCCTAGCTACAGAGGTATTATTAGTCTTCTTTATAACACATATAAGTTCCTCTTTGCTGTACCTACTGTGTAAACGCCTGAAACGATTTGTCAAAGAAATGATTGCCTTCTACCCTACAAATGATCATTACTCTAAACGGCAGACACTGGAGATAACCCAAGAAGTCCAAAATGATACTCAGCATCTTTTTATTGATGTTAAGGCCGAGTGGGGCAGTATTTACATAGACGAGTTTAGTCTTAGATTCCCTGGCAAACCCGCCATGTTGTGCAGAATGACGTTGGAGACCATCGCTGCTGTTAAAGTCGAAAGCAGTCTCACTGAGGTGGTTGATGTCAACGAGGGGTATAGAAAAGGAGGCGCCTTGTAATGTGACTTCGAAATCATTCATGAGAAAATTGTACGACAATCGCAAGGCAACACTAGAGGCACAATTGGCTGAATGTGTATAAGCGTGTGAAACTGACATACTTTCAGAATTAACAGGTTTGAAGATATTGGTGCAGAAACAGTAAAAAAATCGTAGACAAGAAATACTAAGGAGGACGTTTTTTTAAAAATCTCCTTAATCCAGGTTCGGAAGCACGTTCGCAAAAGCTATTGCTATTTTTAAAGACTAAGGGCCTTACCAATAAACATTTTTAGCTTCGACTCTAAATCTGAGTAGTTCACAGTGGCTATATTTTCCATAAAAATTTCGCAACTGTGAGCTTCCGTATATTTAAAGTCAATACTAAAATTTGTTACTAGTACCGCGCTAAATTTACTCTCCCCGCGGAACTAATAATCATATTTATTGTACAGGATAGATTTTACAAATTCACAATGGCGAAATTTTCCCATTGTGACCTAAAAAACATTTAGTGAAAAGATTAAAAATGATTAATAGCTTATGTTTTGGTCTAACATATCTTTAAGCACCGAAATAATTTATTTGCAGACAGTTTCCAAAGCCTCTTTAGCCCTACCGTAAAGTGGGTTAAAGACCTACTCGCACTCTTTCAACATTAGACCGACATGACTGAAGAGTGTTTATCATAAAAAGCTATCATAAAAACCATCAAAAGCAAAACATTTCAATATTTTTTTGAAAAGGTGCGCAAAATGGTACAAATTTTAGAAATATTGCCTAAATGTGGCAAGAGTGAGATTAGGTGTTAGCACAATGGCAGAACTTAGTCTTTCTTTAGAGCTGAATTTTATAAAAATTATTTTGAAACTACATTTAAAGCCCCGTCAGTTTTTGCCTCAAATGTAAAACGTCCACATTGTCTTCATATCTGAGGTTTGTACAAATACAAGCGGTATTAACAAGACCCAGATTTTTGGGCTTTTTTTAATCTAAGTCGTATTGCAATGACAGTTGCGCCATGTCAAGGTCAATATAAAGGACTATTGGAATATAGAAAGAGAAACTGTGGTGAAACGATTGTGGAAGGTTTTCCAACAACACGAACCCTAGGAAACGCTCTTGCGCGGTCACAAATTTGAAAGACCAATTGCAGATGAGTGTATTAAGAGGGTCATTGTTTTGAAGAATAAAATTCGCATTGTCGAAATCCATTCTGTATAAATTTATATAAAACTAAGAAGCAAAATGTGTTTCCCTCTACGACCTATAATTTTCAACCAATTGTTTTTGTTTTTTAACAGGTACTAGATAATTTTATAATTTACAGCCCGATTCTGCCGTTGTGAGCCCTCATAAGTCACAATCTCTTGTGAAATTGATTTCTTGTGAGGTTTGCTGTGATTCGATTACTTTTTCCGAATTCTGCGTTAATCTTCACAACAAAAATCACAAGAAATTCACCTCCGCATGATTACTTTCAAATTTACACAAAATTTTCCATAACATTCCGAACTCGTACTCGAAGTTAGTAAAAATATATAAAATAACATTTTTTCAGTAAAACACGCGAAATATGAACACTATTTTTTTTTGTCTATTTCTTTCTGACGTCTTCCATTTTCTTCGTTCATTATTATCTTTTGGACGACGTTTAAAATAATAACCCCTTCACACAAATTGTGCTTTTTTGTCTCTCTAAAAAGTCTTCCTTAATAATGTACGCGTTTAATTTTGTTAATACAGAAAAATCTAGGTTTTCTTGTACTTTAATTTCCATTCTATTCAAAACATAATTTTGTTTGGGTATTTTCGCATACAAACACAGAAAAGTTTTAGAAAAATTAATAACGACATTTGTCACAAATCAAATTCCCCAGTTTCCTTAGTTGTTCTTTATACAAATATGTATCTTTCCCGAAACGGTTATCCATAACTGAGGCATAAAATAACTTGTTCAAGTCGTAAAGTGTGTGGAAATAGGGTACCAGGACCATCAAATGCAGTGACTGATTGTCACTTGTGAGCCGTTAAGACTGCTTTGGAATTAAGTGACCTGCTCCATAGGAGATGACAAATTCGATTGTTTCTGTGAGTCTCACAAGTTGTGAGTGTGCTGACAGAATACGAAAACCTCACAAAATCAATTTCACCTCACCTTGTGAGGGTTTTGTGACTTGATTTCAAAAACATTCAAAAACACTGAACACCAATTGATTCAAATTGCTACTCTTCGATATTGTCCCGGGAGTGTTCCCGTAAAATTTGGTTAAAATTAGACAAAAGGTTATTCCAAAGGCTATTTCGACACTTATGGGAGATAACATATTGTAAAATTTAGAGCAGTTTGCAAAAATTAGGCGGGATACAAAAACGGGGAGTGTCAACTCCCATACAACAAAATAATTCAAAATTTTTGAAATTAGTATATTATTGGCAGCTTTTGCCTTGAAATTGGTAAATGGACGTATGGAAGCATTCTACACAATGTGGAAGTAACGAAAAACATTTCAAACGTTATTTTCCAAAGCTAAAGTTGTAAAAATAACATTAATTTACCCCTATCAAGATATCCGATTGGAACGGAATTTTTTCGCGGGAATTTCATTCGAGATATCCTTTACAACTTTGCGCACCTTGCCGCATTATGTCACTTACTTTTGACTGTTACGCGGCACATTTTTTTCCGAAGCTGCCAATTATTTCAATGACAAATGAATGCGTTTATAGAAATGTTTCATTTATTTTGTTCCGAAACGGATACTTTGAACGCAATAGGAGTTCTGAACAGATTTGACTTTTGTTTCGAAATTTTTACGAATGATGCGGGATTTGAGACGAAATATAAGGCACGGACGAAGCTGGATGAGAACAGCTAGGAACACAAAAGAGACAGTTTAAAAAATTTAAAAAAATTGTGAACAACTTTCTCCAGTCAAAGCTTTTATTTTTGTCCAACTTTAAATCGGAGTGGGCGGAATATGATCATTTTTTATCGAAACATAAATTTTTAAACACCCTACGCGATAATTATAATCATTTTTAGTGCCCAGGCTAAATTGTTTTAACTCACAATGGCGAGATTTTCCATTCAAAATTGCACATTGTGACCTAGAAAATACTTAGTGTGGAGGTTAAAAATGGTTATTAGTAAGGCGTAGAAATTCATGCTGAGATTTTTTTGTAAACCTCTTACCAACTTTTTAGTTATTGCCCCCCACTCTTATGGGTCGTGAAGGTGTAAACTTTGACAGCTTCTAACCTTTTTACCTTCTTTAGACGTTGGCGGATTTCACATGCGTACATCCCGTCACCTTGAATTTTAACAGTTCTAGCTAGAGTTCCCCGAAAAAGGAATCCAAATTCACTATGACCTGACTAGATCGCTAAACTGCATGACCTTCTCTATGGCCTCCCTTCTGAGCATAGCTGTTGATAGTAGCGGTAAGTGTTTCAAAGTCACTCCACTCTTTACATTTACAGTGTGCGATTTGCAAACAAAAAAAAAAAAAACCTATGAAATAAGTCAAACAAATATCTGAAGCCCGTTTTGTCTACGTGAAAAGATGATCCTTTGATTTACAACACTGTGGAGGAAGTTCCGAAGACCGTTCACATAAATAAATGCAGAGGCAAATCAAAGTCCTCGTCTGAAAGATGTCGTTTTCAAAATATTACCGCGAGCAATAGAAGATTTTCTGATTGATTTCTTTTCGGTTATTCGCAAACTTTATTGTCTTAGTGAATACAAGACTGAGTTGCCAACTCTGGAAGCCTCCCACTTCGACTATAATTGCCTGCAAAATCAGAGAAAACCATGTGACTGCAAAATGTAAGCAAACCTGCAAAAATAATTTCACTGCTTCCCATTACAGATCGCTACATAATAAAAAAAGGAACTGCACTGTCAAAATGTCATACCTCCTGTCAAACAAGCAAACAAACTGACATAAAACGAAATTCATACAAATAAACCCAGCTCAATTAGTTTTCACTTAGAAGGTCATAATCAAATGATGTCAAACTGACAATTGTCCGCTCGCATCCACTCACATCTCCACCTCCTCCATTTATGTGTGTGCGTGTATGTGTATGAGTGAATCACTGTCATTTGGAATGCCTGCTGTCACGACAAATGCCCAAATGTGCAAGCTGTTCACGTACGCGCGATTAACGTCGTGTTGTGAATATATCTTTTTGTTTCATTCCATTTTTCTCTTCTCATAAATGCTATTCAAAGTGTGACGAGGCGACGTGCCGATCATCATCGATGAGCAAAATCGTTTATTTGTCAAAACAGTTTACTTTATTTTATTTATTTTTTCGCGTAAAATAACAAATTTCGCTCTTCTATTGAATATGCGATGCCTAAAGCCGGCCTAGTCCTCCGTAGGCACTTTGATTTTAATTGATTTTCGTTTCGCTGTCAAAATCATCATCAATTAAGTAGCGTTATCGAGAATGAATGGAGGGCCTTGGCGCATTCTTCCGCAACTGGTTTTGGAAGCTATACGCCAGAGAGCCATTAAAAACTCATATGTTGGACCGGGTGATTAGAAGAGGATTCGTAATGGATTTCGTAATGGCATTCAAAATATACAATCATTATTCGATGGGCAATAATGTTGCCCCGACATGTTGGCAATTGAGATGAGCTTCAGGGGTTAACCGAAGCGGAGCAACGTTTATACCTCTCAATTGGTTGTGAAAAGTAATGAATGCGGTTTTGGTTCTTTAGATGTCAGTCGGTGGGATACTGGGAGACCTTCAAAATGTGATACCGTTTACTAATGGATTGGGCTTCAGGTTGTCTAAGTAGTTCAGTAGAAGACGATACGTGTGGAAGTCAGATTCAGGCAAGACGGCTGGAGTTTTACAGGCGATTACACATAGTGAGATATTTTGGAAAAGTGTTTACGTCATAATGACGTCGGCTTGGCAAAATATGTCACGAAAACTGTCATGTGTAATCGTAGCTTAAGAAGGGATTGATGAGAAGTGTCTTTTTGAAGCTTTCGACAACTTTGACTTGGACCAATACTCATAGAAGCAAAATATACGCTTGTGAACATTTAAAACAGTCCAGCGCAGCTATATAACTGTGAAGGCGAATAGATGGCAACAGAACTTTTGCGGCTCCAATAACCTCCCAAGAAGTGATTTACCAAATGGTTCCAGTGATAAAAAGCAGTAAAAACACTGAAAGGAAGCCAAGAGAGGTGCCTTCTCGGATGTAATGACTTATGAGGACATATGCAGTGAAGTTGGGGTCCTATAGGCCCCGTGGAAAGGGAGTCTTATGACCACCATGGAGTACGATGTCAAAGTTGTGGTCGGAGACGTCGACAATGAATTCAGAAGGAAGAAATCGCAAAACGCGATGTTTTTCATCTTGGCAAACCTGCGGAGCTGGAGTCCATAGAGTCTACAGATAAGCCCCAAGTAAAAAGACAAAAGACAAACCTCTTCAATGTGCGTCAATTCGTCTCTCACAGACGCCTACAGACACTAGTCACAGAATCGTAAACTTAAGCCAGTGCTGAGCTGTATGAGACATGATAGGTTGGGCAGGGATTCATTGGACAGGTTGGCGAAATGCGCAGAAAACGCTTAAAGCAGAAGAGAAGAGAAAGTTCAAGCGAGCTATACGAAATCACTAAGGACGCATTATAGTTCACAATTGTAGCACCAATCTAACTGAGCTTGACTCGATCGACACCCTTACTGTCTATAGAAGAACAAGTCCAACTCTAAATGTAAATCCTCAACGGCTTTTCATAAATGTATAGCTCTTCCAGGAGCTTTACGCGAACCCCACAAACAAGTGCAAAACAAGAGTTTACTTCTAAAAAATAGCAAGACTGCCGGACTGGATGGCATACCTACCGAGTTTCTAGGAGCAGATACCGACGCAGAGGTCTGTATTTTATATTCACTTGCTCAAGCTGAAGGTCATGCAGTTTAGCGATCTAGTCAGATTTTTGTCATTCGATGGTGGAACGAGCCTAAATGTCACCAAGCTCATTTGAATTCGTTTTTCGGGGAACTCTAGCTAGAGCTGTTTGAATTCAAAGTGACAGGATATACGCATGTGAAATCCGTCAACGTCTACAGAAGGTTATAACAAACTTTGGGTAGTCCTTTGGCCACAAATGATTCCTAACAATAAATCGTGGCAATATGCAGGAATATATAGACAAAAGTGTACTGTTGACATCAGACAGATATTGGACGGACGAAACAAGATGACAACATTTCAAAGCTGTGCTTCGAATGATGTTCTCAAAGTGTAAGGCCAGTTGGTTGGCCAAAAAGCAATATGGAGATCAACTTTTCTGACGGAAGATCAGTCTCAGAATTTTCAACCGTCGACACTGGTTAAGTAAATTAAAGGACCTAGTTGCCGCTCCAAAAGGAGTTTATTTTTATCTATTTTTTATTAAACTTCTGACACGCCGAGCAGTGTAGACGCACTTCGATCAATAAGATCTATTGTGACGAGATCGTCAGAAAGTACCATTTAAACTAGTTGAATTTCCTTCAGCGGAAAGAGTTTAGGTCCTTTTTAGACATGTCGTAGGACTTTAATAAAAATCGCACTCTTTCAAATAAATACTTTTGACGATTGATAAGATTACAACAGCAGCAACAAAATCAACAGGTCCACGATCAATGAAAGCGGCTGTCACAGTCTTTCAATTAGAATGCCAATGTAACCGACATCAATTTGCATTGTTTAACTTTAGCATAATCTTGGTTTAAAAGTGTGAAAAGACGACTCAAACTATATTCAAAGGCATGTTACATGTAAGCTTTGTTTTTGCTTTGTAACGAGAAGACTTCAAAAACAATGTCAGCTTCCTGGTATTATGACAGCGACCATTGTTGTTTTTCCAGTTTACGATACACAAGATCAAGGTCAAACCAGTTTGGTTTTTGCAAAATTTGTAAACAAAAAGGCGAAAAGATTTAAAAATACATCTTTTGTCTTTTTTTTTCTTTAATAGAAGAATATCGACAGAGGATCTTTCATTTTTTGGACCTCATGTGGTCAATAATGTAAGTGCATAGGTTAACAAGTCTCCGTCTGCACTTCGTAAGGCTATATTTGTCATTTGTTTCGTCAGACGAAGACCAACAGTTATCCACCAACTATACCTATCTACAAAAATCGATTCAAACTAGACGTGGGCTTTAGAGTCCTCTTAAAGTCTGGGACTAACCAGAGCAATTAGTCTTCTTAACTACAGCTTACAGCAGCATGTTCCAAACTGAGTTATATTGGCAGTAACAACAGCTTATAAACAGGTTACCATATGATGGTAATACCTCATACAGACTTTTTCATCAACAGCCAAGCGGCAACAAAAACAATTTTAGTAGCTTGTAAATGACTATTGCGAAGAACTACCGGTTCTTGGCGCGCAGCACAATGTACGGACATAGGAGTGCCTCAGCTAAATTATAAAGCTGATGCCTAATGAAAGTCTGATTGAATAGTAATGACTCCATCGGGGAAATACAAAAAAAAAATGCAAACAAAGTACTAGTAGCGACAAATGAAATATAGACAAGCTCGTGCTCGACTGAGAAAAAAGGAAATTTAGAAATTTTGAAAATCAAAATGGACACCATTCTGCTGAACAAACTTTGGAAAATCGAAACGTAGACCATTCTGCTGATAAAAGAAAATGAGAATCCGCACAAACGATCAGTGTTGAGGATACGCTGATAAGGAGGTCAATGGGAAGTCCCCTTTGTCACATCAGGAACCGGATCCCTGGAAAGCATTTTTTTGATAACTTGGAAGAACTCTCCAATAGGCCCGTTAATGATTGACCTGCTTAGATTTTTAAAAATTAGGATGATTTAGGTAGGTTTATGGTTTGTAAGCCCTAAGGGCTGCGAAAAATGGATCCGCATTGACCTAAGTGTGACGATTATACATTTCAAAACTCTCGATTCAAGTAATTGACTGTCCCCGAAAATCAACTTCAGCAGAAAGTACAAAAAGGCAATCCCGGACCGATCTGTATAGGTTTTTGATGACAACGGGAAGACTGGGCGGCGTATGGCAATATCTAGAAGGGATGACATGAAGACAACCGTTGATCGGTCAACCACCACAAAAGGACATCACAATGGGTCTACGATGACCTAAGTGCGGTATTGCAGGGCTCACCCTGCTCTAACTACCCGTTTACCTAACCTTACCTAGTGTATTGCACACAGACGGATCGAAAATGCCAATTAGTACCGGCGGGTATCAGTGGACCTCTCAGTCCCTCATGTGGACCTAGAACAACAGCTTTCCAAGCTTATGTCAACGAAATTAAACTCTCTTGCTTAGAATGTCTAAGACGTAACGTCAAAAGGTTATAAGTAAGTTACACGTTTTCGGACTGAAGCTTACAAATTCTAAATTCAGACTGCTCTGGAAATGCCTAAGCGCTGTCGACTAACTTGTTGCTGACAAAAAAGTCAGTCGCTCTTGGGTTTCACCAGGCCACCAGGGATTTGAAAATGAGCTATAGCCCGCAAAAACTCAACAACGCCCGTCATTGGCCCAGAACCTTTAAGTGGCCTGTCAACCAGAACTGAATACCTGGAAGTCAGAAGTGAATACCTGGAAGATCCAAATGAGGTTATCCAAGCGGCAGGCTAAACAAATAAGCGTGTCGACTGTTCTCACAGCAAATAGACCCTTTAACTACTCTCAATGACCAAAAGTGATACAAAAAGAATCCCAACTCTCAACTACCAGCTTCACAAAAAACGGCAGAAGTTCCACTGACATGAGCAGACTCTGCTTAAAAGAGCAAGAAGTCCCAAGCGCTATAGAAGACTTAAATACAGAGGAGGACACTAACAACTAATCAGCGACGACAATCGTTAGGTATCTTAGGAACCTTAATTTATATGTATGAATCAGTTACTACTAGTCATAGTTATTTTGAGTGATGTATACAAAAGACCTGCCCAGTTCGCGGTACTATATAAGTTTCACATTTTTCAGCAGCAGACTTACCTAGCCTTAGGCACCTATAATTGTATGCCATGTCCGAAGGGTTGAATTTTAGAAGCTTTCTTAAAATTGTAATTCAATCGAATTTTTATTTAGGAATGGTTAAGAAAAAAACTTGTGTTTTCGTGGGCTGAACCCCAACAATTACACATATATCTGATTTAACCGACCACTTTTTCACATATGACCGGAAAAGACGTGCGGTTCTGCCTATAGCTCAAAAAGGGTGCAAAGCTAATGCTCCCTGACTTACAAGTCACGAAGGACATCTCCCATTTTCTCTCTGAATGCCAGGCAAGAAAGCAGAAGAAAGCACCTTGGTAGGTAAAAAAAAAATAAATAAATAAATAGTTGGAGCAACAGGACCGTAATTTTTATTTTTTTGGGACGAATGGAAGGCGTCTACAATTTCATGCAAAGTCCAAACGGCCGCAGTTATACTCACGGAAGTTTGTCAGACGTGTCGCAGTGGAAAAGGTCTTAAGATGTAATTTTTGTTTCGAACCTGGGACCCCCTCTCGCTTAGTAGTCCAACACACTAACCACTAAGCCACTGCGCCTACTTGTGACAGGCGCTTCTTTAATAGCTTCGAAGAGGTTTGTCTCTCGAACAAAACTGAGACAAGCCTGACCGTTGTGCGATTAAAGTTTTGCAACTTGTCGCTTTTTAGAAGAGCTATTTTGGCCCTTTTTAAGTTGGGGAAGGCGCTTCAAAAATTGTTCAAATACTGTTTTTTTTCCAAAATAAAACCTTTATAATGCAACGCAGTTGCCTATCACAACCCTATTATAGCATATAGCGAGCCAATGCTTGTTAAATATAGTTTAAAATTTCGAAACATGCAAAATGGGTTCCGAAATGACACTTTTTTCTAGTTGGCCCCCTTTCTGGCGACTTTTCGGAACCCTGCAGTGGTCACCCTGGAGTCGATAAATAAATATCCATACATCACACAGAACTTGTCACCTTAAATACATTTCGCTACAACCAACACACTTGACCCGCGAAAACCCCCGCCAAATCCAACCTTAGCCCCATTCTCATGATCACTCATTTATATTCCATCGGTCTTATGTTTACATGTATTTAAAAGAAACCTCCGATAAGGAAATATCTCAAGCTCCCAGCTAATTAATTGATAGCGCGAATCTTTGCTTTTCTTTATCACTTTTTTTTATTTATTTTTTTTTAACTTCTTATTGTTGTTTCGTTTCATTATCGCCACATTTTTCATGGATTGTATCATCTTTTTTCGGAACAATGTAGGTAAACTCTGAGTCCAGGGGAAGGGGTTTCGATTTCGGTTTTGTTTTTTTCGTACTTTCTCACGATCACAGCACAACAATATTCTCCGAAATAAAAACGAGTGCAACTAGCATTAATTAGCAAACGACACTCCTTTCGTTAGGACAAATTATTTTTTTTTTATTTTTTTGTAAAACGTGTTGCTGCAATTCAAATAATAAAACTGCAACTTAACACGGCCACTTATGTAAATCGGTATGTATAACACGTAGAATGTTGCACTTTCATCACTTGTAACACTTGGCGCACGATTTAAATTCGGTTCGAGAGCGAGCGCACAGTAAAAACTAACAAAATGTTGTATCTATTACAACGAAAGGAAATCTCCACCGAGAATAGAATTGTGATCGTTTTCCGTACTGAACTGAGATGCTATTCGGGTTTGGTATACGGTAGGAAGAAGCTTATCAACAACGAAAAACGTATTTAGTTGGTTCTTCGAGTGATCGCTCGTAACAGTCGAACCGAAACGCGACAGACATTGAGCGCACCAATAAAAAGAATTTACAAAAAGTAACATCTTTTGGCGGCTATTTCGCTTGTAAAACACTCGCAACGATCAGTTGTAGATTGTAGTTACCCAAAAATACACAGCTCTTGAAAAATCCGATATTGACAGACACACGAACCGACGGAACCGTGAACCTGGTTCCTCTTAACACTAAATACTGAAAAGCAATTTCGAATCACTCGTTTTGCGCTCTGACAAGCCACAATTGACAAATAAACCGACGAAACAAAACAGAATTACCAAAAACAAACCACACGCTGAGAGAGCTAGAGAGAGGAAGGGAACTCGAGAAACTTTTGACCGTACCGTACGTAATCATTTACCAACTGGTTTCTCGTTTTAACTCAAAGTAGCACGTTCCCCGTCATCATAGGCATAGAATTCTTCAGCGACTAACCCAATACCCAAGTGGTAGCTGGTGGTGGTAGTGGTGGTGGTAGTGCTGGCCCCATACCTCGCTTACCCATTAAAGCGGGTATACGACATCGCATATAGTACGGCACGGTCGTCGTCGATACCAAGAGGTATCTTCTGCTCATATACACAATACGCTCTGTATTGGGGGAGTTTGATATTTTATTTTTGTAAAAATTATACCCGAGGTGGATAGTGGATAGTGGAGAGAGATAGCTTGGTAAAGCCATTGGTAACAAGCTCGCAGGGTTGCCATTGTTCCGCAAACATGGACCGACACAGAGAGTGACGAAAGCGTACTTAATGTGAACATCAATTTGCCTGTAATATGCTGCCAGCTGCTCATGGAGGCGAAGTAATGGTGCACTTGGATTGACCACACGAACAGTACTATATGGATGGAGGTATGGCGGTTTTCGTGGGATCTAAAGCATGCAAGTGAAAACTATACAAATAAGTATGCACCGAGGGGGAAGAATGCGCAATGTGCAGTGACAAGGTGTAAAATCTGGAATACGTATGCATGGTAAAACAAGCAAGGAACAAAGGATGGCTGTTTCCATTGTGTGCGGATAATTATATGCATATGGCCGTGGAACGAAGGGAGGTATTTGTTTTCATTTTTTACGAGCCAGGTGGTATTTTTTTTTTTTCGAACTTTTGTGGAGCAAAGTGGTTGCAAGAATGAATTCGAAAAGTGTAGTGAAAATCAGTTCGTGAACGGATTGACTGAAATTTGTTCGCTGTCGGATAGTTCCTTATCATGCTCTGGTGGAAAATTCGGCGCAGGGACATAAGTCCCATTTTTTACTTTTGGGACTTATAACCCACTTAAGTGAGACATAGGCCCCGAATCGAATTTGGGACTTATGGCCAACCCTATTGGGACATAAGTTCCAAAATCGTTTTGTCGAAGATGGGACATAAGTCCCAAATTTTACCATAGATAATATTTAGCAAAATGTTGTGGATCTCCATTAGGTATCGAATAGTTCAAATTGGGGGCACGCGAATTGCTACTATTGTATTATGAAATGTGTATGGGGGGGGGGGGGGCATGCCCCCCTGCAACCCCCCGACTTGGGTTTACTTGGGATTACGGGGTTGGTGCGAGGTTTTTTACTTGTATTTATTTGTTTAGTTTTCATATTGTTGGCCCAACATTTTTGTTTGGGACTTGTGTCCCGATGGTGTGGGACATAAATCCCAAATCGAATTTGGGACCTATGTCTCACTTAATTGGGTTATAAGTCCCAAAAGTTAAAATTGGGACTTATGTCCAGGGGACTTATGTCCCTGCGCCGGAAAATTCGTACCTAACCCGGGACTCAACCCCGGATATTTTTAAAGCAACAAATTTCCCATAAAACAAAATAGGCCAATATTGGGCGCAAAACACGTCCCAAAAATTTGTGTGCGACGAATCTATTCAACTTCTGTAATAGGGGGAAATTCATCTGCGGCTTTATCATCCCTCGGGTTAATTCCGAATGCTCGGGAACGCCAATGGAATAGTTTTCATCGTTTTACACGCAAGCTGCGCTGCTGGCACATGTCGTATACATGTCGTAGACATGCTGTTTACATGTGTACCGCGATTGAAATAGATACGTACGTAGACCGGCAGCTTTCGAGAACCTATCCGATCCTATCCACAACTCAATTTATGAAGTACTTTTGAGGCTCCAAACTTTTTTTTGTGCATTTAATGTGAAATATGTTGGGAAACACGTTTGCTTTGCAAAGCATTCTGGTTAAAGGCTCGTGCTGGCCATAGTCAGTACGTTTAAGGGTTTTTACCTTAAACGATGAAGACTAGTGTCCAATGAGATCTGATGGAGCAGATGAAGGCAATTTATCAACCTTATCGTAGAATACGGCGTATTCGAGATTCACTTCACATAGTCGATTCACTTTCGGAGAGACTTCCCTATCGACAGGTATTTTCATTCAAAGTTGATCGGCCAAACAGCTGGCCAAATTTATTTTAAAGAAATCAAAATAAAAATAAATGGAAAGTATAGACTTATACTTGATTAAAGTATATTTAACAATGTGGAAAGATCATCCTACGATAGTAAAATGCGTGCATATTAAGAGGAACTGCAAAGGACATAATGGAAGTGATTTCTGAAAACAATTGTTACCTATTTGAATTGTTCGTAAAGTTTATTTAACTCTCACATTTACTAATAAAGCAACATTTTCATGGTTTTGATGTTGTGAACGTCAATAATTTTTAGCAAATCACATCGAAACCGCACAACAAACGGTAGGATTGAAATGAATTAGCTGCGTATTTGAAATGTAAATTATTGTATGGACAGTTTCACTTCGATCGTTTTCTACGATCGTGTTAAACGCATTCACCTCACCGACTGGTGAATCTTTTTCACTTCGAATGTATTATACGATGCCAAGTATTGAATTTGAGTGAAACGTTCCCCTCGCCGTATTCCACCATAGGGGTGTATGTTTCCTGTTAGTAACTGATGAAGAAAAACTTTACCACGACGTTAAGAGCTTGTAAAACAAATTGTGACGGCCATCCCAATCAAGCCAAGCTAAGCAAAACGAATGCATCTACGCTGGACAACTTCAAATCTCAGAATATGAAACTGATGGTAAGGTGACCATACCTGGATGGCATATTCGAGAAGTGATCATATACAAACGTCATATAAAGAACTTTAGGGTCGTAGGGGTTAGGGAACTCCTACGACACTATAGTAATGTAATCCTTAAGTTGAGCATCGCAGCCCATTAATGAAGCAACGGAGACAGACTCGTTGTTAATGTAATAATATCCTTTCATGCAGGGAATGACGTTTGCAGAGCCAGTAACAGCTTGACACTTTTTCATGTTTAGCTCTAAACGATTCTGTTGACACCAGGTGTAGAGGTGGTTAAGGTCAGTTTGTAGTGGATGGGAGTCAGTGGTGTAATCAATTTGTTTAAAGAATCTCATAGCATAAAGATCAAAGGTCCTAGAAGACTACCAGAGGACGTTATGACTGACCTAGAAACGGGAAATCTAAAAAGAAGCCTAGACTTGCAAATGCAAATAAAACTTAGTCCATGACGATGAAAAACCGATTGCTTTTGGTTTTCACTTTGTGAGAGATTTTGGCGGGCGCCTTGCTGAAATCGGTGACCACAACATTACAATTCCTTATCATTTTCCCAGGCATATAATGTTTTAGAGACGAAATCCGCAAAGTTTGTGGTCGTAGATCTATCCATAAAAAACCCATGTTGCTAAGAGGAGAGAAATGAATTGCAATGGAAAAACATTTCATCGATGCTTTCAAAGAGCTTGTCCAAAATTAGAGATGTTGGCATTTGTTGGATGGTAATGCGTTCTTCCACAATTTAGGGAAAATACCTTGTGCAATTAAAAGGGGCAGCGCTAGTTTGTTGTACATATATTTCTTGAAAACTTTTGGAGGGAGCCTATCTGGACCGGAGAAATAGTCGTCTTCGAGAAACTGATGATAAACTTACATTCATGGATGAAAAGAGGATCGAGTGCAGCCATTCATGTAACTGAAGTAGTTAGGGTCAGGTTCAACGTCGTCATTCGCGAGCGCCTGGCCGAAGAAATCAGCGAAAAGGGTGGCGATTATTTTAGAATCCGCAGGCGAATAATTATCGAATTTTAAGGTTGAAGGATACCCGTCCGATTTCATTTCAGTGTTTATAAATTGAAAGAACTCACAGCCACAATCTAAGAGAAGTTAGTCTCCAAAATTCATGCTTAACTGTCCTAAGAATTATTTTGTGTAATTACGTTATAAGAGTAAAACTGTCAGTTCTATAGAACTAACGAAGACAACCTTTTTATCTTACTATACAGTGTTTAGTGGTCAAACCCTGACTATTTATAATAAGATAATGACAAACATTAGACTAACGGCTTCAAACAAGTAAGTAAGTATGACATCAGGCAAGGATTTGAATGCTGCAATTTTGCGAGGTGGGTAAGGGTTCTGAATTTTCAGACTCAAATCAAATCAAGAGTAAATATTGGTAAGATCCTAATTAACGTCAGTTACTATTCTCTATCCTTGAATGAATTTGATAAGTAAAGTTAGTCATAAGCTGCATATAGAGGTTTATCGACGAATTTCAACTACTTAATTACACCCTTATGGCAACAGCGATAGGAAAGTGTAGTTTCGCAGTTGATTTCTAGAGAGGAGGTAGGTAAAGCCCCAAACTCCCTACTCCCTTGATGGTTGCCACCATTTTTAAAACTAATTTTCCCTGACTATCCGGTTTGGAAGTTCTCCCTGACCAAATTTTGCAAATATATATAGTAAAAAACGCATTGAATCTATATACTTGTCCTTGAGATTAACAAGTTACCTACATTGAAAACATTTATTGAATTATGTCCCTTCTAACATGTTTTCCCAGAGCTGCCATGCTAGACTTTTAAGCATCCAGCGGCCGATTGTAGTTTGGCCAGCTTAGAGTTTTTTTCCAACGGCGCCACCTCTCGCGAACGTCTGACAAACATCCGAGAGTTTAACTGTCTTGAAAGAGCTTCTCAATTAGACTTTTGGAATCGGCATTAAATTTTAGATCCCTTCCATTCGTTCCAAAAATGAAAAACTCACACAAAACGAATGGTTGTCAGAAGCTAGGCCTTGGGTCCCCACTGACATAATTCCACAATCAAATGTTGAAATTGTGGACTTATGTCCTTGTGCCGTGAATCTTCGAAATTCCCTGACTTTCTCTGACATTCCCTGATCAAATGTTGGTTCCCTGACTTTCCCTGACTTTCCCGACCAGTGGCGACTATGCCCCTGCTATAAGCAGTCTACTATGGCGTTTCTGTTATATTCATCGATGTTGTGTGTCCCTTCTGGTTGAGAGAATATACTTCGTCTTACCCTGAGTCCTAATCACGTTCCTTTTGGGACGACTATCGTCGAAACGATACGCTGGACCTCGAAAACTAGCAACTTATTGCATAAAGAAACCCTTTAAGAGCTTCATGTAGTTCATTCTCCTCAAATGCATTGAACTTACGATAATCCAAAAGAAATCGGCCCGAAAATAACAAATTTTGATCATAAACATTTCAAAAACGATATCGTCTTACGTGACCTGACCCCTGACTATTGACTTAACCCATTTTTTCGTTCCTGTCCTAATATTTGCAGAACGCTCCAGTGACCCACTCGCTGAATTCAATGGTGATTTATAACTTTACATATAACAACTTCATATTAACACAAAAATTGTTAATGAAGAAAATATATTAAACACTCTTTATAAACACCCTTAATAGAAGCTCGAAGTTCAACTTTAGACACGAAAAACCCATTACGACTAGATACCCACTTGCGCGACAAATCCATTAAGGTATTTCCGCTCGTTTATATTTATGGCAACAACAGAGACGTCACCCACATTCAGTACGAAATGGTAGCTAAAATAAATGCCATCCTTAAATGACGTCAATAATGTCAGTCTGACGTGTAATCCTCGGTGTATAAGCAAGTAATGCAGCAGTTATCCCAGAGATTGCAATTCCCACGCGCATAAATCTGTCAATAACGCAGAAAATTCTACTGCAAACGCAGCTGAATTTACATTAATCCACTTAAAAACAGAACCATTCTCCCTACCAGCTGCTAAAGACGCAATTTCAATTTAAAATTTAGTTCCACCTGCCTGCCAACTATAGGAAAAACATCTTCCTACTCCACCCCCCTCGCGCTTTCCGCTGTACGTATTCCTTCAGTCCAATGGACGTCAGCGTCACCCATCTCGCATTACATAATAAACTTGTGCGCGTCATAGAAAATGCAAGAGACAAAAGACAGAATGCCATAAATAAAACTAAAAGTCCACGCTCTCGAAAATACAAAAGAATAACAACTCTGCCACGTTATGTACACCTTTACACAATCCAGCGAGGCTTCTGTAAGAACTAAACATCCCCCGTTCAAGTGACTGGGTAATATTAGACGTTGACTGCAGGGCTGTGGAGGGGTGGACATTTTAAAAGCCATGCGAATGGAACACTGTTGCATAAAGGGTAGTCGTCGGAGAAAAATAACACGGGCAAATGCATAACACAATGGATAACAAAACAGAAAAAAAAAAAAAAAAAACGGACACAATCCATTTCTATCTTCCACTTCACCTGTTATCCTAGACAGATATAACAGATATAAAAGCGTAAAGCGACGAGTTAACGTGCACTAAAGTAGGGTAGAACAAGAACGTATTTAATTGACTGACAGCTGTGAACAGTGGTGTGCAGTAGTTTTCAAACGCTTGCAAAAGTATCGAGAATACATTTTTTGGTTATGCAGTTGATGCTTATTCATGCTTTTTAATTGTACACTCTCAAAGTGAGAGCGAATATTTTTTTCAAAAAGGCTTACAGTCAGAGTGGACACCTTCGAAAGTTCAATCGTTTTAAAACGACAAGATTTGCCTGGGCTAGATTTTTCCTGAGCTCAAAAACAAGATTGGTCGTTAACGTCACTTTTTCTGCTTCAGTCAACAGAAATGTCTAATGAGTACTTTCAGTCATGCAATAGAAATGTCAAGTACTCAGTGGAATTTTTTTATGATCTGGCACCTCTCCAAAAACCTCAACTAAACACGTGTCTGTTAAAGTGATCAATGAAGGCCGACAAAAGGTCTGTTCCCTAACGATAATGCATTCGAACACATTAGTCAAACATCGTTCCCTTACGCAAAGGTTGGCCAGAAGAGGGCCAAAAAGAGGAACAAAATATAAGCCCAAGAAATTTCTGTGGGATAATTGGTTATTGCTGACAGATGGTTGTCAAATCGTTCAAATGCTAATTTGTAAAGAATTAAAATAGATATAAAAAACTTAAGAATTGAACTATTTAATTTCAGCAATAAAAGTAATTCAAATCTTGGTTTTAAATATAAGTTTGTGTTTTGAACTGCTGATATTTGTTTATGTTGCCCCCGTTTCAAATTTGTGGTTCAATCCTTTTCTTTTTGCTTGTATTTCATTTCGGTGAGCGAATTTTCTCGCAATGAGAGAAATGTGACATAATGCCAAACTTGAACCAGAAAGTAAGGGAGCAGACCTAAAATCTAAAGCAAATTTCGTCAGACCCTAATCACAATTAGAAGCTCGCAAATCGAGGACACGAAAAAACATCAGTGTTAGGTGTCGGAGAGAAGGAGGCTAAAAGCAGAGAAGGAGGCTAAGAGGACAACCTAAGCTTCGTATCTATATTGATAACTTCTTGAATATTCCTATTCCTATTCCTAACTATCAATACATATGTTACAAAACTGTAGGGGGTTTTAAGACTGTTACTATAGTTGACGTGTAAGTTGTAAAACTCCGAGAAGGCTATAGATTGAGTAATTCATTGGCAGACCCTACTTTTTGGGTCCGTTTATGACCAAAATGGTGCAAGCAGAATAGTGTCCCAATAGAAGTATTAGTAGCTGCAAAATTTATACAATATTGCCTGCCTAAAAAGAAGGTTATCATCAATATTGTAGCTACAACAGTAGGGCCACCCATCAGCAAATAAAAAGGCAGACTCCACCAAAACTTCCTGAGAAGCCCGTTTAAGGAATAACTCTTGTAGCTCTACTACCTATATTGGAGCAACAGTCAAGTTCTGAGGTATTCATCTCGCTAACGTCTGAAAAACATCCGAAAGCGTACTCTTAGCAGAATAACTTCGACCGGTCGAAGACGGAATAGTAGGTCCTAAATACATATAATTAGTAAAACAAGTCCCTATTTCACTCTGACCTAGCTTTTCACAACCAATTGTTAGTGTGAATTTGTTTAATTTTGATCGAGATAAAAGGGACCTGCCGAGTGCGAAAAGGGTTGAATTGAGAAGCTTCCTCAGGTGGTTGTCGGACAGTCGTGAAAGGTGACAAAAAAAAAAAACAACCTTTAGACACAATTTGTGTTTCATCGGACCAGCACACTAACCACTAAGCCCCCAACTTCAACCGTGCCAAAAAAAAGAAGCTCCCCATGACCCCACATGTACCTTCGTTAAACGACTAGCGATCCTCTTATAAAAGTCGAAGGTAATTCCTTCGGCAATCATATAACAAATTCAAACGTAATGCAAGGTAAACAATAAATCAAACTGCCTCCTAACTTCCAGCATCGACTCTACCACTGAACACTGCGATGTTGTCATCATTTGACCCAAAAAAAAAAAACTCCTACTGTCTGCTGGATATAGGTATGTAGGTTCTAATGTACGTTGTGGACAAGTTAATGCGAATAAAACCAGTAAGACCGATTTTCCCTCCCATTTCCCATTCGGTTTCGCTAACTTTCCCAACCGCTAAGGTCATCATCGCATCGGTCTCGACTGATAATGAACGTTTTACATTTTATGGGTTACGTAGATCTTGTGCAGAGATGAACCCTCGTACAGCACTGGAGCTTCATTTTTATGAGGCCATTAAAATAAATTATTAAAAAATATTTCTCAAAAACGTACAGCACGTTTTTCCAGTATTCTTAACTGGTTATGGTTTGGATACGGGCCTGCAATTACGTTCGTAAGTGCCGATGAAATTTGGATGAATTTCGCGCCATCCCAACCATGCCAGCTACAACAAGTAAGTAAGGCAATGAGGAAAGGAATACGATAAAGAAGAACCAGAGTAAGGGAAAACGCAAGAGACTGACCTAGTGTCCGAGTTTCATTCGATTTTGCATTTGCTTTTTGTTCGCTCTTTTTTTTTTTTTTCTTATTCTTTATGTTCCCCAATCAATTTATTTTTAACGATTTATTTATTCCCTTTTGTTGTTGTGGAAAATTTAATTATATCTACCTGCAGCGGAACTACCTACAGTGGCAACAACAAAAAGGGGGAACATTTTATTTACACGGAAGTTGCAAATAAATACAAAAGGAAAGGCAATTTACTTTGCGGCGAGCCGGGAATACCCTTTATACTGATATGGCCGGCTACACGGATGGGTAGGGTATGTGTTTTTTTTACATCTGGCTTTCAGTTGTGCGTTTGATTGATATTTGGTTTTTTTTTTTTGCAATTATGGCCGATAATTTGATTGGAGCTACTCGTTTGGGGGGTTAATGCATTTAAATGGAGCTGGAGATATGGTTTAGCGAACGGGTTGAGTGATAGAACTTGTTTAGCTGTTCTCACAAATTTGGGGGTTAACCCTGATGATTTAGCGGAAATTTCGAGCCCAATGGATTTGCTTTAAAATGTACAAGCTAATCCTTCGATGTGAAGATGGGGGCAAGACATGTGCGCAAATCAAAGGTTCTACGGGACAAGTTAGCATGGAATCCGTCTTGTTTTGTCGCTTTGAGGATTTGAAATATGTGCCAGAATGCAAGGTAATGGTAGAGTAAAAACAGTAGTAGACTTGAAGTAAGACACATGAATGGGATGTTTGAACTGGACATCGATGCTTACACAAATTTTAATTGTACTCCAGATGGACAATGCGGTAGAAGACGGTTACAAGTAGCCCGTCAAGGTGAAAGGGGACATGATGGCTCAACCAGATGTGCGCAAATGGATGTGACGGATGAAGCTGGTCAGTTGTGGCCCAGGTCCACCTCGGACTGTAGAAGAAGAATTAGAGAAGCCCGTTTGAAGTTTATCAATATTGCCCGTTCGAAATAGAGAAACAATTTAAATCGCAATCACTACAAGTAGCTACAGACGCATAGAAAAACCTCTATCGAATCTGTTCTCCCTAATGAAGGTATAGCGAATGTCGTTAGATTTCATTTGACAACTGGAAAGATGCAAAAAAAGGTCGCAAATGCAACTGTGTGACGGCATTCACATTTGCGCCGACTTCAAGCATTTCACGCACTAAATGTATCGCCTGTGATTCCAAGATGAACTCGTCGGCGAACGAAATCTTCTCTCGCGAACTTGAAGCTAGAGGGAATCGCCTGCTTAGCTGGGATATGAAGCTGAGCAATGACAATACTGATGCGGGATACTAACAATGGTTATTTATAAGGCACAATGACAATACAAAGGAAATAAGAAAACCACCCATTTCAAGTGCATTATTACCGAAATTGGAATAGCAAAAGAAATGCAGAGGTGGCATCACTCTTATGAACGGCTATCGGCCAGAGATGAATGATTAAAAGAGATGGATATCTTTCGTACGTCTATCCCCCCAAAACCCATTTGTTTACATTGTTGTTTTTGTAATTTCAACCCCCGTCTGTGAATACGTGTGATCAACAAAAAAAGCATGTTGCTAATGGCCGACCGCGAGTCATCTTGCTTTTATGAGCATCGCAGTGTTTAATTATTCTGTGTTTTGTATTGAATTTGTTTGGTTTTTGTGGAGGTTTCGATTAAAATGTAAAAAATTGTGAAATTCACAGTAGAGAATACTGAATTCATGCATTAAAGTCCAATTCATGAACTCACATATACTCCAATAGAAATAAGCAAGTGTGTGTGACTTCATGAATTTTTCTGGAAAGCTTCATGAATTTTTGTGGAAAACAGCTTGTAGGCAACCGCCCTTCCACTGGAAAGTTATATCTCTGTATTCCATTATCTTTGCTATCGGCTGGCTATGGGGGCATTTGTTAAGAAGACGTGAACACTGAGCAGCCGCAAAATGCAGTGGAAAACCACGAAGAATCGAGTTTAGCTTAGTTTAGTTATAGGACGTTCTCCATCGTTGAATTTGGAGTCTATAACCGAAGAGCTGGGTAATTTCTTTGCGTAGTAACAATGGACGTTCGATAGGTTGAATTCTGCAACTGAATAAATTTGCTCTGTTCGATAGAGATACTCAATAATCCTCATCCCACATCAGGTGTCAGCAAGCCATGTTTCAGCAAAGAATGCAAGCAAGTCACTTTAGCAAAGAGCAAGGCTTTTAAGGAACAACAGTCTAGCAGTCAACTATCGAAATAGAAGAGATAAATTTGTGTAAGTCTTTAAGCAATATGTAAGTAGGTTAGGTAAGGTTGAAGTGGCTGTCGGCTAGCCGATGTAAGTAAGTTAGTTAAAAATCCAAGTACATATATAACAAAACTCTTTTAGACCTTGTTGTTGAAGTTTGTTAACGAAAAATGTCAAAATGCAATTTGGCAAATTATGAGTTCGAAGACTTTTTTAAGAGACTCGAAGAAAGGTTTTTCCAAAGGATCGCTGTCTTGTCCTTGCTAGTGCCGGAGAGGCGCATGATTAGACTATCGGGCTGAAAAGTTGCGCTTCAATCCTACTGTTGATTCTGCGCAGAGCCGCCATAGCCGCCCGATGTTGCAATCGATAACAGATGTAAAATTTCGAACCCGAGTAATTTAATGCCTGTGGAAACTGATTATAAAAGAGCAACGGGACCGGATGGACTCAAGCATTGTGTATCAGAACTTGCAGGCGGCTCTTCCATCTTTCCGATTTCTTTGCTTGAAGTGCAGGGGCACCCCAAGGGTCTATAGTCAATACTTTCCCAAACTATTTATAGATTTTCTAGTGACAGCACTTTAAGATCAACAAAAGATCACAAAAACAAAGGTGGTAGAAAATAAGTTTCCTCAGTGACGACCTGGACAAAAGCTTAAAATGAGAATGGAAGTCTCAGTTGAAGACGTAGTCCCAAATACAAAGACTGTACTACAAGTGAAAATGTATGACAAACCCATCCATCCCAAGGCATCTATGAACCTTCTTGGAGTCAAAGTCAATTGAGGAATTATATATGGCGGGACCACATGTCAGATATAGCAGAGCCCTATAAGTTGCGCTATCTTGGTGGGAGGCAACTGCTTCTTCTGCATAAAGCACATAGATAAGAGAGGGCCTTGAATGTTGTTAACGAATATTCATTTAACCTTCTTGAGAGCATGTAGATATGAGTAGTTAAACTAATAGGCGAGCCTACATACCTGGAGCAAACATACAGCCGCATTCCTACAGAAGACTACCCAATGACAAATGTCTTTTCTAATTTGGGCAATACCTACAACCATAAGAGCTTCTTTTTCTTTTTCTTTGCAAAACTAGTACATGACTATTTTGCAACTGCGGGCATCTTTCAAAAGTATTACAATCTTAAATATTCCGAAGAAAGACCTATTTGCTACTTGGAGTGCAGTTGAAGCGACATAACTTCGCCTTTTCCGTGACAAATGTGTTTACAACTCCAAGCTCGAAAAGAACACAATTATAGCCCAACAGAACAGATAGGTAAGTTCATATACCTGCCTTTGTTAAGCGCCCGGTATTCCCGCTCATAAAGAAAAACTCTACCGCCATGGTCACAGCGAAAAAGAAGAAAAATCACAAATGGTAAATAAATTGTGGGCACAAAACAAAAACCGTAATTTATATGCAAACATTAAGCCATGGAAGTGTCTATCTTCACAAGGAATTCGCCTCACGAATGACTAAACGATAAATTAATTTCCATCTCATGTTTCGCTGAGTCACTCTCACTAGTCGTTTGTGTTTTCTGTAAACTCGGAGAGTTGTAATTTTTGATAAAAAAAAAACCTACAGGAGCTTCTAAATGATTTTCATTTTACATCACAGAAGTTACTACATAAGTAAAGTCCGCCAACTTGCCGGAAGTGCGCGTTCCCTTTTATCGTGCACTTCAATGCGTACTGCATTTGTAATTTGATTTATTCCCCCCATACGCCATTGGATAGAGAGATGTGCACACATGAAAACACACAAGCGCTACAACAAATATCACACAAAAGAACTATACCTACAAAAAATAAGTTGCCATGTAAGGTAAGGTTAGAGGTGGCAAGCAACCCCCCGTAAAAGGCCTCGCGGTAAGCTCGTTAAAATCGCGTTAAGATTCAAGTGAAAAATAACGCTGTTTGTTCATTAACAATATTGTTTTCTATTCGCTTTCCTCTTTGCTTTCGTGGAAACCATCTAAGTGTGAGGAGACGAGGAGGTGTTGTGTTAATTTTAAATAAATATGGGAAGCACTTTTTTCTGTTATTGAAGTATATATCTACGAGATGCATAAAGTGTGCTAGCAATAAGTATGTGCCTTCCTAATGTGTTGTTGATGTGGCCCTCAAGCTAGAAATGTTGTTTTGAAAGTGAAAAATATGAGCGAAGCAGACGGTAAAACAGTTTGAGGGGCATCGGTGTTAATGTCTGTGGGAAGTGTTGCATATTCTTTGGCGGACTATGTTGTGGACTTGGGTGTACCAAACTAACTGTCAGGCACAGTAGGTATTTGAATGAAGTTGTTACGTAGACCGCGTGTTTGAAAACAAAAATGTCCACAACTCCAAACATAAAGCACACAATTCTTTAATTCAATCTTTTTAAATTCACCCCGTTTCTATACACACTTTGTGTAAGTGAAAGCGTTATCAGCCAACCACAAAGCAGTCACGTAAAATGTTTGCATTCTTATTGACGTCTAACGTTTGCTAGCTGGCTTATTGGTACCTACAAATCTGAAGACTATCCCTTTTCACTTAGAGCTGTTTTCCACGTTTTTTGACACCCAAAATCCAATCAACGTCATTGATGACATAGATGACATTAAGGACACTAGTGTCCAGTCGACAAATAAAAACGACGCGTCTGGGAAGAACAGCCATTGTTTTTTAACCTGCTTAGCACTCCAGGAAATCCTAAATAAGGATGAATAATAACCTAGCTCCCTTGTAAGGGTAATTTGTTGACAGCTAACCACAAATTGCTAGAAAATTGACCAACGATGCACATTATCCACTCAAATAAATTTTATCTTTAGTCGGCTATAATGGCCTTGACTATAATTATACCTACTCTTAATGCAAAAACTAGATTGGACGGTAACGTCACTTTATATACGTCAGCCGTATATACGAACTGTCAACTTAGTACTTAGTCATGAAATTCTTGACTAGATTCGTCCACTACCCCTTCATCTGTTCACGTAACCACTCGAGGAAAATAGAAACTGAAAAACATCAAGTCAGCCAACTGTCAGGTTTACTAATCTGTGCGCATGATCTGTCATTATCACATCCATCGATATATTTTTAACTAAAACTAAAACTATATGAATTGAAACAAAATTTTACCAAGTTTTTTCGAGGCGAATAATTATCGCATTCTTGAACGTGCCCAATTATTTACAGCGTTGTCATTTGGCATTATCAATCTAAGTTGTTCTCCAGACTGCGATGCGGATTTATTAAAGTTAGTACGTTTAATGAGTTGAAAGGGCCAGGGCCACCACGGATTTCAGCGCCACCTATGCGTTGGGCAACATTTAATATTTGGATTTTTCCACTGCGCCACCTCTCGCAAACGTCTAACAAACCTCCGAGAGCATAACTGTTATGAAAGACAGTCTCAATTCAGCCGTTCGGACTTGTCATAAAATTGTAGATCCTATACAAAAACGAATGGTTGTAAGAAGTTGGGCCCAGGGTCCCTACGGACCCGTTGTGCTCTGCGCCTGTACCGAAGAGGAGTTAGCTCTATATACCGACGGTTCTAAGAAGGATATCGGTACAGGCGCGGGCATCTTCAGCGAAACATTGGACCTCATTCCGTATCAGCGATGACTTGCAGTGACTTGCAGTGTCTTTCAACCAGAAATAGTCACTATTACCCAAGCGGCGAAAGATCTAAGGAGACGGCACACTGTCAGGCAAGTGGCCATAAAAGCCATGGAGTCAGTCGTGGTGAAGTCAAGGGCAGTAAGTCGCTGTAAGAAATATCTGGACGAAGCTGGGTACCAGGGCAAATGGATATCCCAGTCAATGAACAGGCGGATGAGCAAGAAACGGGTCGAAAATACATGCATCTATGGCTCCAAAATGAAAAGCGGTTTATTTCTTGTCTTTCAACAGGTCACACTGGATGGTTCCCGTAACTGGACACAATGTACCCAACTGATGGCCTAAATGAAGCAGTGGCAAAATTTCAAGAGCACCCATTTACCTACCCACCTACCTAAGGCAAGTCGAAATTGCGTTCCAAATGTCACTAAGAAGTGTACGCCTAAGACCGGACATGACAGCTTAAGCACATAAAAGGCCTGAAAAAGATGCGATGTTGAAATATCTGCGGACCAATACTTGAAAGCAGAGGAGTAAGGTGTTTGGAAATTGAATGGTTGGACTACCACAGAATAAGCCAGATATGTCTAAGACTGACTTCAGACAGTATTTGCACGGAAAATAGTCATCCGGCGGCGACTAAGTTATGTAATTATATTATGCGGTCTTTTTGAAAAAGACTCCAACGGGTTCGCAGTATTTCAAAAGAAGTCAAGTTCAAAGCAAAACGAGCAATTAATAAGAACCTTATGCTGCCTACCTTATTTCCCATTAAAAGTGTAACCACTCGTTCAGATATCCGTACGAGCAGAGCTGTGAATCAATTTTGATATACGAGTTCAGTTTTCGTTTAAGGTGTACTCCCCGCGATTTCACCGTATCGTACCGTTCTCGTATTTAAAACTCATTGAACGGATGTTAATTACCACGATCACTTAATCAAAACCGGCTGTTCAGAGCCCATCCAGCTGTTCATTACCGACCATTAAAAGGCTTTGGCTTTTCGTCATTAGCTTCAGCGAAATAATGATAGATCCGAGATCGAAGGTGAAAGTAAAAACGTTTATGGGAATTTAAAATGAATTAAATTTGGAACGTAAGGTGAGTGGCATTTAATGTGGTTTAGGGTATATGAGGTGAGGTACGGTTAGTGGTTTAACGAATTGTAATTTTGAAAAATATTGTTGACACCAATTATACAGCGGAAGTAAGATTATTTATTTGAATTATTGTAGGTAGCTCAATTGGTCGAAAAAGACAGAGAAAACCCCGCCATCGAGAACATCAATAGAGGAACCGCAAGACCCTACAAAAAATACCCAGCTCAGCGAAGAACATTTCAGCCAAAAGACAAAGAAAAAGTGAATGAATTAAAACTCGCAAAATACACGCTGATAGATAGACTCAACAAACTGGACATGGGCACAGCATGTAGCCAAAAAAAAAGTGAAATCAGAGACGGTCTCAATACGTAACGATAAAAAAACAAATGAACAGAAACGAATATGGCAAAAATTCCGAGGAATACCCAGCAAGGTCAATCTAGACACTAGACGTGTCAAGAAAAGCACCTCAAAGGTGACAGAGGAACTTTAAGAAGCTACGGAGAATAAATTCAATGATCTTTTACAGCGTTTCATTGCCAAAGCTATTAGATGGTTGGCCGCCTACATATGACCTGTGAAGGTCCCTAGGATAAAAATAGACGGGTCTACTGCAGAGCCCGTCGAAGGACAGTGCTCTCAATTTAGAGTGACATCACAGAGTTAAAAATATGGGGGTTTATTTTAATACCTCTGCAGTATTACAGGCCTTTGCAATACAAGAAAAATTAGTTTTCAAAATTTCCAATTTATTAAACTTTTTCTGTAATATTTTCATATTCAAATTTAATAATTTCTTCATTAAAATGTTCATTTTAATACGAATTTTCTGAATTTTAGTATCGAAAGATTAAAATCCAGTATTTTTGTTCTACAATCTAATCCGATCAATATTAAAATAATATTTCAATCAAGAATTTGTTACAATTAAGTTATGGTTGACCTGAAATATAAGATCTACTCTGATTATATTTAATACGAACTTATAAAAGCCATAAACTTCAATACGTTTGTATTTGGTTTTAATACAGGATCTGATTAGATTTAAATATATCGGTATTATTTGTGAACCCGAATATATTATTTAGTCGCTTGGTTAATAATTTAGAGTTAGTTTGCGCGTCCTACTAAATGGAGTGAATCATTTGGATAAAGTTTTTGTAAAAGAAAAATGTTTGAAAAATACAAACAAGTGAAAGTATTGAATCAAAATATTTAATAATAGGATTTTGTCTGAAAGTTGTAAAACGCCAGAGATGTTCCTAGTGGATTCACTTTTGAAGATAAGGGCGTTCTAGAGATTCCTGTTCATTGCCTCAGAAATATAGAAATATATTCCAAAAAGTAAGTAATTGACTGAATAATTAATAAGACAATTCGGACATACATGAGTTTTCTTTAATATAAAGGTCTAGAAAAAAATACCTACTAAAAGAAGCACAGCGGCACCCTATAGGATTATTTTCAAAGGGGATAAAAGGCCACAGGAATTTGCCTACACTGGACAATTATGTAATGTAATATTAAAAACGAATAAAAATTAATATTAAAATACATTTTTTCGGTGTCGAAATATATCCCATAGATACTTAAATCAAATCTAAAGAATTATTAAAATATAATAAGACTGGCAAAAGAAGTATTGAATTTGAGGTGAAAGTATTATATTTTAATTTGCAGTTTATTTAATTCAAACATTCAAATACATATGTATTTATTAAGATTCTTTAATTTTTCAATATGAATAGGGGTTTAATTTAAATACTTTTGCATTGAAACCCATCTACATCTATATTCAAATTTAATATTTCAGACATATTTTGTAATAGCAGACATTAATTAAAATTAATAAATCTTTTACTGGTTTGAATTTGAATATTTTCCCGGCGCGGACTTATATACAACCCCAAAAATATTAAATTTAACGCCAGGATTTTCAACCGTGGCTAAGTTAAATATCGAAAGAGTCAGGCTGCGAAAAACACGGCTATAAGAAAGCGATTACAAAAAATCTTGAGCTGAATCGTCGCATCCGTAAACGAGCTACACAAAGTCGAACTTATAAACGAAAAAAAAAAATTCCGTCACGAAAAATACGGTCCGACCCCAGCTGGTTATGCTAAGAAAGAAACATCCAAAATACAGCTTCTTAAGTACTCAGAGGGGTACTTGAAAAGTTGAAGATAAAGCAATCCGAATGACCAAGTAGGTTCAGAAATAGGAATCGATCAACCGACAACCTCTGAACTTAAGGGAATTGGAGGGAAGGCAGTGGTTAAGGTACTTCTGAGCGAGAAGTCTCAGGTCTACGCACCAGGAAATGCACAAAATAATCCTAAAGGCTCTTTCCAATGTTACAAAAACAATACCTCTCCATTCGAATGGTTGCGGAAGCTAGGGCTAGGTTCCTATGGGGACCTGTTCCGCCAACTATTTATTTTAACAAGACGGGCTCGGAACAGCTGAATCGAATATAGGGTTAGTTGCCATAATAAGCCCTTCTCTGTCAGTCTTTGCCAGTTCATAAAAACAGGAGGTTTTTACAAATAAAAAGGGGTATATCGTGACTACCGGAGACTTTAACATACAGGTCCTCATTATAGACACACAAGAAAGGCTAATACTGAAAATGGGCAAAACACCAGAGCTCGCCCTGCATAGCAAACGCAATAGGGATCCCCAAGTATTGAAGACTTATCGAGGTTTGGACGGACAGTGATCACCCGTACATGGTCTTCTATCCATGAGCTGAAAAAGGCGTTAGCACCTTTGCAGTCGGCACCAAAACGAGGACGACCGAATAACGAGGTAAAACGTTAGCAGACTCAATTAAGAGCTTCAGGCGTCTAATCGATGAGGGTCAACGTGCTAGTTTAGAAACAGTTGGAGCTTCTTAAACAAAGTCGGAAGTCATGATGCAATTATTGCGGTAAGCAGCGAGTAGTTCCAACCGAAGTCGGAGATCGGTCTTCTGATGTGATGACGACGATGAGATAGCTGGGCTTTGAAGACGGTACGTACAACTTAGACCCGCAAAGTGACCAGGGGATGGAGACCTTTGCGTCTGACTGTAAGCAAGTTAAATAAGGATCCGGCAAATATTATGACCCCTCACAATAAACTGACATAAAGTGTACATGTGTCATGGTGACTGAAATTTTTTTTCCTGCAGAAAAGCTCTATGATATACAAAACCTATTTAAACCTTTCCAGCCAAGTTCCCTATCATCAGATGAGCTATCACTACGAGCAAAAAACTGAAGTGCAAAGCTGTCCGTCAACGCTCTCGGAATAGCGGCTCCAATATCGCATTGAGGAAATTGAAAGCGATAAGGTGTCTCAGTCAAGAAAAGATGACAATCCTAGGGGACAGGCCATACCTGACTCCACCTCGACGCAGCAATAGGAAACCCGTGATGATTGTCACGTCAGTGATGAGGGTTGCGGTGAAAATAAAAAAAACCCTGAACCTGCCGGATTAGCAAAAGAATCACCGAAGGCGGTCACCCAAATACGTCTTCCGCTGGTCGTAGGTATACCCAAAATAGGGAAAAGGCAAGTGATCAGCGTAAGGACTTTAAGGAAGTTAGGTAGGCTTTGGAAGCACTATCTGCGGTTTGGTTGCCATAACTCTATGGACTTGTGGTTGAAGGAGAGTCGCCTGGATTCAAGGCTCAAGGTAATAAATAGTCTTTGAGACTTGCCAAGGCGAGTGAAACAAGTATTTACCTAGAGCTCGCTGTTGGGTCCTATGGGCTGACGGACAGGTGCAAAAGTTAAGGGTTGGGTCCAAATGCAACTACTGGAACTACGCCAGTGTACCTGTATAAGGTGGGATCTCCAGGCCTGACTATGGGGCAGTGGTCTTAGTTCTCGCTTTTGCGTTTGGGGTGATTTTGTAATCACTGAGGTTGGCCACCTTTCAAATATGAGACAAGTCGCCAGACATTTCTCCCCCTATCTGAGGTTGAGAAACTCTGAAAAGTGCTTTAATTAAGGTCACAGGGATTGGGGAATTCTGGTCTGAAAGACAGCAGGTAGCATGGAACTCTCTAACGAGTGAGCTATTGCAATTTTAATGACAAGAACTGCCTAAATGGCACAATAGGGTAACCAGCATTCAAGCTCAAGGAAATAAATTGTAGCCGAAGTAGCGCATATGCTCGATTGAGGGACCTGATCTTTGCAACTTTTCCTTCAAAGGCTTTCGCATGAAGATTGATAAAAGACACCTTCGGGATAGGATAGGACCCGCTGCGATGGTGCCGTATATGTATTAAAAACAAAAATTGTGTGAAAGAGTCAAAATTTGTAATTTACACCTCAATCAATCATTTTGAAGGGTACTTCTAAAAAGCCGCATCGAAAGACTTATGACGACACGAAGATACCAGATCTTTAAGATCACCTTTGAATTTGGTTACCCCTACCCAACCTTTGCTACAACTGCGATGGAAAGCATTTCCCAAACGCACTCAAGACATAATGCAACTACAACACGAAGAAGTGTATACCTCCCAGAATTTAAATCACAGCAGCACGTTCATCGTTTTCATCATTAGCCGTCAAAATGTTAGTCAAAGTTCGTCTCTTGAGGACCAACTTTGCTACGAATTAATGTTTCAGACTCGCGACAACAACGCGGACGTCAAACTTCCATGGTGCGAAGAGGAATTTTAATTTTCTTCTCCACCACCCCAACACTGAAGGTACATCTTGCAGCCAATGTGCACTTCAATTTGTTGTGGCTTAATTATATCTGAAATTTATTCCACTCTTGTAGCGCCGGCATTGACAGCGGTAAAGGCACCTGAACAGCTTCGCAAAGTACAAGTCGCGACATACTGACGACGACGGCGATGATGGGTTTTCTTCTTGGAATCTCTAAAGGATTGGGTTACACTTTGTGCAACCACAGCACGCCACGCGTACCAAGAGGTAAGAGGTAAGAGGTAAACTTGACACCCCTCGTAGTTTATGACTATCGATGGCTTCACTCGTATATATAATAAATGGACTGAGAAATAAACCGACTCACCTGGTATTTTTTGATGCTGTCTAACTGTTCCAACGTTGGCTCGACTATTTGGGCAATCTGCTGCTGCTGCTGCTGCATGGATCCAGTGCCGCTGCCATTGTTGTTATTGTTGGCCACTTTGCGATCGGGCAATTGCGGCGCCGGTGCTCGATTGACCAGACGGCCATCTTTTTCCATATGCAAGTGATCACGAGGCGGTGGAACTGGCTTCACCGAACCATTCAGCTGTGGGTGAGATGGTTTTCAGAAAAAATATTCTTCACACGGAGCAGAGATCTCATTGCGAAATGTTACATGGAGGTGAAGGTGTTTAGTGTTACAAGGAATGTGTTAGCAGCGTTATTGATAGTGTATGGGAGTTTAGTTGGAGTGGTGGTCTAGCAAGTGGAATACGAGTGTTTTTTTTTTTTTCTACGAGGGCTTGGAAAACTGTTAGCCTGGAACCTAGACAAAGGCGGGTTCAAAAAATAAATATAAATCAGTGAGAAATAAAAAAGGAGCCCAAGAAAGGGGAAGTGCTGCCACCGATGCGATGTGCAAACCCATGAGAAGTGGTCGTCGGCATAAACAAAGCTGACAATCAGAAACAAATTCTGCTAGAACTACACGAGAACTCTACGGGCAAAAGAGAAGACAGAAACATGGACGAGCTCAAAACGATCTTCCAAGCGATACAAGGCCTGGACAGGAGCCTACAGATACCGAATTGCAATCGTAGAGAAAAGTTCTGCAGACTGTTAAATGGCAGCGACAGTCAACAAACCGCGTGTTTGGTAGTAAGATCAATCTAAATTGGACAATGACAGTAAAAGTTTCGAAGTGATTACAGCGATATCAAAATTAAAGTCCCCTTTACCAAGGCCGCTGGAATAAATGGCGCCAAACTTTAAAAACTTTGTAAGGAGCGTGCACCAACTTATACAAATAAGACGGAGGATTGTTTGGCCTTTGAATGGAATCTAAGCATCGTGTACCTATCCACAGAGAAACGTGTGAAATCACAAGAATCTACGTCGGTAACTCGCTTTTTGAAGTTTTACCTGCGGTTGAAAATTTTGTCAATGGTTGAGTTGGCTTTTCAGGCTTAAAACCATTTTGAGACACGCGTCACTGAATTTTGTGGATTTTACAAGCAAAACAATAACAAATTCAGTCACTAGTTCACGGATGAGATAATTCAACCCCGGGCAAAATCAAAATGGTTTTAAGCCCGAAAAGCCAACTCAACCATTGACAAAATTTTCGCCCGCAGGTAAAACTTAAAAGTTCGACACAACAACTTTATCGACTTCAAAGTAAGCTACGATATCAAGTGAAGGTGGAAAGTCATGTCGAAGCATCGCCGATAACCTCGTGAGGGATGAGTATGGAGACATCTTGCGGATCCGTCAAACCATAGAAAACCCTTTTATGTCAAAAAAAAAGTTTAAATAAGGTGACGCACCATCGTATACCTAAGAGAGGTACAATTTTTAAAAAGTCCGTCAACTACTTGCTGATGAGATTTATCAAGACAACGCGGCACACTTGAAAATATTTTAACGGAGGCGGCGAAGATAGGACTGACTATCAGCGAGAACAAAACGAAGTATCTATACATAAGGAACATGCAGCCAACGAGAAAGGAGTATCAACTTGGGCAAAACTTTACGATGGGTAGATATAATTAAGAAGCAGCTAAGGCATTGTCTTGAGCTCTACAATCAACAGCTGAATGATATCGGTGCAGAAATCGAATGAAGACGCATGTCAATTGCTGATTCTTCGGGCTCAGAAGTCTTCTAAGCGGTAAAGCAGTCCCCCGGTTCTGCTGAATGAATCGTGCTTTAACTGATCTTTGCCGATGATGGGCTGACGAAGATGTGCTTGAAGATACTTCAGACTTTCTAGGTCGCTTTCCAGGAATCTGTGATAGATTTTAAAGAAAATCCATGCAAGACACTTCCTTTGAAAAATGTTTCGACAAGTCTGTAGGTATATGACTTAGACAAGTTTCCAAATGCCGCGGGATGGCTTTAAAATCAAAATCCCTATAAGCTTGTACTGTCTGGGCAGCATCTTGGACCTATATTGATCTTATTGCGATCATCTTGCACCCCTTTCACAGAGTCAATCACAACGCACAGTTGACTGACTTTTTAAAAATTGACCACTTTGACATATTTGTCCAAAGTCCGCCCAAATTGTGCTTCACAAGGTAAAGTGTAAAGGCGAGATCCATTAAGAATACAGAGACTCATTTTTTGTAACTTAAGTTCTATGTCAAATTAAAATCCATGAGATAATAATTGGTGGACGGGCATCAAGCTCAGTACCACGGGTATACTGAAAAAGGTCCACATGACCTTAAGACGTTAGACAGTTCGCTTTTTGAAGTCTAGCAAAAAAGGGGATTAGTTTTCGCATCATTTACTGGAGAGCTCACATACGCGCCATAAAAGATCCTGGCACTGTCTCACTATAAGTTTATAGAAACCTTTTAGGCGATAACTTCAACGTGTTGCCATAAAAGACTGATTTTGCTTGTGCTCTCTTCGCTGCAAGAAGTTTCAATCAGAGAAGCTTACTACAAGTAGAAAACTCGTCTAAAACTTCCAAACAGTGGACACCTTGTCTTTTCGAGGTTGGGCGGTTTAAGTAGAGGAACAGCATGCTAGACCAGGGAAATAGTTGAAACACCTCTGGTAGAACGATCTGCAGTTGAATCGGAAACTAAGATCTAACTAAGATTTAACTGCAAGGTGACAGTTCCCACACACCGAAAGAGCTGTCGCAAGGTAGAGAATTATATTCGCTCTCAGGGTTCCGGGATAATTAAAGACATGACTTCTAAGCGCCAACTCAATACTCGTTTACTAGTGGCTCCAATTGATGATCCATACTCTAAAAGCTTATAGCTTCGACTAACGAGTTGGACTGCTTTGGAAAGGTCAAAAAAGTACTGGCAGGCCCTGGGAAAACAGCGGAGTAGCTCGAGAGATCGTTATACCATAGTAGGAAATCTAAGGAGCAACCTAAAAACTCGCTTATGAAGATGGAGAGTGAGAGTGAGAGCGCCAACTGGCCGGTTAAGGCTGGTGGAGATGGGCTCATACAGCGAAAAATTCAGGGCTATTCAACTGAACCTTCATCACCAGCAAAACATAATCAGAAGTGAAAGCTAAATGTTTTGCAGAAGCTTCATTTTATATGGCTCAGATACAAGGGCCTTGGATTTTGGATCTTGAGAGGACAAACTACAGGCAGAAGAATTAATTCTAGTATATAAATTGCCGGGTATGTGTGCCGCGTAACTTGTAAAAGTAGTAGGAGTGGGTGCGGGAAGCCTATCTACACTCGTTATATTATCAGAGTCTTTAAGACCACCGCGGACACGAGGGTTTGAGTCTTTGCTAAATAGGAATGAGGAATGACAACTTCAGAGGAAAAACTATTTTTTAAATTTGTATCATATAACCTAATGGGTAAGGATCCAGCGATCCAAAAGGGAGGAACAGAATCAACTTTTGTGAGGGGCGATTAATGCAGCAGCAGGACCCTCGAAAGAGTATCAAACCGGAGGTGTGTGGATTAAAGGCGAAATAGGTTCCCTCCGTAACTTTGGTCTTGGCAACACTAAACACAAATTCGAAGAGAAAAGAAGATGCAACTGAGATCTTTTACAGATGTGAATTTGTAGTCCAAAAAGCTAGCACCACATTGACTTGGACTCATTTGACGATTGAAACTGGAGACTGGGTTACAAAGTCCTTTCGAAGATCGTTGGTGGTGGCGGAGGAGATAGGAGAGAGGATTGCTTTTTAGTACTAAGACACTTGCTTCTAGAGAGAAACAATGAAGGCGTTCAATTCCAGCCAGATCGAACTACAAGTGTCAATCATTATGATCTGCTTTGACAGTTTTGAATCCGAATTTTGAATAAAGAACTTCAATGCTGAGCTAGGGTGTTGCAAATGGGTTCATGGCGGATGACCTCCTAATACGGGAGAATGAAGACATATCGCAGGTAGCTTCGCAAATTTGTTGATCCCGTTTGCATTGATGGGCTTAGAAGAAGAAGTTTCGATTTACGAGTTCGACGAGTCAGGAGGAGCTAGTAATGGGTGCCCTTAGAACTTAAGATCAACGTGAACGAATAGGTAAAGTGATTCCGGGACCTCCACAATAAGTGAGTTACGAAGAAACTGAGATAGTTTACATTCAACTGAGGTAAGTTTGGCGGCATGAATGTAATCTATTCACCATAGAGTTATACTAGGGTGGGAGCAGTTGCCAACGCCCAAAGGTTTATATCACAACGAAGAAGGTGCAGGCAGGATACGCCAAAATTAATTTATAAGTGAGACTTACTGATAACAAGACAATTAGAAACCACATTATCAGTCCCAGTCTACTGACCTTGGTATATGCTACACAATCATCTTAACTCTTTGAAGCACTTTCATTGGCCCCACAGCACTTTAAGCTCGCACCAACTCTCCCTTGACGGATTCTCACGTCAGGTCATGACTCAACGTAAACCGCCTTTTAACGACCAACTTCACTTCATTACAGTCGCACAGTCAAAGTTCCCTAGTTTAAGATACGTGCTCTCAAAATACACTTGCCCATCATGCGCGCACTCCCAATTCCAACCGAATTATATATCTCTTTCGCATTCTTTTCGAAACTGATCTGCAGCCATTCCGCAATAATAGAGCTATTAATAAGAACAACGCGCACAAAGTCCAAGCGCAAAACCGTATCAAACGTCGCACTGAAGGCAACTCTAATCCGGTTACCCTAAGCACTGAGTTCTACATTTGAGTGCTCAACCCGAGACGACCGCCGACTTTGTGAACCTGTTGCTCTAGCTGGGGCTGAAAAGCTACCACGCTCTCGTTAGGTGTCATGTAAACAAGATCGCATCATAAAATTCCCAGGCAACCAACAAAATTAAAAAAAGTAAATATATTTTATGGATGCCACGATAAAGTTGACCAGTGGAGCATAACACAAGCGGAAACGATGCCCATTCAAACGTGCTGCATCGCAACACCCGCCTCGGGTGAGGCTACTCATACAATGACAGCGACAACAGCACACCACAATATTGTGGCAAGAACAAACAAAAAAAAATATTATTGCCGCCCGGAGTAAAACTTTGGGTGACGATGATGATGAAAACGACGACGGCGACGACGACAACAAGTTGGCGACGAAAGTAGCCCGAGTCACTGGAGTAGCAAGTCTTCCAGTTCTCTGGCGTCGTTATCGCCGCCGCCGTCGTCGGAGTCATCATCGTCGTTATTCAGCTCCGATTGGGAGGCATCTAGTATTTCCAGAGCTCTGCAGCAGAGAAGGAGTTCATTTCAGTTTCTTTTCTTTTTAATAAACCCAAACAGAGTGTGGAAACCAGATACAGATGCAAAATAGAGATACACTTCCACTACAGAGTACAGAGTGAGGTGTCCGAGAGAGTTATTTGTTCCTGTTCGAGTTCGGCGGCGGTGTTTTGTGGGTTTCTACGGCTTTCTGCGGAACGAATGCAAATGGGCGAGGAAAAATGTTTGCCTACTTTTGCTGTAGGTAATTTTGTTTTTCTCACGATGGGAAAAATGCGGACGGGCCAGTAAAGTTGGTTAAATGTGCGCCACAATTGTTTTTTTTTTTTAATAAATTCTATTATATTTCGACTTTACAGTGATACATAAAGGAAGTGGATTGCTGAACTTATTAGAGCGAATGGTGGGACGTGGGAGACATTAATTTTGGGAGATTTGCTCTGAAATGAACAGGGGAATCAAGAAGAAGGAATGGTGGTTATGTTCTTCTTTCAAGTAGCCACAATCTAACCCATTAAAAAATAAAAATAAATAGTTGGTGCAACAGGTCCGTAGGGACCCTAGGCCTAGCATCTCACAACCATTCGTTTTGTGTGAGTTTTTCAGTTTGGAACGAATGCAAGTTATCTACGATTTGATGCCGCGTCCAAACGGCTAATTGAGAAGCTCTTTCAAGACAGTTTTACTCTCGGGTGTTGGTCAGACGTTCGCGAGAGGTGGCGCGGTGGAAAAAAGCCCTAAGTTGGAATTTTAGTTTTCTCGGGATTCGAACCTGAACACCTCGCTTAGTAGTCCAACACACTAACCTCTAAGCCCACATTGCCATTTTCTTTATTTGATAACTCTCTCATGGGCCCTTAAAAAATAATCAACTTCAACTCTTATATAAACATTTAAACGTATAAACATTTTGACTTTTTTACCGCCGTCAGACAATGTAGTTTTAGGTACGTGGAGCCCCACTGGTGGACTAAAGAAGTTGGACCAGTCAAAAATAATTGTAGGGAACTTTTCAACCTAGCTTATGGTACGTGAAGAGTTAACGACTGTATGATTCGTATAAGGAAAATGAATTATTTAAAGTCAACGACTATCTAGGAGACCCTTTTGTTGTGAAACAGGCGAATCTCTTGAGGCATAAATGCTGAAAAAGATGTCCTTTACTAGCTAATTCATGACAAGTTGGTTTAAAAAAAAAATGTGTCATAAATGAGGACCTGCTAAATCTGGATTCAAGTTACTAACCACGTGTATTTAAAGAGCTCAAATTCGCACACAAACTTCTTTGGGGATCTACAAACCTTCAAATTATACCAAACTAGAGGACCAGCTTGCATAATACCAACGGAACTATACAAATAACTTTGGATAGCGCTCTAGAGTCTACACGATCCGTAAGAGCTGTTAAAATTGCTCCTAAAGTGTTTTTCATACTCAAGGCCTTCAAACGTTGTGATGTACGATGGGTGATTGAAAAGTACCCCTGTTTGAAGACACATAACGGTATTGATGAAAAATCTGTAAGTCCTTAGGTCTGTTCCCTTACTTTCTGGTTCAATTTTGGCAATATGTCACATTTCTCTCATTGCGAGTGAATTCGCTCACAGAACTGAAATGTAACCAAAATGAAAAGGAACGGGTTGAACCACAAATTTGAAAAATGTGATTGTTTTCTATATCAGTAGAACAAAGCACAAATTTATATTTCAGACCAATATTTGACTTGATTTTATTGCAGAAATTAAAATGCTCCATTCTTTTGCTTCTTACATCTATTCTAATGCAATACAAGCACAAAATATTCATGAAAACAAATAAAAAGTCAGTTACAAATTGTTACGATTTGACAACCATCTGTCAGCAATAAACACATAGCACAAAGAAATTTCTTTGGCTGATATTTGCAGGTTTTTTATGGAGGGGAAATGTTTTGTTCTCTCTTTTTGGCTCTCTTCTGCCCAACTTTTGCGTAAGGGAACGAATTTTGACTAAATTTGGCTAATGTGTTCGAATGCATTATCGTTAGGTAACGGGCTTTTGCTAAGTGTCATCTGTCAAAGAAGGACTGTCAAAATTTCAGATAAATTCATCGATTAATTTCGTTTTAGTAGCTGTTGAAAGTGAGCAATTCTAGGTTTTTTCTAACTATGGGAAAAGTGCAATACCGATCGGTGACTAGATTCTTGTTTTTGGGTGGTAAAGCGTATAGTGAAATTAAGGAAAGGTTGGACACCGTTTGTGGGGACCTTTCTCCTTCGATGACAACAATTCGATATTGGCTCAATGAAATGAGCAATTGAAGTGACTACGGATGAAATGGTGAACAAAATCCATGACATTGTATTGGCAGACCGGCGAGTGAATATAAGGCAGACTGTTGAGATCATGGGCATCTCATTTGAACGTGTGCAGAATATATTGCATCATCATTTGGGCATGACAAAGCTATCGGCAAGATGCTGCATTTGCTCACGGTCGACAACAAGCTAATTCGAATGACCACTGCACAGTTGAATTTGGACCTTTTTAAGCGCAATCCGAAGGAAGTTCTGCGCCGTCAAAACAGTGGGCTGCAGGCAGAGAACGTGCACCCCGAAGATGACGAAAACAGTGGCCGGAAAAGTCATGGCCACCGTTTTTTTTTGGGATTCTCAGGGCATAATCTACATCGATTATTTGCAAAAGGGTAGAAAGAAAACAGGACAATATTATGCTCAATTATTGGGAAACTCTAACGACGCATTGAAGGGAAAACGGCCCCACTTGGCAAAGAGAAAAGTTATATTGAATGGATGAAATTAGGCCACCGTATTTTCCAGATTTGGCTCCATGCGATTTATTTTTGTTTCCAAACATGAGAAAATAGCTTGTGGGAAAGAGATTCACAGCAAAAGAGGAGGTATTTGTCGAAAATGAAGCATATTTTGCAGAGTTCGACAAAACCTATATTTTGGAGGGTGTCAAAAGGTTGAAATATCCTTGTATCGAAAAATAAAAAATATTTGTTCTTGCCTAACTCGGGTACCAACTTATCAATCACCCCTCGGAAGTCTGACAAATCTAGAGACTTTTGTCGGCTTTTCAACAAGTTAAGTAGATAGAAATAGCTGTGCGCATAAGTTGAAACGGACCATCCTTTCATCGTAATGAGTTTGAAATGGTTGCATTTCTAGAAATGCTGCCGTCCACTAAGTGGGTAATTTAATTTGCTTTCACATTAGCAACACTATGCCAGAGCAATTAACACATCACCAGCTTCTTTGGCCAAATTACTGACACTTTTCCAACGGACGACACACAACACACAACCCAACTCTAAACACAGACAACGTATTTCTAGTCCTTCATCCCAAGTGCCGAATGGGTAATTCGCACGCAAGGAAAATTATGATGATGATGCTGTTGGCCGTTCATGTCGATGGTGATGGTTTGCTATACGAAAAATAAATTGCTGCCAGTTGCCACACTTCGACCTACTCACGCGCCCATCCTTTGCACGTTTCAAACTGACACCGTAAGTGTAGATGATAATAAAACAACAACATAGTGGTAGAGGAAAAAGTTGAAAAATCATAAACCATATACAATGTTGAAAGAGTAACTAGGTAGAAACTACGTTGGGCGCCAAATTTACAGGGATACCCGGAAGCGAACGGAGACTTGCCCCACGAAACTATACATAATCAACAAAAAAATCAAACTAAAACAGAATAAGAAGGCGGGAAAGGACAACAAAACAAAAAATAGTAAAAAAGAAGATGAAACAAAAAAAATAAAACAAAATACCTCATCATTCCGCCTCACGGCCACTTGTGGCTGAGGCTTTTGGCGCTCAACGGAGCCCTGCGAGGACGATAATGAGCTCTTCGCCTTAACCACCTCCTTCACGATTTGTGGAGGACGCTTTGTTGTAGCCGTTGTTGATGTTGTTGTGGTTGATGACAATGATGATGACGATGTCGATGACGACGATGATGGTGCTGGTGTTGTTGCTGTTGCCACAATCGTGTTGTTATTGTTGCTGGTCGACGACGAGAACGACGACGGTGACGATGACAATGATGTGGTGGTCATCGTGGTGTAGGACGCGTTCAGTACATTGCCAGACACAGCGCTCAGCAGATCATGCGAATTACTACGTGGCAGTGGATTGGTGGCCGTACTGGCGTTCGACAGAGTCGATGATAGATGCGGTGGCGGTGGATAGCGCGGCGGTGCCTTGATTATCTCGATAAAACTATCAGGCACATCGACGGGCAACTCGCGATGCTTACGCACCGACACCTGCGGCTTCAGCTCGCGCAATTCGTACTCGGGTGGGCCCAACTCACCCGAAGACGAGCTGCGCGTACTCAGCGAACCGCCACAAGAAGAGGTGGCGTTCGTTAGCAACATATTGCCATTGGCGGCCTTCGCCATGTTGTTGTTATTCTGAAGCTGATGGTAGCTAATCGAGTCGAAGGACTCTTTGCTGCTGTCGTCAAATGACAGCGATCCCTTCCGATACAAATCGGACAATGGATCAAGGTCAACGGACAGATTGTCTGTTACAACTGAACCGCCTCCACCCATACTACCGCTGCCACTGCCACCACTCAAGTGTTTGTGTTTTAATGGTGTATCATGCTGTTGTTGTTGTTGTTGGTGTATCTGTTTTGTATTGTGTTGCGGTTGTGGTATCTGTTGATGATTGTTAACCACAACGGTGTACTGTTCGAGTTGTTGCAGTTTTTCGTGTATATGTTCGTTATCAACATTTTGTTGCAGATGATCGTTATGATGGTGATGATGATGATTGAGATGATAGACATGTTGTTGATGGTCATGAATTTGGTCATATTGAGAATGCAATGCAACCGTTAGTTTACCGCTACCACACAACAACAAATTTGTATTTACCTGTGCAGCGGCATTGTTGAGCGTTGCGGTTGGTGTTAGTGTTGCTGGGGCACCAGGAGTGCTGGATCCTGATGGTGGACGGGGTGGCGGATATCGCGGTGGTGTTTTATTGCGGGCTATAAATGTGTCGGGGCAATCGACTGCCATCTCACGATGTGGACCTAAAAATAAAAAAAAATATGAAAAATTTAGCTTCGGTGTAAATTGTGTGCAACAAACCGTTATCTTGATTTATCGAAAGCATTGTCAACATTTCCTGATCGATTTCTTTGCTATCCGAGTGCTGGCGATAATGTTGACTACTTATATAGTCATCTGGCAGGCATGGCTTCAAGTCGTCACCATCGATCACAACGATGCTCGAGCCCGATCGACGGCGCGGCCTGAAATTGGAAAGAGAATGTTCAGATTTAGATGCGATAGATATAACAGGGAGCTAAAATATGTACGGACCAAAAATCTCTTTAGAAAGAAAACAGGGTTAGGACTTTTAAACTCTTCTTAAGAGGGACAAATGAGCTTCAATTATGTTCAAATAAAATAAATGGAGGATCTAAGTTCAAGAATCGAAAAACTACTGTAGGAAACTGCAAGTCGGGGTTACAGACTTTTCCTGTTTTAGAACTTTGCCCGACTCCAACCGTCTAGATCCTCTCCATTTCCAGGCAAAACATCTTCATAACTACGTCTTGCTTTACAAACGGGGTCATGCAAATTTTGCTTTGCCAATGGAGCTTAAAATCTTTTCTTATTTTTGTTGCGTTTTTAAAAAAGTTTTTCACACTTTTTCCGATGCGTTTATTGACAAGTTTTTGTCACTTTTTTGTATCGTCTTTTGAAGAGTTTTTGAAGCTTCCGCGACGCTTTTTCAAATTCGTTTTCAATGCGTTTGTTGTACAGTTTTTTGGCATTATTTTTTGTTGCGGCTTTTGATGCGTTTATTGACTTCTTTTATTGCATTTTTGACGCTTTTTCCGATCGGTTTTTAATGCGTTTTGATCAGTTTTTGAAGCATTTTTGAGACATTTTTCTGAGGCGTTTTAATGCGTTTATTGACTAGTTTATGAGAGTTTTGTTTTGCGTCTTTTATTGTATTGTTGAAGCATTTTTGACGCTTATTCCGATGAGTTTTTAATGTGTTAATTTAAATATAAGTGTTTTTTTTCACTTTTTTGTTACGTCTTTTGAAGAGTTTTTGAAGCGTTTTTGACGCTTTTTCCGATGCCTTTTTGTTGCGTTTATTGAAGAGTTTTAGAAGCATTTTTGAGGCATTTTTAATGCGTTTGACAAGTTTTTTTTTGAGACTTTTTTGTTGTGGCTTTTACTGAGATTTTGAAAAATTTTTTATGTTTTTTTTTTTAACTTTTTTTGTAAATGTTTTTTGATGGGATTTTAATGAGTTTTTTTTTAAGTTCATAGCCTACTTCCACCTTGAGGATAGTGAGGACCGGTGTCCCAGTCAGAGGGAGCACCTAGGTCTCCTCAGCTAGGTCCAGGTTCATCATTTGGCATCATCGGTGTCTTGTGCGGTGACCAGCAGCCTGATATTATCAGCGTAGCCATCCAGGCACAAATTGTCGGCCATGTTCATTGGAGGGACACCAAAATGTCCTTCCATTGCATTGTCATAGATTAACTTTTCGTCTCGAAGGTAAGCTCTCATCATCGCGTCCATGGGAATACTGCGGAACCTCGAAAATGTCCTTTGAGGCGTTGATATGGTATCATTTCGTGTGGCATTCATCTATAGCTACCAGCACGTAGATTTTTCCTCAAATTGTGACTACTCCGCTGGTCCTCGTAAAAAATACCAATCGCTTCCTCTACTGCAGCTATTGTTGAATTTCTCAAGCAGTTGGTTCACAGAACTAGAGGGAGGTTATCCCAATCAGACCGAGAACTCGTGTCTGAATCACAGACAACGCCCTTTTCCATTGACGAGATACATGAAGGCATCAGACTAAGCTGTTCGTCACCACCAACTCGCAAGTTTTCAAATGTCTTCAAGCTCGAAAGAACTTTGTTGAGGAAACCTTTTATATAGCTTCCAATCACACCTTTAGTTATGTACAGAGGATCAAGAGACTCTTTACTGATCACAATGAGTGCGCATCTTTAAAGAATCTCTTGCTCATTTGTCCATAACTAAATGGTGTGATTGAAAGACACGAAAAGCTTCCCAATCAATGCTTTTTCTAGTAAAGACGAACTGCATCTTTGGATTTAAAAGACAGAGGTGGAGCTTAACTGGTTCATTGGAAAAAAGAAGCAGTAGGTAGCAGTGATCCCAGATTGAGAGGAAAAGCGACAATTTTGCCCCTTTAGAGAAACTTTTTCGAACTTAGGGCTTTTGCTGACAAACAAATTTCGAAAACAGTCTTCAAAGGCTGTGAACACTGGTTGGTAGGTACAGATTAATCTCTACAGTCCGTTGAGGCTACGATCGTCCTCATTCTCCGCTTTTATATAGGTAGAGAACACATTTCTTGGTACTTTAACAGTGTGGTTCTTAGAATCGAGTATCCTAAACACAAAACAATGCATGTGGCTTAAAAGGTAGACTCAGATCATTTTTACTATTCAGCGGCAAAAAAGGGAAATTAAAGGTTGAGATCTGTTTATGACTGCTGAGACTGTGGTGACTTATGAGATGGAGCCGCCGAATAACTTTTGCCAACTTCGCCTGACATAAGAAGTACCTCAGCAAAAATGTTCAAAAGTAGGCAAGATTACCAAATTTGACTACACCCTCACCTATACATCATAGTTAACCCTTGAGCGTCGCACGTTTTTCGACCGCTACTTTGCTTCTTAAATAAAGTGCCCTACCAATGCATACCTTGCCGAATAACCAAAAGTTAATGACTACGAGACTCGCCCCCTTTTTTGTGTAACATGTAAAACATTCATATTCAACGCATGGATGAATTGTTGCTCTCACCTAATTGCAGGAGCGCCGGAAGGCAACCCTTCCCTACCCTTCAGTAGAATTATTTCCACTCACAAAAACGAATCGAATCCAATTACCAGACAGCAACTAATTCCCATTATTTCGTGCTGCACTGCATAACGGAAACGGTATAATTTACTGAAACTATCATGCAAAACACTTGCTCCGAGCACTGTTGTGCCGGCGACATACCTCGCAGTGGGATGTCCCTAAGCCGGGAAAGAACAAAACACAGAAGAAAAAAAAAATCACAAAAGGGACTCCGACTACGGCTCCTTCCTATCTCCGGAATATCCGCCTGAAATGTGTAATTACAATAATGAAGATAATAGCGACTTCCACTGAAAAGAGCTCAACATCACCTGTGGATGTGTTCGACCCCTGTACTGTATGTGTTGGGCACACGCAAAACCAGGGAAGAGTCACTTCTGCCGTGAACAGAGGATTCACTGATGCAAGACGATAAGCCATCATATGGGTTGCCTAGCAACTACAGGTGCATCCAACAGACAGAATCAACGTTCATGAGGGGGCACGACGAATGCAAGCAACCCTTTAGGGAGCACTTGCTGCAATTTGATGAAGACGAATCGCTCTTGTTTGGGACAGTTACCTTCACCATATATGTACACGGTTTCCATCCACAAAGTGGGTTTGAATTAAAAGGATTCCTTCGATTTACATGGTCAATGCACTTTCTATGGTTTCACAGCCGGGTCGAGGGTGGAAAATGGAATTTATTGACCGAAGACGACCCATAACCAATGCGGAATGTGTTATGTGTGTCTAACTCCAGGGGGAGAAAACGAGATCACCTGTGTGTGGGCTGTAGGGAGTAAGTATATATTCTCTTTGTACACACACGTCGAATCGGTTGTTTACCACAGAATTTGTGTTAAAAAGTTTCCACGTGTGGGACGAGGGGATGTTTACCTTTTATCTACCCTCTTTGGGTTACCGTTTGCGGTGTGAGCGTCCCATGACATTCTTCCAGAGCAAATGCATGCAAGATGTATGTGTATATTTTTTTTTTGGAAGTGTTTACTTTTGGTCGTCCTGGCTGGGTTGTATTTTTATACATATACATATTTGAGAAATTGTAAAACAGCGGAACGGAATGGAACTCCAGTCAGGATGTTTACAGTGCATTGGGGTAAGGTTTGCACTTTCTTATAATGCGGAAGGTATATCCGACTCTTGTCGGTTGGGACCACATACAAATGTGGATAACAACATGCCACGGGCTCTGGTAATGCTGATGAGTGTGTATACATCCGTAACAAAAAATAAAATACTGAAATCCCTAATAAACCTGTGTTTTTTTTGGAACCACAGTTTGCAGCTGAACTCTTTTGTTTTTAAAGGAGGGAAGTCCTTAAAAAAAAAGCAATCCTCACATGCGATATAGTCTGTTTCAAATATAATTGAAGTTTTTTTTCTGAGTGATCTACTTAAAATGTTTTAAATTGCAAATTGCGAGAAAAAAACTTTTAAAGTGCGGAAGGCTACTCTAACCCTGGATCAACTGTTCATCAGAAACGAATGGTGCGGTAATTTGAATACGCCAATGAATACAGTCTTAAGGATCGATAAATTTCACGCTACGAAGAGAAACTACTTATAGTTCCTTAAGTTGGTAGTACTTGGAAATATTGGCGTAACGAAAAGTGAAACGCGATTGAACACTAATTAAGTCAGGTTTAAATGATCCAGTTCCGGGGACAGCATATACTGTACTTAGCATCATAAGCACTTAAAGTTTTGTTTGTTATGTAGAATTAAGAAATATGAGAAAACTTATAAATAAGAAGGACTGAGTAGTCACACGAATCGAGTGTTCAATTATTGTGTAGATTTGTTTGTACTACTTCTATTCGTTCTATGATAAAAAGCCGATTTAATTTTCTAGTCTTTCTTGTAGATAATTGGTTGCAGTATAGTAAGGCTTGCCAGGAATACTTTTTTCCCTTTTAATTCCCCAAGACACTTGGTTTTAAGCACGCCCACTTCTTAAAGTGCTTTTCCGCCTAAGTTTTGTTTCGTGTGATGAATTTCTTTAAAAAGATCGAAATCGGTAGACCTGTGAAAATTCGCCCACGCAAAGTCAAATGATACGCCTACTTTCCGTGGGCGTTTTCGAACCAAATTGAACCATTTATAAAATGCAAACAACAAATAAAAATGCTGTGGCTCCGCAGTTGCAACTTGCAAGTAACTTTTTGGTGAGTGGTCAAACTGAATTCCAAAAAGACCGCGATAGGTATCGCTTAAGTTGAAGCGAATTTAGTTTGAGCAGTTACCATAAAGAAACTTGCAAGTGCAGAGCCACATAATGCATTTTTAAAGAGGTTAAGTAAACATACTACAGGGAAACGTTTACAAGTTCTCGGTTGAAATCAATCAAAGAGTAAATTAAATAAATTGTTACAAGAAGTTGTAAGAACAAGGACCAGAATTAAACTATTTGATACGAGAAACAAAACATGTAGGTGTCAAATAATTGACACCTAAATAGGTGTGCAAGGTAAGTGAATTCGTATATTGAATTAGTGAAAGGTATTTTACGAATATGAGGGAAATTTCATCAAAAGAAATATTATGGTTCTTATTTAGTAACTTTTTCTTGAACTGTCCTCATATTTTAAATCCTTCTGCCGTAATTCCACGAAACACGTTGACGCACTTTTTATCAAGGATCTTAGTGAATAGTGAAATGATAGCAAGTTCTATTTAACATTGAAAACATGGTGAATTTTGGTCTCCAAACGATGCAACAGTTTCAGCGGGTGTTTATAAGAACCATACTTGTTGCTTCCATGAAAGTGTAGGTGCGGTATATCCTCAGCCACTATTAATACTCCCCTATTAATAGGCAAAGTAGAAGAATTTCAAGAAATTGCTAATTCATCTTAATTTAGAAGAAATGTTAGTTTGTTTTAGCAATAAGCGAGGGGTCCCAAGCTCGATCCCAGGAAAAACAGAAATTATGTCTTGTGATTTCTTCCACTGCGCCACCTCTAGCGAACGTCTGACAAACATCCGAGATCCCCAGAATTTAAAGCCTGTTTTCCCCTTACTTTTAAGCATTAGTTTTCCCCTTAAATCGAAACAAAATTCCCCTCATTTCCTTCAGTGAAATTTGCATATGTTTTCATATGACAAAAATAAAAAATGTAACCGATTTTATTAATAGGCTTGAAATAAGCATATAACATAAAAATACACATATTATAAAATAAAATCCTTGTCTATCAGACATATTATCAAAAAGAGTGAATGTGAGATCACTGTCGAGAGAATAACTGCCATGAAAGAGCTTCTCAATTAGCCGTTTGGACTCGGCATACAAATGTAGATCCCTTTCATTCGTCCCCAAAATGAAAAACTCACACAAAACGAATGGTTATGGGAGAAGCTAGGCCTAGGGTCCCTACGGACCTGCTGCGACAGCTACTTATTTATTTATTTTTGAATTTAAAGACCTCAATGTATTTTGAGACCAATTTTTGGAAATGAGCAAATTAACGGAGACAATTGTTTGTTTTTATTTTGTAAAATATTACTTTTTTGAATAAGCTTATTTAAACATTGGGTCAAAAAAAAAAACAGATTCAGAGCAATTTGTCTGCTCTCGAATTCAGCCGGCTGTCAGATTTCATGTTCCACTGGCCCAAAAAAAAAAAACTATTTGGCTAATCTCGATTTGCACATACTTAGACTAAGTCGAAAACATTTGTCATTTGTCAAACTTTAAAGTGTGTTAATATTTACGTTTTAAGACGACATAAATTGTATGGATTTTTATAAACACAAATTACAATTTTAGAACAGCTGACTTTTAAAACAAGCACCACCACAAATGCAAAGAAAGAAAAATCTCGTTTTATGTTCCATTGGGCACGCAAAACCTGAAATTTGAGACCAAAACCAAAAATTCCAATGGAAAACGACATTAACCTATGCGAATTTTGAAAATCTGGCAGCCAAACATAAACGCTGTTATTGGTATATCAAGAGATTAAGGGGCAGTTGGCATTGAGTTCCTTTTAACGAAAATCTCAATCAAGATTGTCTAGCAAAGACCTTTGCTATTTTATCAAACCGACGAGGGAATGACAAGTTGCTAGCTTAATTAAAATTGGTCTATTAATTTAATTGGATGGTGTAGCCCTTGCAAATTGCGTTATTGAATCCACAAAAATGAAGGACGCTTTCAAAACCAAATCGGAGTACAAGCAGCAGCGATGCTGCTAAACAAAAAAAAAGGCGCCTCCACATAAAAAAAACTAATACCTATAGCAAAAAAAAAAAAAACCGAACAGCAAAGACATTTATTTTTAACAAAAAAACAAATTTATTCCTCACGAAAAACTTCTTTTCATAAGTTTGCATTCCTTTTCGTTCAAAAAAGAATAAAATCCTACTTAAACTAAAAAAAGGGGCCATTTTGATGATTTTTAAAAAATTGGGGCCAAGGGTCCTGAGGCTCAAAACTCTGCTAAAAAGCATGACTCGTGTTTGAGTTGAAAGTCAGCAGTCTAGTGGTTACATTTTTACAAAGTTTAAATTTTTTAGATGCGTTGGACCGTCTAGAGCGAAAGTGTATTTTTCGTTTTCCTAATTTGTACTTTTGTAACAGTTATAGTTTTAAAATTAAAACGTGTAACTTATTAAATAACGAATTTAATTACTCTTGCTATAGAATTATTTAACAAATAATATTTTGATAGTACATAATAAAAATAATACTTTATTCCATATTAAACCAGCTTGTTTGGGACTTCGAAAGCACACACGGATTGAGCTCAACTTTGGAGAAATTTTTCGGTATTTTCGACACTAATGGGAGCAAAAGCTGTAAAATTTGGAACATTGATGTGCACTGTCTTAATAAAACACTTGGCTTAATGTGGGCGGAAAGGTAAGTCCGATAATTTTTTGAAGGATGATAAACAAGAATATATTCAAGCAACAAAAGGTCGGAGACACGAGCAGGGCTGGGCGAAGCATTTGTATAATTTGATTCGAAACAGTTTGATGGAAAAGAAATAAATTCATTTCGTAGTTAATTTTGTTTTTAATTTCTCAATTTTTATTGAGAGATTTATTTTAAAATTCAACTATTTAGTTTAAGTGGTCCAAGAAAGCGGAGTACACTTCTTTCATTTAATGTATGGGCTATAATCGAACCGAGTGTCTGTCTAAACAAAATCTATTTAGAATTTTTCTGGAATGCGGTAAAATTGATGGTAAGTAAACAAATAGTTGGAACGAGTGAAGCGGTTTACAAATTTTTGCCGAGTCCAAGCGGCTAATTGAGAAGCTTTTTCATGCCAATTATACTCTTGGATATTTGTCAGACCATCGGAAGACGTGGCGCAATGGAAGAAACCTTAAGATGCAATAAGTGTTTTTACGGGAATCGAACCCTCGCTTAATAGTGCAATAGATTATCAATTAAGCCACTGCGGCTACACCGGACTTTCCTAGTAACATTTAAATGACAATAGAAAATATGCAATTCGAATTTGCACAAGTGTGACAGCTGCTGGTTGGTGTTTAAAATTATTTAGTGGGTGCGTTCAGCAAACATTTGTCGATATTTCACTGAGCAGTAGGAAGATTTTGTTCTAGATCGCTACAGAGTACAGTCGCAAAAAAATTGCTATCTCTTCAGAATCGTGAGATCTTTTCAAAGTCTTGATTAGTCTTTTTACTATTTGATTTTATTTCAAAGTCGCTCGATATTTATCAAAAAAGTTTAAGTTTGATTGTCAAAACACACAAATCGGTAACAAAATTCCCAACTGCACAATTATGCACAAGTCAGCCTAATCACAACGAAAAATAAACACCACAGTGGTATGTCACAAATAATAATTTTCTAATCGAATTCCGTTTGTGCAACTCTGTCACCTAGTAATCCGAAACCATTGCGGGCGGCGTTGGCCAAGCACATGTTGATGTCGTTGACTTGGATTTTACAGAAAAAAATATTCATTTCAATGCACTTCTCAGCTTGTATCCTATGTCCATATCTTTCCGTAATTTCAAATGAATTATGAAATATGCTTAACCCATGAGCTTTCAAAAATGTTAACCAACAACTTTTGCCCCTAATTCGTTTTCCGCGGGCGCAGTCGACAGTTCAATACACACACAAGTCCTTCCTTTCATTTGATGCCCGTTTGCTTTTTTGTTTTCATTCTCTGCACGAGTGCTTTGCTTTTAATCCCATCTTTCCGCTGTAGGCACAATATTCATGTGGCTACCGGGTCACACATGAGCCCGTCACTATACCCTTTTGGGCGTGTTCAGCGGGACTTCAAGTTTTTTTTATGTTTTCCATCAAATAAACTTAAGCCCCTTCAACTACAGGCACAGTTCTTTCCGCAGCTCATTACTTATGAGCGGACAATTTCCTCTACCCAATGGAACATGAAAAATTACGCACTTCCTACTTTTGATAGTTATACCATCTGATTAACTCATTAAGGACAAATTGCTGCACTAAAAGCCGTCTACGGCAGTCTCTGAAACTTCCCACTTTATCATCATCATCAATCCAGGGGGAGGCGATAGTGCATTTTGACCTGTTCTATTCTGGCAGCACAACTTCCTCATTAATAACACCTCAGTTGCATCAAGAAAAACTTTCCAAAGTAATTACCCTAATGGACTTTTTGGGCCAAGAGAAACACCCAAGAATAAAAAAGAAAAAAAATTGAAGCTTAGCCAACTAAGTAGATAAGATCAATAAATCTTCTTCATTCGGTTCAACTCCTTTCCGGGGATAAGCTTGTGGTGGTCCATTTTTGTTTGTATGGTGTTTCTTTTTGACACCGAGCAGTTACTATACTAATCGGATTGGACAGGGACAACTCATAAATCGGTCTTAGGACGTCAAGCGGAATTGGCCGTGGCTTTAGACAGATTTGAATAGGTGTGAACGGCCGGCGGTGGGAATTTCATTGGAATGTTTGAACATTTCCAGTTTTGCCGACCTCCAGACGCAATCGAAGTCGCCGCATGAATCCATTAAGTGCGCCCCAGTTTTTATTTTATTTTTTTTATATGTGTTTAAGGTCTTTTTAGTTTGACAGGTCTTTCCCTTGTTGCTCTAAATAACAACTTTTTTGGACAGTTCTTTGAAATTCATAGTATATTTGGTACTTTTTCGCAACAAACCATGAACCGACACAAAGCAGAAGAACGCGCCGAAATGTGCCTACTCCTTTTGGATGTGTATTATCTGTCTGGAAACAGTTAACGAATTGCGGTCCTAATTATAGAACCTGCTCTAGCAAAGACCTTTGATATTTTATCCAATCGATGAGTCAATGATAAGTTGCTAGCTTCATTTAAATTCATCTATTAATTTATTTGATATTATTCAGCAAAAGATACGCATGGATGATATAACCCATGAAAATTGCGTTATTGAATCCACAAAAATGAAGGACGCCTTCGAAACAGAATCGGAGTAAGAGCAGCAGCGATGCCGCCAAAAAAATTGAAAAGGGGACTTAAAAGCGGCCCGGGCCCCGTATTTCTTTCGGTAGTAGAACACGAGTTTGAGTTGAAAGTCAGCTGTCTAGTGATTACATTTTTATAGTTTAAATTTTTTAGATGAGTTCCTAATTTGTACATTTGTTATAATTCTAGTCGTCAGTGGAAACTGTGTATCCTTCTTCTACGAAAATCACACTTTACCAAGCACTTCGGAGTATTTAGACGGCCAAAAGGGGGCGTGGCGCCTGTTAGTAAAACAGTAAAGCAAGAAGACTTGATGCAGAAATTTGAAAATCTACGTAATACTCTTTGGAGATGTCACTGCGCTTTTTTAGAGGGAGAAAGAACAGCGTACTCGGTCTTACATCATAGAGCTGGCGATGTTCCCGCCTGCAGTTTCAGTAAGAGTGCTGGCTAAGCTGCGGTGTAAAGAAATGAGTTAAGTTATTCAGGGCACAAAATTCCCCCGAAATATTTCCCATTTTTCAAAAATATAGGTATCGGCAATGAATTTCGAAAAAGAATAAAAATTCGTGAACAATTCCCCCCGAAATGTTATGCGATTCTCCGGAACATTTCCTTCGTGAATATGTATGTAGGTGGAAATTCAAAACGTCAGCAGTTTCTAAGGGAGTTTGAAGTCGTTTGCGTTGCTTTTCTTAATTTGGTTGATTTGAACCGAGAAAATAGAAGTGGCATACGATTGGTATACTTCAATCAACAGAGAGCAACAATTTCTAATGATTCAAGTATAAAATGTGCTAAAATAAATGAATAGGTGTAGCTCAACTAATCAAATCCCATGTATTCGATGAAAATCGCGACACTGCTAACAGTGCTTGATGATGGCAGGAAGGGCGAATTGTATTTAGATTGTTGACAGGTTGTCTGAGTGAAAATCCTGCAGATACTTTAGCATTGGTTTGTTGACTCTATAGTACCGGTAAAATTAAACAAAAAAAAAAACTAATATATTTATAATAACTATATTTAATTTTCTACTCCCAACGCTTGTGGCAACTCTAAAGGAATATTCACTTGAGAGCGACCAACTACCTACGAACGAACGAATATTCGCAAGTTTTGACAGTTCATTCACATGATACATTTTATTTGGTCGCAGATACCCGCGAATCCAATGACAGTCGCCGTCATTTGTCTCTTTTTTTTTTAATAAAAAAAAACTCAAAAATTCAATTTTGAGGTTAGGTTCGAACGAATGTTTTATTCGCCAGTTTGTGCAACGCGAATTGAATGATGTGGATTGTGAATACATTTTGACAATTCGCGCCAAGGGTGTATTCGTTCGCGGCAAAATGTTTGGAATTTGAACTGTTTATTAACTTGTTGTCTTAATACATTTTGATGGGATTATTAATCATCCTCCTCTTGGAATAGTAAATGTGTGTTTTCTGTTCATAAATGCGTCAAAATTGGTTTGTTTGCATTTCACCAATTCGTTCGCTCGCTCATCTCGCTGAACCCCGAGATATGTGCGACAGTCTAGGGCTACTATAGAATTTATAGACAGATTCAAGCTCAAGAATAAATGGATGGCATCTTTAGCAGATATCAAGGTTTCATTGAGCTCATGTTCAGTCTTTCTTTATCGCCATTATTTTTTTAGCCAACGTAAGTCTTCGGGAGGTTTAATTTTTTGGTCCTTCAACAGGTCCTCCGCTCAAAAAAAAATATATTTATCCACAGTTTATTATATTTATATTTATTCAGACCCAAGTCTGAAGGATTTGTAGCTCATTGGCATGGAATGCATTGCACATGACTTAAAGAATTGCTGATAGATGAACAAAAATCGAAAGTCTGGAGTCAGATTGTGTAAGGCGAAAAGATTGAAACGTTTTCATGAGCACGAATGGTTTCCTTTAAGTTGCAGAAGTTCATCGTTCGTCCACACGAACACGATTAAACGTTTCACCTTCAAAAATTCCGACGCTGCTTTTCATTTACTAAAAGGGAACGACCTAGAGTTGCATTAACAGGAGACAAATCGTGGGACAAGCCCATCAACGTTATAAGAGAAACATTCACATTTTAAAGAAACGAAAGAAGGTGTCAGGCTGCTACATATCTCAAGCTGGCTCGTGGAAGGCTTCAAATTTTCGAGTGAAACACACGAGATAGAAAACGCATTTTGTATACCAAACAAGGCGGTACCACTCGGCTTCAAGTAGTTACCGTAGGACAGGTTTCCAAGTTAAGATATGTTTACATTTAGGAGAGGAAGAATGAGTCTTATGGTCCTTTTCAGAAGGGTTAAAGTCGTTCCGGACAATCGCCCATCTTAACTAAACTCATTTCTTTTACGTAACTTAGCAAAAATCGTTTTTAATGATAGTTACCCCTTATGACGGCCCATCTTTGAGTACGGAGACAAGTTCAGTCATAGATTCTCCGACGCACGACTGTAAATATCAATTTTGAAGCGTTGCGATTGCGTTACATGTGCATGAGCTCTATTTCTTATCACTGCGTTGAAATTGCAGTAATTTGCAAGGACTATCCCTTTACTGTCCACATTATTTCTGACAAAATATACCTTTTGCCAGAGATAGGGATCGTTGATTCCTTCGGGGGAACGACTGCGACAAATCTCTGAACTGCCCAAGGTTCCTCCAGCTATTTCCATTAAAACAAGTCCCAAGCAAATACCAGGAATAAAATCACATAAATAAACGCGGACAAATTGCACCACCCAGTGGTACGCCACTATTCAACCGATCTAATCGAGGAATTCCATTCCATCAGGTAGGTAATCCATTTCTGTCGTCTGGCATTACAAATCTCTATTATACTGAATTTTCCCTCGCCCTCAGCCGATCTGGAATTCAGACCCATTTGAGGTCGATTTCGTGATGACGAAAGAATTCCATTAAAAATATGATTGATCTCAAGTCAGATCAGTCATGCATTTCCATTTCGAGTCCACCCACCTCCAGACAAAGATCTCCGTCTCTGCTACCTTCAACAATTCCTGTGCATCTCTATCTTGGACAACGTCACTTATTCATTTCCCCATTCCACGGCTGGAGGAGATTCCTCTTCCGCGATAACCATGACGATGCTCATCGTTCAATATCACACTCTCCCGAAAAAGGTGTGGATGCTGTTGAAACCGTATGTTCGTCCTTTGGAATACCCTTCGAGACAAAATCTCGGCATTTCTTTATGACGGTGTTTTCATTTTTTCCTTCTTCCCCTCCCTTTCTCGTCTCCTTCTCCAATAAAAAGGTATACAATGGAAACTTGCAAAGGAAAGAAAAAGGTAAATAAAAGGGAACCGGAGCCTTTTCTTATTGCGGCGCGCAGTGTTGTTGCTGCGAACAGGTATTGTTCATGTCCTCTGCATTATCATCAGGTGGGGAATTTCAGATTTCAGTTAACGACCTGACCTGAAATGTACGACCACTAACACCGACAGCCATCGAGGCCATCAACATGAATCATCATCTCTGCGTCATAGTCGTACTATGCTGAGCCGACGAAGATCATTGCGCGTCTATGTTCTCGGAAGGAACGTTCAAAGGTGTATGTGTGTGCCATTTATGCTTTAGGTCGTAAAATAAAACAAAACCGAATTGAAAAGGAAGACGCAACGAGAAGAGAGTTTGAAACCCTGTGCAAGGAATTTGGAAATTTTTTTTTGTTTGTAATAGGTGCATCAATGCCGAATGACTGACAGGTTACATCCTTTCCTTAGATTTGGTAAGATTGATGTACGTATACGGGAGTGATTAATGTGCCCCGAACTATTGCATTTTTGTGTATAATTATAAGTTTGTTTACTCAAAGGGAACGAATGTATATTGCTTTTGTCAGCATCGAAAGGTAGGTTTTATGAATGAAGGAAGAGAAAATTGACAGAAGTTTTGGGTATTTGTGGAAAGCCAAGGACAGCGAACATGTAACACTTCTTGGAGGAAGTTCTGTACCTTTTCAGCTGGGTGGGGTACACGTTTACTGTCACTGGTAAAGTTTTTTCTAATTTGGGGGTCGAACCGTAGAGAAAAAAATTTATATTTATAGACCTCCCCACTATAGAGTAAATCAAATCAGAATAGGCAAAGCTTTAAAAAGTATCTGTGGGTCTCTAGAGGGTAAAGCAAGCACTATCCGAAAGAGGGGGGCGTGGCACCTCCTTTGACAGCCACCTTTCATATATACAAAAAAAAATAATTCCAATAAACGCCAAGAACTGTTAGTAACATTTTTAAGACTCAGGGTTTTGCCCCCTTTTACTTCTTACTTGGTTAAGTTCGTTTGACAATCTCTAACAATAGTATAGGTATCTATGAAATGTTGACAGATCACCGAAAACTATGCAACAGCTGCTGCACATTTGATGGCAGTGAAGGGTTTCCTATAAATCCAATTGACCATCGAGGCCAACTTAGTTAAATTACTCTGCCATTTCTTGGATTTAAATCGGTCAAATAGCGATGTAAATACCTAACATAAGTTCAGTTGGAGCAACAGGTCCGTATACATTAGGTCTAATTTCCCACAACCGCAGTCGTCTGTGTGAGTTTTGATTTTTTGGGAATGAAACAGACCTACAAGTTAAGACGATTCCGAAATTTTCCCATAAAAGTTATACTCTCGAATGTTTGCCAGACCGACACAAAACTTACGGCTGTAATTTGTGTTTTTCCGGGTATCGAACATGAGACCCCTCGCTCAGTAGTCTAGCATACTAACTATTGAGTGCCCAACTAGTTTATAACATAATTTTATTTGCGTGTGGGCAAATTACAAACAGCTTAATTAGCAACTCTTCGGTTAGAACTGCTGGGGATTCGGAACTCCACTACCAATATTGGCCTGGATGTGAAAAACGCGTTTATTGTGGAAGAATGGGAGCATGTTATGAGCTGTCTCTGTAGCTTTGAAGTACCAGACTATATTCGCAAAATTATAACAATTTATCTTGCTACCGAAGTCCTCTTCTGTGATTCTGATGAGGGAGCTGAGGAGCATGCTATGGTGTGCCGCAAGGTTCGGTTTTAGGTCCACTATTGTTCAGAAATAAAAAGCGATAGGCCCCGAAACATAAATAATTTAAATAAAATAAATTCGAAAGGAGTCGCCGAACTGCAATCTGGGAACAACAATGAAACAATTGTAAGATGTCCGGCCAGGCTCATACAAACGATCAATATGGTTTGACCGGAGGCAAACTTCAGTTTCAGTTCCTGACGCCTCATGGCTGATAAAGAAAATGTCAAACTGGCCGTGTTGCATTTCGGAAAACTAAGAGTGTCGCCCTAGTGGAGTGGCCCAGCACGCACATGCTTCATAATGACGAAACCGAAGCCTCTTAGTGATCTTAGGCGTTTAACGCTCCAACGTAACTCGAATATTTTGAACAGTACAGTAAGATACGGAACCTTTATTTATCGCATATCCCTAAATCACAAGAATAGCCCTTTATGAGCGAAGCTCTTGGTTGGGCAAACAATACAGGCAAGCACATTCAACAAAGCAACCCACCTTCAAAGGGGCATTACAGAGAAGAATGAGATGAGTAGGCTCGGGAGGAGAGGGGGGACCCAAATCGGCTTCTCAGGAGGAAAATGAAAGAGCTCGTGTAGAGGGAGGTGCTAGGTACTTCAGGAGCAATATCCGGAAGCTTTACTAATACATGTAATAGAAACTTGCAGGCCACAAGACCCGGACAAGGACCTGAAGAGATGAACAAGAAAACCTTGAGCAGAGCCGCAATCGGTGCTGAGGACATGGAAAAACCATTTCTGCAGACTGTTCAACGGCAAAGGCGACACAAATTCCGATGTCAGACACAAACCACTCAATCTGGATAATTACAGCAAAGATGAAGTAAGGATAGTGATGGATAGTCTTTTGTGTCGATCTAACAATACTAGCCTATAGGATAGTAGGATAGTGATACCTTATGTCCAGTCCAACAAACCTGCTAGATAGAACAGCCTTCCGTGACAAGTTGGAAGATCATACACTAGCTCATCCTCAAGATTTGGTCGGAAGAATATGACTATTTCTGATGAACAGAACATCTGCAACGTTTGGCCAGGGTCACACGAAAGGGAACCAATTAATTGCTCCCACTATAGATCCGTCTCTTTTGCAAATTAAGTGTGCAGGTAAAAAATGATTATAAGTAAGACGCATTAAGTTGATTTTACACACGTCGAGTTACCCATTCACTCGATTAGACTCCTGAGTTTTGCTGCTGATTTTTGGGTATACAAAGCAGTTGAGTAGGTACTAGAACTCTATTCCGAACAACTAAAGAAATTCTGTATAAGAAAATATTCCTCTTTTATCGCGCCGAGGCTTCGACTCAAAGCGAAGTTAAGCTCGGTCGCTGAAAGCGAAAGATTATTCGTGAAAGTTTGCCCCCGTTTGCTTGCAAGTATTCGAGTCCGGGCGGACAAGACCAGTACCCGGTATAGTAACAGCGGAACTTCAAGTAAGCACAATTGATGTGTTAAAGACAGTTCCAACAATCGGCCATCGCCAAGTTTATGTCAATCAGAGCCCATCCCTATTCACACTCAACCAGTTCAGATGTTGGTCGAATAGACGACGACTAGAGCCCTAGTGCAAATGAACATGAAATGGAGCTGTCAATAGAACGCGGCTAATGAGAGTAAAAATGTAGCCTCACGTATAACATGTCACTGTTCAGCAGGGCACAACTGCGCCTTTGATGTGTATAATCGTCAAATGTTTAGAAAAGATTTAACCGTTGAATGCAAAACGCATACAAAACTGTCGAAGGCTACACAGTACACAAATTCCAGTCGCAAGAATATCAACAACAAAAAAAAAGAGCAAGTGACGTTTTTATGTTCGATTAGACAGACGAAATCTGAGAGTGAACCTGAAGAAGCCACCATCTCAAGTCAGTCAATTTTGCAACTTGACAGATTATGGAAAACAATTCAATTTAATTCAATTTTATTTTCTTTACTAGACACAAAAAATATAGCTTTATATCTTTTTGGGGACTTTACTACCTATAACCCTTCAGATTAACTGAAATTAAGCGGAATTATTGTCATTGAACGCTTGAATTGATGACAGCTACAATTGTTCGGCTGGATTTCAAAATATTATTCCTCCTTTACTTATAGCGATGTATGGAAAAGACGCTGCACTGTTTGTCGACACCATCTCAAGTTACTGCTGTCACGGGGTTTAAGGAAAACAAAAAAAATATAGGTAGCTTCTTAAAATGGGCGACAATGGCGTCTTTAATACAATTAGTGACAAATCACAGAAGAAATATACAAATTCGAATGCAATTCCTCTTACCAGTGCTTTAAAATCCTCATTTCGTCGGCTCTAATCGTCTGTTAATCCTCACAAATTCGTATATCCTCCACTGACAGTTTGTTATCCATTAAAATTTGCTTCACTTGACTCGATCTCGTGCTCACACTTCACTACACTTTACAGTCATCCTAATCGCTTTGAAATGCCTTCATAGGAGCGCACTCATCTTCGTTTAATTTGAATTTCTAATTCAACACTGTCGCGTGCATCAGAAAACCGCGAGCACATGCACTGAGTGTGTGCATTCCTTAACGTGGCGCTGACAAAAACGAGCTTAAAAAATTAACAACAAATTAGAAAGTATCACCGCACAGCCGCTCGGCGGCGATCGACTGCACACAACAATTTCACTTTCAATGCACAAAACGAACGGTATTTGATATATTTACAACAACAAAAAAAAAAAAAAACACACACACGCACGAAGCATCTGCAATAATTTGCAAGGCAATTTCTATCGAGACTCCGGATCCGATTTGTCTACACGATCTTGCATTATTTATGCGATGCGATATTTGATCAATTAATTTCACTCAGTCACTGGCCGTGCAGTGATGGACGGGGATCAGACAGCCAGACACAATTGGATATCAAATGCAATGGCACTCTCTCTGGGATCGATGATGCGGACGCCCGTACGATCACCTCGAACTCGAAATGAAACACACGGCGGAAAATTTGATTTTCTATTTCTTTTATTTTTTGCACCTTATCTGTCAAGTGTCAGACTGTCACTGGCGCACACGGTAATTATATTTTAATGCGTTTGGCTTCTGGGAATGCCTTTTGTCCGAGTTTTGAGATTTGCCTGTGACAACAATCACCGTTACTTTATGATTTTTAAATTTTTTTGACAGCTCAGGTAGGTGTTCGAATTGTGTTTGTCTCCACGCAGACGACAAGCCCGTGCCGTTTGGTGATATTCGTTATGTAAACGTCGCGACCAGACTGCTGTTGCTGGGGTAACTATCAAAAGACGAACGCTGAGCTAGGCTTCACGAAGACACCATTCAGCCAGCCAGCCAGCATGAGCACGCATACACACGGAATATTGCACGAATGGATGAGGAGGAATAATATTTTTTTCTTCTGTTGCCTCAGTTCGTTTGGGTTTTTTGTGTGCAATGGAGTGGAGACTGAGAGAACTGGCAACAGGTAGGGGAATAAAAAGTACAACAGGTAGGTCTTTGTTTTATGTGGGCAAACATAAATGTATGCATGTTTGCTTGTGCGCATCGGTGTGTTTGGTTGGCAGGGGAATAGGGCGTTCGTGGTGTAAATAACACGAAAGCCATAAGATATGCAGCTGTCATCTTTACTGAGGTGTAAGTATAAAGTTCAAATGTTTCCACATAATTTTACAGCGGATTATTGAAGTAACTCGTACCGTGTCCAGACTTTTAATCTCCACTGACGACTCTGGTTTATAAATTGACAAGCAAATGAGGAACTACTTTAAGCATTTAGAATCATTTTTTGTTTAAAAAAATGTGAATTTGTTGAATAAGTAGATGTATTTTATTTAGTGACACTGCATTTCACAGATTTATTAAAAATAATAATCCCCTGTAACAAAACGTCATTTACTAAATGATACGAATACGATTCACTTTTATTTTATGAAAAAATTTTCAAAAACTCACAAAGTTTTATGATCATATATCCGTTTTTGTACAACATTGTCCTCGTAGATGGATTTTTCAAAATGTTCCATTTGTCAACAAAGTAACGTTAACCAAATACCGGCATATTTGGTCGAAAGCTATAAGCACCATCGACAAAGGGTTTTATTAACTTTGGATGGTTCGCCTTACAATTATAATAGGTGCCAATAATTATTACCCAAGGTTTAAACCTATTTGCGATATCTTTTTACAAGATGGCGCTTTTCTGTTCTCTGTGGAAACGAATCTTTTTTGTTAAAACATCGACTTCTGTTCCCCACTAATCTGCTGTAAGAAATTAACACCCCAGTATTTTGGGTACATGTGTGAAGTTGGCTGACAGATAAGTGACATTTTCATTTTAAAAAAATTCTAAAGGAAACTAAGATGTTTGATCGAAAAGTTTCCGGTTCAATTTAATCAAAGGATGACAGAAACGTCAGTAACTTTACTATGCTACTTACATTCCTGAATGTCTCATCAATGTCAACTTCATTAAATTGTTTTAATGACAAATATCTCCTTCTACTACGGAAAATTAAATGAAACAGTATGATTGTCGAACCTTCGCGCGTCTCTTTACGTTCGGGTAAGGGGCGGCATGGCACAAAAAGAAAACCTAAACTCAATATTCGGGCGCCTGCTGCAGCTATTTGTAACATTAATGCATATAGAGCAAGTCACTTTAAAAAAGGTGGGCGGAAAAGGACAAAAGGAGTGCCACCTCTTTTCCAACTAATTCATTTTAAATATATACTAATCTTGGCACTTATCCCTGCTTTGTAGTACAAATTTCTTAAATGAATGTAGATTGCTCAAGGCGTTTTGTAAAACGTGAGCGAACATGGAAAATGGGCGTGGCACCTCCACCACAAAGAAGTCTTTCAAGCACTACAACTTGGCACTTTCGTCAGCCATGGTTCCGAAATTTGGTACCTCGATGAAGATTGTGTGCAGCTAACAGTTTGCAAAATATGGGCAGGAGTGTAGAACGAGGTGTGACACCTTCCCTAGGCAGAGTCTTTTTAAAACACTATACATCTCATAACTGTCATATGATTGTTGTAATCAATGCAAAAACATTTGGACGACGGAATAAATATCAACCAAAGTTAGAAGGACGTCATGAGAGCAGCGTTGCCGTTTGGCCCCGTTTTAAGCCTCAGGACCCTTGGCTCTTTCTTTGTGAAAAATTATCAAAATGGCCCCTTTTTCAGTTTAAGTAAAATTGTATTTTTTATTGAACGAAAATGAATGCAAACATATTAAAACAAGTGTTTCGTAATGAAAAAAATAGTTTTTTGTTCATAATAAATGTGTTTGTTGCTCTGTTTTCTTTTTATTTTATTTTTTTCTATATATTAGTATTTTACGTGGAGGCCCCTTTTTTCGGCTCGGGCCCCCTTTTGAAATCTTTCAGCGGCAACACTGCATGAGAGTATACTAAATACCAAATGCGCGTGGCATTAAATAAATCAAGAGTTAAAAGGGGAGCACAACTATTTGTTGATACTTGCAGAAAACTCCAAACAGTGGAAAATCGCTCTGGCTTAAATAATCTGTTATATTTACCACGCTCTTAAAAATAGGAAAAACACTGCACAGAACACTAAGACTCTGATTGCTGTAATGAATGTTTGTCAGTGAACAAAATAGCTTGATTGGTAAGGGTGGGCTTTCAGTGGGTTCCCTAGAGAACATTCCTCTTTAAATACGAAGATTTACCAAGTAAAGATCTGTTCTAAGGCGAGAAGTAACAACGGTTCTCGCCTAAAACCTGATAGAATGGCAATAAACGAACACCTCATAGCAACAGCAATGCACGGAGGTTGGTATTCTCCTTTATACTAACCACAAGTTGGTGGCATTGTGCTTCTCGCTCAATTGAACAGTTTTATTTTCTGGCAAAATGTGGACGGCGGCATGCTGCCGATAAAACTATTGACTCGATTTAACGACAACAAATGGATTGCCGTGTAAACAGTCTTTAAAATAGTCATAGTAGATAGACTCCTACGCGCAGTTGAATGCTCAGCTTATATGTCCGGTCAAGCAAAGGTTTAAGGCACGGATGGCTTGATTTGATTGAGAACTAATGTACATGCTTCCATAACAATCGTCTCATATTTATCAGCTGTCCGTTGTCAAATTTTTACTGGAACTTCAAGATATCTGCGATTGAATTGCGAAGCGGATAAGCCGTCCCATTTAAGATCACTAAGGCCAATTTTCGTCAAGTTCAGGACTGATTTTGTCCAGGCCTTAAACACTCACTACTTCTAGTTGACATTTCAGGTAAAAGACTTTGTGTTCCACTATGGCTGAGGAGTTTTACACAAAAGGATTAAATGTAAAACTCTCGAGTTATATGCAGATATCGATTTGGTCAAAAAGGCACGAATTAGTTTACTTTGTAAGATTTTTAGGTTCTTTGTATTTCTTTTTAACAAACTACTTTCTTTCAGCTTTTGTCGGGAGTCATTCTGATTTATTTGGCCTCAATCTTGCAGAGCCAATGTATATCTACCAACGACAAGGCCTGAGACGCCTTCGACTCAATGCTGTAGGCTAGCGCACAAGTGGAAGTTAAATTCAATTAAATGAAAAAAGGAACTAGAGTGGGGATGTGGGGAGGTATATTGTCTGAAGCCCGGGTTAACCAGGGATGGTGCCCAATCTAAGGTGAGTGCGTATATAAAGTGACGGGGTTAGTTCGGGTGAAAAGTTGTGTAAGTTTAAATTAGATATAGCAGAACTTAGATTCCTAAGAAGGCGCTGGACTCCTGTAGATTGCTTACTGCCCAAGCTGCCACAAAAGAACAGGCAAATGTCGAGTGAGCGGCAATAGAAATCCTTGTAACCAGCAATTGTCCTATCCTCTCGGCTCAGAACTAACTAACTCCTTATTACTTAATTGGCGGTAGAAGTAGGCCCTTGGAGAATTGCGCAAATTGCTGAAAGCAAAACTATGTTCCCAAGAACAACAAATAGCACTGTGCAATCACTAAGGCAGTTTATTGGTGGCTTAGTGGCTTGTTTTTCGCAATATCTACCAGTGTAGTTCCAAAGAAAGAGTTGGTTTACGAATTTTTGGTGCTCTTTCATTTCAATGAAGTTGAGCAAGAACGATTTTTCCCATCATGTTTCCAAATTAACTGCCGGATTTAGTAACAACATACGAAAGTACTCATTGCATAGATTAAAATTACCAAAAGTTGGAGTACACTTTAAAACAAAGTTCAACTCTTACTCACAACTCCCTCTGCTGTTAGTGGAACTACTCTCTTCACTATATTGGTTCTCAGGCCTAACTCAACAGCACCCACACAAACAAGCATAAAATACCTGTTGTTGGTTTACATGTTGCACACACCATGCTCTGCTCAATTGCCTTCTCGCATGCACTTACGACGAAAGAACGCCCAAAGCAAACACCAGGAAGAACAACATAAACAATCTTCACGTATACAGCCGAGTGTGCGGCTGTGGAGTAGTATCACTTTACCTGTTAAAGGAAAACAAATCATCCAAATGCTACATCTCATCGCCCACTATGCTCGTACTCTCCATCACCATCAGGATGATATGCATGACAGGAGAGACAAGCCCAAGCGACCGGTGAAACTCTCCCGAGAGTCATCCATTTATTCGAAAACTTAATAACACCACGTATCTCACGTAATGAGCAGATTAAGATGAAAACTAACAAAAACAACTTCGGGAGTGAAGATAAATTAAAGTGATTACCATAATCGAGATGACTACGAACTGAATCACTCTATGCGGACAAAGAGGCAAGGTCAACGCCATGCGTTCGCTCTATATAAGAATGCGCAATCAGAACATTAGACTGGCAGGGAGCCGAGCGTGGCATGCATTAATTATTCGTTAAAAGTGCACCGCTCTGGAATGTGACGTAAATGTCGGAAGACATTTCCCCATTCTTTGTCGGAAAAAGGTCATCCACCCGCCGCGCCGGCCGCCCGTACTCGGTAATGCATTTAAGGTTAGGTATCTAATGGAAATGCGGCATAAAGAAACCAGTCCGAGTTCACGGGGTTGGTGTTAGGTTTCCTGCAATTTGGAATTTTGTTTAAGATTTTGTTCATCAACATATTTTCGTGAGGAATATATCTATGCATTTACATCGGCAGGGTGCTACTGACATTAAGCGGCCCAGAGGCCAGTTTAATGACTTCTTCCTTTGCATCTAGTTTTGGCAACAGAGTTTGTTAAAACGGAAAGAAGACGTTAAAGGTCCATGAATGACTTTATTGAAGAAAGCCAAGAATGAAAGAGGTACTCCAACTGGGCGCCCTAAGGCGCCAACCTGTCAGAAATGACTGCCTAAATGAATTTCAGAGGTTGGACAATTTTACTAGAATGAATCAATGGTTTCGGGAACAGTGCTTCAAGATGGCCGATACGTTATGTGAGCTACGACGACATATTTGGAGCTGAGATCACCATTTTCGACGCATACAGACCCTTAATGGGCAAACGTTTAACCTCACTTTAAAAGGTTTCCCTTTGACTCTTTGGACTAACATCCCGGCCATGCTGAAAAAGATTCTTGTGAGAGATTCTGAAAATAAATAAAATCAGAAACACAAGACTAGACTTCCCGCGGGCTACAATATGGCTACGGGGGCTCTGCCCATACCAGGAGATTCCGACCCGAGCGGCATAGGTTTTTAAACGATCTTTGTGATTTAAAAGATAGGATGAGGTTTTATATAGAGCCCGTCCAATATACGATGGCAAAGTTGTGCTCAGAGACTTGTAAGGCTAAAATGGGAAGGAATAACATCTTCCGTGGGCTTTTTAGATACCGATTAGCCGACTTTGCAGCCGCTCATAATGCGACGATATTTGTGTGACTTTCAAACCGTCATCCAGCTTATCGAGGAACAAATGTCAACCCTGATTTTGCCTTAGGCTAGATTGTGAGACCGGCTGTCTAACGAGATTAAGCTGTGAGCTAAATCCAGGGCAGGTTAACATAGAAGCAAGAGTCTACAACGATCCCTTGATTGAGAAACTCTCTACTGCGCATTCATCTAGGGAAGTGGTCCGAGAAATAGCCAAAATCGACGAAGGGTACCAACTACAGAAAGATCCCGTGGTATGATGATGAATGTGCCTGTATCGGAAGAGAAATTGAAATTGACACTGAGTCAACAGTTTTGAGCCAGAAGAAGGGGAAATACAAGATCCCGGTTAAAAAAAAGTTCAGGATTCTCAAAATTACCTCCGAGTTTCAGTTTTTAGTATGAAAATCAGGTAGCTGGTGATAAGATCGGAACCTATAGTGACCGAAGCTCAGGGAATAGAAGATTGAAGATGTAATTTAGCAGCATTTGAAACAGTTGCAAGATATCGTCTTTAGAGGGTGTGATCCTCCACAAGGGACGGTCACGGGCAACTTGTCGTTGCGTCCGCCTAGAAATTTTGGGTTGGGTTTTCTCTGGTGGAGGTTTAATACGACTCAGAAGGGTCAACAAAGAGGGACAGGTTGTTTGATCAGCAGTGAACCAATAAGCGCTTTTAGTTAGAGTGCATGTACCTATAATTCCAGTAGTGGTGTGAGCAGATAGTAAACCGTGTCCAAGGATGAAACGCTTACCTATAACCTAACAAATACAGAAGACGTAATCAAAGCTGTAAAAAAGCTGATGAACAACGGCTTCTGGCTGTGATCACTTACCAGCAGAGCTCTTCAAGTACTTTCAATCAGCAACCATAAGTATATGGCTGGAAGGAAGCATTCATGAGGACTGAACTGTGAGTTGGAAATGCAAGTTTGTAAGAACTATCCGCTTAATGTAGCATTAAAGGTTCTAATAAACGTATTTAACATGAATAACGAGTTTCAAGTCGAGAGTTCCAACTTTCTTATCGACTTCAAAGCCGCATATAAAGGCTTTTATCGGCAACGCCTCTAAAGACTTCAAAGTTCGGGTTTTAACTCAATTGTGTCGTCTAACGCTAGAAAGCAATGGAGCAAAGTGGGCAAGGAAATGCAGAGCGCAGGGCAAATTTTTAAAACTATCGCAAATAGATCCGTCCGATATTGGCATTCTTCCTTCCAAGCGTAGGTACCTTATTATAGGTTTTCGTGAACTTGAAGAAGAGGTCCATATAGACATCATTCTTCCTTCCAAGCGTAGGTACCTTATTATAGGCTTTCGTGAACTTTAAGCACAGCAGAGTACGGTTGGTCTTGAAGTTCACAAGGACATTAGCAAACAGTCAAACATCGGCCCACCATAGAGGACAAAGCGTCACTATTGACAGCAGCAAGTTCCAAGTTGTTAAGGAGTTCATCTGAAGCTCAGAGAAAACATACACTCCGCAAATGAAATTCTAGTGGAGATCTTGAGAGGAATAAGACAAAGAAACCCCTGCAAAACAAATGAATTCAAGGCTAGTGACATCAAGAAATAAACCTTCAGAACCCTGAGTCTGCTAGTTCAGCTTTTCAAAAAGGGTTGGCTGATACGAGTACTTGGCCGCTTTGAAAGGAAAATTCGTCAAAGGGAATTTAGTCCCAAGAAACACGTCAACTGCAATAGGGCATCTATAAACAAAGAGAGACTGTAACGCATCATGTTCCAGTCAGAAGGGTCTTCGAAGCAATTTAGTTTAAGGCGAAAAGGAAGATCTCCTCAACTTCAAAACGAAGCCAATCCAAAGACGAGCGTTTTTTACTGAAAATCTAATGTCACTGAATCGTAAAGAATGGAAAGTTGCTGTGTTTTGGGCAAAGGCTCTTTGAGCTTTATTTTTGTTTTCTGGAAGTGCGCCAAATGTTCTAAATAAAAATAGCCAAACTGTAATGTTGCCTTTATTCAGTAATAGCCTCATTTTCTACAGAACATTCTTCTTGATTTTTATTGGAGACGCAAATCGTCGAAGGGTGTCTGATGCGACGGACTCATGAACAGAGACGGCAATCATTTTGACAGCCAAAATCTAAACTATGATTAACAATGCACCCACATTGGGACGCAAATCAATTTCACCCATCAAAAAGCCCTAAACTACATAAAGCACCTCTGCGACTGTCAAGAGTCCGCTTGAGAACAAAAGCCACCCATCCATGTGCAGAGGCACACAATCTAGCACTCCGCACGGGCGTACACCGTACCCGCGTACAGTTTCTCCACTTGTCCTTTCAGTACCTAAACTGCTATCTCACGAGTCGTCGGGCTCTCCGCTTACCTTTTTTCCTCTCATTTTTAATGGAATAGAATAATCACATTAATAACACAAGAAAAATGGCCAATTAAAATTCCGTAAGTGTTCGCTAGACCAGTAACAGAAAAAGAAAAATACTTGATATGGATGTACTCGCAGTTGGATTCATTGGAAAGGGAAACACATCGAGGCCTGACCGTACGTATAGTGCGGTATCTCTCAGATGCATTTTAAAATTCACTGTTTTTCTAGCGTTCTTCGGTGTAATGCATCTTTCGGTTGTTATTCAGTTGGGTTGCGGTGGAAGAGAATTATTATCCATAGGGTAATCATATGAAATAATTTTTTATATTTTTTTATTCTCCTGGCTTCGTTTTGTACGTGACTATTGGAGTAAAGAAGAACGTGGCGCATGAGAGGCGAACGTACAGGTTGGAGATGCATTAGAAATTAGGTATAGAAATGCCACGGAGTACTGTGGGTCAAAAATGGGGTGTTTCAGGCAAATGCAGGAGGCATGTTGTGCGCAGAGCGGATGTAGAATGTTTTCCTGGTTGGTGACAATGGTATTTTTAGAATAACCTCTAAAGACACTTTTGGAGCGGTGTCCAGTTGAGGTTGATTAAGTCTGACTAAGGTACAATATATCCCAAACAGATTTTCTTTGATCAAGTGAGTGAAAATGGTAAAACGCTTGTTTTCGAGTGTAGCTCTGCTTTGAGGTGTTGAGCACAGAACGCAAATGGTTCAAAAAAGTTGGAGAAACTTTATTTTTAATGTTTTTAGTGTTTGGTCTAGTCTTGTTCGAAATTTCCTGAACAGCCAGAATTTCTTAAGACAACTCATATTCTGAGCTAAACAAAAGTATCCCTAGTTACAAATCTTTTGAGTCTATTGAGGTGAACAGATGCACTTTAACACGCTTTTAACCAGAGAAGTATTCATCCACTGCTCAAGGGGTTTTATTTGGTTGATTTTTTTCCATTTGAACACTCGCGCGAAATATGAGCTTGTTCATAAACAAATCAAAGGCAGTTGATGGATCCTGTGCTCTGTCAGCTTCATACCAAAACCCAAAAACTAATACCCTTTTCACACTGCGCCGGAAACCGGGTTTTCGCGAAAACACTCGATAACTTCATCGAAAACAGAAGTTTTCTCATACAAAATTCAGTTTTCAAAAAGAGTCGTTTTCCACGAAAACACACGAAAACGACTTTCAATCGTTGGGTTCTCGAAACAAACACGCACCTTTTGAAATATTCAGCAAACTCAGCAAAACAGCTGCTGACCGAACAAATGTCACGAAATGAAGAAGAACTTCTTCTTTGTAACTTCATAAATATGTGGCCCAACCAAGAGATTGGACTCCACGCATATGAAGAGTCAGCAAACTATCGAGGCCATAAGAAGTCATTCTAACCTATAAATAACCAGCGGATATGATTTTTTTAAATGCAAAATGCTGTGTTTCTAAACAAAAGTAGCTTAAAACCTGCACATATTTATTTAATACATTTTATAAAAAGAGGATATGCTACTTATATATATATATACTAGCTAGTCAAAAGATCAAGACAAAAATCCCCAATAATTTAAAAAATTTTATAGTAAAAAAAAATAATTTAAAAAACCAAAAAACCCGACTGACTGTAAAAAAGATTTAAAAAGATTAAAACAAGACACTTTCAAGTAACGGTTGATTTTTTAGCTGGTTTGGTTTTGGCAACACTGGTTTTGACAGCTGACGTGTGTTTAGTAGCTTGTGTCACTGTCAAACAGCTTCAGTTTGGTTTGCAATTTAACCATGGATCGTCCTACAAATGAACAACGCTTGCAAATTATTGAATTTTACTATCAAAATTCGTGCTCGGTTCGAAATGTTCATCGCGCGCTGCTTCCATTTTATGATCGGCATTCTCGACCTTCTGAGCAGTCTATTCGGAAGATTGTGACCAAATTTCGCACCAAATTTACTTTGTTTGACATTAAACCACCAACACGTTTACGTACTGTGCGTAGTGAAGAAAATATTGCGGCCGTATCAGCTAGTGTGACAGAAGACCGCGAAATGTCGATTCGGCGCCGTTCCCAGCAGTTAGGCCTTTGTTACAGCACTACGTGGAAAATTTTGCGGAAGGATTTGGGCGTAAAGCCTTTAAAGATACAGCTGGTGCAAGAACTAAAGCCAGCCGACCTAACACAACGCCGAATTTTTGGTGAATGGGATCTTGGAAAGCTGGCCGAGGATCCGCTTTTTTATCGAAAAATTGTGTTCAGCGGTGAGGCTCATTTTTGGTTGAATGGGTACGTAAATAAGCAAAATTGCCGCATTTGGAGTGAAGATCAGCCAGATGCATTGCAATAGCTACCAATGCATCCCGAAAAAGCCACTGTTTGGTGCGGTTTATGGGCCGGCGGCATTATTGGGCCATATTTCTTCAAAGATGATGCGAATCGCAGCGTTACTGTCAATGGTGAACGCTACCGAGCGATGATAACAAACTTTTTTTTGCCCGAAATGGAAGTTCTTGACTTGCATGATATGTGGTTTCAACAAGACGGTGCCACATGCCACACAGCACGCGAAACAATGGCGCAATTGCGAGGCGAGTTTGGTGAACAGTTAATTTCACGTTTCGGGCCGGTCAATTGGCCGCCTAGATCGTGCGATTTGACACCATTAGATTATTTTTTGTGGGGGTATGCCAAGGCTAATGTGTATAGGGACAAGCCCGCTTCGATTGACGCACTGGAAGCCAACATCCATGCATTCATTCGTGAGATACCGGCCGATATGTGTGAAAGAGTATGCCAAAATTGGACTCAGCGGATGGGCTACCTGAGACGCAGCCGCGGTCAACATTTGCATGAAATTATCTTTAAACATTAAATTGCAAGGTTCAAACTATCGATTCAAATAAATATTTCATTCATTTTTTTCGAATTTTTTGTGTTTTTTTTTTTTAAAAAAGTTCTAAGCCTCTTAAAAAATCACCCGTTATAACTAATTGGCAGTCTTGACCTTTTATATATGAACTGCAGTGCTCATTGTACGGCACAACAAGGTCTAACGATTTCGATGTGTTCGTAATCCATAAGTGACTCCTTTAAGAAATAATAAATTGAACTAGACGGTCAGACCTTGGGTGTATATGTTCATCGCGAGTTCAGGCCCAATCTTTCAGATTATGTCTTGCTATTCCTTGCAAAACTCTTCAGCAAATATATTTTCATCATACATTGACGAAGGCGGTTAAATGGCAAAGCTATAATGAAGTTGGAAAGCGAAAACGAACAGAATGGCCACTTTGAATCTAACCTGTCATGAAGTTAGTATTGGCCAGACCAATCTCAATTGTTAAAATTCGCAGTTACGTGCGGTGGCTAAATTGGCTTGTCGTACAATCTGACAAAAATATGTGCAGCCTCCGACTGCCAATTAGTTATACTTGAAAGTGTCTTGTTTTAATCTTTTTTAATCTTTTTTACAGTCAATCGGATTTTTTTGTTTTTTAAATTAACTTTTTTATTCCTTGCTTTTTAGTTTAATATGTAGTCAGACTTCGGAGAGTAAGTTGGTTAGTTAGTATTGTTGTGAGTTCGTTAGTAGCGCTTAGACTTTAGGCGTTAAATTTTTGTTTTAGGTTTTTTTTTTAGTTTTTTGAAAGGAAAAGTGCGATTAAACTTAATTTGTACATTTCGAACGATAAGAGTAGTGAGGAGATAAGTGTCTGGTTGCAGAGTTGAGATGTAGATGCGATGACTCCCGGAAAGAGTATTACATTCACCGTGAAAAAATGTCATAAATTTAAGCCACGTTTTCACTCAGCCTCATTGCACGATTTAGGCTGTTTCGAATTTCACTACAAATTAATATACTTGTGACTATCACTCAGTTGCATATTACTTGTGACTATTGAAGTGTTCAATAACATGATGTGCCGACTAGCGCCATCTGCGAGAATGAGTGCAAACTACTATTTGTGTTGAGAAATGTAACTGAGTACTTTTTTTGCCACCCTAGTGGTGAATATTTTTTATTTTAAAACATACTAATGAAGCTGTAAATATTTCTAATAAAGACTTATAAATTTCGGAGGTCACGCTGACGTCATATTAGCGTTGGCACTCCGGGGAAGAATACGAATCTTATGACACCTCACTCTTCAAAATCAAGCCTTAAAGTCTATTTAAAGTATTTTCTTGTAAAGGGTTTTCCAATAAGAGGAGTCATTTTGGTATTCATTTTTTGAGATAAATGATCGGATGTTTATTTCATAATAAAGCGGAAGGTATGCCGTTAATAATGAAAAACAACATCAGCCAAATGGCCACCACGAGCACGTATACAGGACCATATCCTTTTCATGAAATTTTCCATAACCAAATCGCAAAGTGGCTCCCTATGTCCTCGATAGCCTCACGAATTTTATCTTTGAGGTCTTGAATCACCGCTGGGCTGTTGGCGTTGACCTTATCTTTCACGTGGCCCCAAAGGGAGAAGTCGCAAGGTGTTAAATCACAAGATCTCGGTGGCCAATTGTGATCACCTCTTCGAGAGATAACACGGTCCGGAAACTTTTCCCGTAAAAGATCAATGCTTTCGTTGCTTGATGATCGGCCGGCTTGAGTGCTTGTGTTAACTGAACTTTATAAGCCTTTAGACCCAAGTCTTTATGCAAAATACGGTGTAATGACGTTTGTGGAATGCCCAATTCCAAAGAACGACGAGCAATGGACAAACCTGGGTTTTCTTCAACACTTTGGGCTACAACAGCAATATTCTCAGTTGTTCTTGAGCGAAGTGCACAGGTTTTATTCTTCACATCACTAACTTGTCCCAACAGCTCGAATTTTTCCACCAATTTTTCCAATTGCGGTCCGACAAGGTGCTTCACGACGACCAAAAAATGCTCTAGTTTTGCGAACTGTGACTGCAAGATTTTCACCATTTTTGTAGTGAATTTTAATAATTTCAGTGCGTTGTTGAAGCGTGTATCGTTCCATTTTTAGTAATGGCGTAGTTTCTACTTGTCAAATGTCAAAAAATAAAAGCTTCAAAAGTGTCAGCTACCGAAATAGCGGGTCATTCACAATAACACCTCTCATTGGAAAACCCTTTATAAAGACACTTGTATGGATATGTGACCATATAATGGGCCCTACCAATAAACATTTTTAGTTTCGACTCTAAATTTTAGTAGTTCACAGTGACTATATTTTCCATACAAATTCCGCAATTGTGAGCTTCCGTAAATTTAAAGTCGATTCTAAAATTACTTATTTCTTATATATATCAAATGATTAAAAATATGTACAAAGTTAAACTTCCATAAAACAATTCAATTCAAAATTGTATGGAATGTTTTAAAATGCATGTAAAAAAATATTAAACCATTTCTTTTATGAATGGTGTGCATTATATTTATTTTTCAGCGTTTCAGGAGTGTGCCTAGAGCACTTTACTAAAATCTTTAAAGGACTTCTATTTCATATCGGTCGCAAAAAATGTGTTCGATATGCTTATGTAATAAAAATAATAATTTTTAAATTTAAATAAATGAATTCATGACTAATGCAGACACTCCACAAGACCGCTATTGTGAATGCATCAGAAAGTAATTTATTTCACAGTTCAGTATAGGTATTCCATATCTTGACATTTCTCACAGATATTTGTGTTTTTTAATTAATATTTTTATACACATATATTTGTTTAGCCTATGACACTCCGGGGAAGAATACCAAGTAAATGACACCCCACTCTTCAAAATCGGTCAAGCCGTTTGGGCTACAGGGTGCACCGTAAGAACGGACATAGGATACGCGCGAAACACATAACCCTCCCTGTGTACAGTCGGGTAAAACAAGAACTAGATCTATATACACCTACACCTCACAACTTACCCTAATCAAATAAAGACTTTTTAAATTAAAACGTTCGACTAAAATGCTCGACGATAAATCCCTTCTACAGAATATAAAAACCATAACCTTCCATACATTTCGGTGGCGGCAAATGGCAAGCAGTCAAATTTTCCAACAAAAGCACGAAAATCATGCAAATGACGAAATTTGAATTTGTTGAGGTCATGGCTGGGACTCATACCTCGCCACTCCTCAAACTCGGCGACAGGCAAGGTGTAATTGCCAGCATTACATGGTAAAACGTATATTTGAGAATATTTGCACTGCAATCTTACTCTCTTAAATCTGAATTCAAAATTCTATTACGGTTATGTCCACCAGCGCTAGTCCTTTGGTACAGGTAGACATGTTAAAAGCCCTTAGCCCACCGCAATCAAATATTTTCAAACGCTTTCCTATCACGCGGATGCAAACCGAACTCTTCGTTCCGCTGCAGTATTGGAACAGGCCATGGACCCTCACCACTACTTGCAGTAATTTATGCTGCTTCCATAATTACCACGCTCCTATTACTCCGAGTGCTCATTTCTCACCCGTGCCACAACCTCGCTTACTTTGCTCTCTAAAACTAAATAATTCCATTCCCATCGCTGACTCCACTAAATAGCATTTACATCTAAAGGTTCCTGCCACATCCCTTTTCCAGGAACTGCAAACAGCTATCCTAAAATCATACAAAGTACCTATCAAAGGAACTGTTATCGCACTCGGTGTGCCAAGAGCGACGCAATACCTCGGTTGACTTCGTTCGAAATTTTCAACTAGGTTTATATAATAAATTCGGATCTACCAGTGACTGCAAGTTGGGTAATTATAAGTTATGTGCATGACACCCACTCCACTCGGTAAAGTAATTGTAAAGAATTGATGAAGGTCCTGCAATGTGTACAATCAAAATGAAAAATGGGTTCGCACAAATCGGATTAGGTAAGGACACGGAGTCACATTGTCGTCACGGCTGGACATTTTTTAATGAAATCTAATCTGAGCATTTGTTTGCCTTCACCAATGTGGTGGGTGTTATTTGCACTTCCTGGATAATGTGGGAAGTCATCAACAGCTGCGTATAGTCATGATTGACGAGTAAAAAGCGATGAAGCAGGGAACGGTGCACTTCGCCTACATCTGGTCTGACGTATTAGTATTAAATCGGTGAATTGCTGGGATGACAAATTTATTCGGATCTAGGAACAGCCATAGTTGATTTCACTTTCCACACCCAAGGAACCCATAATATCACCAATTAGTTGAAATTGCGACAGCACTGCACCTCACGACCGCGGAGGATGTGGCTAATGCGCTGGAGCCCTAAATGGGTATGAGCGGTATTTAAAAAAAATGCGTGACAGTAGTAATGCGATTTCTGAAGGAGATGCTATAGGAATCCTAGATATTGCTGATGCTCTTCGTCGATGGATGGTAAGAGTTTAAAAAAAAAACATTCGAACACAGAGGAAAACAATTACACCAGTAGACAGCCAGCCGACAGCACTTGCAAAAGATGTACGATCACTTGTGCATGTGCATATGTTTGAGGAGCCTTTTGAAGAGCAAATTTGTTGCATCTTAAAACATTCAAAAGTGGCCGCCATCAAAAGAGAGCTTCAACTTTTTTCTCAGCTATCAAACGAGAAATAAAAATTTTAAACAAATTTGAAAAACAGATATTTCATTGCCTCGAGATGGAAAAGTAACAAAACGTGATCTACTGAAACTGTGAAACCGGCTGCTACCAGCTGATGGACCTAAACAGTCATTCATACGTTGCCTCCTGGTATTGCCGAAACATTTGAAGTCTGGCAGCGTACGCAAAGAATACACACTTTACGACTCAATAAGGTTAGTTGCCAAAATATCGCTAAGTAAGGTCAAATTTGAAAGTCGACAAAGCCATGTTTTACTCAGGAATTAAATAAATAAATCCTCCCTTAAAACCCTATTCACAGCGAACTGAAACCGGTTTCTCTCGAAAACACTCGAAAACTTCATCGAAAACAGAAGTTTTCAAATACACATCTAAGTTTTCAAAATGAGTCGTGTACAGTCGTTTTCCACGAAAACAAAACGAAAGCGACTTCCATTCGTTGGGCTGTTGAAACGAACACACTTTTTGTAAATGTCACAACTCACAACTCAAAATTATTTTCCACAATTAATTCATGGGATAATATTATATTTTAATGCTCTGAATTAATTTTTTATGTTAATTAATGCGATCGAAATTTGTAACCAAAATATTTTGTTTGACAACTAGTGTCTCACAGCTGATAGAAACGTCAAACGAAAACTAATTGGCGGCGTTCGGTGTGAATGCGTCGACTAGTTTTCGATGAAAACACGAAAACAAATTGCAAAGTCTACTCTTTAAATGTTAGGTTGCCAAAATCGGGACAACCAGTTCGGTAAACAACCAGTCAACACCCGTACGTCAAAGGAACACCAGATCGGTCGAGAACATTGCCGCGGTCTATGAAAGTAAACAGGAGAACCCGAGAGAGTCAATTCCTCTACGAGCACAAGAAGTCTGCCTCTCACATACTTCAACTATACGTTGAGACGGTCTACAACCGTGCAAGATCCAAACGACCCAGGAGCTCAATGTTAATGACCACAGGCAACGCCGTCTATGTTTGCTGCTTGCGCTTCGGAGCGTTTGGAAAAGAGCCCCAGTTTTGACCGAAAAATCATTTAGGGACGAGGCGCATTTTTGAATGAATAAGTTATGTTTAGAGGCAAAATTGACGTATATAGAACGACGGAAATTGGCACATGCCAATGCATGCACAGAAATTTACTGTTTGGTTCGGATTTTGGGCCAGCAACGTCATTGGTTCCTTTTTGAAAATGACGTTGGTGAGGCCATCACCATCAACAGCGAGCGCTACAGAACAATGCTAACAGGTTTCTTTTGGAAACCGTGTGTGCTTGTTTCTGTATGTTGAAACCAACACACACGACGCGCTTTTAATTTGTTGGTAAAGCCCAGTCCGCAGCTGTTCCGGAACGAAAAATCCCATACAAAAGTGACAACTGTCACTGTCAGATTTTTCGCTCTTCTTTTCGTTTTGCAGTACGCATCTGCTGCGAAATGATAGCGGAAAAGTGGGTAATTGTAGTAGATTGCTTGGTACAATTCCCCATCCTCTTTGCGCACACTTTTATTGCCCGGCACATTAATTGCTTGCGAAAATTTGACATTAACTGCAGTGTTGCCAGCTTTTATAAGAGATACATACGTTATAAACTCAAGTATGAAGACATAAGATGCGATTTTTTTTGTTTTAATTCATATGCACACTTAGGTATTCTGATTAAATTGTTTTTAAGGACGAAAATATTAAATTGAAAAAAAAAAAACAACACAATCCAGTTTCCACTTTTCAATGTTCAAAAAAAAACATGCCGCATACCTGCATACTTGAACAGTAAGGGTATTCGCTTTGTTCACGCCAAATCTAATTGAGCGTACCTAGCTTAAATTTTTAGCAGTTAGTTTTCGTACGAAAATTAAGAGGTCGCTTTGAGATCTGCTTGAGGTCGGAAACCGCTCAGCCATAGTTTTTTCGCCAATATTTATTTTTTTCTTCTTGAACTAGACCTCGTCGAGGTAAGAGCCACTGTAGAGATTAAACTGAGTATCTACTCAAACAGAAAACGAAATTCTTGTCTTTTCTTGGCCAACAAATCGAGCAACCAGCGAGGGACACTTATCACCCCGACACACTTAAACGCGTAAAACCCCCATAAACCTCATAAACTGCACATATTTACCACCTCGTAAATGAACTGTCAGATTTTGTATGGAGAATAGTTTACGCAGGCCTCATAATTTTCCGCGATCAATTAGGCTCGGAAATCGAGTGCGGAAAGTTACACAAACTTACAAATGTCAAATTGTGACAAGCGTTTTCCGCGTTGTATGAATTTCTTTTCAATACTTTAAATTTGCATCAATGACGGTAAGAATTTAATTAAAAAAATATTTACTCTATTACTTTGTTGTTGTTTACAGTGATTTACGCAATGACATTTCCGGGGTGTGTTCACTTAAAGTACCGCAGAAATGTACCTGGAAATCAGGGCCCGAATTACCGCATCCGTGAGCGAGCCTCACGTCACTGAATTTTGTGGATTTTACAAGAAAAACAATAACAAATTCAGTCACTTATTACCCGATCAGGGATGCGGTTATTTAACCGTAGGTCGCGACTCCACCCTTCAGGAACTTACTTAAGACTAAATGATATTTTGATGCCTTTGTTTTAAAATAAAAACGTTACGTTCAGTAGGAAATATTGAGAGGGTGCCAAATCTCCCATCCCATGCTGCCATATCACCCTACTTTGCCCTATGGGAGTGCAAAATTTCATACCACATTCAATACTAGTTCTATTACCAAATATTCAATATCTGCCGCAGGACGTCTATGTGAATCGATTGGGTGCTCGTCCATCACCCTTTCTTTGGTTCTAATTATGATTTAGTGAACTGTTGTCTGGAAATCATGACCATTTCAGGAAAAACAATTCAACAATAGTTGGAAAAACTTTCCATTCACATTGATCGGCGCCAAACAAGAAATACGTAATCCATCTCTCAGCTTCATGCAGAAGGCGAAGAGGGAAATCCCTTCTTCCATATTCGACAATTATGTTTTCGAAAAGAAAAGAACCATTCAAAAAGGACCTCCCTTGTTCAACAGAATGATCGTCATGACATATCCCTTTATGTACCTACACGCATCTTCCTTTGAGTCAACATAGCAGGATAACGTGTGGAATTTTTGTTTTCCTATATTGTTTACCGTATATACACCAAGGCGTGGGAATCAAAAACTTGTTCGCCGATTTCTCAATGAATCACACAGCCACAGGTACACTAGGTGAACGTGTGCAATGAAGTCCAAACATATGGTGGTCTATAGTCGCTGTCCGGTTTTACGAAAATGCAAGAAATTTCACAGAATCAAATTGAATACGATACATCTGGGATGTGAGTGCAAAAATTCAAAGGTCGATACGCCTACCTATAGCCAGGGGTTAGGGGATAGCGTAAAGGGGGAAAACAAGAGCGGGCAGCCATATTCAACGGGTTGCCAGGAAACCTGAGTCAGCGTAGTGGAATTCGATTGTTTAGACTTTAGAGGAACGCCACACACACAACGCTGTCTATTAAAATGCAGTTGTGCGTTCAATTCTTTTGTTTTCGGCGAATATGCCTTCGTCTTGTGGGAATCGCCATCGATTATGTTGCTAGGATTGTGTAAGATCAAGACGTGAGTCAGTCGGTTTTGAATTAATAAACTCGGAGTTTGCTTCGGTGTATTGCTATGTTTGAGGATGAAAAGTAGATCGGAAGATATTAAAGAACGTGTCTGTCGTTAAGGCTCCGGGACAGGGGTACGGGAGAAAAAGGTTGGTTTATTCCCAAAACCGTTAAAACCTTTACTGCGTGTACAAGAAAGCAACCAAGAACTAAGCTCGCCGAAGTCTATTCACTTATTTGGTATAAATGACAGAGGGATATCGTCTTATTGCTATTAAGGCGATACGGAGATAATGAGTGCCTGGAAAAAAATGTCCGAATCCTTAGACCGGTCTAACGGCTGAGCTCGTGGAATATTATAGAAATTTATTCAGCTCTTAACAATCTTTGTCAAATTATGCAATAGTAGGTATTGAACAGCGGACTCTATTCGGCAAACTAACAAGATTCAAAAGAATCAGCTCTTGCAGATTTGCGCAACATCAACTTAGGAGAATTCTTCTTCGAGGACCTCAGTGGATTGTCTCGCATAGACATACACTGTATCAGCGAATGCATTACAAAGACGAAATAGCTTTAAGGATCTTCCACATTTATTCGGTGTTAGCAATTGGTCTTATCGGCTACTGCCCACACCACCCGCATCTCTTAGACCGGTGGTTTGTAGATTACAATCGAGGGGTGGACAGTGGACACCCTTCGTATATCTGAAACAAACCGTGACTCGGTCATCGGTCAAACTAAGGAAAGCGTAGTAAACAGGGCGATTTCTTCAATCACCAATACTACCACTAGGCTTTATGCAATATCCGCCCTATTTGATAAGTGGTCTGAGGATTACAGGCGAGGGGAATACTGTTTCGGTCACTCTTCCCTCATCCGAGGATAAACTGCCCAGAAGACAAATGTCATCATAAGCACAAAGAGAGCAACAATGCACCCACTAGCATGTCCGGCCTAGATAGCACTTTTATAGTAATTCATCAATTGGGAACGGCTGGGCCGATTTGGCTCAAATTTTGGGAAAACCCTCCGAAAAAGTCGGGAAATGGGAAAAATCGAAAATTGATTTTTTGTACGGAATTTTATGTGCAATAGAAAAATAGAAAATTCTTAGTGGAAAACTCGGAAAATTCCGGAAAAACGCGAAATTTCGCATTTTATCGCATGTTTTGATGTAAAGGTGGAAAATTCGCTGTGAAACTTGGAAAATTTCGGATAATTGTGCAATTAATTGTGATAAAAGACGTTTTGCGTCCACAACAATTTATCGAAGCTCGCGACTCAACGAAGCAAAATATGTAGTTTGAAAAAACCTAGCAAAGCGGGCTGGGGTCCGCTAGTTTATAGATATAAAAACGAAGAGGCAACAATTTTCAACCAATTGTTAATTTTTGTAATCTAGATTTCAAAAGCAAAAAGCATTCAAAAACACTGAACACCGAATGAGCTCAAACTTGCAAGCATTCTTCGACATTGCCCCGGTAGTGTTCCCGTAAAATTTTTAGACAAAAGAGGTGTGGCACCTTTCCTACAAAAAGATATTCAAAAGGCTATTCGTCGACACTTATGAGAGCAAAGCAGGCTGGGGTCCGCTAGTATATTATAAAAGCAGAATGAATTTGCCCTCGCATTGGCTCCATCTCGAATAGTAGCGACTTTGTAAGAAGGCGGACGAGCAGCACTGGAATTGCCGCTGAAGATGCAAACCAACACGAGGCAGCAATACGCAACATCGCAAAACACAGCTGAATGGAGAAGTACAAGTTGCAAATTGATCAATGCACGTTGGCCCTCAAATGGTCATTGGACAGAACGTTGAAAAATCTTCGTGTGGCAATCAAAACATTTTTGGTGTCTTGATTCTGTTGCACTGTGATTTTCGTCAGACTCTTCCTGTTATTCCAGATTTAACTGGGCTTGAGAAATCATAAAATTTATGGCGGCATGTAAGACAACAAGATCGAACTGCAGATGTGTTTTCGAAGGACTTTGCGAATGGGGAAATCACAGTTGACATCTCGATAGGATTTATACGATTGCACACTGATTTCCGCCACTTGACCGAATCAAAGGAAGAACGCATTCGATGTGTTTTTCCGAACTTCAACTTCAGAGAACAATAATTGACTGAGCGAAAGAGTCATATTGGCGTAGAAAAATAAAGATGTCGATTATCCCAACGCGATCATTCCAAACTTCATTCGGGACATTCCTTCCATCAAATCGGTTGACATAGTCACACAGTTATCAATCCCACTTAGTTATTGAATTTACTGGAATTTTCCTTATTACCACCTCATAATTTGCAATTGCAGAAGGCTCATGTTGCGAAACTTCAGTCACCTTGACTATGCGAGTACTATTCCCTCCGGGCGTAAGTAAGTTCGTATAAAATGGTTTTCAGTCTAATTTACAATATTTGTAAGCCACCAAACGCTTCCCTAACAACTTTTTTGATCGACATCCAAATCCTCATTTATGTAGACAATGCATGGTATCACTGATTAGTTAGATCATGTATGAGATGACGGAAAAAGTAACTCCACCTGCGACTCCCTTTCAATAAACAAAACTGTCACCAACCACACCCTGAAGTGTGCCACTTTAATTCATATTTCCACCACTGACTTTATATCCACCTGTTATTGTTTTTCCAACCAGAATTGTCATCTTGTTTTTTGTTCAAGCTTCACCTATTTAAATGTCAAGTCTTCAAAAATCTCCGATACATTACAGTGACAATAAACAAATGATGAAATACCATTTCCAATTTTGAATTCTTGTTCACACAAAGTTTAAGAGCCACTGGATTCGAAATAAAACACCAAAAAGTATGCAATTGTTTGCTAGAGATGGTTAACATTTGAAACAGCCACAGGGCTTCACATGAAAACTATAGGTAATGAAATGAAAAAGCTGATTTTCGTGTGAATGGAAGGGATCTACGGGATTTTAAGCATAATGGCATATTTTTACTATACAGAAAGTGTCAGTTTTTTAATGAGCTATTAATAAGAATATATAACAATCGAGCTAGGAAACATACGAGTAAGAGAGCAGTTATGAGAGTTTTAACAATGCGGCTGTTGTGTTAAACTACACAAGAAAGAGATATCGCGTTAATGCCCCACCAGTTGTGTACGGGTCTGTTGAAAATAATGGTGACGTTCAAAAACCTAGTTTAGTAAGTCAGATAGCGGCCTGACTTGATGTGTCTCAGTTTTGATTGGTCTAGATCGCCCGTATAAAAAGCCTTTTCAGTTGAATCTGGACAACAATTTCTTGGTTGAGTACTGAGTTGACAGTTCGTATACCTATGTGGCTGACGTAGGACAAGTAACGGCACCGGTGCCATCAACTAATGCACATTTGTCTTTGTGTTTTGCCTAGACTGATCTGGACACATGTCGTATATTGCAGCCTAAATGATGCTGGCACTTTTGCCCATTGATTCAAAATACTCTAGGGAAATTGTGCAATGTATCATATTAAGAAACTAGGTCTCCCAAAATAAATTATTAAAAATGAGGCTTTATCTACCGTGGCATCACTCGAGCCTGGATACTCACGATAAAGCGAATGTTGAATTGATCTTTCAAAGAGTTCAAAAATTAAAAGAACGTTTTCTAGAACGCTGTGATTTTGCTGAAAATCGTCTTGTAAATGCTTTAAATATGAATTATATCTCACACGATAGTTGATAGAATCTTTTGTTTTTGGTATTATTGTTCTTATTTACTCTAGCTTATTAATGTTAATATTCATTTATTCATTCGTTTATTTAGTTATTTATTTGTTGATTAACCAATCAATTTATTTTCTTATTTATTTATTATTTATCTATTTATCTATTTGTTTATTTATTTATGTTTGTATTCATTTATATTATTTATTTTTTATTTATTCATTTATATTATTTATTTATTTATTTATTCATTTATATTATTTATTTATTTATTTGTTTATTGATTTACTAACTTATTATTTATCTACTTATTTATTTTCTATTTGTTTATTCATTTATTTATTTATTTATATTATTTATTTATTTATTAATTTATATTATTTATTTATTTATTTGTTTATATGTATATTTATTCATTTATATTATTTATTTCTATTTAGTCATTATTTTTTTTAAATTGAAGGCTTTTTCGTATTTTCCTTTAGAGCTTATATTTCTTGTCCATTGAAGTTCCTTATATTAAGAACAATATTTCAGAAGAAAGGTACAAATTATCGTATCTCTGAAATGTGTGGTAACAAAACCTACTGTAAATTTATATGCGAAATAAAACTATATCTATCTACTCCCGCTCAAGTTCCTGAATCAGTCCTCGACCCATGCCTGTATCACTACGTTTTTTTGGATTGTGGTGGATTCATTTCATGTTGCTGATGATGAACACAGCTCAAAGTTGTCCCTAAGAATATCGGGTGTTTTCCTAACTAAGACCTGCGTTAGACGTGTTCATAAAGTCTGATTTTTTGATCGAACAAACCCAGTATAAACCGAACAGTCCTATTACCCTCAATGCAAAGACTAGCTTGCATCGGAGTCACCAGCGCGATGTGGCTATCCTCAATCTGAGTCCGCTAGATATCTTTGTACAGTCAATGGCAGCCAGAATTGCCATGAGAATTAGCCAATCAATAGACTGGAAATACGATAAAGAGGGTCACTCAACGATCCTACAGAAGTACTTTGGTGGATTACATCACGCCATATTTAGAATTGATAAGATCCTTCTCTAGCGCCCAGCAGGGAAGTATGGAGAGATGGACTTTTACCTAACACGCAATCCGTGCCCGTGTACACAGACGGATCAAAAATGGACAACAGCGTGGGGTCAGGCTTTACTCTGAACCGCTGGGCATCTCAACATCACTTCGCCTCCCAGACCACTCCAGTGTATTCCAAGCGGAAGTCATGGCAGTGACAAGAGCTGCCCGTGAGTCTGCGTTAAAGGTATCACCTTCTTAATCGACAGCCAGGCAGCTTAAAAGCCTTAACTGCCCCAGTAATAAAATCGAAGCTTGTGAAGAGCTGTCGCGAAGAGCGCAAAGCTCTTGGAACGCAGCACAAGTTATTACTGTGTTGGGTTCCTGGGCATGAAGGCATTCCAGGCAATGCGAAAGCCGATGAACTAGCACGACAAGGTTCGGCTAATGCTCTAGAACAAATATGCCCCTCTGTGTTTATCCCGCTCTGTACACTAAAGCTAGAAGCAGGGAAGAAGGCCACAGCCGAAGCAAATGCGAGATGAATATCCATGGACACCTGCGCGAATACAAGGAAGCTATGGCCATCTTTTGTAAATCCAGAACAGAGAGAATCATGCCGAATAACCGGAATTGTCTCTCTACGCTTGTAGATATTCTAACGGACACAAACCCTGCGATACCACATGAACAAAATGCGACTGACCGAGGAAGAACTTTTCAGAGGCTGCGGTGACGAGGAAGTTATAGGGGACACAAACCACTTCCCATGTCACTGTCCAGGTTTCCAACACTCCAGGAACAAATTTCTTAGAAGAAACTTCTTCCATAACCTGAACGAGCTATCAAGCACACCAACAGACAAAATTATGAACTTTATCAAGATGGTTTGTATGCAACGACACACAGTAAGTAATTTTAAATCATTACAAGGCATACAGAATAGGTTAACACGGTTAAGGGATAAACCTTTTCTCGTACGGGTCAATTTTAACCTTAATGTGACGCGGACATTTTTCCTCGCTAGCCCTCAAACCTAACCTAACCATCACCCTAAGTAGCTTAAGCTGTTTTTTCCTTTTAAAGGGTACCATTGAAGTATTTTTTTGGATTTGATTTATGCTTGGCGCAGTCGCTAAGGACCATTCTTATAGATCCTGCTTATGCAATGTCATCATTTGCTCTGGTCTATTTTATTTGCAGTCTTGGAATTTGTTTTCTAGGTTTTTTGGAGTGCTACGGTTTCTTCTGTTGAATGCGTTCTAATCTGCCTTGGAGAAGAGCAATATCAGAGAATGCCTATGCCGCTCTGTGATCCCTTTAAAAAAAAAAAAAAAAACAAGAAGGAAATCTACGCTTTCAAAAAAGTTGCCAACTTGTTGCGAATTCCCTAAGCTAAGTTCCTTTGCTTGACGCAGTAAGACTCATTACATTCTTTCCTCCTCGACTGACATCTTGACTGTACTTCTGTTTGTCACTCTGCCAATCAGAGCAAATGCCATAGGCAGACTCATTTGTGCTTAAATGGCCTCACAAATTCCACCTCTAACCAGGTGCGTTCGGCTGAAAGGAAATTAGACGCTCTTACACTGTTCAACACACGTTAAGACTCCCAACTAGCGGTACCCACTAACCGCATTAAGTTGGTTGATTTTTTTCTCTTTCTTTTTTTAAATATATATAATAACATTTCGCCAGGCTAACGATGCATGTAAATATAAACACTTCCTTGCACTTTTCCTCGGCGGCTCACCTCAACCCTTCTCTCGCCGGCAGTTTAATTGGATTAAAATATTTCCGAAGAGAGAGGTAAAATCAAGAGAAAACAGCATTTTTTCTCCAGTCGACTTCACCTTTGGGGTGGCCCCTTTTCGGATTTGGCCATACGGTGTAATGAGCGTTGACCCATCGTGGCTCAGTTGTGGGTCAATGCATACTGCATTGTGTGCCCGCTGCCATGACAGCCAGCAGCCTGTCACGTACTAGAGCAAAGGAAAAGAAAGCCATTGGCCGATTGGCCAGACAACTAGAAACGGAGCGCACAAAGGTGCATGTGGAATCGGAATTGTGGCATCAGCCAAACTTTTCATTAAGACAAAAAAAAAAAAAAAAAACAAATAAATACGCTTAACGCAACATTGAATTCTCCGCACTTGCTATATAGATACGTGTTTGCAGGCAGTGATTATTGTCATTCATTTCCGGTCGGTGCGGTAGCTATATCGGTATATTCAGAGTTTGATGAATATGCGGGGCAACTATAGTCGGTACGCGCCCACATCTTTTTTTGTATTGTTCAGAGCTACTCACTCGGATTCATGGGTTGGGGTGGAAGTATATGTAACGGGTTGAGAACTTGTTGTCGAAGAGGGAAGTGCATCGTGTTCCCGATGGTTATGGTCGTGTGACCATAATATTGCTGTATTTTTAAGTGACACAAACGAGAAAGGACGTCGTATGTAAAAATCGGAAGTAGCCAGCTTTGATAATCTCGAAGGTCTACGAACCAAAATTCTCTCCAGTGTAACAAAGTTAAAATGTGTCAATACATGCCTACAAAAACTGTTTTTCCTTAACAAGGATTCTAGTCAAAGGAAACCATTATTCCATGACTAAGATGAAGTAGCACGTGATGCTGTTTATGACTAAATGTGTAATGGTTAAAAGACTGCGAAGTGATGCGAGTGATATTTATCCCAAAAATATAGGAAAGGCCAGTCAAATCACAGCGAATGAGTTCGTCGTCGTTCGTACTGAAAGCACTGAAGCGACATATTGTTAGGAAAGCAATTTTCTGATGACTATCAATCAAAATCACAGCACGCGTAGTACATGAAATGCAAATCCAACAACAGAATACGTTTAAATCTTTATCCCTATCCTTGTATTTCGTTATTTATCGAAAATTGACTCTATTAATAAAATATACATTTAGAAATATGTCAACCAGGCTGACGGATTAGCCATAGCTCTGAAAATTCATGTTTTGTACTCTATGTGTATATTGAATGAATGAATGAATAGCTTACTTACTTTCTGTAACTTTCTCCTAATGAAGCTGACATTTTTCATTATTTTTTTTTTTGAGACAGACTTGTTTTGAATTCAAAAATAGTCGAAAGATATAAGATATATAGATAATTTTCAGTGGCAAATATAGCTTTGGAGGATCGATCGATTTATTTACTAGCATTTGAAAATAGTATACACACATTTTAATGTTACCATAAAGGATATTATAACGAAATGCAAACACAATAGAATTTAAAAACAAAAACCTTAACAATTTCTCTCCCCAAATTTCCCCCTGTCAACAAAAAAAACAAAAACCCTAAATCTAGGATGAAGACCCCTTGGAACGATCATGTCCGGAAGGCAAAAGGGCTACTACATGCCAGGGCCGCATTTAAGGGAGGGCATCCGGGGCTGGAGCTCGGAGCCTCCACAAAACAGGGGCCCCCACAAAAGAGACTTCGGAAAAAAATCTTCCAAATTCCAACGAGTCACTAGTAAACAACTTTCTCTTTGATATTCTTTTTTCGCGTGGAGCCGACTTTCAATTCCAAAGTGTGTAGCGGTAAGCCCGGAACATCCAAAGAATTCAAAAATTAAAAATTTTAAATAATTTTTGTTGTTTGCCTATCCAGTCTATTTTTTTCAAAGTACGGTTCTCCATACAAACTTCTATCTCCAATCTCATCCCATTAAAGTTTTGTTTTCACGAAAAAAAATAAATAGCATATAATATCCTTCATTGGGCCAATACGAATGCAACAAGCTCAAAATCGTTAACATCGAACGATCCGAGCCCGAGTTATGAGCAGGGATGTTACGGAGGTCGCAACTCGATAATTCTTTGTCGTTCATTTTTATCGGTCGTCACCGATTCCGAACGAAAAACCTCCGATGTGATTATATCGGAACCGAAGCCGGATTCGGAGGTGTAATTTAAACCGGAGGTTCCGACATATCGGATTCGGAGTCGAAGCTCCGTATCAACCCTAGTTATGAGTGCACAAACAGACGCCAGTCTCTTTTATAAATAGCTGTGGTTTTGCCGGTGCCTTTCGTGTTAAGTACCGCCCACATTTCTTTATTTGGACAATGTCCATTAGTAATTTTAATTACACAACTTTAGAAATATAGCGTTTGAATTTCCTTTTTTTTTTTCCTATCCCGCTTATCTTTTGCAAAGTGAAACCTATCGGGTCCAAGAGTATCCTATCTTTTAAGCGCCACCTTTTGAGAATTTTCGGACTTTTCTTTTTTTCTAAACCTTCGCGTAGGAAATACGAACAAACCCGGTGAAAGAAGTGTCCAATTTGGTCCAGTCTTATTCAAGTTTTAAGCATCCGAACACACCACGATCCATTTTTAATTATATAAATGTTTGTTAAAAGAATTTACAATATTCACAATAAATTAGTTTTTGAAAAACTCGACTGTAAAAATTGTGCATTGCATTTTGAAAACAAGTTGGGGCCGGGGGCCTCCACTGCTCTGTTGGCCTACGGTCTCCAGACCTCTAAATCTGGCCCTGACTACATCGGTACAAACGTGTGTGTGGACAGAGGTGGGGACTCTCGCCTAGGTCAGCATACTGGACCTATACGATGATATCTAAACCTATTATCACCTACGCCTCAGTTGCATGGTGGGCGAAAGCCTCCCAGAAAATTCTGAGAAATAGGGTCCAAAGCTGAGCATGTATAGAAGTTGCAGGTGCAATAAGTACAACATCAACATGCGCTTTGGAAGAGATCCTGAGGATCTTACCGAAGTGCCCAAATGGCACTTCGCTTGCATCGACATGTACACCAGGCTGAGATGATTGCTTTACTGCATGCGTTGGAATACTTGCTTGAGAGAGAAAATCGTCAATAGATCTCTTTTAAAATGGGTTGAGGAAAACAAGATCATTCCGGACAACCAGTTTGGCTTCAGAGCGGGCCATGACACTATTCATGCCGCGTCGAAACTGGTTTCCGACATTCAGTGGAATAAGAGTAAGAAACAATGCACGGGTGCCTGCCTGGTCGACTTTGAGAAGGCCTTCGATACCGTTTGGTTGGAGGGGCTCTTCTATAAACTGACCAGATTGGGCATTCAAAAACCTTTGCTATATATGATTTACGACATGCTTATGGGAAAGAAGTTCGTTGTCAAAGCTGGCAACGTGACTTCGAGCAGGGTTTTCGAAATTAAAAACGGCTTACAACAGGGAGCAGTGAATTCTCCGGTCCTGTTTAATATTTACACAAGTGATCTCGTGGGTTCCCTCAGACATGCTATAGCGTACGCGGACGATTTAGTGGCGTACAGGTCAGGACCAAAAATCGAGGTCATTAACATCCTTCTGCAACGTGACTTCGAGCAAATTAAGAGGTATTGCGATGATTGGAAGTTGAAAATCAATTTCCAAAAATCGGAAACAATACTGTTCAGAACAACATTGGCTGGGGCCTCTGGGGATACCAGAAAAAACTGGAGAAAATTAACAATTGTTGGACAGCAGGGGCAGCCGTTGGCGGTGAAAAACGTGGTCCGGTATCTTGGCATCTGGCTCGACCAGTATCTGTATTTTGACAAACATATAGCTGCTTGTCTGGCTGGGGCTAAGAGGGCCTACGCTCTGACAAGGAGACTGTTTCGCAGCAGTCAACTTGACTCTAGGGTGAAGGTCATTTGCTACGTGGCCCTTATAAGGCCTATCATCGCTTATGGCTGTCCTATGTGGTTCAATATAGCGCCGTTCTATATGGAAAAGATTCGGGTGTTTGAGAGACAATGTCTCAGGGCCTGTCTAGGGTTGTTTAGAACTCCTGAATCGCAGTACATAAAATACTATCCCAACAGGACCCTATACAATGGGGCTCGACTGAATAGGATTGACAATTTCCTTATTAAGGTGACTCGGAGGCACGTCGCAAGGGCGATGGCCAGCGATAATAACCTGATCTCAGGGGCTTACTACCCCAATTTAATGTACCACGAGAGTACGCTTCGGTCTGGCTTTATCCCGCCTGAGGCATTTCTTCATGTTGACATGAAAGGGTTAGTCCAGACAAAAGATGGTGTGCCGGTATTGTACCACAGCCACCGCGGCGCGAGGGATAAGCGGCTCATCCACGACGGGTATGCCGCCAATGCTCAGGAGCTCCTCCGTTTTAGCACCGCAATTGTGGATCGGGACAGGGTCGATACGGTAAAGCAGTTCACCGAATTCTGGTGGCTTAAAGAAGAGGTGAGGGTTGATACGCTCTCCCGGGCCGGTGCGCTACTATCGTAGCATCCTCCCTAGTTTTAAGCTAGATTAAGTTTGTAGGTTAAGGCTTAGAGTAGGGGGTCCTTGAGAGGTGCCGGGCTAGCCAGCATGATAGTGCCACCGAGACTCGAACGAAGCGTATAGCCTCGCTCGAGTCTCGGTGGTAATGATGAACCCTTGTGGGCGGCTGTCAGGCGACCATGGACGCGATCAGGATGGTGACCAATCGATGAGATTGCTCACCACCCTGATTATAGGTAAATTAGCTTAAGTAGCTTAGGTAGTTTTAAGTAGTTGTAAGTAAAAAAATAATAAAAGAATTCAAGTTTTACAAAGTTTCTTGGAAATAAAAAACAAACAAAAATAAATATTGATAGATTTAAGGCCGAAAGGCAATAATTTTAAGGATATAGTTAAGTTTAGAGTGCTCGCTAAGAGCCAGTAAGCTAGAATTAAGACAAATGTTAGCTTTAATTTAGATTTAATCGTTTTTGTCTAGGATGTAAGTTTAATGAAAGTAAAAATAAAAATGAATTTAAAATGTAAATTGCTTGAGAGACAGGTGAAAGGAAGAAATATCCTAGCACTGGACAATCAGGCGGTGACGTTGCACTGTCTTCGGTACGAGGACACACAGGGATCGACGGCAATGCGAAGACGGACTGCCTTGCAAAACAGGGGTCAACTGGAAAGTTGCTGGGACAAGAACCATTCCCTTCAATTGGTATGGGAATGAAAAATGTGGACAGGTTAAAAAGGCAATAAAGTGACCGACCTGCTCTACTCCAAAGAAGGGTTCCAAGCAAGAGTCGAGCAACATTCAAATAGGTGGTGGCGTTGACCACAGGACATGGTTATTTTGGGTATAATTTAAGGAAGATGGGCTTAAGAGAGGATGATGTGAGCTATGCTTGGAGGAATCTGATACAGCGCCACATAAACTGTGTCAATGTCCGGCATTGGCTGGAGTAGAATGAGGATCTTGGTTCATCATTGGCTCTAGACCTAGTGGATGAAAAATATCTTCCATAAACAGATGCCAGCGTTAGCAGTAAGAATGGAAATGTCGAAAAGAGACCCAACAATGGTTGCCTCGAAATCTATTTATATAATATAGGTCTGTCCACAAAGCATTCATTTCTTGATTTCCTTCATGGCTTGAAAAACTTGTTGATTAAAGGTGAGAAACTCTGGAAGTATGAATCCAACTATTTTACATGCTGAATTAAGAAAAAATAAAAATTGTTGGCGTAGAGACCCTAGGCCTAGCTTCTCAAAACCATTCTTGTTCTGTGAGATTTTCATTTCTGGAACGAATGGAAGGGATCTACAATTTTCAAAACGACTAATAGAGAAGCTCTTTCAAGACAGTTAAGCTCTCGGGTTTTTGTCAGACGTTCGCGAGACGCCACCTCTGGGAAAAAAAAACCCGAAAGTGGAATTTGCTCAATTATCAATTGAAATTTCACATCGCTATAAGCAGCAGACAGCTTAGCACGAAAGCACATACTTTTGACATTTCATCCACCAAAGAAGGAGGCTTTACCAATTTTATTGCCAACGTGCAAAGTTTCACATAAATAATGCTTCTTATTTATCGATTTTCAATGAATAACCGGCTTCGTGAACCATGGTTAAAATATTTTCGAACGCGCCCCTATTAATGTTGTTTTCCATTAGGGAAAAAGAAGCGTCCGGAAGAGCCCGGAATCGAAAAAATCACTTCCGAAACCGTTCCATTGGCACGAAAATACTCTTCTGGTGATTCTGAGAAGAGAAGAGAAATTTCGCGATTTGTACTTTATTTTTTTTATACAAGTCAGCTGAAATCAGGTGTGGATTATTTTTTGGCATTTCACCAATACTTTTGTGGATTCAATCAGGAGCAGTTTTCGTGTTCCATTGGATTACAGAAAGAGTGAATCCCCGAGTGAAACGAATGGAAAACGACATAAGAAACTCAACACCCACAGAACTATTCAAACGCTTAAGCAAATCAAATTGATTTTGTTTTCTTTACTATAGTTGAAAATAGTTTTAGAAAAACACACTAGCTTTACGTAGAGATGATCACCGCTGACTGGATGCCCTTTCGCACGTCGGACTGTCAATAAATTTGTGCTTAAAACCCAAGTATACGATATCGGAGGGATCCTATCTTAAGCCGTCATTAATGAAAGGTAAAAAAAAAAAATATTACTAAAATAAGCTACTGCTACTGTCAATCACAACTGACATTAGTACAAGCGTGGCAAACGAAGGCGTTTTGTCAGTGGTTGGTCACTTCGTACAAAACGTAGATATAGGTAGAGAAAATTCACGTAAGGCTTACAAAAGAAGCAATTTAAGTGAAATAAAAACTATCCGGGAACCCTTCAAAAGCGCTTCTGCTGCTTCTTGCAACTTTTGTGGTTTCCACCCGCTACCCGCATCACGTATAGCGCTTGTAACATTGTCTTGAGTGATACAGCTTACCAGAGAGATCTCCTCTAAAATAACAAAAATTAATCTACGGAAGGCTGACGTATTACACAAGAACGCCTCAATGATGTTTTCTTTATGGGAACTACACGCTTAGGAAAAGTTTTTTGAGGACAAGCTAACAAAGTTCTACAAAATGAGTATGTGACGTATGTTGCCTCTAAACAGCACCAAAAGAAATGACACAAGCGTTATCCTCATTGCTCATCGATGAATTGCTGTTTCCAGCGAATGACAGGATCATGAGTGATTCCAAATTAGACATTCGTCATTATTTGCGAAAGCCAACAGGTGATAAACCAGACAGTTCAACTGCCTTTTGGGTAAGGTCGCCATGCAACGTGCTTCACAAATGGGGAATCTCTGCTGGCCATGTCCCTTGCGAACTTACATCTTCTAAAACTAGAGCATGTCTTGCTCATACTAAGCTCAAAGCACGCGTAAACATCTAAGGAAGTTGCTCATGGGGCAATACAAAAAGCAGCACAAAACACATATTATAAATACATTTAAACATTTAAACAAGCTTTTCGCACACAGTGAAATAGAAATTGAGAAACATCAGTCAGGTACTTTTCAATGTTTATAAAACGATTACGATACGTGTCATGCAAAAACAACACCCAACTATGTGCTAGGGACGGAGCAAGCTGAAGACCCTTGTGGTTGAAGCCGTGGTCCACTCCCGGCTGTAAGTGCCACCAAAAGTGAAGTAAAGTAAGTGGTGCAAAAAGATTTCTCCTGAGTCAAACGTTTGATCTACTTCACTGCAAAAAAAGTTCCAGTTCTTTTTCATATAATCCAAGAACTCAACACCTTCGTCATGTGCGGACCGCCATTGAAATATGTATATTGGCAATAATTAAGAAACTTTGTTGCAGATACATTTGGCGTAGATATTTCAAATTCGTGTTTTATCGGGTGCGGGGGCCCTAAATCAGAATTTATTTTAGATCGTAATTGCGCTCGCTTTGTTTCAGAGAGTTTCAGAGAGTTTGAGTTTCGTTAAGTTTTTTTTAAGGATCTTAATTTTGGATAAAGGATATTAATTTATGAACACATAAAATTTTGATTGGATTTCCATTGAGATAGGAATAGAAATGTGTTCGAATGGCTTCGATACATGTTTATCGAAACTGCCAATTGTATTTATTTTATTTTGTATATCGAAGAATAAGGAATAATAAGGAAATAAATTAAAAATATTAATATTTTTGCAATTTTGACTCACCTCAGGTCCTGTCGTAACGATTGATCACCCAATAAAATCTCCGTTCGTCCTTTTGATATGCTACTTTGACTACTGTGTAACTGTTCGTATAGCGCTGCTGCTGTCGCTCGTAAACTCTCATCGGCTCCAATCTCACCGTCTACGAGGTCTTCATCAAGCTCTGGCAGCAACTGCAAATGGGACACAATTTGTATAAAAATTAGCCAATGGTACATGCATTCATATCACAAAATTGGTACAAGCGTGGTGAGTAGTAAGAGAACTCACCTCACGCCTCGGTGTATGACAGTTCGATATTAATAGATTACAATGGCTGCTACTACTATTACCGTACGGTGTGGCCGTCCCTGCCGACAGAACAGACGCACTTGTTAGCTGCGACGATGCACTCGCAGAGGACAGCGATATACTTATGTTAGCGGTATTGCCAGCACCAAAATTACTAGTATTATTGCTATTATTGTTATTACATAGGTTGCTATTGTTTATCAATACACTACTGCTTGTATTATTGTTATTATTGTTTATAAAGTTACTACTACAACTATTACTTATGAGTAGGCTGTTTGATTTGACAGACGGCTGCCCTTGGTGTTGTTGTTGTTGCTGTTGTGGTGGCGGTGGATAGTGGCGAATTGCAGCATCGACTAATGCCAGCGGCGATGGTGAGGTTGCGGTTTGCGCATCAACCAGCACCGCGTGCGACTTCAAATTATTCAAATTGTTGCAGGCAACCACGCTCTGCGGCTGCTTGTGCACCACTGGCCCAGCACTAGGGTAATTGTTAATCAAATTGTTACTACTACTTATGATACAACTGTTTCCGATTAATAACTGGCTATTGTGATGATAGCTGCTGCCACTGTAGAGATGAGTGGACGCCGCTGTTGTTGAGAATGACGTTGCCGTCGTCGTCGTTGTTATCGATAACGGCGTCGGTATTGGCGTTTGCGTCACCTCGCCTTCACCTAGTAATGTGTTAGTAATACCGGGAGTAAGTGGATATCCAGCGGTATCATTACCTGTTACGAATGTCCCTGTAGCCGGTGCTAACTTGATGTTGCTATGGTGGATAGTTGGTGTTATCGTTATAGTCGATTGCACGCTATTGTGATGGCCAACAGATGGCGCTGACTTGTAGTTCTGATTGATTTGGTTGTAGCCACTAGCGCCACTGCTACTTGTTGGATAGTGATTTGGTATAACGTTGACAGCTTTCGCGGCGGTATGCACTACTACAGCTGCTACTGACGATGACAATATCGCTGATGCAGGTGTTGGTTTTATTGCTGTTTGTGTTGTACTATTGGCGTTCTTATCGGAGGGTATCACCGTGCTGGGTGTTGCCGACACAATAACCGACGACGATGATATCGGTCCAATGGAAGCAGCTGTGGCAGTTGTTATCGTCGATACACCCGTGGTTATGTGATTACTGGTAAACGATGTCACATATATCGGTGAGGCTTCTTTGAGGAAACTCAGATCCTGGCTTGTGGTCTGGCCGCCTTTTAGACTATTTTGTTGATTTAACTGAAATTGAAAGAACAGGTGATTGTGAGTCAATGGTATAGACGCTGCTGCGGTGATAATAAGTTAGATTGGCTGCAACTTGTGGTAGTTGTACAGCAAACTTAGTCTGTGGTACCTTTGTACCAGAACAGAGGTTACAAATTTCACTTAAAGAACGTTTTATGACTTGAAAGCCTTTTCTAAGCCTATATAATGAGGAGGCGCAGCCTTAAAATGACAGTGTGTTTTTGCAGGAGGACTTCAGTAGGTCAAATCCGTGCAAAGGCTAAAAATTCCTAACAGAAACTGTTGAAAAATCTACTCACTTAAGCCATTTTTGAAACGCGTAAGCCTTCTCTGAGAAATTCGACTTTCCACTATGGGAACTACAACCAACTTCATCTCTTTCACAAACTGATTCTCTCCCCCAAAACTGGACACATCTTGAGCGGGTTTCCGAAAACTCTACTTTGACAACAAGTACCCTCATTCCAACCGACCGACGCGACTGCTTAAATGATTTACAGTGGAAAAGAAAAAGTTTTGACTCGCGAAAGTCATCGTAAACTCATTGAGCTCTCACGCGGACTGTCGCCTGCTCATAATTTAACAAAAATCAAATAAAATTACGTTTTTTTTAGTTGAAAGAGGAAATCCCGTCGCACGTGAGAGTAATTTCGTGTTAGCTTATTTTTTTTTTAAAGAATAGACAAAATAATTCAAAAAGTAAATAAAAAAAATGAAAAAGTGCTATAAATATTCATGAGGTTTCCATTTTGTTGCCATTTGTGGTGGATGGTGGTGGTTGCTGTAGCTGTTCGGAATCGGCATTTGAATTTACATTTGATGGATGCTTTGTGGAAGTTTAGCTGAGTTTTGTTAACCACTTCTGTTTGAAGTGCATTCATGGTGGCAGGGGACAGACAAAGGGATTCATTAAGTTGCTCATCAATGGTGCGGTGCGTTGAGGTGAATGGGTTATTTGTCTTGAGGAGTTCATGGGTAAACCAACAAGCGTTCGCATTGGGGTTGTTTACCGAATCGGGTCAATCATGGATTGTTCTCAAAGAGTTGTCGACCACATATTTGAATGAGGAATTGGAGTGTTTACTATTGGTGTGGAATGGAATGTTTTTATTTTTACGCAGTTGTAATTTTGAAGGAATTTTGAGTTCTTAGAAGAAATACACAAGAGGAAGGAGCGACATTATCGCGGACGCATCATGTATCAGAGAATAGTGCGGGCATCTGATTAAATCACAGAAAGAACAAGTTTTCCATATGTATAAATTGGTTGGTTGATAATTTTGTATGCTGATTGGTATCGTTAAGGTGCGCAACGCATGAAAATAAAGTGCACGACTGGGTCGAACGAAACTTTATCATTCATCAAAGGCTTGGTAGGTTGTTTTCTCATTTTATTTGGTAGGTAGGTACGTAAAAATCTGAAATGTTAGACAAAATAAACGGTTCCTGAAATATACGAATAGTGTAAAATAAAATGTTGGGTTATTCATCCGGATCCGATATGGAACAATGTGAGTTTTTGCAAGTTGAAGCTCTCAGTAACAGGCAATTGTCGCAAGTTTTGGTTAGAGAATTGTAAGCGCCCACTGTACTAAAGGGTCCGCCATCTAACTTTTTTTTTTTCAACTAGTGCTTATTTCGCGAATGGTAACACTTAGCTCATGTCTGATTTGACAGATAATTAGTTTTATCCTTCCGCTGAACGAATATGGTTGTGTACACGCTTGAACAACGCTGGGAAATATTGCGACATTACTTTGAAAATCGACTTAGAGAAGATGCCGATTTTGCCAAAAAATCATCTTTTCAGATGAAGCTCATTTTCATCTTGGCGGGTATGTAAACAAGCAAAATTGTCGCATTTGGGGCACAGAAAACCCGCACGCATGCATTGAAAAGCCGATATACCCAAAACGAGTCACTGTTTGGTGCGGAATTTAGTCCAGAGGCATAATTGGGCCATTTTTCTTCGAAAATGAGCAAGGAGTGGCCGTTACAGTCAATGGCGATCGTTATCGGGCCATGTTGAATGAATTTTTGTGAAGAGGAGGATATAGGCAACATTTCCCTGGGTTAAACAATAGGGGCCAACACAATAGATCTCTTCTGGTCGCAGTGTACGGGGCCTAATTCTTACAATACAATAGGCAACATTTGGTTTCAACAGGATGGCGCTACGTGCCACACAGCCGAAGCTACACTCGATGCTTTGCGCCCTGTTTTTGAAGATCGGCCGCATCAGCCGCAGAGCTGATGTCGTTTGTCCACCTCGGAACTGCGATTTGACACCGTTGGACTATATTTGTGGGGTGCCGTTAAAGATAAGTGTTACGCCGACAAGCCAGAGACAATTGACGCTTTAAAGGACAATATTCATGAAGCCATTGGTGAAATACAGCTGCACACAATCGATAATGTGCTTAAAAATTGGACCGATCGTGTAGGCTACTGCATGGCCAGCCGAGGCAGCCATTTGAATGAAATTATTTTCCATTATTAACCGGAAGGATTTTACTTTCAAATAAAATAAGAAATTTGAGAAAATATTCAGTAGTTTTTTTTTAAAGCATTTTCAAAAAAAAAAAAGTTATTTGGCCGACCCTGTATTTTAATACTCTTACACTTCAGAAGATTTTTGAGAACAAATCAAAGCGTAGTTCTGATCTTCGGGAATGTTTTTATTTTTGAATGGAATATATTTATAAGTACCACTGGTTTAAGGCGTTTATGATTGGAAGTACGGTTCGTATAAGAACGACATCTTTACATAGATATATGTGTAAGTTTTAAGAGGTTTGTTTTTCCGAATATCCTGATGGAAACGTGTGGGGGTGCAAATGAAGTGAGAGTTTCTGATTTTGTAAGCTACAAGTTGTTGGAATCATTTTAAGGTGCACATTCATAATGGTTGAAAAAAAGAGGAAGTGGGTAATATTTGCTTAAAATAAGATTTGCGTTGCTGTTATTGCATTTTTAACAGAAGTGCGGTATTGAGTTTTAAGAAAATATATGAACACAGATCGGTTTTTGGGTAGTAATTTTTGAGAAATAATTAAAAAACTGATTTATTTGTATTTTTTGAGAAAAAATAAGTAGGTGATCTCATTTAGAATATCTATATTATCTTTAATTAGTATTTTGATCAAAAATGGTAAAACAGTTTCCGTTAAATTTGGCAGACCAACCAGTAGCAAATATTGCAAAACTTTAGTTTCGAAAAATACTATTGCTTACCTATTTATCTGAAAGCTGAGTATTGAATACTGTTTGAAATGTAAGCATTACTTGGTTTGTAAAGTTTTATCCAAATCGAAGATGGGATTTTCGAGATATGAGCAGTTTTAAAAACTAGCGTTCTCGGTGATTCGAATTGGAATTAAGGACGCAAGAATTTTTAAAACATCAATTTTACTCTAAGCATGCATTTTGGTCAAAATCGTTATTGCCGTTTACAGGTAAACTATAAAGAAACCAAATTTTTAAGAAAATACTTTTTTCAAAAATCCATTGTACGATAACATAGACAAAATATGAGCTTGCTATTAAGTTAGAAATGACCTTATTGCCTTAGAAACGCATTTTTGTTGCAATCGTATGGACCGTTTTCGAGATACACGACTACACGTGTCCAAATTTAAATACCGTTGTTCGATTTTTTAGCCAAAAACTGGATATGCAGTCATGCTAACCGCATCTACTTAAGCTCAAATATCAATTTTGGTTGCAATAGTTGGAGCTGTTTTCGAACAAATCAAACTGGTATGCAAATTTTACATGGGAAGTACTAATCGAACTAAAAAACGGCCCCGAACTGTTCCCCCACGAACTCCGAGTCCGAAATTTGAACCATATTAGGGCAGCCGTTTAGGCTGCATGCTTCGACAGACAGACGGACAGACGAACAGAATTTTGCGACACACTTTTTTGAGTTCCTCCATCATCTTAATGTCGGAATTGATGAACATCTCGAGTTCGAAATTTTGTACGAATAGAATGGGTCGTATGAATAAAACGTAGCAATTGCTTTTACTCAAGGGAAATGTCAAAATCGAAGCATTTGCTACGTTTCGTATGAATAAAAACCAATTTGAGTTAGTTCCAACATTTGACATGTTCCGAAAAGCGGCGGCACTGACCTTTTACTCAGGACGGTATGAATAAAACTTATCAGTCAAAGCAAATGCTATGCAAATTCTGAGTCTGATATTTAGTTGACTCAGACCTTTTGGTAAATATTTTTTATGCACATTTTTAAAATAAAAAAATCTAAGAATTGTGAATTGTTATTGTTTTTTTTATAAATAGTTAAGTTCTGTTTGTTGAGGCAAACCAACAAAATACCTACGGAAAAAGCTGAAATTTTTTCATTTCACGCGAAGTTTGGACTATTTGGCTTGTATTTCTTTCAAATGGAAATATTTAGACAGAATCATTTGTAACGTATAGCGGAGATGCGGGCTTTCAGGTTGACAGTTCAAAAACCTCTCGGTGGTTAATAGTTCTTCTTTAACTAATTATCTAAGGTGTTAACATATAAATATTTCCAACAATATCAGATACAATTCCCGGCACCTGAAGAAGAAATGAAGCATGAACAAGCTATTTGGCAAGCACAAATCATATTTCCAGGTGCAATTGAATCATAGATCGCATTTATATTTCGGAGTTTTGTTTTTTAATCTCAATTTACACAAAAGTCGTTAGAATCTTATGAAAAATTCAAAAATTCAAATTTACTGGTCAGGTTTGACAGGAACTGCAGAGCAAGTACACGTACAGCGAAGTAAAGGACCATTCACAAGAGAACAAATTGCGAACAACGAACTGGCGAATATTCGTAGATTCTGACATTTCATTCACATGAAAACTTTTTTTAGTCGCAGGTTCCCGCGAATCATTTGCATTGTTGAAGGTTTAGTTCGAAGGAATTTTGGGAATTTGCTGTAATCGTAAATTTCGCTATTTTAACCAATTAAGGCTCAGTTTTTTTTTTTGGATTAGATGTTAGATAAATGTTTGTGGTAAGACAAAAAGCAATTTTCAATTCATAAATACAGTTAAATTCATAAATGCATGATCCTTAAATGCTATGTTCGAATTCGAAGTAGATTTTTATTCATACCGATTCAAAGCAATTGCTAAGTGCTTTTAGTTTGCTATAACATTTTATTCAAAGCAAGTGTTACCTTTAATTCATAAACCCGACCCAATGCAGACATTTTTTATGTGGCTAGACCAATCAGTTGCGCAGTTGCTTAGTGGTTAGTGTGTTGGACTACTAAGCGAGGGGTCCCAGGTTCGAATCCCGCAAAAACCCAAATTCCAACTTGGGGTTTTTTCCACTGCGAACGTCTGACAAACATTCGAGAGTATAACTGTCTTTAGAGCTTCTCATCAATTAGCCGTTTGGAATCGGCATAAAATTGTAGATCCCTTCCATTCGTTCCAAAAATAAAACTCACACAAAACGAATGGTTGCGAGAAGCTAGGCCTTGGGTCCCTACGGACCTGTTGCGCCAACTATATATATAGACCAATCTTGGCTTAGTTGTAAACCAAATGTATGCATTTTTAAGAGCTCAGCCTTGTAATGATATAGGAACATAGAAGGCTTTTCAGAAGAGCTCAGGTATGGTAGTAACAGGGTGTCCCAAAATGCAGGCACGGTTTGAATTAAATACAAACAAAAAAAATATGTTTTATCAATTTTAGACATTTTTTGTTTTAATTTAAACAAAGACAGATTGGGTTATGTGTGGGATAACACATCTGGCAAATTACCTACACGGCTTTGCTTGCATATGCGCACTCCTTTAATTTAAATTAAATTGTCCGATATTTCCATGCCCATTTTACATAAATATGGCTGAGTTTCGTGGAATCTCCTGCTGCAATTGACGGGTGGATTTTTGACATAGAACTTTGACTTCAAATAACCAGATAGAAAGAAAGTCAATTGCGTTTAGTCACATTTACTAGGGGGCAAATTCTGACCACCCAAAACGAGAAAGTATACACGGCCAGGAAATGTCTCAATCTGGTTGGCATCGTCTGATTTTAACCGAAATCAATATCATTTAAGTTAGTATCTAAGTAAGAACTCAGCTATCATGTTGCCAGAGCGCCTGTGACATCCATTGCATGATCATTTTGGTTGCCAACACTTACCACACAAATTGCGGAAAAAACTGAAATCCTGCCTGAATTTTAGGATGACCTTTATAGACAAAAAAAGGACGTAGTAGTTCAAGGATTCAGATGGATCTTTCCATTTAGATTAACTACATGAAGTGCATCATGCCTTAAAGTCTCGTATTATTATTCTTCTTTTAATTTAAATTTAAATTTACCAAAACAATAAATGAATAAAATATATATTCATCGGTTTGGCACACCCTAAATAATTCGCTGACGACAACTCGGTCTCTCGCTAATTACACAAGAATGTCAGCAAATTTATGTTAACTGCAAATGCAAACGCATTCAGGTGTGATACTTGATACAGTCTGTCTGACACAGACAAAGTATATGCAAATTGGCATACCCTATATGCATACGCCACCTACCTTTGCACTTCCAAAAGGATACCACACCTAAAGGCAAGGAAAAAAAAACAGCTGACACTCTGTGTATCCGTTCATCGGCTTGCATCTCCATATAAGACGATTTGATTGATACAGCATCTCATATTGTCTGGCACTGGATGATTAATTCATCAGAATTTTGATTGCCCCCAGAGACCGCTTGTTTGGTGTGGTAGACACAGCACACCTCAATTTAGACAGCATACTGATGGCTTTCAGTTGAAATTATTTAAATTACCCACCGGCTTGATACGGCAGAGTGTTTTACTCTGAGTTGGACTACTAAAACATGAGTCATTATGCATAGGCCATATGGCCACCCCCTTTGACAAAATTCAACTGAAGATTTGTTTGTAATCGAATCGATTTGTCAATTAATTTGATTTATTGTCGATATAGTGTTGGTGGATAAGTACCTAAAACAGAGTGTACTAATTTTTTGTTGAAGTTTCGGGATTTTCGGTTTAATCCACCAGGTGCTCCAGGTCAAAAAGCTTTAGTTGTTTTGGTAATTTTTTTTTTTTGTTGATGTGGGACTTCAAATTTAGCCTGTTTAACTAGGATAACTCCAGGATATTTGGCTTCGTCGGGGTACTCAATGACTGAAATTTGGTTTAAGTTTAAATTTCTTTTCCTAGTTAAGGGAACTTCGTTAGCTTGACAACAGTCTAGGACTGTTTTAAGGGTGCTTTGCGTGAGCAGATTTATTTATTTTGCTTCTTTACCCCTAACTATGATGACTAAGTCGTTTGCGTAGCCAACAATGTTAAAGCCTGATTAGTGAGTTTAGAGGCACAAAGTGGATTTACGCAGCTCGGCAAGGCTGTCTCTAGTGACCAGAACCATACTATTATATATATTCTATATTCTCTTCTTCGATGACCTAGATGATTTGAAGAATGTCGATCTCAAAGTACTGAGATTCATAAATATAACTTCATATCATTGGCTACTCGTAGGACGAACTAGAGAGGATCACGACACAACGGAGCTTCAAGAGCCCATGAGATTCATACTAATCTATGTGGCTGCAATATGAAAAGTCAACAGGTCACACTGGATGGTTCCCGTAACTGGACACAATGGACCCAACTGATGGTCTAAGTGAAGCTGTGGCAAAATCTGCGCGGTAACTGACAGCCTTCCAAAAACACTTTGCTTTCACAAAAATTCTCACTAAAACTGCCAACACGGCCAAAAGTGGTATGAGGATGGTTTCAAAATGGAATGGGGAGCTGTCGCATACACAGACCAAACAGCACCGTCTCAATATCTATACGGAAAAGCGGCAGTGCATTTTAGGCGGAGCTCCATGCCATTAAGGAATACACGAGACTAATAAGCACATCAGGAATTATAGGCTCAAATATCTATTTATTCACAGACAGTCAAGCAGCTATAAGCACCCTCAGCTCACCTATCACTGTCTCAAAATCAGTCCTGCACTGCTTAAACACCCTCCAAACTCTTGGCGTCAGAAACAAAACCGAAATAAGGTGGGTTCCCGGGAACGAGGATATTGAGAGAAAGCTGATAAAGCAATAGCGGACGCCTTGAGCCGCGATTGTTTAAATGAAGCTGAACCTGAACGATGAAATGAACTTGAAATTTGCTCCTCATTGCAAATTACTGACGAGTCCAAAGACAACTTCATAGAAGAAACAAATGAAGACGTAGAGCTTCAACTACTTAAGGAATGTATTCTGAAAGGATGACCAAAACCCATACCAGAAGTAGATGCAAACGAGATGAAAAAGGAATTGACAAGGATCTACTCTTCAAGGGAAATAAGCTCAGTGTACCTAAAACGTCAGAGCCAGCATTCTCAGCCAGCCAGCTACATTGTGGACACTTTGGGATACAGTGTACGCTCAGCCGAGCGTGAGAACAATTGTTTTGGCTAAACATAACGACGGAGATAGTCCGAATGATCGAATCCTGCTCTATCTATCAGAGACTACAATCTGCGAAGGCTAAGGAGCTGCCTGGTAAAGGAAGTCCCGTCATTACATAGGGAGATTGTAGCATGTGATGTATTTCGTCTATTTAACACTTATTATCCTTCGATTGTAGATAGCTACCCTGGGTTTTATGACTTCGTCGTCAGCCGAATTTATCATAAAATGTTGGTTTGCCACGCATGGCATACCGATGTTCTTGGAGTCAGAAAATGGGCCTCAGTTCCCAGCAAGGGAGTTCAAATTATTTGCCAAGACCTGGGGATTTAAAAATCAAACTTCTAGGCCATATAATCCTCTCTCCAATGGATTGGCTGAAAGATACGTGCAGTTGGCAAAACAACTACTGAAAAAATGTCAACTAGACGGTTCAAACGTGTACCTAGCACTCTTGAACTTTCGAAACACCCCCAGATCAACTCAGCTTAAATCACCAAACCAACGTCTACTCAGTAGACAAACCCGAAGTATCCTTCCAGAATTCCAAAAGTGACTGAAAGCGCCCACGAAGAAATAACCAACATACGAAAAATCACACGCTGATATATAGACAAAACCCTCTTCTAAGTTCCACCCGGAGGGCAAAGTTCGAGAACAACTAGTGCAACGACAAGGGATATCCAGCAAAAAATCTCGAGAATTCATCCGAACCGAGATCATACGCAATAAGGACCGACGACGGCAGAGTAAAACGCCGTAACACGATACATCTTCAACATACTCGAGCAAATATCATTCCTGATCCAACCATCATACCAGAAAATGAGGACTCCGAAAATATCAACACATCGAACAGTCAGCGAGAAGCAGAGGAAGTCATTCCGTCTCCGTATCTAAATACAGAAGGGAGGGTATTACGTTCTGGCAGGATCCTAAGAAATCAATAAAATCTAAGAAAATATATTAATTAAAGTACAGGGTAGGCCAAAAGAAGTCATCGGATGTTTGTTGGCTCTATTTAATTCGGCTCTGTTTTTTGATTATGTTTATTTGAACCTTTAGAATTTTATTGGGCAAGTCGAGAAGACGACATCGGCTAAATGGGCGCCGTCACAATTGATTGCCATACGGGCTCGTTTTATGGCATTTTTCATCACTTCGGCAAGAACTTTGGGCGACTCGCACTCGTGTCGAATGTTGTCCTTGAGGGCTTCTAGGGTCTCGGGCTTATTCACGTAAACATGGGACTTCAAAAAACCCCACAAAAAAAAGTCTGGAACGGTTAAATTGGGCGATCTTGCGGGCCAGTGCAAATCGCCAAAACGAGAGATGATGCGACCCGGGAACGCCGCCTTCAGAATATCGGTTGTGGCTCGCGCAGTGTGTGCCGTAGCTCCATCCTGTTGGAACCACATGACCTCCAGTCCTAATTCGTCCAATTGCAGCAGAAAAAACTCGTTTAACATGGCCCTATAGCGCGCACCGTCCACTGTTGTCGTTTGACCAGCGGCGTTCTCGAAAAAAAAAAAATGGCCCGATGACTCCTCCAGCGTGAACTGCGCACCATGCAGTCACTTTGAGCGGGTGTAATGGCTCCTCGTGCATTACTCGTGGATTTTCGTTGCCCCAGAAGCGATAATTTTGCTTGTTTACGTACCCGCTGAGGTGGAAATGAGCCTCATCGCTCATTATGATTTTGGTCAAAAAAGAAAACAGACACGATTATTCCGCGTTCTTGGTGAGTGTATCGCTCCATGGCTTCTTCACTTGTATTCTACATCTGTCTAGTCCACAAATGTCAAAACAGATTTGACATTGGCGGCCATTTGCAAAAATAAGAGCATCTTCTAATAGGGTGATCTCTTTTGGTCCACCTTGTATTTCGCACATTAATAATTTTAATTAAAACTATTTGAATTCTATTAATTCTACACCAAGGTCTCCTTCCATATAATATTTGGTAACTCATAGAAATTTGTTTGAACTTGAATTCTACTAATTTCTTAATACATACTTTGAACCAGAGGGAAAAAACGGAACCCTTTTAGTCCGAACCACTAGACCAATTTTGTACCCAGTCTATCTCTGAAACTAATTCACGTAGAAGGCTGAAATTTGCACATAACATCCGTTATAACCTCTTTTTAAACGTCAAATCCCAATGGCAGCGATACATCGACTTGTTTTAGAGTAATAAGTGATTTGGTGAAAAATTATTTTCATTCGCACAAAAAGCTGTTTATTCTTGATTTTCAGAAAAATGGATGAATATATTTTTTGCAGATCATGCTCGTAGCTATATATGTGCCGAAGACTGTTTCGTGGAAGTTAATATGTTAAAAAATATTTACAAAAAACTGTCGATCACTGTATCGAACTGCATGGGTATTGCAACTCTGCAGTCGATGTATTTAACGAATACAATAACTCAACGAAATACCGAGAGGGTTCGGAGTATTGTATGACGCATTTAGTCTATCAGCAGGAACCAAACGAGAAGGTTCGAAGGAGTTTTACATAAATAAATAAGTGGTTTTTTATAACATTTTTCCACTAGAATGTTCTTGTCTTTTTGTTGGGGTTTTTTCTTGCGTGTGATTCGCGGAGCTACGATACAATCACTATACAAAGTACGCTCCTTTTAAACATTTTTCATTCGTTATTGGTGCGTGCTCTCTTAATCGATTCTAATTGGAATTTCCAATGAATAGGTACTCAACACTACTCATTCTCATTGGAGCTTTTCCAATGCCAAAAAAAAAATCTATGAAGCCAGGATATCGAAAACCTTGCTGACTAACTCACAGGTCTCCACGACTTGCGATACAACCTAAACAAACTGCACCTAGCCAACTCCCTGATGGAGTGCCGACTATGTGTCGTGGAAGACGAAAAAGCACATCATTTGCGAATGCCGAAGGCCCAACTCTATTTAGAGTCAGAAGGAAGTTCAGAAAATTAAAAATGTTGTTATTACATGGGTTCGTAGATGTTGACGTCAGTCCTGAAGAAGCCGTTGCAAAGCTTTGACCCATACTATATCGATGGCAGGATGAAGGATCTTCCATATTTCTTTGAAGCAAAGCATTTGATATGGAGTTACATCTGTTAGATGGTCAAAAACACCCCTCTGTGTCAAAAATGCGTATAGCTCAACCACTTTGCAACCGAATGCGCTCGAAGTCTTAAAGCTCCACCGAACGTATTTACTTCACTCTCACTAAAATATGTCAACTCATGAAAATTATTCAAAGAAATTAAGACGCCAACAAGATCTGCTGTATCATGCCAAATTAGACAATAGAGACCCAAATTGATCGCCTTCCTATTGCCAACCAAAAACGATAGAAGTCCACAACAGCAAATTGTATATTGAGAGAAGGTGTAGGTAGCGTCATATCTCCCAAGCTTGCTTCTATCCCAACTGTATACAGAAAAGAAAAAAACTCTCTTCCCGCTCGCAAGACACCTTACATAAAGAAATTACGTGCTTCGAATAGCAGCTGTCAGAGCGTCATATTCCCTGCACCAACTTTAAAACTTATTTTCGTGACTTGAAAGTCACATGCCGTTTGTGTCTACTTCTTTTGGTTACCTCTTCTGTCGCTTGCAATGAGATAATTCGGAGATCTACCAAGATGAAAGAGCGCGCCATACACCTCAGCAATCCGAAAGTGTGACAAAAATATAAGTACCTTGAAACGTGGGGTAACTGATCGCTGTTACGTCTGTCATATTATATGCGCGTGTATACACAATGGTCAGTCCGGTCACACTCGTCACTTTCGCTATTAGCTGCGCTGCGCACACGTACATTGAGTGGTCGTATTTTCGACTGAACACACATACACAGAGGCATATCGAAAGTGAGTGTTACGAGGTGGATGACTTTCACTGTCGATTTTGTAATGGATATCGAGTTCAAAGACTGGCAGTAGTTCATTCGGTTAATTCGGTTAATTCGAGTGCTCTTACCTTAATTGATAGTTGTGACATATCAACTGGTGTAACCCGCTTGAGCGCCGACAAACGTTGTAAACGCTCACGAGCCTGCTGTTCGACAGCAATAACGAAGGCATCTTGAACGGAATTGGCAAGTTCAATAGCTGAAAAGAGAGAGAGAGAGAGAAAAATGTGATGAGTAATTAGTGGGATTAAAAGGGGATATTTGAAAATTGGAGATAGGTAACTTAGAAATTAGGATGACCTCAGCTGCGCAATAGCTTCAAGATAAATGGATCAATAGGCATCAGTTAGTCACTTCAACGAGCCTGACTCGTAAACCCTCAATGGCGAGACTTTTTGCAAGACACTTGGTGCAACAGCCCTCAGTTACTGACTTCATAGATCATAGAACCTTTCTGACTTTAAAATCCTCAATGGAACAAGACTCAGTTGTCGCTGCCATTGACTTCATTGAAGCTTCCCGGCTTTTTAAACCCTCAATCCGACACTTTTTACAAGACAAATGACGCAACACCCTTCAGTTACTGACTTCATAGAACCTTTCTGACTTTAAAACCCCCAATGGCACGATTTTATAAAGACTCGTGGAGCAAAAAGACTCAGTTATAGCTGACATTGAATTCATACAAGTTTTCTGACTTTGTAGCCCTCAATGGCGCGACTTTTTACAAGACACATGGAGCAATAGGCCTCAGTTGTCGCTGCCATTGACTTCATCGAAGCATCCCGGCTTTTTAAACCCTCAATCGGACACTTTTTACAAGACACATGACGCAACACCCCTCATTTCCTGACTTCATAGAACCTTTCTGACTTTAAAACCCTCAATGGCACGACTTTTAAAAGACTCGTGGAGCAAAAAGACTCAGTTATAGCTGACATTGAATTCATAAAAGCTTTCTGACTCTGTAGCCCTCAATGGCGCGACTTTTTACAAGACACATGGAGCAATAGGCCTCAGTAGTCGCTGCCATTGACTTCATTGAAGCTTCCCGGCTTTTTAAACCCTCAATCGGACACTTTTTACAAGACACATGACGCAACACCCCTCATTTCCTGACTTCATAGAACCTTTCTGGCTTTAAAACCCTCAATGGCACGCCTTTTAAAAGACTCGTGGAGCAAAAAGATTCAGTTATAGCTGACATTGAATTCATACAAGTTTTCTGACTTTGTAGCCCTCAATGGCGCGACTTTTTACAAGACACATGGAGCAATAGGCCTCAGTTGTCGCTGCCATTGACATTATTGAAGCTTTTCGGCTTTTTAGAACCCTCAACGGACCCCCTTACTGACTTCATAGAACATTTCTGCCTTTGTAACCCTTAATGGCACGACTTTTTATAACGCAAATATCGCAACGAGGCCCCCAATCGCTGCCACTGACTTCATCGAAGCTTTTCGGCTTTTTAGAACCCTCAACAGACCCCCTTACTGACTTCATAGAACATTTCTGCCTTTGTAACCCTTAATGGCGCGACTTTTTATAAGGCAAAATCGCAACGAGGCCCCCAATCGCTGCCACTGACTTCATCGAAGCTTCTTGCTTTTTTAACCCTCAATGGCACGACTTTTCACAGCGATCCACCAACTGCTTTCATCCATATAAGCCCGAAAATTAAACATATTGTTCGAAATTCACCCGTCGATTATTAAAGAGTTTGATTGCAACAACCTATCTTCTAAGTAAACGAAAGCTTATAGGGAGTGCTGCAGTCAGGCTGGGCATTCCACGCAAGACTCACTGCTACAGTGGTAAGAAGAAAACGAAAAATAAAATCTTATTTACTACCTATAGGCCTCTCCGGTACTATTTAGGACCAGACAGCGATCGTTAGGAACACCCTTCTTCGACTTACTAGATACAAATTTCAAAGAATAGTATACTAAGACTAATAACCTTTTTGAGCTGTACATATTCAGTGTATAGTATCCTCGTTTATAAAGTTCGACAAATGATTATAGGTCTCTTCCATTTATCTCAAACATAATAACAAAGACATTTGAGTATTTCTGAGCAGGCCTGGGGTCGTGAAGCTGATGCGCCATCATTTTATGCTTTCGTGGAACCTCTTTAGAAGCAAGCTGTACCTCGCAGTGCCAAGTTTTTCAATCATCACAAACCAGGTAACACGAATCGTGGTAACAAAAAGGCACATCATAGTGCTACTTGAGTTCAAAGTTGACCCGCCACTTCTACTTACCTAGCTATCTAGCTAGTTTGCATTCAGAAGAGGATTGTCAACCGAAGATGCAATCCTTAGAGTCTGTATAGCGAATTGTATGAAAGTATGAAGTGTAGCAAATCTGCCATGGCTCTTTTTGTTGACATGACAAAAGTGTTTGATATGGCAGACCATGACTTGCTTCCAAGGAAATTGTACAATGCTGGTTTTAGAGGAGTAATCCACAAGTGGTTTACGTCTTATCTCAAAAATAGAAAGCAAAAAGTAAATATAAATGGGAGTTTTAGTGACACGTGTGTTTTCAAAAATGGCATACCACAGGGGTCAGTTCTTAGTCCTTTGCTTTTTTTTTTATCTGCATAAACTCGCTCTTTGATCTAACTCTTTAATGGTGAATCTACTGCCGACGCCTTTAAATACAAGTGTATTACGGGATGTGAATGTATTGCAAAGATTTCGGAAGACTTTGGTTTGTGGATCATGCACTGATTCTTAGCGAAAAAACTAAAGTTATGTCTTTCAAAATATCGAATAATGTTAGAAATGATTTTAGTTTATGTTTCCATGCTTAATTGTAAAAGATTCTGTTTGCCTTAACTTAGTTGTGGAAAAAGTAATTTTGTTGGTAGTGCAAACTGTTCAAATAATTGTTTTAAGATTGAATCAGTTCACCACTATAAATACCTTGGAGTATTAATTGACGATAATTTGAATTGGGAAACATCATATTCAATCACATTAAATCACATATTCTCCTGGTAACTCGCAAAATGTATCTCATCAAGCCACACTGTTCCCAAAAAGTATTTAAGTCAATTTATTGCGGCCTTGCTCACTCTAAGTTGAAGTATGGTATCACCAGTTGGGGTGCTTCTTATACTAGCTCTTTAAGACCATTATTAATAGCTCAGAAACATTTAATCAAGATTGTTTGTAATAAAAATTTTTTAATCAAAGCTGGCCCTTATTTAGAGACCTTCGTATTTTACCAATGAGACACCTCTACGGTTTTAAAGTTCTAAAAGAATTCTATAAGAAAAGCGGAAACATTCCGAGTAGAACTACACAACAGTTAACAATTCCTATATGAGCTACAGAAGAATACCTAAGCAATCAATGTAAACAAATTAATCTTACTAAAACTCCCCCTACTAATCTAATTCTAATAAATCAATAATAATTATATTTTAACCCATTTTTCGCTCTTCTACACTGTTACAGCCCCCTTTAGCCATTTTAATTCATTTTCAAAAAAGGTTAAAGACTGGTTATTCACTATTATTTATGATGCCCTTGAATCGTTACTTAAAAGCAATATGTTACCATAATCATCAGCACAAGTCAGTGTCTAAGTTTTAATGTCAATTTTTGCTTGGTTATTAATAAATTCTTGAATTATTCTCAGAATTATTTTTCAAATTGTTTTCCTAAAAGTTTTTATATTTATTTATTTCCTTGATTTGTATACAATTTTTGTAATGAAGTAATGAGAAAAAAAAAGTATTATTTTTTAAAAATCCGATCCCCCACATCAGATATATCTTAATTTGATAATTAAACCGTTGTGTCATTCCACACTAACTTCTTAATTTACGGATTGATCACTTTATTGCCGCTATAGGTAGTCTAAAGCAAAATTGAATTTTAGATTTAAGTTATGAAGAAAATAAATAAATAAATAACAAAATACACGCAGAAAAATTGACCTTAACCGAGTGGAATTTTCGCTCGGTTAAAAAAAAATGTGTTGAAATCAACTAAGTCTCTGTAGAAAACAAATGAGTTATTATTGTTAAAAACTACCGTGTTAAAAAGGTTAAATACATGTTGTTAAAAATAACACACTAAATGTTTGTTATCAATTAAGTTGCTTCGTTAATATTAACCAACCAGTCTCGTTTTCCTGTTTGGTTAAATTCAAACAAGTATCTTGGTTAAGAAAAACCTACTAAATTTGGGGTTTTAACACATTGATTGGTTATTAATAACCGTGCTACTCATGTAAAATTAACCAAACGAATGTGTGTTAAAATCTAACAAGCTCTCTGTTAAAAACAACCAATAAACGTTGCTTAAATACAACCAATGACTTGTTTGTTTTTAACCCTTTTACTCGTGAGAATTTAACCAAGCGAATGTGTGTTAAAATCTAACAAGCTCTCTGTTGAAAACAACCAATAAACGTTGCTTAAATACAACCAATGACTTGTTTGTTTTTAACCCTTTTACTCGTGAGAATTTAACCAAGCGAATGTGTGTTAAAATCTAACAAGCTCTCTGTTGAAAACAACCAATAAACGTTGCTTAAATACAACCAATGACTTGTTTGTTTTTAACCCTTTTACTCGTGAGAATTTAACCAAGCGAATGTGTGTTAAAATCTAACAAGCTCTCTGTTGAAAACAACCAATAAACGTTGCTTAAATACAACCAATGACTTGTTTGTTTTTAACCCTTTTACTCGTGAGAATTTAACCAAGCGAATGTGTGTTAAAATCTAACAAGCTCTCTGTTGAAAACAACCAATAAACGTTGCTTAAATACAACCAATGACTTGTTTGTTTTTAACCCTTTTACTCGTGAGAATTTAACCAAGCGAATGTGTGTTAAAATCTAACAAGCTCTCTGTTGAAAACAACCAATAAACGTTGCTTAAATACAACCAATGACTTGTTTGTTTTTAACCCTTTTACTCGTGAGAATTTAACCAAGCGAATGTGTGTTAAAATCTAACAAGCTCTCTGTTGAAAACAACCAATAAACGTTGCTTAAATACAACCAATGACTTGTTTGTTTTTAACCCTTTTACTCGTGAGAATTTAACCAAGCGAATGTGTGTTAAAATCTAACAAGCTCTCTGTTGAAAACAACCAATAAACGTTGCTCAAATACAACCAATGACTTGTTTGTTTTTAACCCTTTTACTCGTGAGAATTTAACCAAGCGAATGTGTGTTAAAATCTAACAAGCTCTCTGTTGAAAACAACCAATAAACGTTGCTTAAATACAACCAATGACTTGTTTGTTTTTAACCCTTTTACTCGTGAGAATTTAACCAAGCGAATGTGTGTTAAAATCTAACAAGCTCTCTGTTGAAAACAACCAATAAACGTTGCTTAAATACAACCAATGACTTGTTTGTTTTTAACCCTTTTACTCGTGAGAATTTAACCAAGCGAATGTGTGTTAAAATCTAACAAGCTCTCTGTTGAAAACAACCAATAAACGTTGCTTAAATACAACCAATGACTTGTTTGTTTTTAACCCTTTTACTCGTGAGAATTTAACCAAGCGAATGTGTGTTAAAATCTAACAAGCTCTCTGTTGAAAACAACCAATAAACGTTGCTTAAATACAACCAATGACTTGTTTGTTTTTAACCCTTTTACTCGTGAGAATTTCCCAAAAATAAAGTAACATTCTGTTCAAAAAAAGAGAATTCTCCTCGATTTATTTTACATTCCATTTTTCCATAAAACAATTCTATAAAACATTTTCATCGAAATATGTACCTATCTGATATTTGTTATACGTAGAAATTGTGTATCTGTTAATTTTATCATTCAACTTGGTAAATTTCAACAAACACATACTGTTGTTTCTTAACAAGTTATACGCACACCACGAATTACGACGCTGCTTTTTCAAAACGCAGAAACCAGGGATGAAAAAATAATCGCAATTGTACTTTTATCGACACAGTTGATTTAAAGATATATACAAGTACGATTTGCCCAAATTCAGAACTTTGATGAATATATTCTACTTCTGAAAATACGTTCCGACATTCCTTCCGAATTTAGTACATTCACATTTCACGAACAAACTAAATTCTAAACAGGCTAATACAGCCTTAAAAACAAAGTTTTCTCTACTACTTTTTTGGCTTGCAATAGGAAAAAAAGAACACAGACAAAAATGGCCAAAGCAACAATTTTTTTTTTACATTTTTGTCTGATAAAATATGGCTTTTACTCTTAATTGTAGCTAGGCACTTGAAAACTAATTTAAGATAGGTATCTAATTGTAAGAAAATTTGCCAAAGGTACAAATTTAATGCAAAATAAATATTAGCTTTTTATTGAGTCCAATTGACATAATGGCCTTAACGCAATATTAATCTAATCTGTTTCTGTAGATATAATGAAGTAAAATTAAGTAATTTTTCACTCTGCGATTCAATCATTTTGAGAACCAAGCTAATGAAAAAAGCTACACTTTTGCACATGCTGAACAAAATGGTATAGTCTTTAGTTTAGCCCTTTACTTCAAAATTTGTAAGTACCAAACTCGTTTCGACCTATGCGTTGGTGAGAGATGATAATAATAAAACTTATATCGTTTTCCACGCGGCAAAAAGAAGCGTCCGGCAGAGTCCGGAATCAAAAAGATAGATTCTGAGATTTCATCTAATTGTGCTCTACAATATGGTATATATAGTCCTGCATTTATCACTTTATTTCAAAATTTGTTAGTACCAGACTTGTTTTGAACTATGCGTTTTGTGAGAGTTGATAATAACTAAACTCATAATGCAATTGGTACATACACATTTTAAAATAAAGATACAAACAGAAAATTATATATACCATCTTGTAAAGCACAGTTAGGAGAATTTGAAGAAACCAAGGAAGTATTGGTAACCAATCTCGACTTCCAGGAGCAGCCTTGAATAAATCGTCTTTTTCATTGCTGTGCTGCCTTTGCTAGGCCTTTGCGATCACAAATTATTCACGCACAATTGAACCCATTTCGGTACAGCACCTAAAAAATCAGTTTTGTCATCCCTGGTAGAAAATATGTGTGTGGCTGTTGATACAGATCATTCACGAACAATGGAAAACATTTGGGTACAATACCAAAAACTCGTTTTACATTCCTGGTAGGTAGAAATATGTGTGTGGCTGCAGATACAGTCAACTCGGTTAATATCTACAAACACAAGGCTTCTCGTTCATCTGTAAAACAGTGTGTCTCGGTTGATTTTAACACATACATCGTGTTATACGCATACGCATACTATCGCGAATTATGAACGACGCACGCTGCTCGCGACTAGTAATTGAGTCATTAAGTGTTGAACCTTTGTAGTGGCTGGTGGTGTGAAATCTGTGATAAGTGAAAATAAAAAAAACAAAAAAGACAAGGAAAAATAAAAAATTCATATTTATTGGTGAGTACATAATATTATTATCTTGTTTTCCTCTTGTTTAAAACAAATTATTGTCAATTTTGGTGGTTTTTATGTGAAAAAAGAAATAGAACTAAAGCAACGAATTTCAACGTAGTACTCGGTTAATAATTGCCGAGTTGAGAAACACTCGGTTAATATCAACCCTTTCAGTCTGGTATCGTGTTTTGACATGTTTTTTTCTTCTGGGATTCAGGTTCTTTATTAGCGAGTGCATTAACTATGTTGTTTTTCTCGAGTTTTAAACAATTTATTGTCAATTTTGGTGATATTCAAGTGAAAAAAAAATAGAACCAAAGCAAAGAATTTCAACCTAGTACTCGGTTAATAATTGCCGAGTTGAGAAACACTCGGTTAATATCAACCCTTTCAGTCTGGTATCGTGTTTTGACATGTTTTTTTCTTCTGGGATTCAGGTTCTTTATTAGCGAGTGCATTAACTATGTTGTTTTTCTCGAGTTTTAAACAATTTATTGTCAATTTTGGTGATATTCAAGTGAAAAAAAAATAGAACCAAAGCAAAGAATTTCAACCTAGTACTCGGTTAATAATTGCCGAGTTGAGAAACACTCGGTTAATATCAACCCTTTCAGTCTGGTATCGTGTTTTGACATGTTTTTTTCTTCTGGGATTCAGGTTCTTTATTAGCGAGTGCATTAACTATGTTGTTTTTCTCGAGTTTTAAACAATTTATTGTCAATTTTGGTGATATTCAAGTGAAAAAAAAATAGAACCAAAGCAAAGAATTTCAACCTAGTACTCGGTTAATAATTGCCGAGTTGAGAAACACTCGGTTAATATCAACCCTTTCAGTCTGGTATCGTGTTTTGACATGTTTTTTTCTTCTGGGATTCAGGTTCTTTATTAGCGAGTGCATTAACTATGTTGTTTTTCTCGAGTTTTAAACAATTTATTGTCAATTTTGGTGATATTCAAGTGAAAAAAAAATAGAACCAAAGCAAAGAATTTCAACCTAGTACTCGGTTAATAATTGCCGAGTTGAGAAACACTCGGTTAATATCAACCCTTTCAGTCTGGTATCGTGTTTTGACATGTTTTTTTCTTCTGGGATTCAGGTTCTTCATTAGCGAGTGCATTAGTTTTGTTTTTCTTGGGCTTTTTTTTTTTTCTTTTATGGCGATGTTCGCAACTTTTCTGGGACGAACTATTTAAAATGATTTCTGTCTATGTTTTCATCATTTCGAATCGTTTGTCACCAATAAATGGCGAACATCGTCTTAAAACCAGGCATAGCCTTAGTTCTCAATGTTTCTGTCAGTAGTAATTTAGTAATTAAATGATCGTATTTTGATATGCACATGCTCATATTAACACGTGCTTCACAGTTATCTAAAATGGATGAAGAAGTGTCAACCTTACTAAAGGAGTGGGGCCTGGAAGCCTACGTAGACATTTTTAAAGGTTCGTTTATATACCAAAACGTAAATTTATACAATATTATTCGCATATAAGAAAGTTGTAATTTGCTTAAAGTATTTTTGCTACACATGTGTTTTGCATTTTTGATTTCGATTCCTTACGGCACGAAAATTCTTTTGCGCTTGAAAAGCTTTTTAGAAGCTTGTGTTTTTCACAGACGATTCTTTCTTATACGCGACTTTCTTATGCAAGGTGGTGCAAAATTAATCCTCCAATTTTGTTTTTGAATTACTTTTTTGCTAAATTAATTTGATTGACGTACGAAGCTATTTGCAAAAATTATAAAATCTTCCGAAAGGGTGATTAAATTTGCGCCATTTTGTATATCTGATAAAAACCTATACTTTGCAAGTGATTAACTACGTGACATTGGTTAATTTTCATTTATAACAGAAAATGCTATAACTTCAATGTCTTTGGCGCTGCTTGGTGCCAGAGAGATAAAGGAAATGATCCCAGTTATAGGGCATCGGGTTCTGTTTACACGGAATTTCGAAGAATGGCGGAAAGCTATGCACCCTAATGCGTCCACGACTTTGGTTGGTTCATATTATTTAACCATTTGAAATGGTAGAAATAAAGTCTTTTTATTTTTCAGACTTTTGAAACTTCAGAATTATCTCTTGCTACAAACACACAAGAACAAAACGACTGCCTTAATTTCTCTTTTAGTGAGATTCTGCCAAATTTCGCTGTTAGCGACAGAGGGGATGCACTAGATTCCCCTTCAAGCGTTGTTGCTGATGATCAATTCAGCGAAAGTTTAGATGTAAGTACAGGGTTTAAATCGGAAAGGTGATTAGTGTTGATTGATGGTCTCTGCTTTCAATTTGCGTTTCTTTATGCATTCAGAGATCAATCAGAATAAATTGACTTATCTATCAGTTTGAGTAAAAAACACTGCATTTATAATCAACTAAGAGAAGGTGATTATAATAGGTGATTGCCACTAATAGCTTTAGCCGATAGTACAAAGGGTTTTTTTTTCACTTATTTTATTAATTATTAATATATTTCACTAATTTTTTATATTTATATGCACATTAAAATATTTTGTTACTAGGAACTTAACAAGCTGCTCGAAAGCTCACTGGAAGGAACCGGTCTACTGTCGCTGGATAAAACTCGACCGCTGGATAACGTTGCTCGACTGCGATTGGTGCGTATTGTCTGCACCAACATTTTAAAGAAAAACCCGGAAAAAAATATCACAGCTCAAATTTATGGGCACTGGACAAATCAGATTGTTCATTTGTTCCCTACCGAGAATAGATCGGTATATTTTCACAACAAGCTGATAAATTCGAGTCGTGGGGTTGTAAACAGATTGGCTGGAAAATTGCCAGATCACATCCACAATCTAAAACGAAAATACCGGGAAAGTGGTGTTATCACTAAAAGGAAGCGTTCGTTTTCCGCTTCTGCGACGTCGTCACCTTCCTCCAGTCGAGTATCCTCTCCCGCATCAGTATCACATCCTATAAAGCGCCTAGCAACAGCTGCCAATTTCGAAGACTTCGAAGGACAATTCCAAGAAGATCTCCAATGGCTAAAAAATTCTAGCCATCCATGGGAAACAACCGAGGACAAATGGGAGAAAACGACCCATGCCCGACTTCACCATTTAAAGGATATGAGCATATCCGAGTATTTTGAGGAATATCCGGCCTTAAAAAAACCATTGGGATTTAAACTGGTAATATTTCATAGAAGTATAATTATATCAGAAATACATTATACATATATTTAGTCTTTAACGTGAACTACAGTTTCACAAGTAAAAGCTCTTATATTTATTAGTTCAGATTTTACTCATAGTTGTCACATAAATGCTTGCGTTATCTATGAGTTTCGATCTTTTCTTTTTATTTGGATATAGTTCAGGCTTTTCTTTACATATAATATTATGTAATTCTTCTTTTCTCTACAGCTGGTAAGGGATTTCGATAAAATATACAGCGACAACTGCAACGGACTGGTTGAAAATTTTCCAAAATTAAAAAAGGACATTTTCCAACTTGCTAGAAGCAAGGGAAAAGGAGTAAGAGGAAAGGATAAATACTTCGCTCACCTGCTGACTCGGGAAAATCGTAAGAAAACGTCATTTGTTAATAAATACATAACCTGCTAATCGAAATAAATCGAAGAATTTCCGATTCGATCGAATTTCAGAAAAAGCGTGGATATTTTAGCTTTACTAGATTGTTCCGAAAAATTTGTTTTTGTTTTGACCATTATGTTTTCTTTAGAAGAAAAAAACAAATCTGCATCATATTTTCTCTATATTTTTTAGCGCATTCTCTATATAGGTATAATTCTTCGAATCAGATTTGCACACATTTTGTGTAGAAAAATTAATTGGACGCATATGACTTATAATTGTTTTATTATTTTATATTTTCTCAGTTTCTGAAGAGATCAGCAACCTCGCGGCATTCCTGCTAATCCCTTCATTGTTGACCACATCAAACGTTAAGGTCAAAGGATCGAAGCAGAAAATTTGGCGACCCTCTAAGGCGGAAGCAAGGGATGGATTCATAACGAGAGTTGCAACGGATGCAGAGATAGATGCAGCAATTACCAGCAGGCGAGAAAAACTACAAGGTATTGGCCTTACATTACAGCCCTTCATTATAGTAGTAGGTAACTCAATCGATGCTATTGGGTCCTATTTTGTAGTTGTAGATGAAACTAAATATTTACTACCTACCATTTTAGAGGCAGTAGATGTTTGTTTCAAACTAATTTTTATTATTAATGCTGAATATCCGCCAGAGAGTAGATGTTCTTGGCTGTTTATTCAAAAAGCATTTTTTAAAATTAAGACAGAGTTCGATAAGGAATCTACCGCGGCCAATACCTTGTTGGGAGAGTTAGGTGTCAAGGAAAGTTAGAGTTTTCCCCTTCCAATTCATTTTCTTACAATGGTTGTTTGTTTCTTATGCAGATCCTACTTAAAGGATCTCAAAGTTCTAAGGCACCACTTTGATTTCAATCACAGTGACCATAACTTCACAACTTATAAATGTCGCGAAGGAGATTGTAAGCGATCGTTTCCAATTTTCAATTCCTTTAGAAGACACTTTAAAAAAAAACACGATTTTCAATGTTCAAATAATCCAACAAATTCTGAGAAGAATGCGGATATACTTAATGAAAGTGTTGTTGCAGAAAAACAATTAGAACAAACCAATAAAACTGAAAATACAGAAACCCTGTCACTTGATAAATCACTATCACTTTTTATAGCATCCCTTTATGCAAATGTGATCTTGCCTAGAAACGTAGTGCAAAAAGTGATTGATGGCTTAGCAGAATATTTCGGTTCATTAAGTTCAAATTTGCAGAACTGTGTAGACAATATATGTATTGAGCATTCTCTATCTAATGATGTTTCAAATCAATTAATGCAAGCACTTGTTCCTTCAATCACCTCCCCCTTAGAATGTTTCCGAACAGAACAAAAAAGAATTTCTTATTTCACAAAACAAAAATCATACATTGAGCCTAAGGGAATAATAATCGGCCAAAGGTTCGATTATGTCAAAAAAGGTGGAATAACACGTATGGAACCTATTCCGTGCCAAGAACATTTTATATCTTTAAGAGATATATTGCAAAGATTTTTCTCCCTCGAGAACGTACTTTCGGAAACTTTTGAATATATGGACAGTCTTCGAAATAAAGATGGAATGGAAAATTTTATTCAAGGTTCACATTGGAAAGAAAGACTTAAGCACCATTCAAATCGCATTGTGTTACCTCTATTTATGTACTTCGATGATTATGAAATCGGAAACGTTCTAGGAAGTCATGCTGGTGTTCACAAACTAGGAGCTGTGTACGTCTCAGTTCCATGTCTTCCACCTTGGCGCTCCTCAGTTCTGTCCAACATATTCCTTATTTTATTATTTCATTCATCCGACAGAGTATCTTTTGGTAATAATGTTATATTTCAACCAATTATTGATGAGTTTAATTTTTTAAGCGAAGTGGGCATAGAAATAGATATTCCATCTTTCAAGGGATCTTTATTTTTTGAACTAGCTCTGATTCTTGGTGACAATTTAGGAATACACTCTCTGATTGGGTTCGTAGAGAGCTTTTCAGCAAATTTTTCTTGTAGAGTGTGCAAAGTTACAAAAGATGTATTGAAAAAGCAACTTTACGAAGATACAACACTTCTTCGAACAATGGCAAGCTATGAAGCAGATCTGGCTTTAAATAATTTATCTTTAACCGGCATTAAGGAAAAGTGCGTTTTTCTGGGCATAAACAACTTCGACTTGTTTCAACAGGTGGGCGTCGATATTATGCATGATATGCTAGAGGGTGTTGCCAAATACATTTTGAGTTTTATACTTTCAGAGTATACCGAAAAAAACAAATTTTTTTCTTTAACAATTTTCAATGATAAGCTATTAGCTTTCTCATATGGCCCTGATACTAAAAACAAACCTTGCCCTATCGAAAGAGAACATCTTAGGCGGGGAAATGTGCGTTTATCTTCAGGAGAAACGCTTACTCTTTTGCGGTTTTTGGGTTTACTTATAGGTGACTTTGTGCCGAGGGGTAATATTATTTGGGAAATGTATATAAAATTAAGACAAATTGTTGACATACTTCTTAGTATAAATGTTTCTGTTGGAACAGAAGATTTCTTGCAAGTATTAATAGCTGAACTTAATGAACAATATACTACACTTACCGAGGACTGTCTTAAGCCAAAGTTCCACAATCTCATTCACTACCATACCGCTTTTAAAAAATACGGCCCATTAACATCTTTGTGGTCAATGAGGTTCGAAGCTAAGCATAGGCAATCCAAAATGTCGGCTAGATCATCATGTAACCGAATGAATATCACTTTAACCTTAGCAATGAAACATCAACTTCAACTTAATGAAATGTTTTTAAGGGGAAAACTTTCTAATCTACTTGACGTTGGACCCAAAAAATATGGCATGTTATTTGAACTTGATAATATACGATCACAGCTATCACTGGACCCTAATAAAACGTTGACTATGGTCAGTTGGGCGACCATGTCTTCTGTACATTATAAAAAGGGATCCGTCTTAGTAAAAAGTCTTAGTTCAGATTGTTATTTGTACGACTTTTTTGTATTGGAAAAAATATATTTGTATGACTCAAGTCAATTGATTTTTGTTGGTATAGTACTTAAAACTAAATGTTTCGATGAACACTACTATGCATATGAGGTAGAAGTTCCATTAATACCTCAACAAATTGTTATTCCACTTGAATTTTTTCTATCGCCAATTCCTAACACTTTAAATATTTTATCTAACTCCAAGCAGTACGTTATTTTAAGAAGTCCACTATAAATAAAAAATAGATTAAATTATAAATGTAAATGATTTCGCTTTAACACTGCAGATTTCATAAATATGCTAATTAAAATAATATTATGTAAATTAATTTATAAAAATACACAATTTTGCACATTTCTTTTTAAATGATGAAATTTATGACCCATATATTTTAAGTAAAATTAAGTTTTGCATTAAAATTAATAAAAACATGTAATAAACAGAAAACATATATTTTGTATTCAAAAATACATTACAAACGATATTATAATAAAAAATCTATGTACTTAATATGAAAAAGATTTTTTTTTTATTTTACGATAAAATTATCCCTTTTAGATGGTTCAATTTTCAGGTGCACTCAAGTTCAACCAAGTAAACTGGTAAATTGGTACCACATGGACTGGCTAATAAGAAGTAAGTAGTTTGGTTAAATTCAACCAAGTAGATGTGCTAATTCCAACCGAGTAAGTTACGTAAATTTAACTTTTAGTTGGTTAAATGCTACCAAGAAAGTTGGCTAATTTTAACCAATTGGAATTGTTAAATGCAACCAAGTAGGTTGGTTGGTATCAACAGAGTAACATGGTTAAATCCAACCAAGTAGGTTGGTTAGTAACAACAGAGTAACATGGTTAAATCCAACCAAGTCGGTTGGTTAGTAACAACAGAGTAACATGGTTAAATCCAACCAAGTAGGTTGGTTAGTAACAACAGAGTAACATGGTTAAATCCAACCAAGTCGGTTGGTTAGTAACAACAGAGTAACATGGTTAAATCCAACCAAGTAGGTTGGTTAGTAACAACAGAGTAACATGGTTAAATCCAACCAAGTCGGTTGGTTAGTAACAACAGAGTAGCATGGTTAAATCCAACCAAGTCGGTTGGTTAGTAACAACAGAGTAACATGGTTAAATCCAACCAAGTCGGTTGGTTAGTAACAACAGAGTAACATGGTTAAATCCAACCAAGTAGGTTGGTTACTAACAACAGAGTAACATGGTTAAATTCAACCAAGTCGGTTGGTTAGTAACAACAGAGTAACATGGTTAAATCCAACCAAGTCGGTTGGTTAGTAACAACAGAGTAACATGGTTAAATCCAACCAAGTCGGTTGGTTAGTAACAACAGAGTAACATGGTTAAATCCAACCAAGTCGGTTGGTTAGTAACAACAGAGTAACATGGTTGAATTCAACCATGTGTATTGGCTAATAACAACAGAGTAACTTGGTTGAATTCAGCCAAGTGGGTTGGCTAATAACAACAGATTGAATATGTTGAATTCTACCAAGTGAGTCGGCTAATAGCAACAGACTAAGTAGGTCAAATTCTAACAAGTTAGTTGGTTAAATACAACCAAGTAGGTTGGCTAATTTCAATCAAGTGAGTTGGATAATAACAACACAGTTACGTGGTTAAATTCAACCAAGTGGGTTCGCTTATAACAACAGAGTAACTTGGTTAAATTCAACCATGTGTATTAGCTAATAACAACAGAGTAACATGGTTTAATTCAACCATTGGGTTGGCTAATAACAACAGAGTAATTTGGTTAAATTATACCAAGTTAGTTTGTTATTTACGACCGAGCAAATTTGGAGGGGAAATTGATAAATCGGTTATTTTTAACAGAGTTTCGTTAAACAAGTTGACTCGGTTTATTTTAATCATTTAAAATCAACCGACTTTCGGTTAAAAACAACCAAGTGATACTGTTAATATAGCTCCTACAGAGTTAGTGGATTAAAAATAACCGAGTCAACTTGTTTAACGAAACTCGGTTAAAAATAACCTTTTATCAATTTATCTTGGTTGTAAATAAAAAAACAAACTCTGTTCAATTTAACCAACTGGTCGATATTTATCTAGAAACTTGGTTCTTAACAACTGATAAAGGTTGTTAATTTTAACAGTACGCATTTTACCAATTTATATTGGTTACTCTGTGTTTTCCAAACAGATACTTGGTTAATTTTAAACCCATTTTTTTTAACCGAGCAAAAATCGCACTCGGTTAGGAGGCAATTTTTGAGCGTGTTCCCTGATTTTAGTTCGAGCTGTCCCCACACAAGAAAAAAAAGAAGAAGAAGAGAAGATGGGTTCAAGTCCCCACATCAGAGGTCAGGTAAAGGACGCCGATATAGTCCAAAAAGCCTGTCCACTGTATTAGCTCGGCCACATTGAACGAATTGGATAATATTCATCTTGAGGGTGTTTGAATCCCAGGTTCAAGACGGCAGGGAAGCCCCAACCTCCATTGCAAAGAACAAGCAATGGCAGATGCTTGGCTGCAGTCTCTCAGTAAGTAATAACTTTTAAACGACTGTCAACTTGCTTAACAAAAAACATTGTTAGGACAGTCATTCAATGAAAAACTCCCAAAGTTCATCTATAAAACTTAAAAAAAAAATTAGAAACTTTGACAACTTCTTTCGCGTTCATTGTTGCCTCTATATTTCACGTTTAAAACGGAAACGTTACTCCTCGATTTTTTGTTCCTATAATTATCACACATTCTTCAACACAAATGATAAATGACTTACCAGTCAAAGTCATCTTTGGCATGTCAGCGACGACCATACGACCACTCCACCAGGACGCCAGTACTGTACTCGTGTCTGCGACGTTCAACTTTATGAGTTGTATCATAAAATTCGAAACATTTCCGACACACTTTCGGAAGTTTGGCCTGCCTAACTTAACCGTATAGAGCGACTTATCTGCTCGATGGAACTGACACACGGTATACAGTATACAGAGCTGAACACACTCATGAACAATGAGAGCGAATGCGGCACAGCAAATGTAAGTAATAGGTACTCACGTAGCGACTTGCAAAACTTTTCCCATAGTGAAGCTGTGATATACACAGAGATAGCGTGAACAAACGTGCAATGGGGAAACTGTCAACTAACGAAATTTATCTACAGCTACCAACGTTTGAAAATATTTCTAACGGTCCCCTCCCGCCTTTGTCTATGTTGCGTGCCATGAAGAACAGACACATTGTACCTATATGATAAATCTAATAATGTGAAACGTAAAAATGGCAAAAGATAAATTATCTGAGATGAATATGGGAAGTATACGAAGGAGTTGTGGGTAGTGTACTACAAAAATCGAGAAAGCTTTCGCCTATTTTCAAGGGCGAACGCTTGAAGTGGATTGTGCATCTTCAAAGTGGAGCCATCAACTGTAGGAACAGTACCGAGTGACTCGTGAATCGCGAAGTGGATGCTAAATATGTTCATTAGAGTTTGGCTTTGTAGCCGTTAAAAGAAGTCGGAATTTCGAAGACTTCAAATTGGCGAATTTGGCGTCGGGACTTGGGCCTAAGCCCGTTCAAGATACGATTGGTCCAGGAGCTCAAAGTAGGTGACCATAGACAGCGCCGTTTCTTCGCTAAACTGAACTTTTGGAACAGGAACCCAATTTTTGCCACAAAATCATCTTTAGACACGAGGCGCATTTTGGGATGAAGGGCTGTGTTAAAAAGCAAAATTGACGTATATGGGAAGACGCCAACCCACATGAGGGTCACCAAGTAGCAAGACATCAAATGACTGTTTGGTGCGGATTTTGGGCCGGCGGCGTCAATGGTCCGTACTTTTTTGAAAATGACGTTGACCCTAAACGGTGAGCTAACCAATTTCGATTTGACCAACAATTTGACCCGATAGACATGATTTCTTGTGGAGTTTTCTGAATTCGCAGGTCAAAGCGAATAAGCTGCAATCGACCGTCGCACTGTGGTCCAAAATGACTTTGCTGGTTGCAAAAATCATAACTTTTGAACGCATGAAAATATCGCTACAATTTGTTTTTCTTCTTAAATGAAATGTCCAAGACTATAAAAATAGTCATTTTTAAGAAAATTACTTCACAGGGTGTGTCTAAATCTTCGGCTGAAGTAAGATTTTCCTTGAAAAAGGAGTTAACAGAGAAAGGAATTAAAGAGAAACTTTAAAAACAGGTAAAATTTTACGAATCTTGTAAACAAAGGTCTGCGGCTATTTAATTGTTCACAGGGTGATCCTAAATATTTTTTTTTTTCAACAGTGGATGCATAAAATTAACGAAACAATTTTTTTGATGCTTTTAGCGAGAATTTAAACAGTATTTTTTTTTTTTTTCATTTTGTGGCGCATCAGTATATCCTTTAAACTGTTTGAGTGATATATTTCACATGAAACAGTGTGGGAAAAAAGTAAACGCACGAAAAAAAAATAAAATAAAACTTAGCTTGCATTCAAAACTGTTTTTCGCCTTTTCGTGATCCTTATTACATTTAATATTTCAGAGTTTCCAATAGTTTCCTCCTTTTGGTGTATTCTGAATATGCATCGAAGGCCTTACTCTTGATGTACTTGGCACGTCATCGCCACTGTCTTCAATTTCATCACATTTGATTGTAAATGTTCCGTTCAAAAATTCCTCTTGTATAATAATGAGAAATTGAAAGAAATCTTCAAACCCTTTTGGTTTAGGAGGAATTTTTCAAAAAGAGTCGTTAAAGTCAATTGGCTACAAAAATGGGCGTGGAATTGGGTAGACTTTTTAACGAACAAAACTAATTTTAATTGACATACCTCAGCTGTTCTTATTAACAAAATTGTTGAAATATTCCATAAGGAAATTAGCTTTTCGGATAGCATTAAACAGCTGTATAAAAATCAGAACCCCCACCCACTGTTACATACTTCATAATTTTTTCGGTCGGAAGGAAGAACACCCCAGAAAAGCCTAATAAATTCCGTACAGGACGGAAATGCCACCTAACAGATACATCCATCTATATATGCACATTTCCCGCCATTTGTTTCTTTGAATAAAACAATAATTTTCCATCGCTGAGTGCTACAATTGTCCTTCTATTCATGTCTGGTAGCCCCCGCCGTTGTCATCGCTCACTCTCGGCCGATTCTTCCCATTCATCTTGAATGTTCTGCTCTAGTCATTCATATCTTATGCCTGCACGACACAGTTACACATTATACTCCACCAACACCTATGCTGCTGCTGCCTCCCCCATCCAGCTTTCAGTGTACGCTGTGACATTTCCTGTTCAGGAGAACTGTTCTCTTTCACATTCAGACCGAGTGGCGGTGGTAGACAAAAAACTTGTACTTCTAGTATAGTTGTAGGCTTTTGTCCTGCATACCTCCACCCCTCGAGGGGATTTCGCTGAGAGGCGGATTACCTACACTCAAAGGCATGTATGAATTATTGCTTGTGTGTAAAGAGGGAGGCGAAAAAAAAATGTGTGTGGTGTACAAATGGCACAAAAACTCCTAGAAAGAGGAACAATAAATTGCCAGCAAGTGTTTTCATTGTTGTATTCGATTTCCTTGTGTTATGGAGGAATACAAGTTCTTAAAGTGTTTTAGAGGTTATAAATCTATTTGCAAAACCTTGTCTTGTCTTCGACTCCAGTTGCAAAAGTGAAGAACCTGAGGAAAATGACTCGAATCCGGAACTTGATTTCGTTTTATATGATGCACAGCAGCATGCACTGAAAGACAGTGTTCAGCGAACAGGTCACCAACTATACCATGATCTCATATATAAAGAGTGTTTCCTTTTTGAATCGGAAAACTCTTTTTCCAGGCACAACTATTTTGACAGCTGACAGAAGACTTATGCTCATTTGAGATTGCCATATTTCACCGTGACTATAGATAATGTGTCATATCATAGATGTAGACCCTTAAAAAAGACACCCTATGCCCAATTTCACTAAAGGAGAAGGGACGGGTCAAAGATGGATTAGTAGACCTGAAAATGTTTACCTACAAGGTATTTTGTCAGAACTTTCAAGTCAATTTGAAAACTCTGATGAGTACCCTAATTCAAAAAGAAGCTATAGGCATATGGCGTAGTATTTATATTTAATTACAGTTATGTTAGACATACTGTAAACTGTTTCCACAAACACGTTCCTAAAGATCTTTTTTAAACATCGTGCACAACCTTCTGTCATATATTTATAAACCGCCGTACCTTTCTGGGTCTCATTTTCCATACCTCCTCCGATCTTAAAAACGTCCTCAACCTATTTTATCACAGACATTTACGGGGCACCTAATGTTGACTCTTCCTCTACTCTAAGTCGGCCGGGAAGTCCCATTTTATTGAAATACCACCTCATGGGCAAAAGCATCTTAAAAAGTCAGTTGAGCTCAATTAGACTAATTTCACTCATATGGCTACCTCGGCTGGCCATGCAGTAGCCTACACGATCGGTCCAATTTTTAAGCACATTATGGATTGTGTGCAGCTGTATTTCACCAATGGCTTCACGAATATTGTCCTTTAAAGCGTCAATTGTCTTTGGCTTGTCGGCGTAACACTTATCTTTTACGGCACCCCACAAATAATAGTCCAACGGTGTCAAATCGCAGCTCCGAGGTGGCCAAACGACATCAGCTCTGCGGCTGATAATGCGATCTTCAAAAACAGGGCGCAAAACATCGAGTGTAGCTTCGGCTGTGTGGCACGTAGCACCGTCCTGTTGAAACCAAATGTTGCCAATATCCTCCTCTTCAATTTTTGTGAACAAAAATTCGTTCAACATGGCCCGATAACGATCGCCATTGACTGTAACGGCCAATCCTTGCTCATTTTCGAAGAAAAATGGCCCAATTATGCCTCTGGACCAAATTCCGCCACAGCAGCAATTTTCTCGGGTGTACGCACTGTTTTTGGCTTTTCACGCTTTGGTTTATCGATGAGGATGCCAGTTTCTTTCGCTTTTTTCACAAGATAACGAACATACGGAGCTGGCGGAGCTTCTCTTCTTCCAAATTCCGTACGCAATTTTCGCACACATTCTGCAACATTACCATAATTTTCAAAGTAATGTCGCAATATTTCCCAGCGTTGTTCAAGCGTATACACAACCACATTCGTTCAGCGGAAGGATAAAACTAATTATCTGTCGAATCAGACATGAGCTAAGTGTTACCATTCGCGAAATAAGCACTAGTTGAAAAAAAAAAGTTAGATGGCGGACCCTTTATACAAATAAAAAGTGGCTTTGAACTTGGCCTACAATCTCTAAAAACTAAGTTTGAAACCAATCCGCCTTGCTGTAGGCTTTAGAAGCCGACGGACAGACAGACAGAGGGACGGAATTGCGTTAAATTCCATAGAATTGAAAAACATCTCCAAATTTTGTACGAAAACGATATCTTTTTCCTTATCCTAAAGAATACAATTGAGCCCAAAAAAATACAATCGGAACTTAGATTTAGTTACAGTCCACACAGTTAATTTTTCATCCCTGTTTAATTAACCTTCTGTTACTAAACTAAGTGTAACCCACTACCAGCTAAATGCCAGGCTTAGTCAAACATTTAAAGCGTCGCCACACCACAGCCACATCTACTCACTTCCAGACTGAAATGCCCGCCATCCGCTAACCTCAAACACAAACAACTTGATTTTCTGGTCTAAATACTGCGCCACATCTCAACTCAGTCGAAATAAAAATATACCCACCCAATTAGGGTTCTTTTCTGGAAATTTATTAATAATTTCATTAACATCAATGTTTGACCGATAACACCACTGATCTCTCTGACCTATATATTAGAATACAAGATAGTTGCATCGCTGTGCAGCGACCAGCAGCACACACATGCATAACCAGCCAAACAGGTTGCAAGTTATTTTCGTATCCATTTCCTCAAGAATTCCATCCATCGTTAGTCCAAGAGACACAAGAATACACACACACACTCTTTATGGGATGCATAACTTAGGGTCCACCACTTCAAACTATATATAAATGTTGTTTATCCCACATTCGAAATAAAAACAGAAACAGTGTATCTAAGAACATAATTTAAGGCACCAGATACACGGGAGATAAGCCGGAGAGGTCGATGCACCCATTATAGCCGAAGTGCTCTTTTGCGTGGCATGTCTTTCGCTCCATCTGCTTTTGCCATACCATCGATCGACAATCACTGATAGAAGTATAGTAATTCGGCGACTACTCATGGCCAACTGGCCAGAGGGACTGGTTTCGAACACTAAGCCTATATTTGCTCGGAACGACCACAAAAAGGCGGGCTAAACAGATGGACCGATCGACGCATTTAGCGATCGCTAGTGACTCAAAAGTGGGAATGTCAATAGAATGAGTTTGTCTTTCCCTTTTTCGACCGGATATGGCGAGCCATTTGACGGGAATAACAAAAACAGTAGCACCAAGATGGGAAAAGGTAGACAGCAACATAAAAAAAAAAGAAGAAAAATTGTACAGACCTCTGTAAACGATCGCTAAGTGAGTGTACGTGTGTCCCACTTTGAAAGTCAGGTTTTGTTTGATTTGTTCGTTTCTTGTTTGGGCTGTGTTCCGTTTCGGAATGCGCCCGTCTGTCTGTTTGTCGATGACAAGTGCAGAGGGGTGCATGTATGCAAATTAAATCTTAATGGCGCGGAATGTTACTGAGGATCTACGTATAGACACGTTCAGAACAGGGCTAGTGTATACCGAATGCTTGTTAGTTGCTTGGGTTTGTTTCTCTTTCGCACTGTCCATTAGCCGGACGTACGACAATCCTTGCATACAATGTTGTACGTTGTTAGTTACAATGTTGCAGTGGCGGAGGGCTTACGCTTTGTAAATACTCCGAGGAGGTCTGACATGAATATACGTTACAAAATAGTGAATAAATGCAAATTAAATGTACGTCGTAGTTGGTAGATAAATTGGTTGCACTGCAAGATACGAGTTGACTCTTCCAGGGGCACTTCGTGAGGTAACACATTTTTAACAATAAAGACATCGGTTCCGACGAAAGCTGAAACCGACTCTGAGACCATCACTTGAACCAAAAAGCTTCATCAGTCGTAGAGAATTTTGATCGGAACTTTGATAGCTTAAATCAGAACTTTGAGTAGCATCAAGCTGTCGGTGTTCAGTTGTTTCAACTCTCTCATGTTCATCAAATGTGTTTGTTTTACCTCACTGTAGTAGACGTGGGGTACTGTTCTCGTATATCCGATCTTGACTTGTTAACCTTATAAAAAAGTACTAAACAAAATACCATCACTAAAGCCATCTGTTCCTTTTAATGGACATCAGCGAATCGTGTAAATTGCGTTTATTGTGTTTTCCCCTGGTAGGAAACCGAAAAATAGCCACACAAACCAACTTAAGCCCTCTGTTGGAATGGGCTGGCTGAATGAGTCTCAGAAAGACGTCTAGCAAGGTTTCTTGAAGTATAAAAAACAAAACAAAATTAAATATAGATAGATTTAAGGCCGAAAGGCAATCATTTCAAGTATATTGATAAGTTTAGAGCGCTCGCTTACAGCCAGTAAGCTAGAATAAGGTAAATGTTAGTTTTAAATTAGATTTAATCTCAATAAAAATGAATTTCAAATGACGTCTAGCAAGGCGCCCCTAAACAAAATAAAGGTGTACAGTGGATAAATTCACTAAATTGAATTGATGGCGTCATTAACAGTCCAGGTGGCAGATAGCTCTGACTTATTTGGAGCTGAGATCAGTAAAGGCTTTTTCAGGGCTAGTGGCGGACCAACTCTTTGTGCGCCAATGGCAGGCTTCACAACCTGAAGTGAAATATTTGTGCTGCGGAATATACGGTCCAAAGATAGCTGCAAATACCCTCTAGAATGGGGATTGCGCGTCGGGATAACTTCCCTACCACGGGAAGAAGAAAAGTTGTTACGTTGCAACATCCATCAACCCTTAGATATGGATAACCTAAATGAAATAAGGAAAACTGTTGTGGAATGTCAGGACCTTTAACAGAGCTCAACGACCTCCAATAGGTAGGAAGCCTATATTTATATTGGATGGGATGTCTCCAGTCCCAGGAAATGTGAAGAAATGTGCGATCTACCGAAGCCAATACTGCAAGGGTCGAGGTCAGCAATTAGAGAAAGACTTGGGCAGGAACTCTCCGGCTTTATAGTATCAGGCTCAAATTTTCACGCTGGTCTGAGGAAATTTACTATACACCCTACAAAGATTGAAAAGATGTATAACGAGTGCCCAAAGTACAACTTTGGCGGCTTTAACGCCATAAGAATAAGATAGTTTTTTCTGGCTTTACAGTTGGAAGGAACTCCCACACTCCGGAAACGGGCTCATGCTAATTATTTTGCTGCAGGGAGAAACGTCATCATTGCCAGCAAACTTCCTGCTCAATCCTATAGTTATACACAAGCAGACTTGACAGTCTCCCGATCAATCCTAGTTGACCACTTTACAATCGACGCCCAGTGTTTCTCCGGGCCTACACAGAGCCGGATGTGGATAACGACCCAGCGGATGCTGTAAAAGGTTTGAAGTCGTAAAACTATTACTACACAACTTTTTGCTAGACTTTTTGCCGACTTTAGCCATGCATTCTCATTCAGACATTCTAGACTTAAAAAGAAAACTTTGAGGGTTCGTTAAACGGCAGGAGGTTTTGTGGCAGTAAGACCTGTTTAACGTAGACGATGATAGTCGAAGTTTCTGTCCATCCGATCAAGTCGTAGTGAGAATAGGGATATCCAAGAGCGGTTGGTCTACCGGGCAAGAAGCAGGAGATGACTTGCCAAGGCGCATACAGCAACGAATTTGTAAACATTCGTCTCATGAATGTAGGCCCGATGAATGGATCTTCAGCATTGTGGGGTCCATTCGCAAAAAAAATAAATTTTCTTCAGCATTTTGCGTCTTGCGTCGAAACTGTTTAAGTGCCTTTTTGGGGAAGAAAATCAGCCATTGAACTAATCTTAGCACTCCGACAAATCTAAGAAAAAACCCAAGCAGTCCAGATCGATGTACAACACCTCTTTATAAACTTCAAAGTCGCCTACGACGCACTTTGGTCTAAAAAGGCAAATCTCGTGGCAAAAATACTAAGTCGGATGTTTTATTTTTTATTTCAAATAAAAATATAAAAGGAGCTTCAAAAACAGCAAACAAAATAATTTCCTGCTCTAGTTTGACTTAAAGAGCTTTCCAAAGTTAGTAAATTTTGTGCCAGAGTGAAATGAAAAACAGAAAAAACGATTCTTTATTTTCTTTTTTTTGCAATTATGGCATATTAAGCGAAAAATCTTACTTTTCTTGAATTTGGTCCAGTTGTTTTATATACAAGTAAATTACAATATTAATAAAGAGAAAATAACAAATATAACCTAATAGTTTAATATAAATATTTTTTTTTTTATTTTATATATTTTATTTTAATATTTTTTAGCACTTTTCTTAGTTTAAGTAGAGCACCAAAAAAATTCTTGAGAGTTCCCGCGGAAAATTGACCACTATAGTTAACCCTAACTATTTCTTAAACCATATGCTAAATTGGAGCTGCAACTCTTTACAATATTCCGAGAAATTGTAATTTGACAATTTGGCCTTAATAGCTAATTGCCTTTTGGAATATTTCAATTATTCCAATAATTAAAACAGCTGAGAGTGTGAAATTTTCTTCTTATATTAGTTTTGTTATTATTTTGATCGTTAAAAAATCTTCCAACTTCCACGCCCCGTTTTATATAAATGCCAATTGGTTTTTGTAGACCGCCCGCCCACTTTAACGACTCTTTTTGAAATAAATAAATTCCTCCTTAACTGAAAGGGTTTTTAACTGGGTTTCTTCGAATTACTTAAATGTAAATCATTATTGTTCTTTTTGTTAAAGTATACGTAGGCAAGGATTAACTTGCCATATGAAAGGATTAATTGATTTATTGCCTAAACATTACAAAAAGTTGAAAGAAATATTTAACTGTGGATTATTATTTTACGATCTAATAAAACAGGTAGGAATATTAATTCTCCTCTGTTACCCCACATTGGGAAGCTTTTCGTGTACATATACAGGTATATAAACCATGACAATGGATAAATGTTGTTAGTTTTCAAAAGGCTTTACTTAAGAGTGGAGCGTGCAAATTCAATGTCAATATGAATATTACAAACAGAACCATTTAGAACATTTTATCAATGTTTCGAATTCTCAAGAATTTGTAACTTTGATCCAAAACAAACTCGAAGATATAAGTGACAACGATGAAGCGAAAAAAAAAACTCCAAAAAATGGATTCACTGTTTTAGACTAATAACGAAATTTTTCTTTCAAAACATGAAGAATCTCCAATCAAATGTGATGAAATTGAAGACAGTGACGATGACGTGCCAAGAAATAAATGAAATAAATAAAATGAAATGAAGTAAATCAAGATGAAGGCCTTCGAAATCCTTAGATGCAAGTTCAGAATACACCAAAAGGATGAAACTATTGGAAACTACGGGCAGTATTTAGGCTGAAAGTGTTTCCACAGCTCTGAGTATAAAATATAATAAGGATCACGAAAAGACATCACTTTTTTTTTAATGTAAGCCCAATACTTTTATTATTATTTTTTCTTCCGTTTACTTTTTTCCTACACTGTTTTGTATAAAATATATCACTCAAACAATTTAATGGATATACTGATGCGCCAAAAAATATTAAAAAAAAAAAATACAGTTTAAATATTTGATAAAAACATAAAAAATTGGTTCGTTAATTTTATGCATCCACTGTTTTAAAAAAAAATATTTTGGATCATCCTGTGCAGAATTAAATAGCCGCAGACCTTTTTTTACAAGATTCGCAAAATTTTATCCGTTTTTTAAGTTTTTGATTAATTCCTTTCTCTGTTAATTCCTTTTTCAAGGAAAATCTTACTTCAGCCGAAGATTTAGAAACACCCTGTGAAGCAAATTTTCTTCAAAATCACTATTTTTATATGCTTGGAAGTTATATTTAAGAAGAAAAATGTTTGCAACCAATAAAGTCATTTTGCGACGGTTCGAGACAAGTCGATGTCCTGTCAAGCTACATTTTAAAACACAATTTTCGAAGAAAATGTTCGAAATTCACAGAAAAGTACGTTTTTCCAAAAGTCCGTTCAATATAATGCATAATGCTGATGATACTGTCATTATCATGAAAACTCGGCCAGCTGTCAGTGGCAGGTTTGGAAATATTCAAAAAGGAGACGGTGAAGATGTCCCTGGCTGTTAACGGGGACAAAACAACGTATACATGCTGTCTTGGGGAAGGCCTCTTAAGATCGGCATAACCTTATAACGGGCGGACATAACCCCAAAGTAGGTGAAGACTTGGTCTAACCCTTGGGCTCTTGGGACCTCGGCCCAGTGATCAAGCCCAGAGTCGACTTACCAATCGCTGTTTCTTCGGTCTCAGAACGCATATATTTTCCTCTCGCAAACGTCTGACAAACATCCGAGAACATATATACCTGTCATGAAAGAACTTCTCCATTAGCCGTTTGGACTTGGCATAAATTTGTAGATCCATGGTAGAACGTTTTTGAAAGATCCACCCAATGCGAAAAAATTCTATTACCTCTGTACCTCCATCTGGCAAGCCGACTTAAAGGAACAGGAAACTCTCAAAAACCTACTGTAGGTATAGTCGAAGAAAGTCACACAGCTATACAACATAAAAGCTGCCACCACCGGGCACCAACGGAAGTCTCCTACAACGACACACTTTACCCATAGTCATAACCATTACAGGCGATGCAATTTTAATCAAAATTTGTTTTCACGCTCAAATCGTTTGATGACCCACAAGCAAGCATAACCTTAGGGCACCCCCTCTTCAAATCTATGTATCGATTATGTTGTCAGTGTTAAAATTAATGACTCAAAACCAACCGATGGGTGTCTTTTGCCGGACAAATTACCCATCATTCGTTTTATAGATAATTCTTAAATAACCGCATCGTCCTAATGATCCGAGATACCTTTTCGTTTAGTACAAGCGTTTGGCACACCATTTCGTCCTCAGAGAAGAAAATTTATCCCACCACCACCACAACCACCGGATGTGAGTTACTTAGGCCTCAAAGCCATTAGCAAAAATCCTCGGAACGACTATAATGTGACAAATTTGCGGTTAAGCATACCATAACCCACCGGGAAGGCAGTGTCTCTTTATAACGCAATCAAGCCTCGTTCCCGCTCATGGGCTGCCAATGAATTTCAAAAGATTGCGATGATAGCTTCCGGTATCAAATGTGCGATGCAAAATTGCCGCGGGAATCGAAAAAATATGTGACAAGTGTTAAGTGCATCATAACTTGTGCCCCATTAATTGGCTTCATTTAGGGGTTTGCATTAAGTCAAACTGGGGGGCGCGTAATGCTTCCACTACATAGACGACCTACGATGACCCAAAGGGGGTGGCAATGGGATGATGATGTAAAACGTACGTCCGAGTTACACAGTAATCCCACAACCACACCCTAGATGCGGTCAGGGATATGAAAATCCAATTAAGCTAGTGTATATCACGACGGTGATGATGGTTGCAATGAAAGGAGAGCCACACAGCAGTGGTGGTGGTGGTGGTGCGGGACTGCACCAGTTGCATATAGCTTGGTTTGTAAATCTCTTTTGTGTTGGCGATTCTAACTTTTTTATTGTAATTCGATATTCGTATCGGTGCTACTGTTTGGGGCCATCATCGTAGAAATTACGTCGGAAAGTGCATGATTGATGTGTGCCAAGCTCGAGTTTCGATCGGGAGCAGAGTTAATTGATTCCTTTCGGTTTCCCCACTTTTTCAAAATAGTTTTTGTGTGTGTGTGTGGAAAATTTCTCTAAAGAATTCCCCGCTGGAAATTGCTGTGCGGGTTGGATATAGATTCGATTGCTAAAAGGTTTCCGGTTCACTTTAGAGCGGTACTTTGTGCCGACAATTAGTTGCGACGCAACAGCGGGTGGCAATGAGTATGGGTTGCCTCTGGCTTTGGTGACTGCATTGGGTTGCAGTTTGTGGGGGGTTTTCAAGTCTTTTTAACTTACTGTACACGAACATGAACATCATGTTTTTTTTTTATAAAGATTTTTAGCTCATTTCAGCTAGTGAACCCACATTGGAAGCTGTCAAAGAACTTTTAAAATCTCTTCGGAGATCAGGCCGTCTCTGAGCTCTTTAAATGGACCAAAAAATGTGATCCCAGGGTTAAACCGCAGAAAACCGAACTGGTCCTCATCACAAGCAGGTACGAGACTCTCACTTTGTTGCATCAAAACTATAAACGACACCTTCTTGGTGCATACTTAAATGTACTTAGATCTTGTTCTAGACAGCGGATTGAGTTGGAAACCCAACACCCTGGAGCAATTTAAGAAAGGCAGCACGGTTCTTGATCTGTTGTAAACAGTTCTTGAGAGCAATGGGGAAGGAAGCGACTATTCTTCACATTCTATGCACCTACTCTGCTTTCTTTATAAGTAGAGTACTTTTTGAACAATCCTGGCATACTCTACCTGCACCTGACGGCTTAGGTTTAATAAAAATGAAGCACCATGCGAAAGAACTAGTGTTTTCGTTGTTGAAAGCAAACAGTGTTCTCTCTCTCATTTATATAGCTTGTGTGAATTTTGGTATATACATCCTTTATAAGTGGCGTACATTTCTATAGCCCATAGCATTAGCTCATTATTTTATAATAGGAATTTGAATAGCCCCACCTAACTCACCCTTAAATTAGTAAATGATTTCGGGTAAACAAATTCACACTGCTACACCGAGCGAAAATTGTGGCCCCTTTCTAGTGATTGGTAGTGCATTACAGAATAGTGCTCCTATGGCTGCATGTCAGTGTTTATACCGCAACGAAAAACTTGTGCAGCTCCCAATCAATTGTCGTAGCCCTGAACTAAAGAGAGTTTTTCAGTGTCAAAAATCAGTTGCTGTACCGCAACTGCCGATGAGCTGTGACCGAACTTTCGTACTCATATCCCACCCAATTTTCCAGTCTGGCAACACTAGTCTTTATGAAAGAAAACCTTTTTAGCAATGATCTAATTTTATTAATTTTAATTACATTATTTCGCACCTTGTAACCAATTTTGTAACAGGTTCTAACTCAGCCTCACAACGGCAACGTCAAATAATAATTTTTAACGTTCAGAAGTAAATAAAAACGACTTAGAAAGTTGAATATAGTTGTTCCTGGTAAATAAAGGCATTTCTCATAGATGCAGCCATCTCGATTTTACAACAAATACAATTTTTTAACTTTCTCGATTACGTAGTAAGAGAAAGATATTGTTTTCGCACAAAATTTCGAACTCGAGATGTTAATCAGTTCTGACATTACGATGATAGAGGAACTCAAAAAAGGGAGTCTCGGAATTCTGTCTGTCTGTCTGTATGTTCCCGACTTCCCGAGGCCTACAGCATAAACGACTGCCCGGATTTGGCTCAAACTTCGGATTTGGAGTTTCTGGGCCTACAGTTCGGGTCGTTTTTTGTATGATATAACATCCCATATAAAATGTTCATACAAGTTTGATTTGTTCGAAAACGGATCCAACGATTTCAACAAAAATTCATATTTGACCTTAAGTGGGTGAGGTTAACATGACTGAATACCCAGTTTTTCGCTAAAGAATCGAATTACAGTTCTTTTGAAATTTGGAAATACTTATCTTGAAAACGGTTCGTGCGATTGTACCAAAAATTCATTTATAAACTAATAAGGTCATTTTTAACTTAATAGAAAAGTCCGTTTTCTCTACATTATCGTACAACGGATTTTTGGAAAAAGTATTTTTAAAAAAATTTTTGTTTTTAGTTTCCCAAAAAACGGCAGTAACGATTTTGACCAAAATGCATTCATAGAGTAAAATTTATGTTTCCAAAATTATTGCGTCCTTACTTTTCAATTCGAATCACCGAAAACGATAATTTTAGAAACTCCTCATATCACAAAAACCACATTTTCGAGTTGGTTAAATCTTTAAAAACCAAGTGATGCCTACTCGTACATCTCAAACAATATTTAATACTCCATTTTCAGTTAGCTACTTCAGCAATAGTATTTTTCAAACTTAATATGGAAAAATTTGTTACTATTTTCTCAGCAGAATTTTTGAAAAACGGCTCTAACGAAAATACATAAATAAAATGGTAAAATAATTCTAATAAAGATCCCATGCTCAGTTCTTCTCCAAAAAAAATAGAATAATTCCAACAACTTTTGCGGCTCACGCACAAGCAAAAACTCCCACTCCATTTGCACCCGACACACGCGAATCGGCATGTTCAGTTTATAACTGCAGATCAGCAGATCAGAAAACAGAAACTCCTGCTACGTGGGCCTTGTACTCAAAAATCTTGTAAAGTGTAAAAGCGCTTATAGCTCTTTAACCAGAACTTGCGAAAATTGCTTGTTACTAAAAAACTACAACTTATAAAAAAAAACACTAAAAACTTTTCATATCTCGAAAACTCTATTTTCGATTTCGATAAAACCATAAACACAAAGTAATGCTTACATTCCAAACATTCTCCGTTTTCAGCTGAAAAAAAAAAATAAAACTTTGCAATATTTGCTACTGTTTGGTCTGCCAAATTTAATAAAATCCGTGTTAACCATTTTGATCAAAATACAAATTAAGGATTTAATGAGTATTCTAAATAAGTTTTTGATTTATTTCTCAAAAATGATTGCCCCAATACCGATCTGTCTTCGTATATTTTTGTAAAACTCAACACCGTACTGTCAATAAAAATGCATTTACAACTTATTTTTAGTGAATGTTTCCCACTTTTTTTTTTTTTTTTTAACCATATTCAATGTGCACCTTTAAATAATTCCAACCACTTGGAGCCTTACACAATCAGAAACTCCCACTTCATTTGCACCCCACACGTTTCCATCGGGACATTTGGTTTATAACTTCTAATGCAAATTGAAAAACAAACCTCTTAAATCTTACTATATATCTACGTAAAGATATCGTTCTTATACGAACCCTACTTCCAATCATAAAAACCTTAAACCAGCGCTACCACCAGTCAAAAATAACATGTCCTAACAGATCAGAAAACAGAAACTTCTGCTTCACTTTGCTTTGTGGATTTTATTTAACACTATTCGTATATTTCATGAATCGCTGATTTTATCTAAGATCGGTTCTCAGATTTTTACCTACCTACCTAATAAAATAAGAAAACATCAAATCAAACTTTTGATCAACGAGAAAGTTTCGTTCGACCCAACCGTGCACTTTATTTATTCAGATATTCGAATTTCTCCCGAATATCGCACAAGTTTGTTTTACCCCAAGGCAATACTGTCCATTTTGATGCTTTCTGTGTTCGCTTTAAACCAAGGCCCCGAACTCTGTCTGTGCGCAGCGCCCGCTAGGCCTAACAGGGCCCTGATTTGATATACTTTGCTCTGTTTGATTTAAGTGGGAAATTTATACGGCTTTGAAGCAAAAATGTTCTTATTTTATTATTTATACCAATAAATGGTTTGTGCATTTCAAGTTGATTTTAAAACCATACTTTTCAATTAATACTAAAGAGCAGACGGTGGGGACATTCAAGGATCTAATTTAGCAAGTCCGTCAGCTGCATTAATAACAATAACAATAAAACTAATGAAATAGATTTAAATATATTTCAGTATCGCTAGACAAGTGTTTGAAAAGATATAGGTTTTGAATATGCTTGTGTTTGTGGTTCTCCTTAGTGTAACGGGTGATGGATTCCATAAGAGAGTGACGATGAAATTTTATTTAACGGGCTAAATAACAACCTTAATAAAAAAGTAGTTGTAATGATGAAAATCTGTCTGGAAATGGACCGGCGACTCAAAAGAAACCTTCAATCTTTTCTCGAAGCAGTTGAAAAAAAAAATGTTTTCTTAGACTCTTGTCACAATCGGGCCAATTGGAAGCTTTATTGAAGATCACAATATTTTTCCATAAAGTCTCTGATAGAACATCACTGGCTTATTGTATTTATTAACTACCGAAATTCTGAAAGAACTACCCTTTAGATCAAGCTCATAATACCATAGTACCACATCACTGGAAGATAGCACAGCTTGAACTGAACCGTAAGTTAACAAGGTAACCGTATATAAGAAGTTGCCAATCACACTTCTACCAGTATTATCGACATTCTTCAAAAAACCCGCTTTTTAAAAGCAAAGAGCAAAGACGGTTTATTCCCACCCATCAATTTGGTCTTAAAAACAGACAACTTGTGTTATTGAAAAAGCACTGAAAGAAAAACAAGTTTGTTGAACCTACGTTGCAGAGGCTTTTGATAAAGTTTGTCAAAAGGGTAAAGAGTACCAACGCAAAGGGCCTTACTAATAATCATTTTTAAACTTCACACGAAATATTTTGTAGGTCACAGTGGGTTTTTTAGAAAATGTTGCCATTGTGAGTTCGTGATATTATTAGAAGCGCCCATGGACAATAAATCTTATATAGCGAACCGATTTTGTTAAGGTTCGCTGGGGTTCAGTATGAATTGGTAAGAATTGCAAGCAGGCGTTCCACAGGGAAGAGGTTTAGGACCTACACTATTTTACATAAAAGCTATATACCACACTCGAATGAAACGATGATAGCCACATTCGCAGGCTCTTTTATCAACAGATGGATGAGTTGCTAAAGAAAGAGGAAAAACCTTAGGGGAAATGTAAATGTCCCATGAAACATAGAAAATAGTTGCTTACGGGTTGGAGATTCGTCTTATAACGGATTCTCCACAGCGAAAGTGGGCAATAAAACATGAAATCCCGTATTTAAATGATACTTTTGCAAAAGCCAACAAAACCATTTGTCGGTCTTTCTTTGAAAGTTGAAAGCTTCAAACTGCAACCCACAGTTTTGTTGGCATGATTCATTTGAATGCGGAAAATAGACATACATATGAGGCAATATTGAAGCCGTTATCCACCGTCCACGCCGGAATGTAGGCGAAAGAAAAAGTTAGTAACATGAAGCATTTTAGCTCTGAATCATAATCTAGCAAAGGAAGCATATATGGGCAATACTCATATTGATTTCTTAAAAAAGTAAATAAATAAAGAATATTTAGTACGAAAGGTGTAGTCCTCTCAGAAGAAAGCTTATGTGGCAATAAAATGCTTATGCGTCACGACATTTGTCTGACATAGGCGTTATTCTTTTCTCGTTTCGAAAAGAACACTGACCAGAGCTTGGAAACTTCGAGTATGCTCTCTTCTAAGCAAAGCGTGCTTAGAGAGGTCTGATATATTTTTTTAACACACTTCAGCTGTTATATGCCACCAACCGAACATTGTTTTGTCCTTTTTTTGTCTGTCCATTAATCATTGTTACTACCTACTCTAATTTTCTGTACCAGCTTTCGCATTCCCTTCCATTCCCCATTGTTAGCTGTCAAAATAAGCTGTGCTGAAATTTTTGCTCAGACTAGTCAGTCAATTTATTCTGAGCTCATGCATTGCACTCTCATAGATGTTGTAAGAATTAAATATGAATAATAAACACAAACTCAGATTTCTAATGTGTGATGTTTCCGAGCGTAAAGAGAAACCCGTACTCATTTTTGACAGTTCAAACTCTGCTCTAAACTAGCGGCAGGACTAACTTCTTTACAAAACCAATCGAAAGAACTCTCTCTTTTTCACTAAGCTTTCCCTTGTCAAAACCGTATAAATTCCTTTTACGTCTGACGTTTAAACGACTTTCGATAACATATCCGAGGTAACATTCCTGAAATCGATTAAACTGCGTAAAGTATAAAATATCATATTACTTTTTAATTACAAGCACTTTCCGAAACATGATCGTATCGCATCGCGTTACAGCGATAAGAACGCAGCACTTAGGAGGGAACAAACATTCCTAAAACACACTCATAAAAAAAAGTTAGTTTTTTTCTCAGAGATAAGATAATACCCAATAGAGGGCGTTCTCCAATCAATGACCCAACAACCTACAATTCTGTTTCAAGATAACAAACTGGGTAAACAAATAAACAACCGACATGCAATTGACTCCGCCGTCATTAAAGTGAAACATGCTCACCATCTGCCAAAGTATTAATCACTCAAAATTTCTCCGCAAATTATATGAATAACATACCGTATTAATATCCATAGAGAGTCCAGTTCAAATAAATCAAACGCAGCAACACCCCCTCCAGTGGTCCGGTGTTCAAACAACACACCATAAAATCTGTGTCACACTCATCACATTACGAAACGTTCTGTATACATGTTGACAGCAGTGTTGTTAGGACTCTCTCTTCATTTATCCCACAAAGCGTAGTGATTTTTCCCATTTCACAGTACTTAAATTCCCCTAAAAATCCCTCGATACTTTTTTTGGAAAAATTGGAATTTTTTAAGTAAAATTTGTACTACACGGAAAAAGATTGTATTAAATTAACCTTTAGTATTAAAATCGCAGATTGTTAACATAACTAAGACTATTTTCGGTGGTACAAGAAAATTTGCATAAAAGAAAAAAATTAAATGAGCAATTTTTTTCTGGACACTTTTTCATGGTAAAATTTAGATTTTTTGATGAAATTGCAGCAAAACATTTTTGGTTTGAATGTTTTTTGTTAGATTCCTAAAAATCCCACGATTTCGTGCTTTATCCCACGGAAGGCTTTTTAGACATCGAAAATCCCACAGTATAACAACACTGGTTGACAGATTAAAAATGACAAAAGAAAGATAAACACAATTACGTGACACGTCAGGTAAATTAAGTCAAATATTTGACGTCGAGCTTGACGTTCCATTTCATACTCTAGACTACAATGTTCGTGTGTGTTTTGATACTGATATGAGAACCTAATTGTCGTCAGTAGTTGTAGTTGTAGTTGAACTGAAAAGTGAGCACAAGCAAATATGCGCGTAACACAGTAGCGCTCCATCTATGGGAAAATCGAACTTTGTTTTCAAGTGGGACCAGGGAAGTACGGAAACATTTTGAGGGATTTAAATGATTACCTAATTGATTGATTGATTAGGTTTGTCGATGGATTTTTGTTAATTGTTTGTTGACATATTGATGGTGATTTATGTTTGTCATGGGGAAACGAAATTATAACAAAGGAAAATAAAAAAAAACTGAGAGCAATTTCCAGAGACTTCATTGAGAAGTGGCTTATTTTCATTAAAATGAGTGAGCAGTTTACACAACGACAAAAGGTGCGGCAATTAAATGGTTTTAATTTTAATCCGCCAATGCGATAATTGGCTTTGGCAGTTGATTGTCTGGAAATGTGAGAGCTGATTTTAGTTTGAGACTATCATCACTATCGCAACATCATCGCTTCATCATCACCTATTAAAAGTGTTTCTTTTAAAAGAGGTCTGTGTTTGAAATTGGATGCACACTTTTTTTAGCGGCAACCAATTTGACATTGATCATTTTGGTTTGCCATTTCACAAGGAGCGTATACTTTCAACGGCCTCAGCTGCTCCAAAAAATATCCTTTTTAGGGAAAATTTCTTGAATCCGCTGTGTATTTTTTACAAGTTTTAATATTACCTAGCTATTGTTTGACACATGCAATATGACTTCAAACTTGTTTTAAAACCTCTTTTTTTTATTTAGGAGCCTGCATCCTTTGGATGAGTGGGATTTTCGAACATGCAAAATGACAAATTTTAGAGTGAAATGAAATAAATCCACTTCAGACTCATGAGACCGAATTACACCAAATAAAGAACACGATTTGGTAGCACTGATTAGTGATACCAAATAATACGAAATTAAAAACGATGAGATGAAATTGCGGCAAGACGTCAATCAGACCTTAACATGAATGTTAACTAAAGAACCAAATTCTTCAATATAAAAACCTCTATGTAACAAGTCAGCCGTGAAAAGTACTGAGATCTAAGACTACGCCAATTTCCTACTTCATGAAGGTTTAATACCAAACATTGAAAGTAGAACAATACTGAATTCATTGCAAATTAAGAGAGAAATGTTATTATTAAATGTTCACAGACTAAAATGCGGTGGGTCACTGGTCAAGTTTTTAAGACCTTTCGAATTGGGCATAATTAAGAGAAAACTTGCCAAGTAAAGCCACCAAATTTTAGTCTGTAATTATCTTTAAGATCTCAGTACTTTTCACGGCTGACTAGTTACGTAGAGGTTTTTATATAGTAGAAGAAGAACTTGGCCCTTTTTCGGTCTTATGTCACTCCTTTTTGCAAAGATTTTAATATTTGTCAAGATAGAAGTGTGGACTCTACTAAAACCAACTCAGATTAAACCTTCATTTATTCTTTTGGTATATTTTCTTTTTGTTATTGGTTGTTTTGATTTCCGCTTCAATTATTTCTTCTTATCCTGGCAAGAAAGCAGTTCTTGTGGAATGTTTATTGAACATCGGATGGCCCACTCTCGGTCACATATTTTTTTGACACCTGCCTTCTTAAACTGAAGTTAGGAAAAATCAGGACTATTGAGACTCAATCATTTATACTCTTAAATAACACTTTCTTGGGCTTTTATTTGACTTGGGTCAAAATTAATTAAGTGTAGATAATTAAGTGTTTTACGTAAGCCTGGCCGAAACGAGATAAGGATGATCCAATATCAAATTTCAAGACTGAGCCCTTGGTTTTTATGTATTGTGATTGCATACGCGAGGCAGACAGGTAACTATTCATGATATACTAAAGCTCTATTTATGTCTTCAAATTTGGTTTCAACAGGCTTTAAATCATAAACCATTCCATGACTAAATTTAATAGTTACCCTTTTGTCTTTTGTCTTGTCATCAACATCAAATGCAATTTTTTTAAACTATTCCTATGGATCCGGTGACCAAACCTTAACTTCCGTCTATATTTCGACGTAGCATAAAAGTCACACCACTTTTTAAAACAATTGTCCTTTCGTGTCCAAGAGTCATAGATGGAACATCTTCAGATTTTCCTAAAGCTTTTTGGGCTTAGACAAGTAGCGAGGGCAATCTTTTGAGTCAATGGCAATAAGTTTAGCTTCGGTACTCGAAATAGTGCTAAGCCTGGGAATATTAAGTTGATTACACATATTTTTTTTGGGTGGTTAGCAAACTTTTGTTTCGGGATTGTTTGTAGAGGAAAGAAGAAAGAAATTTCGTTCAATCCGTCGGTGGTAAAACTAGAAGGGAAATTATGCTAGAAAACAGGGTATCCCAATCTTGTTTTGTTGTTAGCCCTACTCTTGTTCTTTTCAGCATTTCAACAAATTTCACGTATATTTTCAACATGACAACAAGCAGACACTTCGAATGAAAAATCTTAGATTTTCAAGCTCTACCAAATTTCATTATTTTACAACAATCGGAAGTGCTTCTTATAATTGACAACAATTCTGAAGAAGTGGGTGTATACAACGCCCCCTTATAGAGAAACCTCAAATTTTCGATTTATTCCTTTGCTTGCACCACAAGACCTACATTTGTGCAAAATTACAAGATTCTAAGATGTCGGGAAGTGCTCTGTAATTTTAATGATCTGTCAGTTAGTTATTCAGTTACGGTTTTCGTGATTTATTTCATAAGCCTTTATCTCAGGAACCACTAATGCTAAAAATTTAAATTTGGTGAGAAGCTTGCTCAGCTAAGCAAATATTCCGAATTCGAAGTTTCTGACTTAACTGGTACTGAAAATAGAGAGGGGTTGAAAATCGCCTGAGTTTGTTCCCGTAGAAAGGGTGAAGTGCCAGACCTTGGCTGGGCACTACTCTAACATGTGTCACACTGCCATGAAATTATTGACTAACGGATTCAGAAACAGGATTTATAGAAAAATGGAAACCACAGAAATTGTGCGCTTTGGGCCACTCGATTACTACATTTGGCTTCTCGCAGTCTTCTGATATTCAAGCCTTGAAAGATAGAAAATATGCACAGCGTTATTGTTGAGATCATGAGCCAAAGGTCGCTGAATTCGGCCGGAAAAAGAGACAAGATGCCTGAAGTCGTGCAATTTGCCTAAGATGTTTACTTAACATCATACTTTTAGAGAAAAGCTTGGATATGAACGTGTGTAGTCGACCCTTTGGAACGGTTTAGGCAATTTGTGGCCGCTCTTCTATTTAAGGCTTAATGAGGGGGTCGAATAATCTCATCAATAAACAAGCATTACATTACAATTTTGTTTTCGTTCAAAAATAAATTTTGCATATTTCACAAATGTCAACCAGAACCTCAAAAATCCCTGGGTCGATTTTGTCAAACATAATATAGTTTGTTTTTTATAAGTGCAGGCTGTGTTCAGAGAGTGCTTTGAACGAAGTCCGATAGGTGGCGCTGTTGCTTTTACAGTATTGGGATTTTAACACTATCGAAGAATTAGGTATCGATTCATGTGAAACACTTGCCTCGGTCTGTTCCTTCCTTCCTTTAAAAAAACCTGCAGATTAAGATGTTAATAGTAAAAAAAATCGGCCAAGTGCGAGTGTCACTCGCGCACCGAAGGTTCCGCACTTCTTTAGAGTTAGAAATTGTGAACAAACAACGAACAACAATATGTGTGGATGAGAATGAGTATCCATTGGAAAAGTTCCAATGAGAACGAGTTGAGTTGAGTACCAATTCATTGAAAATCCCAATTGGAATCGATAAAGAGAACACACCAACGAATGAAAAATGGTTAAAAGGAGCGTACTTTGTATAGTGATCGACAGTTTTTTGTAAATAACTTTTAAAATAATAACTTTTTCATAAAGCAGTCTTCGGCACACAGATAAGCAAGCAGGATCTACAAAAAAGAGGAACATATCCATTTTTCTGCAAATCAAGAAATAAACAGCTTTTCGTGCGAATGAAAATATTTTCTTCACCAAATTACTTATTGCTATAAAACCAGTCGATATATCGGTATTTATCGTTTAACTATAGGTTATAACGGATGTTGTGTGCAAATTTCAGCCTTCTACGTCAATTTGTTTATTAGTTAGATAGACCTAGGTACAAAATTGGTCTAGTGGTTCGGACAGGCGGACAAAAGCGAAACTAATAAGGTTCCGTTTTTTCCCTCTGGGTATACGAAACCTTAAAAAGGAACACATCTAATTGAAATAATGGTTTCGACAACAAGTAAAACCCTTTTGACATCGCTGTCATCAATTTCAAAAACATTGTTGACTCTCTCAACTCCCAGAATTTGTTTTTGGCTTTTTGAGTGTCGCAATCATTGCCCTCCCTTTACTTATAGTTCTACGACCTGCTTTCTCAAAATGGCGCTTGAGCACCTCAAGACCTCAAGAAGTTCTTCGAAACAGCCATAATCTGAACCAAAGTGTTTGTTTACAAAAAATAAATTAAAGATGTCCCACGACTTATGCACGAAAGTTGTGTCAAAAAAAAATAATTGCAGCGTGATAGCTGACCGCCTGATGTCTGATTACTGCTGGAGCATCAAAAGAGAAGTACCTGAACGTCTATTAAAATTGAACCGAAAGTGGGAAAAACAAGCTTGGAATCGAAACTATGTCCTCAGTACCAAACAAAAATACTTGGAAAAATATTTATTTGGAAGGAGACCAACCCACAAGCTGTCAAAAGAATAGGTACATGTGTCTTTCCACCTATACGTACATATTTAGGGTCAATAGCTGCACAAACCACATCAAACACGTTGCCGTTGTGTACTGCTGCTGCTTTACAGAAGAAAGATGATCCCTTAAATCGATAGATTACTTTCCATCCACTTGAATAGATTTCCACCCGCCGAAGACTAAATCATGTCAAAAGGGGAGTTGCGCCTTCTGCTCGCGTACATAGGGAAACGCTTACACCATCTGCCATCGCGTAGATAAGAAAATTGCATCAAGAAAGTGAATTCTCTCATAAAATATTAGAGAAACACAAAAATTCCAACTGAATTCCCATGAATAAACTCAGAAATGCAATTATGGAACTCCTTGGAGCTGCATCCTCGCAATAGAGGTTAGAGCAGTGTTCACAAATTCCCTGGCGCCTGTAATTAAAAACGAGAGAAAACCAAACATACAGAGTCATCCCTGCTCCCAGTTCTTTGGTGCTTGGATACGCCGCGCTCGTATTAAAATTCCACTCTAACTAGCGGTTCGGTTGTTAAGATGCATTTTTATTTTATGACTCTAATCCAATTCAAATGGCTTCTTAGCCCCGGGTGGCAAACTGGAATGCTGTTTGTGGGTCGTCGCAACCTAATCTATGAATATATCTGGAAATAATTTCGTTAGTACGAAAGAATGTGCAACGGAGGTGATTTTGTTTTTTGTAAACCGACCCAATTGAGAATAATCACTTGTCCTACCGTTATGATAATAATGGTTGAAGAACGGAAAAACTGGTTCCAAATTGAAGAAATTCTGTGCAGAGGTTGCCACATTTTGAATTTGCATAAATTTTTAATAAAGACGAGGCGGTTATAAGTCGCTTAGAATATTTGCTCTAGAGCTCTAGAGAGTCTTGGGTGCCATTGGAAGGGATTTTAATCTGAATTATGTTCGATAAGTTAGGTTTTCAGTTAAGAGGAAGAGGCGTTGTGCGACATGGTGTGGAGGTTGTTCGATTTTGTCGACACTCATGGGGTTTCAGTGGACATGGTAACAATTTGGTTTGAGATATCATTTTGAGATCGTGTTTTTTTTTAGGAAGAATTCTGAAGGTCTCCAACTCATAATTAGCTTCCGCCCGAAAGAGGTTATGAGAGGTTGTCCAGTCGAACTCAGACAATGATAGAATAGCAAAGCCCTCTCTCGAACAACTAAAGCGACCCTTTATAAGACCTTAATCATCCCAGTCCTACTCTATGGTGCAGAGGCATGGACTCTATCAAAAGCGGATTAGGTTACTCTTGGTTGCTTCGGGCGGGAAAATTCTTCGAGTAATTTTCGTTCCCGTCTGCATAGACGGTGAATGGAGGAGGAGATACAACGACGAACTTTACAGCGACATCGACCTGGCCAGAAGAGTGAAGGTCCAACGACTGAGGTGGCTGGGTCATGTAGAGCGAATGGACGTGAATGCTCCGGCCCGGAAGATCTGTGAATCCACACCCGAGGGACGGCGCAGTAGAGGAAGACCGCGACTCAGATGGCGCACGCGAGTGAAAGGGGACCTTAACCAACTAAGCGTATGAAACTGGAGACAGCCAACAAGCGTGCTGGCTGGAGACGCTTGTTGGTGAGGCCCAAGTCCACCCCGGACCTTAAGTAAGTAAGTAAGAAAGTCCAGTCGAGCCCTTAACTTAATAACAGAATCATTCAGTCACAACAGGGAAATAGCTTTACAGCGAAGAATTTTGAAAGAGTCACGCCCCAGGTTGAGGTTATATTGTCTCTCCTTGGATTCATGTTTAGTGGCCAAATTCTGATGGAGTTCGATAGAAAAATGGGGGGGCTTGGTCATCCTAGAACCAGTATTGATAAAATCACAAGAGCGACCTGAATAAGCTAGGTGCACGGGGTACGCTTTGTAGTCTCGGCTGCAATCCGGCTTCAACAGTACAAAAAATTGGTATTCTAAAGTGTAAATGGTAGCGAAGTGTCGGTATTGACGTACAAATGTTGGGCGCTACAGAGTGGTTCAAAAATACCTCATAGCTTGGAAAATGTCAACAGTGAAAAGCCATGCATCTATAGAGAAAAGCTGTACAGAGCGTACAAGTTTCTTAACCTCCTTGTTGAAGTTGGGTGTACCCATGTTTGGATTGAATTGGTTTTTCCTTTCTGTCCTTTTTTTTTATTAAAATTCACAAAGAGGGAAACAGGATGGCGGAATTGAAGCACTTGCGAGTAGATTCATGACAATTGGCGGTCGAGACAAGTTTCTGGTTGGAGTATTTCTTGTGGTGGAATTTCTGTTCAGGCCATAAGAGGGTGACTGTGGGTATGGTGTTCATCTACAGCGTAACATTAGCGACAGGAGTATCAAACTGCACCACGTGCATGAAAAGGATCTCGCGCAGCTCTAAAACAGCGAGGAATTTCGTATTTCATGATACCCTCATATCGTTACAGATATAATTACAACCCTTTGATAATATAGGAAACATACCCAGTCAGTGGTCAGAAATTCAGGCTTTTTATGAAATTTCATTCAACACAAGATGTGAGTTTGAAAAAGTACGTCAAAATAACTGTACTAAATTGTTAGCTTTTTCGAAGAAGACAAAAAAAAAAAAATAAAAAAAAAGAATGTATCGACATTCAGTCAGAATTTGGGACCAATTTGTACGAAATTTGAGCACAGAGTGTAACCGAAAAGATCGCCTAGATTTTCATTTGAAGTAATTAACTAAAAAAAATAAGTCAACACGATGTGTCTGAAGTGGCAGAAGTGTTTGGCAGATGTATTCAAAACGTGTACTAAATTGAACAAATTCGGGCAAGATTCTTAAGCATCCAGCGGCCGATTGTAGTTTGGCCGATGGTTCATTTAAGTTTGAACCATTTTCTGAATTTAAGATTTGGGATATTTCTCACATTGTTTAAAATGGAAAGCAAAATATTATTTTGGGCGACCTTTTATTGGGGAAGTTGGGATTCCTAGTTTAGTAAGTCTGACAGCTATCTGACTAGACGTATTTCAGTTTTTGTTGGCTCAGGATGCTCACGTGATTAGCTTTTTCAGTTGACATTTATGGAGGGGAAGCCGACGAACCTAGTCAAGTAAATTCTGCCTGCATACTCAATTGACATTATTTCGAAGAGTGAAATTTGAAATAAACAGAGTCGTGTCATTTCTAGGGCTACTCTGCCAATTTTTAATTTTCGCACGCTATTTAACAACCATTAGTTTGCATAACTCTATAGTACATAGTGTTGTGGTAGGCAACCGTGTCGCATTTAAAATGTACTTATTTGAAAATAACAATTTTTAAAATATGTATGAATGTCCTTTTCCAAATAAAAAAGGGCAAAATCAAACAAAGGCAACGCTGACCGCAAGAATACAAAAACAATTCAAGTTGAATAGTCAACGCGTTCGGAACACCTAGTCCCGACAAATCTAGTTGACGTTTTACAAAAGCTCAGTATCCGAACGTCCCCATTTTCTCAAATTTTTCGAAGCTTAAACAAAAAGTTGCTTGGGAAAATAAATTGAGATTTAGCTTCAGAATATTTTTTGTCTTCTTCGTTAAATTAACCTTAAATTTTAAATGACAATAATATGTCAAGAGTGTGGGTGCTATTTTTATGGTTACTCTGTAAACAAAATGTCTGAAACGTGGGGCTTGGACTTTTTTACAAAATGTTGGAATTATGTCCCATCTTTGAAAAATAAATTATGGACTTATAACCCGCTTTGGAGGGACATAATTCCACAATCAAATGTTGAATTTATGTCTCGTGGACTTATGTCCTTGCGCCATGAATTTTTTAATGACTTTTTTCGAAATTCCCTGACCAAATGTTCGTTCCCTGACTTTCCAGTCCAGTGGCAACCATGTATTATATTTAAATCTGCAGTTTATTTAATTCGAACACAAATTTTATAAAATTCTTTAATTCTTCAATATAAATAAGGGTTGAAATTACATACTTTTGTATTGAAACCCATCTCCATCTATATTGAAATTTAATATTTCAAACATATTTTGTAATAGCAGACTTTATTTAAAATTAATAAATCTTTTATAAGTTGTTTAATTTGAATACATGCAAAATATTAAATTTTAATATGAAATTTTATATTAAAGTTGTTTAATTTGAATAGATGTAAAATATTAAATTTTAATATTAAATTTTAATATTAAATTTTAATATTTTCTCGGCGTTGTCCTTTTTACAACCCCAAAAATATTAAATTTAACGCCAGGATTTTTAAACAACCAAGTTTGACCTGGTAATGTTTGGCTAGGGATTGGAGGGCATCGTGACAGCAATTTACTGTTCTAGAGTCCATTGCTCGACTGTAGGAGAAAATCTGTACGACGACGGTTTTAAATCCTTTGTTGTTAATTTTAATATCCAATGTACAGCTAAATCATTCAGTGATTTAAACCCCAAACCCCTGCCGTACAGGCAACGGCTTTAGAACTGAGCTAGAAATCCACCCTTTTTTGACATCATTTTAAGCAAGTCGTGCAATATTCTTGCTTTATCTAGCCTACTGATAAATCTAACGTGTGCACCAAATGATGGCATGTTTGTTACTTTGCGTTACGCTGCTCTTCAGATTTAATCGTTCTATTAAATTCAGAACGCCAATCATCACAATTTGCTACAGAAATATGCAATTTACTAATACAACCAGCAACCTACTTAAAACAGCACAAAAACAATACCCACCCACATGATCATGAAAACGATCATGAAACTCATCAAGCGCTGGCACAAGTCTACCATAAACTCTACAACGATAGTAATAACATAAACATCACGTGAACACGATTCAATAATAACTGTATAGACAGCATTGAACTTCTTCTATCTAAGGCTGCACCTATACTGAAGTTGCTGGCGAACCGCTCGCCTCTTCCCCGCAAACCGCAAGCACGACTTTATAAGAGTCTCAGCCCCCAAACACGTCATGATCATTATCAAACCAAATAATTGTTGCTAACATCTCATCCTAACCGTGGCGTCGGTCGTCTCCATCGTCGTCAGTCGCATCACCGCTGTATCTTTGTATCTATATCTCTGCTAAAACAATTGAATACTATTTCGGAGGGAGAAGAACACAAAAAAAAAAATTAAAAATTGTTGTTACCACGCAAATAATTTTCCATGACATCGCTAAGTGGTTTAGCAGTGCTCTATGTACACAGGGATTGCGGATAGCGTGAGCTTACCTGCCCATGAAAATTCGCGCGCTCCAACACCCCCAAAGACAGAGTGAGAGGGGGCATGCAGGCGAATCGCCAAACATAGAGCTAATCTATTTTCCAACGGAAACATGAAACCATTCGTTTTTTAATTTAATTTCTTTGTTTTATCTCTCAAATTGGTAACTGATTGCAAATGTATTCACAAAGCTACACAGCATCCGCGGTTGGTTTTATCGCTCGTTATGGCCAAACTCTTAATAGTTGTCATCATTGCTGTGGACGTTGTCATCTAATTGAAACCCGACACAGACTATGCTTAGCGAGAAGACACGCTATTAATTGCAAGCTATGCGCCGTTGCTGGCTGAGGTGGTTGTTATTGTTGTTTCTCTTCGTTGGAGCTGCAATTTGGTCGTTTGACGTTTGAGTTGGCAAGGTAGCCATTTTGGGTAATTACCCAACCATCAAGAGCTTGAGCTGCAGCAACAGCAGGTAGGTATAACGAACGGAACTTTAATTAAGACGTTTTTCTTTTCTTTTTCTTTTGCTTTTGCTTTTGCCGTTGTTGTTTCTGGTTTCTTTCTGGGAAAAGAAATTGTTAACATGCGGCAATGAATCGGAATTGGGGAATTCTCTTTTTTTTAAGTAGGTAAATATGTATCTTATAAAGTTGATGAAGGAGGGGGAGGCTTATATGCTTTTGGCTTTGACTTTTTACTCGAGTTTCGGGCTTATCAGAGACGGTCAGGAAATGCGAGTCCTACAATGAAGCTAAAGTCATATGTAATGAATTCGGCGCAGAATCGAAAATTGTCGCATATCCCGTATATGTCGGGCTTTAAGGGCCCAGCCCAAGAAATCTGTTGCTTCCGTGACATAACGAGTTGTCTCATATTCCGTGACAGCCGATGACAGTTCCTCTCATTCTCGCAATATTTCCACCAGTGAAAGCGCTTCCAGCTTCCACTCATGCTGTGCCAACTGTATTCAGTGTGACCGTTGTGCGACTAAAGTTGCAATTTGGCACTTTTTTGAGAGCCTGTCACAATTTTTTCCTATTTTGGTCCTTCTTAAGTTGAAGAAGGCGCATTAAAAAATGTTCAAATGCTGATATTTTCAAATAAAAAGGAACCAAGCCAGGGATGAAAAATTTGATACAATTGTATCGAATTCGATACAAATGAGTTTGCTCGAGTACAATTTGCACAATTTGTTTTAATTCGATACAATTTGTCTATCTCTATCTTTCAAATTCTCTTGGAGTTTGTATTTTTCCGAACATAGAAAACCAAATCAATTAACGAACTATTGTTTTAAGTTTTACACAAGGCGTTGAGGCGTTTTTCAAATGAGAGCTTTAACCGGAAGAGCTCATAGATTAATATATAAAATATTTAAACTTGCTCAATTACGCAAAAAGAAAAAGATATTGTATTGGTTCAAAATTTCGAACTCGAGATGAGATAATTAATTCTGGCATTACGATTATAGAGGAACTTAACAAAGTGGGTCGAAAATTCGGTCCGTCTGGCCGTCTGTCCGTAGGCTCCGATTGCGCGGATTTGGTTCAAACTTCGGATTCGGAGTTCGTGGGCCTATAGCTCGGAAACGTTTTCTGCATACTTAGAATTGAATCTATGTTTTCAAATTATTGCGTCCTTACTTTTCAATTCGAATCACCGAAAACGCTAATAAATATTAGAAACTGCTCATATCACGAAAACCCCATTTTCGTGTAGGTAAGATAAAACTTAAAAAATAAAAAAAAACCGGCCAGGTGCGAGTGTAATTCGCGCACCGAAGATTCCACGCAAGAGTCACTGATGCTGGATCAACACGGCAAGTCAATTCTTCGGCATGCACAAGAGGCCAACCTTTCGCAGACTTAAATTTGGTGAATTTTGCGTCGGGACTTGGTTCCACACTCGGTGTCCAAGACCCAACTGATTCAGCAACCCTAAGTTAATGGGCATAGACAACGCCATTTGTCCGCTGGCTGGGCTTCGGAGCAAGTAGAAAAAGACTCAAACTTTGGGCGAAAAAATCATCCGTAGAGACGAGGAGCATTTTTGGATGAATGACTCTGTTAAGAAGCAAAATTTCCGTACATGCGGGACGATGCCAACTCGCACGAGGTTCACCCGGTGGAAAAGCATTAACCACAAATTACTGTTTGGTGCGGATATTGGGCATGCGGCGTCATTGGTCCGTAATTTTTGGAAAACGACGTTGGTGAGGCGATAATGGCAGCTAAACGGTCTAAAAAACTTCTCGATACCTGCAGACGACAACAGCGAACTAGGATCTCACTAATCCAATGAAGATGAGAGAAGTGCAGTGTTTCCTGCGACGTGATAAGTAAAACACAATAAAAAACTTGGCCACAAAAACAGAGAAAATTGACAGTAGAAGCAAAGAGTCTTAAATGGTTCTACTTTTTTCTGACGGGGACCAGCTCGAGAAGTGGAATGAACATCAAGTTTGGAGCAGTATATTCTTGAGAAATGTAGGAAAGAGTCAAAATGAGATGCCCTGGGTAACAGATGGTCAGGAAATATGAGAACATTTCCAAGGCAATCAAGGCAACCAAGTGCGTCATCGATCAGAACGGGCCCTACCAATAAAAATTTTTAGTTTCGACTCTAAATTTTAGAAGTTCACAGTGGCTATATTTTCCATAGATATTTCGCTATTTTGAGCTTTCGTAAATTTTAGGTCGAGACTTAAATTTGTTATAAGTACGGCGCAATGAGTTTATTTGGCTTGAGAGAAGTTAATTAGATGTGGTTCAAATTCCCACCACTACTATGAATACGTTGACGCTCAAGATCGGTGCAATTTTCGGTATAAAAGTTTTGAACACCCACAAAAGGGTTGTAAGCTTCAAATCCTGCACGATAAGACTATGCTGAATAATTTGATACCTGGAACTTAAAAAAATACATCAGACCTGGGAAATGTTTACTAAAAAACCTGTCACGCCTACCGAGGACACTATGCAAGGCAACGTGCGATGGGTCTAAAAGCCCAACGCTGCGGCAACTTATGATAGGTCTAAATAGATCAGCGTTGCGGCAACTACTTCTGACTGTTCTAAAGGGCCCAACGTAACGGCAACGTATTCACCTGACAGGTAGACAGAATCAGTTTCAGAACCCCGTTCCTATTGAAAATATTCAAATATCCAATTGATTATCCAATAATCCGACGATGTAATTACTCTACCAACCACCTTTTCATGCTAAATCCCCATCTGTCACCGATTAAATTCCACTATTTCCAATAACAAAAGAAACAGAGAATCTGTTCAACTAGCCGGCGCCAACGTGTTAAAATCCAATGAAGAAATGACACCAATAGAGCTTTAGTGTCAACCGGGAATTAATTTATGGGTTAGCCGAAGATTAAAAAGAAAAACTGACAGCCAAGGGTTGAATTTTCTTGGTTCGAACAACATTTACATCACGGTTGACCCCAAAACACCAGCCGGTGTAAAAGTTGCAGTGAGCACAGTTGGTGTAAGGAGGTCGTGCGATAAATTGCACTAAATTGGATTTGGACGGCTAACGTTGTTTATATGCACATTTTGACAGATCAAACTGTGTGACATAAATTTACTATTTCTACATGCGCATACAGTAATGCCGCAATTTGTCAGAGATGTATACAGTTTTTCAATTAATTGATAGACATCGTGGTGCATGCAAGTGGTAGTTTTCCCTTTCAGAAACGAAAGACTTGCGGACTGGGGTTAAGCGGTAGAATAGTATGGGTAGGTAAATCAATAAATGGTAGTTAAGTGATAAGCTTATTCAAATAAACATTGAGCAGTTTAATGTAAAATGTTTCAATGCATGCATCTCTGTGAGATAAAGAAGCTTACCCGATGTTGGAATGTTGCTAAATAAATGAGTTTCTAATACACTTAGACATACTCGTCAACTGACATAAGTCTGTTCCATTAATAACTGAATGTACTGATAGCGGAACTGACACTGGTGAAGCGAGCTTTTCCAAATTTAAGCACATGTTATTGAATTTGAAAGTATTCACTAAACTGTCAGTGGCATACTAAACACCCAATTTTTCTGTCAAAAATACCATTTTAGCGATGGGAATCAAAGTTGTGCTACTTGGAAAATATATAGACAACATTTATCGTATAGCTCGCCCATATAAAGTGGGTTGCCACGCCCATTTTTAGGCATAGAATTTGGATTATTTGTTTTTTTGTTAGGAAAAAAGCGCCCTCGAAGTTGCGAAGAGCAGGGTTGCCACTTTAAAAATAAAGTTTTTGTCCAAAATTGGGAATAAAAATGACCAACTGTAGCCAAAAATGACCAAAATATTTGTAAATACAGCACAATCGAAAAGAAAAGCGTTTTGGTTACATAAAAAGTAGATTTTTTTCTTCATTTCGTAAAAAAATGGCCAAATGGAATAAAAAATGACTATGTGACGAAGAGAACAAATAATGACCAAATTTGGTCACAAATGACCAATGTGGCGATCGTGGCGAAGAGCTATTCGCTTTCTCACTAAATAACGAAAGCACATTCAGTGGATTTCGGGACGCATACCGACTTGAGTGAAGAGCTGTGAGCATTTTTAGCCGACCTCTGATACGAACACAAATTAGTATTCCCTAGTTTTGAGGGCGAATGATGTTAGACTTATAGATCTTCAAGGTAAACTGGAAACTTGACCTTTGAGAAAGAGTCTATAAGGTTGACAATGCTCAATTCATTTGCAAGATTAAGCAGAGAAAAGCGAATACATTGACTATGTAAATACCTACAGCCGAACCTGGTTAATTGGAATCTAATGGGATACTTATTTGAGTCTCACTTATGAAGGTATATTTCAGTTAACCAGTTTCTCACATGGAGGAACTTTTTATAATAGAATTTTTGTTTATAGTTTTTTTTTTTTTTTAGAAAAATGAAGGCGTGCCTAACTAAGGTCCACTAAAAGAGGTACGTTAATTAACTTGGTCCAGGTTAGACATGTTTGACTCTACTTCATCGTAGTAAAAACTATTCTTACTTAGGATCGTTATAAAAGGCACCTTCCGGATACTGACGGGAGCAGGGCAAGTCTTCCTTATCTCCTGCAATACCCTCATATATCTGGTCTAATACGTTTAGGCTTAAAGTAACATCTTAAAACTAAGACACTTAAAACTAAGACATGAAAAGCCTTAAAACTAAGACTTAAAGATAGGGAGAATGGTGAAGGAGTTTGAGGTGGGCAGTGCTGCGGTTGAAATCCAAAACTGAAAGGTTGGAATTAACCTTTCGCAGAATACGGGAGATTGGTTCATTGGAGCCATATGAGGTACGATGGTTTGATGGTTAAAAGAGAGTCTCGACGGAGCCAGAGAGAAGACGATAAATGAAAAGAATGTTGAGCAAGGGTATTCAAGTTAATCAGATTCAGCCGGTCTATGTAGGGTGACACGATAAAAGGATCGTTCCAAGGCAGACCTCGAAGGGCTTGTTGCGCCTGCGTGATAGGGCAATGCATTGGCATTTGGTGATGTTGAGTTCTAAGCAATTTTTGAGGTACCAGGTCGAAACACGGTCAAGGTCTTGTTGAAGGAGACAGGAGTCCTGAGGTGAATAGATGATTTGAAGAATTTAGTATCATCCGCGTAGAGACAGAGAGAGAGAGACGAGTGTTTGATGACCTTCTCAAGATCAATTACCCTTAGGATGAAGAGAAGGGCACCTAAATGGCTGCCTTGTGGGACTCCAGATGTTTCTAAAAAGGAGGACGACAGTACGGACCTGAAGCGAACGTTGTAATACCGGTTTTCAAGGTAGGAAGATATACATTTAATCATGTATATTCAAAGCCAAAGGCAGACAATTTGAAGAGGCTTAATCGATGTGATATCTTATCAAAGGCCTTGCTGAAGTCAGTTGGGATGACGTCGACTTCATTGCCGTTCTCTAGGGATGAGAGGGCAAAGGAAACAAGTTCGTTGAGATTTGCAGTAGTCGATCTACCTTCCAGGAAGCCATGTTGGTAGGGTGAAATAAGGGACTTGCTCCGAAAGCTTAAGACTTCATATACAATACTTTCAGAAAGTTTTGGTGTGTGCGAGAGTTTGGCTACTGGGCGGTTAGTAGTAATTTAATTTGTTGATCATTCTTTGTGTAGATGAAAGCGATCAGAAAGTGGGAGCGAGAGATTGGAAGAACACTTCTTAAGGAAAATGGCTTAGAGACCATCTGGCCCGGGTAAGAATTCTTCATTAAGCATTTGTAACTTATTTTCAATAAGGGAAGGGTCAACAGTTTGAGAGAGAAAGGCTCCGATTTAGAAGTTAGGCGTAAGAGGGATCCGGTGCGAAGGAGTTATCGGCAAAAGATAACTCAAAACCTAATAAGTAAGTTCTTCTAATCAATTTTTAACCCATTCACTTGTTTCTTGAAATCTCACAACCTTTCTCTTAAATTCAACTAAGTGGGTTGGCATATAACAACAGAGTAACTTGGTTAAATTCTACCAAGTAGGTTAGTTAAAAGTAACAGAGTAACTTGGTTAATTTCTACATTTCTACCAAGTAGGTTAGTTAAAAGTAACAGAGTAACTTGGTTAATTTCTACCAAGTAGGTGGGCTAGTAACAACAGAGAAACTTGGTTAAATTCTATCAAGTAGGTGGGCTAATATCAACAGAGTAACTTGGTTCAATTCTACCTAGTATGTTAGTTAATAACAAAAGAGTAACTTGGTTAATTTCTACCAAGTTGGTTTGTTATTTACGATTGAGGAAATTTCCTTAAATAAGTTGACTCGGTTATTTTTAATCCACTAACTCTGAAGGAGCTCTATTGACAGTATTACTTGACAGTTTTTAACCGAAAGTTGGTGGATTTTTAGTAAGTGATTTTTCTTCAGAGCCAACTCTGAGTCTTCCGGATGCATACTACCTGCTCCACTCAAAGGTTCTCCTTGAGATGAAATCAGTATCCAACGAGAAAATCGTCATCTACCTGCACTGATAGTCAGGATACGCTTAAGCTAAATTTAGGGTCACCTTTCCTTCCGTTCGGGACTGTCTTCAGTCAGGGTCTGAGCCTGGTTTGGTATGTAGTCGAATCTTTATGAATGGCTGCAGGTGTTTTCGTGGAAATAGACAACACTCGACTCCACCATTCTACAAGCTAACATGCCTCTATTTTTCAGAACCCGAACCTGCGTTGGGTCTTTCTGCGTCCTTGGGCAGGGCCACCATTGGCGATTGAGTTTCTCACGAACACAATCGTGTGTGGCACGGCTCTCCAGTATGCGGACAGACTTAACGTATGCTCTTGAATGTCAGTAAAAGCGGCTTTCTTGCTGTCCCTCAGCAGAAAATGACCGCCGACAACTTATTGCTGTTCTTGTGGGACACTTTCCATCTTCCAACCCTCTTAATGTGCCACTGTCAGCGATGCTTGTGAAGAGGGCGATGATACCTTGGAGTGTTCCAACGGACTGGACTTTGGATGCAAACCTAGGATGGAAGGAGCACAGAAAGAAAAAAAAAAGCCCCAAACCTGAAATTTAGAAAACTCTATTGGCTACTTTGAACTAAGATCTGTATAGGAAAGTCTTTAAACCTGTTTTCGAAATGCAAATAAAGTCCTCCGAGGAGTTGTAAATGACCCCTCGAACATGCGAAAAAGCGTACTTTACCGTGAAAAATAGGCGACAGAAGTTATTAGAAAGGTTCCCTGCATTGCACAATTAGCGACGGCAGAACCATGTTGACTCCAAGACAGAGGCGGTCTTAGGCATAATAGATATTATAAGAGACAATATCCGGAGATTGAGAAGAGCTCAGCCTGGTGAATAATAAACTTATGATCCTAAATACTTTTTGGTGATGATAAAATTTGAAAAGTGTTCCAATTGAAGAGCAATAATCTCAGCCTAATTAACGGAAATATCCTTCCCCCGTAATAAGACGGATTAGTTCTAGTTCCTCTGAGTAGATACACGGCCCCGCTCCGTCATTCGTCATTCCTCATTCTTTAAAATTCGGAACAAACTGCCAAAATTGCTATACCTATTTCATAAGTCCTTTTTTCCGGAGGCGTTGTTGGTAATGGACCAAGCCATTATAGTTGACATCTAGTATGCATGGAAATTAAGTGTAGGTTTGGGCGATTTGGCTTCGGTTTCCGACCTTCGGATTCCCAGGTGTCACGAAGCCATGTGTTTATAATAAAGTCTTAACGCTTCTGAAGTTATTTTAACCTCTCCTATGTATAGGTAGATATCCGTTGAGCCTAAATGTTTGTCTCCAAGTCACCTGTTTGCACAAAATGGCCAAATTTTCCATATAAAACTACCAATTGCGACCTACAAAATACTTAATGTTTATTAGTTAGGTCCAAAACCACATTCCCATATCAAGTCCTCATTTACAAACAAATATTATTAACCAACGAATTTGCATTGAAACAATTAAGTGGTCATTTATCTGAGACGTTTTCGAAATGCGATCCATCCATATGAGGTGTGTGTATACAATTTACATACACGGGCGCCTCGTTGAATATTATTAGGCTTGGGTGAAGCACCTAAAATCATTGGGACAGTTATTCTCCCATAAACAAAAACATCTCTCAGGGCAATAAATATTCATGACAATCGCCCCAGAACAATCAATTTATTAAAACATTGATCGAGATGAAAAATAAAAATATTTATTTGAAATGGTCACAATCACGACAACACGACACATGCCTAGTATACTTTTAATCCGAGCAACGAGTTTCGATTTTTATAACAAAATCCTCCGTAAAAAAAAAACACGATACATACGAAACGGAATATCAATAAATAAAAGTGTGAAAAAATGTCAAAAATTGAATTCCACAAACTGTTGTGTTCGCCTCTCGCTGTGTACCCGTCGACCCGTCCTTCTGTACTCGGACCTGTCTGCAAACAAAACGGACGAGATTCTTTTCTGTATAGTTAGCTAAATAGTAAGTTATGCTTTTTTTTTTCTTGTATAATCCAATGTGGCGTAGAGTTAAAAAAAACAACAACACTTCGGCTGCCGCCATTATTATTGCGAATTTTCGCATTTCCACCGAGCACACAGGTGCAGCTCAACTCTGTCTCTCTATCTAGATGCGAGTACTCGTACTCGTACTCTTACTGCTACGCTACGTGTACGTGCAATGGATACTCGTTTTGCTAGTTGACCGACTCTGAGGAATTTTTTTTTCGCTCGATGGATGATGGTGGGGCCCGGGGGGGAGCACTATGTGCATTTAGATACTTTTTTCGCTGACTATCTACCATAGAATAGCTTTCTCCACACATCGAGGCGTAGGTTTTGTTTTTAAACAATTTTTTGTTTTTCTCTTTGAAGCCAAAGAAAAACGTGAACGAAACGTCAGTAAAATTGAAGTATTTCGGTACGCAAATTGTGAGTTTTTTGTTAATGGCTTGCAGCGAAAAATGTGTCAATGCCGCCAGAGAATGTTGTGGGTCTTTATTTTATGTTTTTTTTTTTTTGCTGCATTTATCGCTATCTGGTGCGTTTTTGAATTGAGATACTGGTTGGATCGAGTTGAAAAGTTTACATTATACGTCACATTGTTTTAAATTGTTTGCAAGACACGTGGAGTTGGCGTAAACAAACAGGACATAGATAGGGGTGTGGCCTTGGATATTATAAAAGTATTTACTCTATAGATAAATGGATTTTGTGTAAACAGATTGTGCATCGGTTCTTCAACTTAAAGAAAGCTGCAATGGGCTACGGAGGGATGAGTGAGTTTGCGAGATTTTGATGTATACTTGACAGATTCACATTTGCTTCGAAGGAGAAGCGGTTAAAGGCTGCTTGTCGTAGCCTACATTGACACAAATAGTTCCATGTACTCGAAGTCACTATACGAAATAAAGCCCCAGGAAATAAGAGCCCAAAGTAATTATTAAACAAAAACAAAAATTGCCTAAATTTGGGATGGAATTTCACTTTGTGGGGCTATGTTACATTTTTTGAATTCTGAAATAATAAACCCAACAATATTTTTGGGCTCCGATTTCTTTTTTATTTAAAAAACACCAGATAGCGGAAAAAAACTGCTTAACAGAATAGCTGCAATATTGCGAAATAAATTTAAAATGCAAGCCTCGACTTGAAAACCATCAGCGAGTAGCAGAATAGTTGAAAAAATTGCGCGATTTTTTCAGCTATTCTTTTACTCGCGGATGTTTTTTAACACGAGGCTTACATTTTAAGCTCAGTCCGCAGCTGTTCCGGACTGAAAAGTCCCATACAAAAGTGACACAACGAAATGATGAACGAAAAATTTCGCTCTCCTTTTCATTTTTCAGTAAATTATCCCGGAAAAGTGGGTAATTGTAATTCTCCGCTCCCTTTTCGAACACGTCTAATGTCCGGGACATTAATTGCGTGCGTAAATTTGACATTTGTACTGCAGTGTTACCAGTTCTTATAAGATGATTGGCACCAAATTGAAAAATGTTGGAGCCAAATATACACTCAAATATGACGATCAAAACTGCGCATTTGTGTGTTATTCATATGCACACTTATTCTGATTGTTTTCAAAGACGACAATGTTAAATCAAATAAAAAAACAACATAAAGTCGTAATTGAGAGACTTTTCTAGTTTCCATTTTACAATTAAATTTAAATTTAATTTAAAACTAACATTTATCTCATTCTAGCTTACTCCAAGCGAGCGCTCTAAGCTTAAAAATATCCTTAAAATTATTGCCTTTCGGCCTTAAATCTATCTTTATCTATGATTGGTTTTGATTTTTTAATTTTCAAGAAACTTCAGAAAACTTCAATTCTTTATTATTGTTTAGTTTGCAACTACTTAGAACTACCTGATCTACTTAACCTAAATTTCCTAAACCAGGGTGGTGAGCAATCTCATCGATTGATCACCATCCTGATCGCGTCGATGGGCGCGATAAGCGTCGGTCGAGTCTGGGAAGCACTGTTCATGTTGGCTAGCCAGACCGAAGCTTACTCTCGTGGTACATTAAATTGGGGTAGTAAGCCCCTGAGATCAGGTTATTATCACTGGCCATCGCCCTTGCAACGTGCCTCCAAATCACCTTAATAAGGAAATGGTCAATCGTATTCAGTTGAGCCACATTGTATAGGGTCCTGTTGGGATAGTATTTTGTGTACTGAAAAACAGGAGTTCTAAACAACCCTAGACAGACCCTGAGGCATTGTCTCTCAAACACCCGAATCTTTTCCATATAGGACGATGCTATATTGAACCACATGGGGCAGCCATAAGCGATGATAGGCCTTACAAGGGCCACGTAGCAAATGACCTTCACCCTGGAATCAAGTTGACTCTGCGAAACTTGTCAGAGCGTAGGCCCTCTTAGCCCCAGCAAGACAAGCATCTTTATGCTTGTCAAAATACAGATACTGGTCGAGCCAGATGTCAAGATACCTCACCACGTTTTCACCGCCATTGGTCGCCCCTGCTGCCCATTTTTCTCCAGTTTTTTCTGGTATCCCCAGAGGCCCCAACCAATGTAGTTCTGAACAGGATTGTGTCCGATTTTTGGAAATTGATTTTCGTTCGAAGTCACACTGCAGAAGTATGTTAATGACCTCGATTTTTGGCCCTGACCTGTACGCCACTAAATCGTCCGCGTACGCTATAGAATGTCTGAGAGAACCCACCAGATCACTTGTGTAAATATTAAACCGGATCGGAGAATTCACTGCTCCCTGTTGTAAGCCGTTTTTAATTTCGAAAACCCTGCTCGAAGTCACGTTGCCAGCTTTGACAACGAACATCTTTCCCATAAGCATGTCATAAATCACATACAGCAAAGGTTTTTGAATGCGCAATCCGGTCAGCTTATAGAAGAGCCCCTCCAACCATACGGTATCGAAGGCATTCTCAAAGTCGACCAGGCAGGCACCCGCGCATTGCTTCTTACTTTTATTCCACTGAATGTCGGAAGCCAGTTTCGACGCGACATTAATAGTGTCATTTCATTTATTTCAATTAATTGGTTTGCACATACACTAAGATATAATCTTTAATAGTGCTTAGTTTGTTTAACTTCAGGAAAATTGAAAATTCTTAAATCTAATTAACAATTTATACATCTTAATCTAAGAGGTTGAGTTTAGGAAGGGGAAGGGAAGTAATAATGAGGTTCAGATTTAATGGAATGAGTTGAAAAAATGCTGTAGGATTGCACTTTTAAAATATGAAGGGTTTGAAATATTTTTAATTTGAGGGGGTTAAGAGTTCCAAAGTCTGACAGTATAAATGAAAATAAACGTGAAGAATGAATGATAATTTTATTTTCTTCAACCCATCTTAAAAGAGCTATATTGACGACCTTTTCGAATACCTTACTAACATTCAGAAGCAAACTAATTGACCAGAGATTAGAAGGGTTCGTCCTATCTTGTATTATTCAGCGCCTTTTTAATAAGCGTGGCGAAGGTACGAGTCTCCAAATCGGAGATAAATAGCCTTGTCTAGCAGCTGATGGAACTCTCCACAAATTATTCTCCGCTACCAGACGTTTCTCTGTCCATTTGGAGACCATCAGAAAATTTCGCTCCGGAACAGATCCGTACTAGGCTTTAAATGTGAGCGAGTAATAAAAGAACTGAAAAAAATCGCGCGTTGAACCATTAATTAAAAATATATCTAAACCTCATTTCATTGGATCCTAATTTCCGTTTTAAAAATGGGGGCCTTATTTCCTGGGGCCTTATTTCGCGAAGCCGGATGTCTTAAGTGAATATTTTTCTGAGTCCTTAGCCATATCCACAAATACGGCTAAGTACTCAGTAAGTATGACAGATTGTAATATGTCAGTTATGAGTACCATCGCCAACAAGACAGAAAATCAAACCTTTTGGATGACAGCGACAGACTTTCACCTGAGATTGGGATACAGTTTTTCTTACCAAGAATCACTGAGCTGTGCAACAACAATATTTAAATCATTTGACATCGGAATTCTAGGATTCTTGGTGGTGACCATTACAAAAGTAATTAAAAAAGTGAAAAGCGTCAAAGATAAACTTGGGACGAGTTTTTTCCATTATTTTCTCAAATTTTCAGAAAAAGTTTTTGCTTCAGAAAATTTGAGAAAATTGAAGTAAAAAATTCGAGATCCCAAAATAATATTTTGGTCTAAATTCAAATATGACCGATCGTGGTTTCATTCGAATGTCCAAATTTTAGAGATGCGACGGTTTATTTCTAGTCTTCTCCAGCTACCTTGAACAACTCGGTCTGTAGGCCATCAGGTCCAGTAGATTGGTGGTATTTTAGCTTAAATATTTCCATCCCTACTTCGCATTGATCAGGTGGACGGAAGTTTTGCCTATCATCGTCTTTGGTGAATAAATCATAATAATTCGCAGTTTTACAGTCTGCAGACAACCTCTTTCCATATGCTCAGCATTGACTGTGACTCTTCTACGAGGTTTCCGTCTTCGTTAAGTTTGTGTACGGATTTTGTTGGCTTCTCTTTTTATCGAACGCCAAATTTCGTAGAGAACCACATCACGTCCACAAATCTACTCACTTCAGCTCAACAAAATCTATTTCTACACCGGTCCAATATATGCACGCCCAGGAAGAAATCCCCCTTGAATTTATATCAATCCCAGGGTCTGTGAGACATTTAGGAAAAGCTATAACAAGGCTAGAACTAGAATGCTGTTTAGATAGACTGAAATTTTAAACACATAGCAGAGACAAAAAAACTAATCCCATGTTCAGAAATAATCCTTCTATCCCGCTTTGTACGAACCTCGAAGCAGGGGAAAAACCAAAATAGAGAAGTACGACAAATTGACCGTGAATGCGTTTGTTGCTACAAAAAGGCTTTTGCGGAGCCAGGACCTAGAAAATTATTCGGAAAGATAAAAGCACAATATTCTGCTAAAAATGTGCCCATCGAACGAAGAACGTTGCTTTAAGGTTACAACCCACTTTCTATAGGTCACAGCCTAGGTCTCAAACACATCACAAATACCTTGAGAGGATCTTCTTCCAAACCTAGACGAGCCTTCTAGCACATAAACGGACAAGATAATGAACAAGGAAAGTATTTATTCGCAGAACTTTAGGAAAGCGTTACAATGGGTAGGGGACAAGCTCTTTTTCCCGTCCGGCATCTAAATGGGGCATTGTGAATGGAATTGAATTGAAGTAAGGCACTTAACAGTTCACAAACTAACAATAAGGACTCTTAAAACATTGCTATCACCACTTTTCAGTTACCGTGCGAAATTTGCACGGAATTAAGAAAATCCATGAAGCAGATGCACTGGCACTTCCAAAATCTACAACGGTAGCCCTGCGCTCAGGTACTTTGCGAGCTGTTCCAGGTTTGAACATGAGATACCTAGATTTTTATACTTTGTTGGTTTCTTGTCAAATATTGGCGAGAGCTCCAATGTCTGACAAAGAACCAAGAATATAAACAATAATTGTGCTGAGAAATATTTTTACATGAATACGTCCCTTCCAATCCATTTGAATAACCACTGTCACAGCCTAGAGTCCTAAAAAGCTTTTGCTCCAAAGATTTTACATACCCAGAACAAGCTTTGTGTATAGGAAAACAATTCCAATTGCTTAGGTATCTAGCAGGATAACCTTTTGACAGCTTGTTCACTATTCACCACACAACATTTGGCGAATAAGAAAATATTTACCAAAATAGACAGACTCAGAATAATTAGATTACAGTAAAAATCACACTTTATAGACAATTTTATATAAACAATCCAAACCTCTGCATTCCAATTAGTAGTGTACTCGTATCCGTTGTTTACAAATTTCCCCCCACAGACGTCAGCCGTCAACTTGATTGGAATTTTATATTTTCGACAGTTAGATACTGTTGCACTCACTTTCCAACTACACTGCGCGATCCACAAACATCCAAACAAATTAACAGCACATATACCAACAGTAGATCAAGTGACAAAAAATCACAACAATAATAACAGAAAAGCAAAAATCGTTTATTTCAGCAGCTATTTTGTTGTTTTATTAATTTTTCTCTCGTCATTTACCGACACCGACTAACACAATGACATAATTTTTTTTCTTTTCATCGCACACTGTATCTTTGTTGAAGAAGCGAGGAAAAATCACGGCGGCACGATATGAAATAACAACAACAACAATGGGAACGATTATGATACTGGTATCCAAATTCAAAACCCGTGATACCGGATTGGATGCTGTGTTGAATAGAGATGTGGATGGTAGCGAAACACCTGAGAAAGAGAGGTGGCTGGACGATTACGACGGGGGTAAGGTGAGTAAGATCACTTTGTAGAGATGTGGAAATTCCTTAATTTTTTTTTTTTGGAAACACTTTTTTTGTTAATTAGATGGAGTAGAGGAATTTCCACTTGGTTTTCCGTTAACTTTATCTCCGTTCCCACTAAGAATCGCGAACAGAGTGTGCGTATGGGAGAAAGAATCACAGACGACAGGTATCCACTTTTGTGTCGTTTCTTTTCGTTTTCGCAATTTTACAACACAAATCCAATTAGAAAAATAAAAATTCCATTACCTACGAATGGAATCCACAAGTATTTCTACCACTTTTAGTTGTGTTTTCCTCGGTTTCTGTTTTGAGGGGCGGTTCAGGCGATAATCCGATTGAGAAATATTGATTTTTGTTTCGAAATAAATCGTTTGACACAATGGGGGAAATTCCCTTAAAAGTAAACAGAAAATGTGGCAGAAAAAAAAACAGAAGACTCGTTCCACAGTTTAGCAGTATAGTATCCAATCAGACGGAGATGTGGCCACGGCGCGCACACACGACGAAAACAGGTAGAAAACTGTTTCCAACACGAAGACGTTTAGCCAACGACTGACTGGCTGCGGCTGGCTGAGTGCGCTGAGTTGTAGAGATACGTTTTTTTTTTAAGTTCCAACCAGAAAACTTGTTGTATCTGGCTGAGTCATGAACGCAAGCCCAATCCGAGTCCGTGTAGTTGGCGCACTACGCCAGGCCAGGCCAGAGAGTGGTTAGAATAATCTACTATCTGCGGCGAGAGGAGTATGTACATGGATATTATGCTTCTTGTGAGTGTGTGCTTGCAGATCGAATTTGATCGACTATTGCCAAGAGCACAAGCGAGAGAGCGCGGAGCTTGCTTTGATACTCTAACAATAACAACGTGTAAGCAAAAGCAGAAGCACTAAGCACTAATAGCAACTAGCAGCGTTTCCGTTTTCAGGTGTGAAGCAGCGAAAATGGCTCCCCACACTTGGTTCTCACTCGTTGGACACACGGACGGGAGTATTGGATATCGCTGGTGGCCAAAGTGGCATACCAGGCGAACAGCGATAGAGCAAGAGCAACGTTGAAATTGTTTCGAATGTGAGTGCCCCTACAGGTGGAGGCGCACCGAAACGAACGAACCCACCACCAGGTAAGAGAAGCAAAGAGCACGAAATGTGGGTTCAGCTCAGCTGGCAGGGGAACACGAACAAGTGCTTGGCGTTAGATAAAGATAAGTACAAAAGAGTGCGCTACACACTCGTGCAAGCGATGAGATTACATGAGATTCCATTCCGCAGTTAATGCGACTGATTTTGGAAGTAGGAAGCGCACATTTCAATTGAAGTGAACACTATGAAAATGTGGTTCTCTTTAGGGTGCAGAATACGAAGGCATTTGCTTTAAAACAGGTTTTTTTTTTTTGTAAGATTTGAAACTACCTAAAGAGTTCACCCAGTGGTAGACAACATATTGAAAAACGAATTACACACAGCAAAAAAAAAGTCAAGCGAACATGTTGCGTTCAAGACAGATGTAATGTTTTTTAACTATTTTCCATCACCTAAGATGTCAACAATGAAGAAGCAAAAGCGGTTTGTAGATATTGTGTCATTTTTGAAGATACTCCATAAGAGATAAAATAAAATGGACCATAACCGATGAATGACACAACGTCAAAAATATGTCAAAGTTTATGAAAAGAAATTGGCGACGTTCAAGTATCTAGCTTAGAAAGTCTGACAGCAGGCTGACTTGATGTGTCTCAGTTTTGATTGGCATAGATCGGTCACATGAAATGTTTTTTCAGTTGACGTTTATGGAGGGGTAGCCGGCGAATCTAGTCGAGAAATTCGTGACTGAGTACTAAGTTGACAGTTCGCATGTGTGCCTGGCATAGAGAAAGTGAAGTTACCGATCAATCTAGTTATTACGTTCAGATTAAATCAAGTGCAGACCAATCTAGTCAACTTTAACTTATACAAGTCATTTGACGGGACAACGTACAATCGAGAAATTAATTTATCGTCACGCTGTCATTTCGTCTCTTCATCTCATAGAACTATGTGCTTTCTTAATTTTTTTCCATTTGTGACAAAATATAAACGGAAAAGGAAATTAAATTCTTCCCTTCTATGAAATGTCACCTTTCATTTGGTTCATAATTGATCAAATTCGGTTTTTAAACAAAGCAGTAATCGGTACGACAAAAGAAGCATTCTGTCTTTTATTAATGGGTATGTTCACTAACTTTCTGGTTCAACATGTCACATTTCTCTCATTGCGAGAGAATTCGAACCCCGAAATGAAATATGTATATTTAAATAGAACCAAAAAGAAAAGTAACGCGTTGAACCACAAATTTGAAAATAAAAATATCAGTAGAACAAAAAACATATTTATGTTTAAGACCAAGATTTGAATTGTTTTCATTGCAGCAATTAAAAAATGCAGTTCTTTTTCTTCTTACATCTATTTTAATGCTATACAAGCACAAAATATAAATGAAATCAAATAAAAAGTCAGTTAAAAATTAGCATTTGAACGATTTGACAACCATCTGTCAGCAATAATCAACTAGCCCAAAGAAATTTCTTTGGCTAATATTAAAATTTTTTATGGAGAGGAAATGTTTTTTTCCCTCTTGTTGGCTCTCTTCTGCCCAACTTTTGCGTAATTGCATTGATTGCATTATCATTATAGGGAACAGACCTTATATAAATAACGAAGATGATTGCAAAGTACCATTGAAGTGATTGGTTTGACAAATTCTAACGCTCGATTTTCTGTATAAATTCAGCTTGGAAAGATAAGAATGTGACCCTGTATGGTCTGGGAGGAAGCGAACTTGTACTTCGATTTGCTGTCACTTGTCCAAACGACTGCCACTTTTGACAACTGTGCGTTGAACTCTAGCAATTATTGAATATAACTTACTAAGAGGCTGACGACCATAATGATCTATCGGACCTTTTCCTCCTTTTTACTCTTATTTTTCTTCTCTGTACACGGATTCGAGAAATAGAGCAAAATTAAACGGAACTTAGCCACCAGTTCCCGAACGCAAAAAAGATAGCGTAAGAATTCATATTCTCTCAGAAAACTTACAGACTTCAGCCAACTTTCATTTAGTGATGGCAGTAAGCAATTCCATTGCAGAATTATTACCCGTCTAGGGAAAGTTGTATTGTCGTTTGAACAAAATTTGAAGAGCTACTTATCATAAGTCGCGTTCCTCTGACCGCTATCTAGCACATAATGCGATTGATTAAGAAACGCCCCCGCTAGTGGAAGGAAAATGACACTCAGTTTATTCAAATGAGAAAAATTGTGCAACCTCTAACTAATTTTTATTCTATTTTGTTTAAAAGACGCGTTCCGTTAACTGCTAGACATCCAGCAAGTGAAGTGGTGACATTTAATTTTTCTTGCGTGTCCTCACTCAAAACTGAATATATTAACTAACACAGTCCGAATATGAATTTAAATAAAATAAAACTAATACTTTTTATCATATTCTGATAATTTTCTGACAAATAACTAAAATTCAATCTTGAAACAGATTTGTTTTATTGAAATTTAGTGGCCACGTTCAAAAATCTAGTTAAATAGATCGCTCACGTGAACAGTTTGTTTCAGTTGACATTTATAGAGGGAGAGGGTTAGGCAACAAACCTCGTCAACAATGGTGACGTTTGGATACCTATTTCAACGTCAAACGTTCAAACGTCAACTAGATTTGTCTGGAGTACTTATAGATCAGCGTTTCCGTTGTGCGACTAAAGTCGAATTTTTTTTAAAATAAATGTATTTCAATTAAATACGTTTGAAATGTAAAAAGGTTGCCTATCAAAGCACTATTATAGTGTTATGCGCGCCAATGCTTGTTAAATATCGAGCTAAAATTCTAATTTTCAAGAGTAGCTTCAGAAATGACACCTTTCTTAGACTTTTCAGCAATCTGTAGCGTCGACCGTTTATTTTCAATTTTTCTCTTCGAATTCTCAACTGAGGTTTTTTCAGTTACGCCTCCATAAACGTCAACTGAAAAACCTATTCACGCGACCAGTCTAGGCCAATAAAAACTGAAATACATCAAGCTTACCATACTAAACTAGAAATCCGGATGTCCCCAAATTCTTGACCGAGTACTAAGTTGACATTTCGTATGCACGTACGAATATATGTCTGACGTAGGAAATGTGACGTTTTCAACAAATCAAGTTTTTGGGTTCAGGGTACATATTCTAGAGCAATCAGTACTCGAGTGAAGATAACTAGATCGTTGATTGTGCCCAGTGCTTCATTTCACTCAAGTTGAGGAAAACGTCAAGAGAATTACGCAAAAGGTTTAATTTCTTAACTGACAGTCGGAGAAAGTAAACGGTTGACAATTACACGGGGAAAGTATAATCTAACTTTAACAGCAGGAAGCCTTCACTACTATCCCTGGCTTTTATTCCTTAGTTACAAGTCTGAAGTAAGTAGGTACCTATTCTAAGTTTTTAGCTAGTGAAGAGCCTGGCAACCACCAAAATAATGACATATCGGACAGATAAATGCAGAATCATAGACACATATATTTCATTTATATAATTTAAGAAAAGCGTACTTACCCAATCTAGAATCACTTCTTCGCTTCACCCGAAGCTTTATCATACACGATTGTATACACTGCAATGGAAAACAAATTTTAACATAACAGCTGTCAATGATCTCCAGATAAATCATTGAGAACCCCATTTAAGCATTAGAAGCAAATCCTTACCTCATGAATATGACGAATAACCTCGGATCGGGGTAAATCCTCCAATTTTCTCTCATTAACATCGAGTACCTCGTCTGCCACTTCGAGATTATCTTTGTCACCTGGTGAGCCGTACAATTTGATTTTTCCATCTCGTGTTTCGACAAGGATTACCACGTAACCTTGAAGTTCAACAACTTGCTGCAAATGGACAAGTAAAGAAAATCTATTTGTACATATTTTGGATTTTGCGTTTTATCAGAAATCGGAAATGTTTATGTATCTATACAAGCTGTTAAAAGGAGTAGTGGTTGGATGGACATCTACTTGGCGACGTTGGAACTGTGGCCTGCACAAAAAAGTTGTGATGAGGCTAAGACAAGCCTTGGAGAAGGGCAACCCTAGCAAACGAAATAAGAACAACCGCCTTCTGATATTGAATTTTCGGACCTTGAATAGACCTAAGAAACCTCAAATAGGAACAAAGCCGGTATTGCCGTTCTCCAGAAAGTGAGAAGAGATAAAAACGTCCAAGAAAGTTAAAAGAAATTTGGAGTCTACCAAGGCGGGTGCAACAAGGTCTATGATTTTAGGAGGGCTAAGGTAAGAGAAGTCTTAATTTTCCCCGACATAAGCCACTTCCAAATTTAAAAACATCATCCTAAAGTAAACTTTAAAAAGATTAAATGTTATATAGCTGATGTCACAAGAGGCTGACAGTTCTTTTTCCAACTCTGCATTACTACCAACGTTCCATTTGAAGTGCTCCCATCGATGTGCTAAGCAAGATCGATACATAGCAATCAATGGTGCAGACCAAAAACATAGAGCAGCTGCTAGAGTTGCTTATGAGCCTCACGGGAAAAAGTTATCATCGACATCTCAGAACCGCGCGGCAGAGGATATGTTCGGAAGTTCTACCAGACGGTAAAAGGATCTTCCTAATACTGAAAGTCCCGCAGATACAGAAATGCTTTAGACTTGGAAAGACTTCACGGGACTGTTAAATGGCGGGAGGGACAAAGTGTCCGCTCTCATGCAGTGCGATCTGCTCAACCGGAACGATGATAGATGAAATTTCTGGAAACCACACAAATTCCAAGTGAGAAAGCTCAAATAAAATAAGGCTGCTAAAGCCGAAGGTCAAAATCTGATGATATTGACATTATCGGGAGAAAGTGACGAAAATTGGCCTCCACGTTAATAAAACGAAATAAAGGCTTTCATTGCGAATGATCTCAAAAAATTACGATAGGCAGGTACTACTTCGAAGTAGTTTAAAACTTGGTCTATGCATAGGCCCTCTACAATTACCTTTCTGAGCGAAGAGTCACTCTTTCCAATCGCTGTTTCCTTGGGCGGAAGGTAAAGGGTGATTTTTTAGCTGGTTTGGTTTTGGCAACACAGGTTTTGGCAGCTTACGTGTGTTTAGTACCTTGTGTCACTGTCAAACAGCTTCAGTTTGGTTTGCAATTTAACCATGGATCGTCTTACAAATGAACAACGCTTGCAAATTATTGAATTTTACTATCAAAATTCGTGCTCGGTTCGAAATGTTCATTGCTGCTTTTTTATCGAAAAATTGTGTTCAGCGATGAGGCTCATTTTTGGTTGAATGGGTACGTAAATAAGCAAAATTGCCGCATTTGGAGTGAAGATCAGCCAGAAGCATTGCAACAGCTACCAATGCATCCCGAAAAAGCCACTGTTTGGTGCGGTTTATGGGCCGGCGGCATTATTGGGCCATATTTCTTCAAAGATGATGCGAATCGCAGCGTTACTGTCAATGGTGAACGCTACCGAGCGATGATAACAAACTTTTTTTTGCCCGAAATGGAAGTTCTTGACTTGCATGATATGTGGTTTCAACAAGACGGTGCCACATGCCACACAGCACGCGAAACAATGGCGCAATTGCGAGGCGGGTTTGGTGAACAGTTAATTTCACGTTTCGGGCCGGTCAATTGGCCGCCTAGATCGTGCGATTTGACACCATTAGATTATTTTTTGTGGGGGTATGCCAAGGCTAATGTGTATAGGGACAAGCCCGCTTCGATTGACGCACAGGAAGCCAACATCCATGCATTCATTCGTGAGATACCGGCCGATATGTGTGAAAGAGTATGCCAAAATTGGACTCAGCGGATGGGCTACCTGAGACGCAGCCGCGGTCAACATTTGCATGAAATTATCTTTAAACATTAAATTGCAAGGTTCAAACTATCGATTCAAATAAATATTTCATTCATTTTTTCGAATTTTTTGTGTTTTTTTTTAAAAAAAAGTTCTAAACCTCTTAAAAAATCACCCGTTATAAAAGAAGTAATGCCCTCTGCTTTATGATGGTTAAGCATGGACTTTTTTGAAAGCGGATGAAAACCTCTTAGAACACTTTAAGAGACAGATTTTTTTGTGGGACATTCGAAAAACGGCGGCAATTCTAAGACGAACCCTACGTGCCACACATCTTTATTGCAAGGGCTTGAGTTAGTTGAGGTTGTGTAGGATTATGAGATCATTACAAAAGACTAGGCGAAAAGTTCTTCCTAAGGAGCTAAGTTCTGAAAAAAAAAAAAAAATACTTTCAACAAGTGATCTGGTTGTTGAACTTGTCCTCTGACGCCTCACAATCCACCAAGAAAAATGTAATTTTAATTCGTGAAAAGGCCTTTGCTCAAAGCTTTATGTGGTGACAATGGTGCTGGTTCTTTATGCTTATCATAGTGAGAAGAATCTTCGATGTAGGCTACCAGCTTTGTGTGTATCCCTTCTCCGCATGGCAAGAGATTTGGCAGTTCGGACTACCTTGAGTTCTCGTCACATAGGAAGCGCATTTCGAAACCTTAAAGCTCAGCATGATGGCAATTTGCTGCCTGAGGACATGAACATGTAAGTGTATATAGTCTTGTCTCAGTTTCTTAAAGTCCGAAGGCTGGCTAGGGCAACTGTAGACCTTAATGAGTGTAGTACTTCTTATAGTGAGGACGGACATTTTGTCACATGGGCTGATATCCGACATTTCGAGATCTATCACCTCCGAAACATTCTCTAACCAATGTGAGTTGGCAAGGGACTGTAAAAACCGACTGCCGTGCCACTTAGCAAGTTTGGATGGTTCCCGTAAACTGGACATAATGGACCCAGCTGATGGTCTTAGTGAAGCTGTGGCTACCGCCACAAGAGCACCCATTTACCTACTTACCTACCTAGGAAGGTCATAAGAAGCCCCTTTCTAATGAGAAGCTTTCCAATTATATTTCACTGACGTAGTTGCAACTTATCACTCGTTCTAATCAGGACTCCGACTCATATATCCTTGCGGTAAGTCCACCCCTTAAACTACGCAACTACAATGCAAAACTGAGATAATGTCAAAACTAACCCAGACAAAGTTTGGTCTTGTGACAATGTCAAAAGTTCGTAATTAGTACGCTCCATTCACACTTGTGTACATCCTTATTGGAAATAAGAAATTACAATTACGAGCATAATATTGAGTTAATAAAAGGGCGAAATATCCTGTCAATTCTGCGCCCTACAGCAATGTCCATTAACATCACTTTTCGACAATTCACACCCATAATTCATTTGCACAACTTAATGGAAAAGGATTTTAATTATATTTCCTGATACACTGCAGGCGATACATTTCCCTCCGCCCGTCTTACCACCACTGCTGCAGCAGCGCACAGAAAACTTTCCCATACACCCACCTACACATATGGCTGCCGCATGTGCCACGGTCGTCTCTTCCCCAAAACGAGTGTTCATCTACCACATCAAAGGACACGTTCCTTCACACATATTTCGTATAGTTTGCCATCGTTCACATTCTCCCACAACATGTCACTGCTGCTGCTCACGTTGAATCGAAAGGATATACCAGCAACAACAACAGCAACACTTCCCCATTTGTAATACAAATGGAACGTCTGCAAATGCAAAGGATGCTGTAAAATACCTCCCAAAGAAGGATGCAGGGATGTTTTAAGAAAAATCCTCAATACCCGCCAACAACCGACAAAAGGGTAATAATTTCTGAGTTTCAACTTACACAAAGCACTCGTTTGAACGACAAATAAAAACTTACATTCCACATTCCCATCAATGAAATGAGAGAACAGATGATGAACACCCTCTCGCTAACATGTATAGATTCAGTGAATTCGTCCTTGCGCACGAAATCATCATCATCATCATTATCATCATTATGATGTATAAGTGCCACCCTCAACCCCCCCCCCCCCCCACCCACTTTAGCAACACAGAAGGCACAACAGCAAAAAGGGAAAATCCTTGTGCAAGTCCTGTGGATGCTGTCTGTTTTGTACTAAATTTCAATGTCTCTCTTTCGGTGTTTTGCTTAGAGTAGACACAGAAACAGAATGGTCCTTCTCTCATTAAAATTTATTCACAATAAATTCCACAGATTTTTACTACCTACAAAATTGTTGTTTTTGTTGTTGCTGTCGTTGTTGTTATCCCTTTGTTCCTCCTCTAGAATTCCACATTTTCTACACTACAGCTGCTGCTGCTACTATGGCTCTGGCTCTTTGGGAAATGCCTCCGCTTCGCATATATGTATCCATTTTCTTTATGAATCGGAAGTGGATGTGTGGGGGAGGGTTATTTTATTTTGTTTCTTATCATGTTAGCCCTTCGCCTAATGTGTTGGAGTGGGGGATTGTAAATTTCGGAATTCACTATTTATTTGAATATTTTTGTGGGAGGACAGAGTCAGAGTGAGAGTGAGTGTTGGGGCTCCGTCTGTGGCGCGAAAAAAGGCATGGACAACTGAATTTTTAAACTCATTTGATGTGCCTGACTTACCATATCACAGTTAACAACGAAAGGTTGGCTCGGTAGTCATCATGCTTCGAAATCTAAACCAACCAAGACTATGCAATGGAATGCGGATGGTGATATAAAAACTGATAATCAATGTGGAAAGGAACATTCAAATTCTTACGAACTATTGCACCGATTTACAATTTTTTTTTTTTTTATAAAAAATCTGCAGGTTTTTTATGTTTTTGCACATTTAAACGCCTAGCAAAACAGGCGGGATTCAGCTTGTTATGATTTTAACACAATTGCCTCCTTTACTACTTTCGAATAATTCATTGTATTTTTTGGGGTCAGTTTTCACCAATAACTCGCCGAATATTTACTTCCAAGACCTGAAGACCTGGAATTCAGTTTTTAGTAAGTCAACAACTTTCTTTCATAACTTGTTGTGAAAACTTGGTTATCAATTTGAGCAGTTCCACAGAAGGTTATTACTATATTTTTATTGACAGCTAGGCTGCCATAAAAGCGGATTCTGCTATATTGGAATAAAATTCAAGCAAAGAAACGCAATGTTATCTCCTCGCAGCATACCAAGCCTATCTGCCATAAACTAAGTATTAAATAGACCGCCAGCTCCCGTGCACCTACCCGATTCCCCTCGAAAATTTTGAAAAGAAAATTCTCTCTTAAATTTCGTATGCGTGAATACGTGTGAAGCAGCAAAAAAAAAAATAATTCTGAATGGAGGGGGTATAAACAAATAATGAATGACACTGAGCAGTCATCCAACATCGTGGTATTTCTACCTTTTTGTAGAAATGTTGACGTCCGAAAAACCTTCCGTGCAAAACAAAAATATAGCATCAAAATTGTGGAAATATTAGGAATCTAATGAAGAAACCTTCGAACTACATTGCAACACACTAAATGTCCATAAAAAAGGGATTTAACTTTTAGTAAAAATTTCTAGTACCAATAAATAATTATTATAATGTTAACAAACTGCGATTCTTATACTGAAGGTTAATTTAATATGAATTTCTATCCGAATAATACTAATTTTACTCTTCGAAGAAACATTTTTTCATAAACAAATCGAGGGAATTTGAGTTCGGTGAAAAGGGAAAAATGCCCACGCTTCGTGGGAAAAATAAAGAGACAGTGCTAAGCACAGTGACTGACAGTAGGGTAGTTGGTAAGTTTCTATCAGCTGATGGATGCGTTCCAACAGTTTACATTTGTTGTTTTATTTCACCACGAAAGCATTTATTTTACAAAATGGTTAGTAACTAATGTAATCAACGTATCAATAAAGAAATAAACTGAGAAATATTCATTCGCAGGAATAAAATAATACATTTTTGTACCTACAGTAATTCCTTTGTTTTCGTTTGTTGTTTTTGGCGAAAAATTATTTCGCTGGCGAATGTCGACAGAAAAAAGGCAACGAATTCAAATGGAAGAATAGATTAGGAATATTCAAATTTAGAGTTCGTTGGGGTTCAGGGCAGAGATATGAACATTTCTGAGTGGGTAACAGTTTTGAGTTTTGAGTTAAAATTTATTCATGAATTTTTCAGAAAACAAAAAGGCAAAAAAATTATTACAAAATTTCAACAATTTCAAGCATTTCAAACTAGCGTAATAATTAATGAAAACACTTGAGTCAGCCGAGAACAGCCGTGAATAATGTTTATTTAGAAAATAACTTTTTTGTCCTATCAATTGGGCTGTTGGTCTTCATACTATTTTGGTGCAGATTTCTTTTCGAAATGTTACCTTCAAAACGATATACAACTTTCATAGGACATGACAAACTAAATTTTAGAACTTCTCATGACGAAAAAATGACTCTGGCTGACGAAAAAAAATTCTTTCAACTTTTTAAAATTATTTTTTTTTCTAAATTTTCATTGAATTTTAATAACAAAAATGTCTTATAAATACAATCAACGAAAACGAATTTAATTTCTTTATACTGTACGGGAATAAAGTGTATAGGTATACTATCGGTAAAATTCCAAATAATTATTTGTAGATACTGATTTTATTTTATTTTTACCGATGATCCCTATAGTTCATCGGTTTCCATTGTTTACAACCACAATGTAAAGATCCTGTACTGTATGGATAATCTAGATAAAATAAAATAAGTCCTTGTAATATTCGTGTTAATGAAATAGAAATTGTTACTAAATTCACCACACCATACACACCGTTTTCTAGACACATCCCTATAACGGCCAATTATTTGAATTATTTGAATTTTTTCCAATGTCACCACAGAATGAGTTGTCAGTCATCTGTCAGGTTGCTATGTGCAAATGTATGCGTGCGTCTTATGGACTTTAACACGGCACACATACTTTCGCACATAGGAACACGGAAAACAGCTTGTAGGCAAACTCTCTTAAGTTGGAAGAGCTGACGGTCTATTTAATACTTAGTTTATGCTATCTGCGCTGGTCGACGAACTGGCAGAAAATCGGCCGAATGCTTTAGTCAATCAAGTCTGTAATCTCAGAGAAAGAGTGCGAGTAAGATTCGTAACTAAACTAACAACTGGTGGAATGAGCTGACTCTCAGCGAAGTATTGCGGAAGCTTTGGCCAAAACTTAATAAGAGGTGTTATTTTGGTGCAGACCAAAAACATAGAGCAGCTGCTAGATTTGCTTATGAGCCTCACGGGAAAAAGTTATCATCGACATCTCAGAACCGCGCGGCAGAGGTTATGTTAAAAATTACATTTTTTGAGATAAATGATCGGATGTTTATTTCATAATAAAGAGGAAGGTATGCCGCTCATAATGCAAAACAACATCAACCAAATGGCCACCACGAGCACGCACACAGGACCATATCCTTTTCATTAAATTTTCCATAACCAAATCGCAAGGTGGCTGCCCTATGTCCTCGATAGCCTCTCGAATTTTATCTTTGAGGTCTTGAATCGACGCTGTGCTGCTGGCGTAGACCTTATCTTTCACGTGGCCCCAAAGGGAGAAGTCGCAAGGTGTTAAATCACAAGATCTCGGTGGCCAATTGTGATCACCTCTTCGAGAGATAACACGGTCCGGAATCTTTTCCCATAAAAGAACAATGAACGTTGCTTGTGTGGCACGTAGCGCCGTTCTTTTGATGGAAGTCCGGTTCATTTTCATGCATTTCAAGGACCCAATCAGCAAAGACACGACGTTGTTGATGATCGGCCGGCTTGAGTTCTTGTGTTAACTGAACTTTATAAGCCTTTAGACCCAAATCTTTATGCAAAATACGGTGTAATGACGTTTGTAGAATGCCCAATTCCAAAGAACGACGAGGTATGGACAAACCTGGGTTTTCTTCAACACTTTGGGCTACAGCAGCAATATTCTCAGTTGTTCTTGAGCGACGTGCACGGGTTTTATTCTTCACATCACTAACTTGTCCCAACAGCTCGAATTTTTCCACCAATTTCTGTATTGCGGTCCGACAAGGTGCTTCACGACGACCAAAAAATGCTTTAGTTTTGCGAACTGTGACTGCAAGATTTTCACCATTTTCGTATTGAATTTTAATAATTTCAATTCACAATAACACTTCTCATTGGAAAACCCTTTACAAGTCAAACAAACAAGTTTTAGCAGCTTAGCTTAAATAAAAAAAGATGACAATACATGTAGAGACACGGAGAAACACCTCACTTGCTCGGCCAATGCCCATTGCCCATGTCTCTGTCACTTGAAAAATGGAATACTCTTGTAAAAAAACTAGATTTGGCTGTTTCACTGTCACCTGTCACCTTTACAAGATTCAAAGTTTATCAGGATTTTTCGGACATAAGGTCGAACAACTCAAAGGAAGATAACATGAAGTTTGCAGTTCAGTGCCAACACCAACGTCTAACTCGCATTGGGGTCTTCAGAATGGGTCCACAAGAACCCAAGCGAGGTATAATAGAGTTCACTCCGTGCCTTATGTCTTTGGGAAACTTTACCTTCCGGAGAAAAACATTAAAAAGCTCAAATCGATGTAACAGCTGCCTTCTTGAATATCCATTTCGATGTTGTTTTCCACCACCAACGTCGGAGTTTTGCTAGGCGCCTCTTGACATCCGGTTTGCGAACAAGTATCACAGTCTTACCATCCGACATACACGACTTGTGTCTTGTTTTTCTCTCAACTATAATATAAACTACAGTAATATTATTTATACCCGCCCAATTAATTTTACCAAAACAGAAACTAAAAGTAAAGCCCACTGACAGAACCTCAACTCGTTTGATACTCGACCGGAATACCGAATACGCTCGTTCGCCCATTCAAAAGTTTCACCTTTGAGTACATATATAATAACACATGTATATTATACAAGAAGGAAATCCGAAAAGACCGCGAGTTTCAAAAGAATATTCCGGATTTCATTCTTGCAAAGTAATTGAAAAAGTTGCGTATACGCCACGTATGACCGTTGGCTGCAAATTTTAGTTTTCCAGCTGTCCAACAACAGCGCAAAACTTTACCGTACGAAAGAATAGAACAGGAGGAGCATCCTGCTGCAACAATCAATAATATGCACTTGGAGTTATTACAACGAAACAACTAAACCCTCCAATTTAACTGCACTAAAAGTGGGTGCAGCATCGCATGGCCTGGCAGATACTCTCCTATGATACAAGAAAAAAAATGTATCTCTTAAGAGAATAGGTGACTATCCTGGTGCACTTTATGCAGAGACACTGACTGTCAACAACACCTGATGGCCAAAAGTAGCATTTAAACTCTTGACACTCTTTGCTTGCTACGAGACATCACAATGAGTACACTCACGCTGTTGTGTACCCAGATACACAGTTCACATGAACTGCACTATTTAAAAGCAAACAAACAAAAGGCCTCGACGAGCATCATCAGCAGTATAAGGATAATGCAAAGTAGACACAAACGAAAGTGCTCCTAGATGTTCCCCCTGCACATTTGGCATTGTGCCAGCCAGGAAAGTTATCGTAGTAAGAACACTCTGTACAAAAAATTGCCCACTTTTGTAGTATGTTGTAGTATACCAAACAGACTTTGCTGGGATATATTCTCAATTTGCTGAAGGATCGCAGGCTATAACAACTTGCTGTAACATCATTACCTACGCTCAAAAATGTAGGAAGGGTTATTGGAAAATGCTCTTTTCTGATATCGTCAATAAGTATTACAAAAAGGAGCGGTCCAAGATGACTACCTTGAGGGACTCCAGAAGTACATGAAATAGATCTTGAGTAATGATTTTCAAGGCATACTTTTTGAGACCTACCATTTAAATAAGATGATATCCATTTTAGCATTGCCGAATGAAATCCGAAGATCTCAAGCTTTTTTGTAAGCATTATAAGGTTGACAGAATCAAAAGCCTTATAAAAGTCTGTATGGACAGCATCAACTTGAACTTTCAACAGCATCAGCAACAAAGGACGTAAAGTGCACTAAATTAGTTGTTGAGTTGTTGTGGAGCGACCAGAGACAAACCCATGTTGCAACTCCGATATGTTTTCTATTTTCTTTTTTTTTGTCGGAGGTTGCTACTATCCGATGGAGCACTCAGACAAAACTACTGGTCCATTATACTTGCCAAACAGACACCTTACATTATTGTACTTTATTTTTCCCGTCTTTCGAAGAAAGATGAGAAGGAGCTTCAGTGACGAAGAGCTTAGATGTTCGGCACTCACCACATCAGCCCCAAAGATCCGCCTCCTGATGCGAGCAATGGCAGGACTGCTACAGAGGAAGTGTTCAGCTGTATCGTCGTCCGCTCCACAAGCAGGATAGATGGTGGAGTCGCTCAAGCCCAATACATTCAAGTGTTTGGCAAACGCTTGGTTGCCCGAAAGCACGCCCACAAGCAGTCTGCAGTTTATTCTTCTGAGAGACAGAAGGAAAGACGCGGACTTTTTACAGATGGCCGGAGGCAGTCGTTTGGTCTCTCTTCACCCAGCATAGTCACGCCACCGACACTCGTGTTGACGAGAAACCCAAGTATCAATGGATGACCTAACCGCAGATGCAGGCAGACCCAACGCAGGTTCAGGTCCTGAGAAAGCTTCTTCTGAACCCAGCTTGGCAAGCTCATCAGCGATCTCATTTCCCTGGATATCAGTGTGACCTGGGACCCAAACAAGATTCACTGTGTTTAGCCTTCCGACCAAATTCAGAGAAAGCTTGAGTTCGAGCACTAACTTAGACGAGGTGACAGGGTTAAGCAGCGCTTTTAATGCAGCTTGGCTGTCACTGCATAGGCCTATGCTTCTAGCCCTCCACCTATTTGTCACAATATAGCGCATAGCCGTAAGGATAGCGAAAATTTCCGCTTGGAAGGCAGACGCATGGTCACCTTAGGGTCAGTGTAGTCTAATGTTCTCGCTTACCACATAGGCTCCAGAACCTGACCCCTGTTCGGTTCTGGAGCCGTCCGGGAATACACGATACAATTCTTTCCCTGGTATCGACGAAGATACCCAACGCGTACTCCTTCCGATGTAGAGCACTTTCAATCCTACCAACGAGGTTCTGAAGCGCAGTTTCACAGGATTTTCCGCGCTGATAGGCATGTGGCATCACAGAAAGAGGATGCGATCGAAGAGCAACATTGCGCACGTGCAGCTCAATCAGTCTCTCCTAGCTCTTCAGCAGGAAGGAGGACAGACTTATCGGTCTGAAACTATTGGCGAGAGTGTAGTCAGTCTTACCTATCTTTGGTACAAAAACGGCTTTAACCATACGCCAAGGAGAAGGTATGTAGGCCAGGGCCAAGCTAGAGGATGAATTCCATCCGGACCCGGTGACTTGAAGCCCTCAAACGATGTAATTGCATATTTGATAGCGTCATCCGTCACCACTCTGAAGAGCACGTAGTGACCTGATGTCCCGGGAAGTTGGAGCGATTCCAGTTTACTTGGTCTGTCCCTTTTGAGGACTTTAACAAGCCTACTGGTTGCACCTAGTCATACGACTTCCTCACAAAACTTGCTATAAGAGTCGTTCTTCGACTTACGAATACGTCTCTTAAATTCTTTTTGTTTCGATCGATACAGATTCCAGTCTTCTTCTAAGTTGGTTTTCAGAGACCGATTTAGGAGCTTCCTGGTTTCTTTGCGGATACACTGCAGTTCGGTATTCCACCAAAGTACCGGTTTCCTACAGGAGTTTTTTGTAACTGGAGCTTAGTTTGAGTGGAGCTTTAACAGAGCTGCCTAGTTCCTCCTTAAACCGAGCTCAATTCGTTTTTTCTCGGATTTCTCCTCTCTAGCGACGGTGAAACTTCACAGTAGATTTGAAATTCTATGTATCTGTGGTCTGACAGAGTGCTATCTGGCGATACCCTCCAATTCGCGATAGACTTGAAGTGCCTGTTGGACAGGGTAACATCTATTACCTGCTGTCTCCTGGCTGTAACAAATGTATGTTTTCTTTAATGTGAAATTCTATTTTATTCTTAACAATGCACTCAAAAAGCTTTGGAATGGCAGAAAGTTTGCAGATAGCTCTTTAGTGAGCGACATCATTTTTAGAACCAGACTTGAATGTTGGGACCAAAAAGGAAACCTTCCACTCATCGAGGAATACTCTTGATTCTAGTGATAGGTTAAATATTTTTAATAGCGGATGCATATGGAATTGCAACGGTTTTTTTTTAAAACAATCGCTGGAATACCGTCGGCACCGGGCTTAGGACTGCCTTTGAGACTGCGAATAGCAGATTCAGCATCTTGAATCTCCAAAAATAATGAACCAAAGTCAATATTTGGTAGTATATTTGGTTCTGGTAAATTTTAAGCAACGAATGGCTAATACACGGTTTAAAAATGTGTTGCAAACAAATCAACAGATTGCTCGATGTCAATAGATGTATAATTTTTATAAAACATTTGCCTAGGTTATCCATTGGACTTTCTTTTATGGTTAATAAATGACAACAAAGATTTAGAATCAACTCTTAGCTTGTCTTTTTATATTCACAATGAAATTATTGTACAAGAAATTATTCAACGTTGTGAAAGCTTTCCTAGACTTTAGTAAATGATCCTTTATTGAAAGGATTTCCAAACTTTTTGTACCGTTTGTGGGCTTTTGTTAAGTTTTTAAGGTGTAGGAGACGTTTATTATACGAAGAGGGATTGGAATTCGATTTTCTAACATAACAAGGGACAAACCTAGAAAAACCTATATTCATTATGGAAGTAAAATATTTCTACATATCAATCGAAAGACTGAAGAAACTCATTTAAAGCAATGAAGTCACATTTAAGAAAATTGAAAGAAGGTAATGTTGGTTTTTTAAGCTTTTCTGTGAGTCGATCGCAGATACTATAGCGAGGCTTCTAGACTTCGCAAAAAGCTGGCCAAGGACGCGGCTGTCCCTAGCTTTATTAAGAAATCGGACGGTTCGTGGGCTGAAAGCAGTGAGGCGGTTCTGGAATCACTCGTTGAAGCGCATTTTCCAGGAAGTAGCGCACCAATGGCTCCGTCATCTAATGGGCATAGCATTAGCGCACGAAAAGACTAAAGGGTTGAAGAAACAACGCTGGGCCATTAAATCCTTCGCTCCGTTCAAATCACCTGACCCTGGTGGCATTCTGCCGGCTATGCTTCAAAGGGCTCCAGGTGTAGTTACGAATATGATCGCAAATATTTGTATACACTGCCTGCGATTAGACTATGTACCTAGGGCATGGAGAGAAGTACTAGTGGTATTTATACCTAAAGCGGGTAAACCAAGTCATACTTCAGCGAAGGACTGCAGACCTATTAGTCCGTCGTCATTTCTTAGGGCTTACTGACATATATATAAGAAGCAAGTGTTGCAACGGAACTCTAGGTAATGCTCAGCATGCATATTTAAAAGGTGAATCAGTAGAGACGGCTCAACACGAAGTAGTGGGCAAAATCGAGGGCAGCCTTCACCAGAAAGAATTTGCATTAGCTGACTTTTTGGATATTGAGGGGGCCTTTAATAACGTCACGAGGAACGCCATCGAAAGCGCCTTGGAAACGATAAATATCGAGCAAAGCATAACCAATTTGCTATGCGAAATGCTCTCGACAAGAAACATCAATTCCACTCTCGGAAACAGTTCAGTAAGAAAATCTGTACAAGAGACACCCCCCAAGGAGGGGTCATCTCTCCCCTCCTCCGGGTGCTGGTCATAGATGATATACTTAAAGAATTAAGCAAATGTAGGTTTCAAGGAAAATTCCTAAACACGGTGAGTGAACTTATGGAAACAGCCCTCAATAGGTTCAGAATATGGGCCAAAGGGTGTGGACTACGAGTGAACCCGGAGAAAACCGAACACGTACTCTTAAATACTAAATACAAGATACCGATACAAAACCAGTGAGGGCACAGGGTCTGGTATATACTCCAGTGGATTGGACCTACACTTGGCCCTGAGACTTCCGGGCACATGCAGTGCGTTCCAGGCAGAGATTCTGGCCGTACTCAAAGCTGCGGAGATACTTGAGATGAGATCGATATCCAATAGGAATATCGCCATCTACATTGACAGCCAGGCTGCGCTTAAGGAGCTAGAGTTACATACAACTAAATCTGAATTAGTCAGGAGTTGCCGCACAACGGTCAAGGCATTATGTTCGCAGAACCGTGTCAGATTATCTTGGGTACCTGGGCATTGCGATTTTGAAGGCAACGAGATGGCCGACGCTCTGGCCAAGGAAGGAGCGGAGCTCCCACTTAATACAATAATTGAGGGTATAAGACCACCTATGGCCGTGGCTAGAAGTGCCACAAGATGGTCACAGGGTCTCAAAGGCACTGTGGCCCGTTTTAAATCGGAGAAAGTCTGAAGAATTAATCAATCTCAGTAGCACAAAGTTAAGATTAACAGTAGGAATGCTCTCTGGACATTGCCTTCTAAGGAAGCATGCCATGAGACTGGGCTTAGCTAATACGGATATATATGCAGGTACTTTGGGGACCTACAAGTCACGGAAGACATCTCCCACCTTATATGTGAATGTCAAGCAATTGCTCGGAGTAGAAGGAAGCACCTTGCCAGGTACTTCTTTAGTAACTTAGAGGAAGTTGGTTCCTCAAACAATACCGTACCATAATTAAATTCTGTACGGAAATTGATTGTTTGGCGATTCGGATTAGGTTCTTAACCGTAATGGTTCCCTGGGGATGGCGATGGGACCGCTATGGTGCCTGGTTTATTGTGACGATCTCACAACCCCACTCAACCTAACCTAACCTAGCCTAATGTTGGTTCTTCTTTAACTTTAAAATTAATTTTTATTCAATACTTTCTTTAAACTTACATACTAGGCAAAAACGATTAAATCTAGTTTAAGATTAACATTTATATTATTCTAGCTTACTGGATCTAAGCGAGCGCCCTAAACTTGGTTCTTCTTTTTTAGAATATGGGCACAAATCTAATATTTAATCAACATTTGTTTATTATTTATTGAGTTATTCAGAAGGGGTAAATGTGCTTCACACACATTTAATTTAACTACATTTGCGCTCATAAAAACAAGATCTAATAATCTATTTAAAGAATTACAAAATTGAACGTACAATCAATCAGAGCAATTTCGAAATCTTTTTTAACAAAAAAAACATTTTATCTTCTTCTGACCAGGTCCAGTTAACATCATCAATATTGAAATCAGCAAGAACACAGTATTGACCCATCGTAGTCGTATGACGGTTGTGTACACGTTGCACGCCCCACCTTTGGCCAAAAGCTCTTTTACATTCATAGACATAAATGAATGCTTTCTTCATCAGTTTTTTTGGGAAACAATATCACTCCTATCCCAGTCCCGGCAGTCAAGAATGGGGAGAGTGGCTAGCCCATCAACTGCGAAAGGGTAAAGCCGAGTACTTTGGTTTTGATGGCGAAAAGCATCAATTCGGTTTTACTCTGGTCGACACCAAGACCGCAGGGTATAGAGCCCTCTCTTCAATAACTTTTTGTAATTACATGGGCAAGCTTTCCAAATACCAGTGCCATTCTATCGTCCTTATATCCGATCACTTTAATTGCTCCTCTGCCTGAACTTTTGAGGATTCTGTTCATTACTACGAACCGCAGCAGAGGTATGAATTAGCACCTGTAGGTTTGCCTGCTGCCAAACTTGTCTATGCTCGTATGTCATGGATGATTCCGTCGCAAGATTATCATTAGAAGGTTTTCTGTCAATAGCTAAGGTCACTAATCCTATCTTCACTGTGCACTTTGTTGAAAGTCCCCTCTATGTCTTGTAAAGGTGGCTGAGATGAGAGCGATCTTCCTCGAGGTAAACTTGCCGACATAGATGGATGTCTATGAACCGTTTAAGTGTCTTCTATAGAATGGACGTCGGGCTGATTTAACAACTAGACTAGACCGCCCAAATCCATAACCCATAACAGTACAGCTCCTAACCATCCTTGTGAGCCCTCGACAGGAGTGAATTAAAAAAACACACTCTTAAAACAAAGGACATTCCTTCACTGGCATGACCAACGAATCACCTAACCTACGCATACATTTTCATACAGAAAGTGAGAACCCAACTACGAACCCACTCAACTCCCACACCGACTGCCACTTACGGCATTTCCCATAATTACACTTTAAATGCAGAACAATTCTTCGCACAGAAATGCAATAAAAACGATAAAACAACTGTCAACATAAACACACACACCCCCCCCCCCAAAAAAAAAAAGGACAATAATTGAAAAGCCCTCCAGGCAAAGGAGTGATCACAAAAAATAAAACACCACACACACAAAGACCCACAGCAACGTTTTCCACAAGAGAAATTTGCTCGGTTGCTTCTCTTTACACTTTATTTATATGACAGATGGCAATTGTCCTCACCCCCTACACATCAATGTCGGCCGTGTCACTTCAATAAAACACATTGCCCACTGGGTACTGGTATATGCACTCCAATCATACTCCAGAATGACTGCACGTCAATTGCACACAGAACTGATGAGCGTTTTGTTCTCAGATTGCATTTAAAAAAATAGAAAAAAAAATAAAAAAACATCCATTTCAGTCTTTTCTAAAATAAATTCCAAGGAATAACAACAAAACGATTACGTGTGGAACGTATTGTGGAACGCATTAATTATAGGTAGAGACTATCGTTGAATTTAAGGATTTTTCGCAATTTTTTCACGAACAAAATTTTCTAGACTGTCACAGAGGAGGCCATTTCCAATTCGTAGCCGAAGAAAACGCCACAAAAATGGTTTCTGTTGGGCAAATCTCGGGATAAAAAGATGAACTTATGTAACCTTACCTTTCCAGATGATGTTGAGGCTGTCGAAGAAGTTTGTGGCCCAAGTGCCGATTTAGTATTCGCTTGCATTTCACATTTAAGACGGAGATTTTTGTTGTATAGAGAATTTGTAATTTCCTAGAGTCCTTGATCCTCAAAGCAAAAAGAAAAGACAAAAACTAGTACAGCGAATGCAAAGTGGAGGAAGCAGGAGGCCTAGGAAGGAAGTCACAATCACACTTTCATCGTTCGAAGGGTTTTGCGAATTTTTCTCACTACATACCGCACGAGAAGCCACTTATTTTCATTCTTTTATCCTAAAGCCCACACAAAAGAGGCTAGGTCATCCCCTGGGCAGGGATTAACATAGGGTACACACAGAGGGGGGGATGGAAATTTCGGGCCAGTTTTCCTTTTCTTTTTTTCTGCACACGCAACTCGTTTAAATAAGCAGTTCCATCAAAAGCCACGATTGAGGCCCGACACCATTGCGAAAGATCACGCACGACAGGGACCGAAGGACGCCCGATTTTAACCAAGTTTTTTCTGTTTTCGGTGAATTTTTGACAAACGAAAAGCCAACGGGGAACTTAAAAAAAAATAAATTTAACGCACGACGATACACAGAGAAGAGAATCAATATTTCAGAGACTTCCAGTTGCGGACTGCAGAAGTTGAACTTAACTAGGAGGCCATCCACACTCAGTGTGTCAGCATCACCATAGAAGCGGATTCACGCCGTTGCGTTGCCATGTGGAACGTAAGCATCGATACTGTACCACTCCTCTGGACCATGTGTGGTGGTGTCAGACTCCGAGTGTGTTAAAAGAGAGCACGAGTGTACTAAAAGTGAAGGCGCATGACGTATGGACATGGACAGGATGAGGACAGAAGGTGTCTCTGTCTCGCTGCGGCAGAAGGTCCTTAAATGAATGATTCGCCTGATTAATGACGAATTATTATTCAATTGAGGGTAATAAAGTAATTTTGTGAAAGAAAATAAAAAGATAACGAAGGTTCTACCGAGATTTGAACTCGGATCGCTGGATTCAAAGTCCAGAGTGCTAACCATTACACCATAGAACCCTGTGCAAAATCGTATTCAGTTGGTGCATATAAGAGAGATGTATGTGAGAGGGTTTTTTTTTCGATTACGAAAACCCCACAAAGGTGAAACGGTGGCGAGCGAAAAATTCTAACTAGCAACAGGCTTACCAAAGATTTCCTTGAAATTCACTGATGGAATTGAATGGCCAGGCACTTACTTTATTAACGAAATGCAATTCTCAAGAATTCACTTAAAATTGTAAAATTAATACGCCACCGACACACGCGGACACTACCCGACCCGTAGCAACACTTCTATTCGCACGACGTACATGGAATCGTAATCGACCGGCGCAAATGCAACTAAAATGCAACTACAGCGAGCTGATAGAGCAGATATTACAAAAATTAATTGAGCACGACTATTTTTGAATAACTTTTATCAAAACGCAACACATAAATCACAAACTGCTTAAAATTTTTTAATTCACAGATAGGTCGAACAGGGTGTAGAAATTGGTACCACTCCAATCGCGGAAAGTTACTAGGTACTTGTGGTTGCGTTCCTGTAATCAGAACTCCGCTCAAGGTCAAGATATTATTCGCTCCTTGGAGGGAACGATGCCTGAATCACAATTCCCCTCCTCAAACGCCTGGGTTTTTTTTTTTTTTTTAATGCAAGAGAATCAAATGCATTGTGGATCAGTAGGGTAGTATCAGGAACACGTCAGGGTCAAAAAGGAAACTAGAAACAATATAAGTAGGTACCTAACATCTTTGCAGGAGAGCAAAGTTAATTTTATATGGCTCTAGGCTCGAGCATAGTGACGTTAAAAAGTTCCTACTCGGAACACGGCTACGAAACGTGAGGCAATATTTGCGAATCTCGATATCTGAGCGAGATTCACACCTACCCAAATCATTAAATACGTTTTTAGAAGACAAGTCTGTGACAAATAGAGAAAAATTTACGTTTGGTCGCTGCAGTGGATATCAACACAAATTGAGTAGATTTTTATAAGCATAAATTACAATTTAAGAGCAGCTGACTTTTAAAACACGCACCACCACATATGCAAAGAAGGCAAAACATTGTTTTATGTTCCATTGGGTACGAAGAATCTGAAATCTGAGAGCAAAATCTGAAAATCCCAATGGAAAACGACATAAGAACACTATTTTTTTCGAAAATGTCATTTCGTAGATTACGTAGTCGTGGCCAAAAGCCAGACAAACGTCAGTGAAGGGCAAAAATCACGGGCGAATAGTCACTTCCTTAAAAGTTTATGACAAAGTGTAAAATAAAGTTACAAATACATATTTCATAGTTGAAAGTTTGAATTTATAAAATGTATGATACATATGTATAAAAGCCGTAAAGTTAATGTACCTAACTGTGGATAGTGCGCTGTTTAACTACTACTCTGGGCATATAAATACAATCGGCATGGTTATCCTACAAGATATTTTTGATGCCTAAGCCCACAAGAGTCCTGCTTGAAACATTTCCGATAGATCTCGGAAATCGTTGTTACTTGTTCTATGTATTTGATGTCAGATGAGGTCACAACTTGCTAAAAGTCGCATTGTTCAGTTGTCTTTTTTTTTTGTGATTATAACCGAGATTGTTCAACCTTTAACACAGCATAACGAAAACACAATTTGTCTATAGCATCCAGATGAACTTCTTAGCCCATTTAGAATTTTTACTCTTCTTTCCTTTTCTGTGCAGTTGATTAAACAAACACACTCATGAATTTTAATCAACTAAAATGAAAACGAACTTGGAATTCCACAATCATAATTACACATATTTCAATATGCGGCATCACTACTCTTGGAACAAACTCACTGGATTTTGTTGACATTGCACCACAAGAATCCTCGTCTCGCTCTCCCTCATAACCACCCCAGCCATCCACCTTTCTCTTTCATCTTCAAAAGTCAATTTCCATTTCTACCAACCCTGAAAAACAAAATTTTATGACACTAGTGGAAAATAATGGCCGATTGGTGGTATTAAATACGAGTTACGAAAATCGCAAATGATGTTGTTTCGCGATAATAAACCAATAAATTTCAATTAAATCAATTCGAAATTAATCGCAACTAATAACAAATCGCGAAAAGTTTCCCCCTGGGGTCGTGTGAGTGCCCGGAATATTGCGTAGCTTCTTCCTAACCCGATCATGTTTTGCAAAATGTGCACCATTGCATAGAAAAACAAAAAAAAAAAAAATCTAAAAAAATCACAAAAATTTCAATTTATTCTATTTGTGATAAGATTGCGTGTGTTTTTTTTAATTATCTGTTTTTTTTGTTTGTTTTTTTACGGAAGAAAATATTGAAAACGAATACAAATTACGTCGGGCTGCAATTTATTCCTGTCCACATCGGCTGTGTGAGACAGAGGCGTTGGGTTTTTTTGTGATTCCGCTTATCCGTTCGAATGCCACCGTTGATTCTGTTCAACGATCCTTGTTCGAGTGCGCAAAAGAGTTCAACACTGCTGAATGGAATGCAGCGTGCTGGTACCACATCTGTTCCTCAGCCAGCTAGTGGAACTGCACAGTCCCAAATGATTTCGATTAGCGAAGAACTGCATGATTCCACAACCAACACAATGACTGCTGCTGGTGGTAGCAGCACAACATCAGGGAATGGTGCAGCTCCGGACGGGACACTGTGGACAGCGTTATACGACTACGATGCTCAGGGCGAGGACGAGTTGTCCCTGAAGCGGGGACAGATTGTCTGCGTTCTATCGATAGATAGCAACATCTCGGGCGACGAGGGTTGGTGGACGGGTAAAATCGGTGACAAGGTGAGTGATTTTTCTTGTTTTCGATTGTTTTGCACATGTGTGTGCCCACACGTAGCCATTGCCCAAGTGGGGACATCTCTCATTCTCATCGGGCTTATCTTTGCGGATAGACGAGTGTGTGCTTTGTAATTAATTTTCATATCTTATCTCGCGCGCTAAAGGCGACGAGTTATTTGCAGATGTTTGTCTCGGCTTTAAGTTGTTTTTGTGTTTTTTTTTTTTCCCTTCTGAAAAGAGTCCACCACAACACCAGCAGCGGAGCTATTATTGGAAGACGACGTAAACGCGTAACGTCTGTTGATTGCGGGCAATAGGTACTTTGCAGTGAAAATGTTCACACTATGAGAGTTTGGTGTGCTCCAATTCGAGGGTGCCATGTGCACTTGTCCTTTGTTTCGTTTAGTCCCTATTGTCAGCGCATTGTACTCCGGAAAAGGTCAGCATCAAGGGCGAAATGCTCTTGAGTGACATAAATGCACATCGGAAGAACGACGACGGCAATGAACATTCGGAGGATTTGTCCTTAAACTCGGGACTGGAAAGAATGCTACTTTTCACATGAGCAGTCGCTTTGACAGCTGCCAAAGCTATGTAAAGTGTGTCAGGAATTCGTAACGCAATCGGCTTTACATGAACCGCTCCACTATGTGTGAGCGTTGGGTTTTAAATTGAGTTTTCTTCACGAAGTAACGCACTATTGGTACAAATTAGGTGGATACGTAAAAAACCTCCACCACCTTCACTTGCCGTGTTTGTGAATTCTGAAAAAGTAGCCAACGATTCTGATCCTCTCTGTGATTAGGTGAAATGTTTTATTTCCTTGTAAGTAGGGGTGAACGTCCTGGAGATTGCCAAGTAGCTTTAGCAAGAAAAAGCTGACTAGTCCAATATAGTCACGGGATAAAAATCCATCTGTCCAACTCTTTGGCATTGACTGTTAACACCGCCCACCATGCTCAACTTAGAGGAGGTTGTAGGCTACTATAACGCCTTGGACATCCTCAGACACTATTCCTTCACATATCGTCTGCGCAATAATTTGGAAACTTATATGCTTGCTCAGCGGCAAAGAAACACACGATCCGACGCAGCACTTAATTTCGTGGTTGGTGTGAATCACAATTCTTAGTACTTCGGGGCATTGCACAGTCCTTTCAACAAACATCACAACAAATGTGCAAGACTGAGAGACCCTAGGGTCATGCGTTTGTTCTGCTTGCTTTCTGTATTAAGATAATCTGTATGTACCACTCTCAAAATGTTTCACACAGACGATTTTGAACTACAACTCCTTACTAGATGTGATTCGAATCTAACAATCTACTCGGACGACGCGACGACGTTTCCGCCAGGCTGAAATATCAGCTATCATACTATACACACTGTTATAAGGACGCAACCTAAAAAGAAACTCTCCCAGTGTATGCGCCTGTCCGTTGAAACATTGCTTTCGAACGAAATACACTAAGGTTGTTTTCGAAAGACGTCTTCTTTACTAAACGATGCGGCGATTCAGCGCCAAGTAGGTTCGAGCCAAGTCGCTCTTTAGCCTCCGGTAATATTTACGCAACGACCTCTGTATTAATAAATAAATGCTAACAAGTTGGCTTCCTGGCAGACGTCAATTTAACGCGACTGCTGTGCAATCAATAATTTACGGGTTCGAGTGTTTGATCGGGTAGTTATTGCTAAATTGTGTCGGTAAGAATGCGTCCGACACAGTAAGCAGCATTCTCCGTCTGCTAATAGTCCGACTCATCCTCAATTTGCTGCCTTTCATCGCGTATCACGAACAAACTAGTTAATTGGGTGACATGTTAACCAAATATATCAAAATAGAAGATTAGCAAAAGTTTTTTTTTTTCAATCGGAAGTCATAAAAGTTAACAGATACTTACTCCTACGGCCTCAACCGACAGGCGTCTCCAGCCAGCACGGTTGCGCATGCTTAGTTGGTTAGGTTCCCTTCCACTTGCGTGCGTTGCGATCTACTTCTGTTGCATCCGTCGGGCTCGGATTCAAACATCTTCCGCGGCGGAGCATGCGTATCCATTCGCTCTACACGACCCAGCCAACTCAGTCGTTGGACCTTCACTCTTTTGGCTAGGTCGATGTCGTTATACAGCCCGAACAGTCGTCGTTGTATGTCCTCCTCCATTCACCGTCTATGCAGAAGGGAACAAAATTAGTCGTCAGAAATCAGTACTGAGAAGATTGGGGTCTTATAAAGGGCCCATTTAGTTGCTCGAGAGAGGGCTTTTCCTTCTTAGCCTAAAGAAACACCGATTGACAAGGGTTCGTGGCGGATAATCTTTTAACCAAACTTTAAACTGCAAGTTAGGTATATAAAACCACACTTGGACAAATTTTAACTGTACTCCAACACACTCTCTTTGTAGGACATTCTTTTGCATAAAGACTTGGCCAAAGCTATGACTGACACTGACAGCAAAATTTTGATGCAATTATCGTACGGTTGACATTGTTGTTGCAAACGCGCGAGCGACTACTCGCTGAGCTCTGTCAATGGTAGATATCGTTTAAGAGGCCTCTACCCATAATCTTCTACCAAAATTGGAAAGTGAAGCTTCAACGTAAAAACTTGTGCCCTTTTCGGATTTGTAAGTGTCGGACAGTTTTCCCATGTAGAAAAGTAAATTAGACATGATCTTATAAAGCTGTACTCCATAAATGCTTTCATATGCCGTTAGTCATGTACTGATTGCTCTCCCGCTTCTTAGTTGTTGTTGGTATAATTTATTGTACAATTGTTTTTATTCTGATTCGTTCTTTTCTCATGCGTTTGTATTTTACAGCTAGTAAGTTTCTTTGGGAAAAATTAGAATTCAAGAGTTCAGTCGAAGAGGATCAAAGCTAGAGGGTCAACTGAGGTCAGAAACGGTACAAAGTCTATACAGGGACTTGATGTCGATCGGGAGGCCATTTTGTAAGTGGGGGCGACTGTACCCTTTAGTTAATCGGCGTTCACATCGCAGTTCAGCTCAAAAGTTTTTATAGTTTACGAAATTGTTGGAAAACGGAATTCTTTTTTTTTTTTACTACGAACACAAAGTTGGTCCACTAGTTTCTGGAAAAAAGTTATGGAAAAACCTGCGAGAAATCGGTATTGAGTAGCAATCTACGAAGTCTGCTGATAACATCGATTGTGATGCTCTCAACAAAAAGTTCACCTCCACGCCACAATCCTTTGACGTTGTTACACCTGTTGATTCCGCGATTGAAGAGGAATCAACAGGTGTCAACTGTTCGCTGAGCTTTATAAGAATACGAGAAAAGACATAGTTGAGGCAATATTATCTATCAAATCGAATGCTACTGGCCTCGACCTGTCAGTCTGGTTTCAGACCAAAGCGCAGCTGCAAATCTGCCCTACTTTTTGTTACTGTTCTTTTTAATAAATAAATAATGATGTAAATAGCTTAATAAATACATTAAGTTCAAATTCTTAAATTAATTTAAAGTCTTTCAAAAATTTATAAGACTTTTGTCTCAATGCACCAAAAGTTTGCAACGGATCGCGTTTGATTTGATTGTGAATAATCTCAAATCAAATGTCCTGCAAGCGACGATTTTTAGGGGCAAATCGAAAGGCCAACATTCTCATTGCGCGGATCCCGCTTATTCAGAGCGATTTGCCATTAGTATTTAAGCGTCCTTAATTTCCCGTGCGTCTCGCTTTCGCTATGACAATTAATAACTTGTAAGGGCAATCGCTGATAATTTGTGGCATCAATTTTGATTCCCATGTTACTCACATGGTCAATTGTATGTGGTTTGCTCACGTGTACTTCCGCTTCGTTTTCCAGAAAAAAAAAACACTTTAGTGAAAAAGCGGAGTGTCGGACGACACGTCAATCATTGCGGTTTGAATGAAACACATCGACATTGCTATACTTCAGTTATTTCTTTTGTATAATTATTAGTTTTGATTAAAGAATTTGAACTGACCGAATAACATAAAACAGCATGTGCATTGTGCATGTTCGAAATTATTATTTTCATTGCGTCAACTGATTTGGGCGGAACAAAGTTCGCCGGGTCAGCTAGTTTTTAATGAAACAATGATTGGTGAGTGTTGACTTCGCGGAAAATGAAGATAAAGGGTGGGCCACCTAGTGCGGTTCCTTTTTAAATCATATGGGTTAATTTGACTTTAACATCTGCTTCCCGCTCGAAATCTTGACAGAAAGTCCGTAGGTATCATACCTCCGCGGAACCAAATGCGTCGCCTTGCGCTTGAACAACGTTGGGATATGTTGAAAACTTATTTCCATTTGGGCTGTGTAGCCCAAACAGTGGGTTTTTTGAAAATGAAATGAAGCACTCACCTCTCTTGCTGTACACAGGTTTGTGCACAAAGTTTTGTACTAAAATTAGTTGCCTAGTAGTACAGGGTCCGCCAAAAAAACTACTGCATATTTTCTCAAATTTCTTTTTTTATTTGAAAGTACAATCCTTCCGGTTAATAATGGAAAATAATTTCATTCAAATGGCTGCCTCGGCTGGCCATGCAGTAGCGTACACGATCGGTCCAATTTTTAAGCACATTATCGACTGTGTGCAGCTGTAGTTCACCAATGGCTTCACGAATATTGTCCTTTAAAGCGTCAATTGTCTCTGGCTTGTCGGCGTAACACTTATCTTTTACGGCACCCCACAAATAGTAGTCCAACGGTGTCAAATTGCAGCTCCGAGGTGGCCAAACGACATTCAGCTCTGCGGCTGATAATGCGATCTTCAAAAACAGGGCGCAAAACATCGAGTGTAGCTTCGGCTGTGTGGCACGTAGCGCCGTCCTGTTGAAACCAAATGTTGCCAATATCCTTCTCTTCAATTTTTGTGAATAAAAATTCGTTCAACATGGCCCGATAACGATCACCATAGACTGTAACGGCCACTCCTTGCTCATTTTCGAAGAAAAATGGCCCAAATATGCCTCTGGACCAAATTCCGCACCAAACAGTGACTCGTTTTGGGTATATCGGCTTTTCAATGTATGCGTGCGGGTTTTCTGTGCCCCAAATGCGACAATTTTGCTTGTTTACATACCCGCCAAGATGAAAATGAGCTTCATCTGAAAAGGTGATTTTTTTTTGGCAAAATCGGCATCTTCTCTAAGTCGATGTCGCAATATTTCCCAGGGTTGTTCAAGCGTATACACAACCATATTCGTTCAGCGGAAGGATAAAACTAATTATCTGTCGAATCAGACATGAGCTAAGTGTTACCATTCGCGAAATAAGCACTAGTTGAAAAAAGTTAGATGGCGGACCCTTTACTTACTCTTGTTTTCAAAAATATTCACTAACTAACGATTCAAATATGATCTTTAGACCACCAAAAAATAAGTTTTGATTTGCATCATCAGCCTTCGAATATTCAAGACATTCTAATCAACTGTATTCCGTTTATTGAGTGGTGTAGAAAAGATCTTATTGCGGCACAAATGCACCCGTAAATCACTAGTGAAGTTTCTAAAATATTCATGCAACATTACCATTCTAATTCGAATGTTCTTGTTTCCACCTTAAGACATATGTTTAATAAAGAAAAGCTCAACTTAAATTTAATCTGTCAAACTGTCAACCAACCATGTTAAACTGAATGAACCTAACCAGTGCTTGTTCAATTTTCTTACTTCTTTAGACATCGGTCTTTGTCTTTTAAATCGTTAAGTATTATCAACAAAAGTATTAGAAAACAAAGGAAAGCGTACTATAAATAGTACCGAAAATTGTATCTGATCGAACGATAGGGCATCACTGATTTGCAAATGACATTTGACAGATCAGCTAATGTTTTGTGCATTTCCTTAAGCTATGTTCCAGCGATTGTCAGATCGGACAATACTGTCTATCTGATCTAACAAAAAGCTGCTAATGATCTGACAATAGCGAACTACCAAATTGACAGTTCGCACGGCGGTCCCAAACTCGGACAATAACATTTTCAGATGGTTTGCCCGATGATAATTTGTCTGACAACGCTGTCATGTAGAAAATTGCCAGTTCACACGGTTGGCTGATGTTCGTTTATAAAATATTTGCATATCTATTGGGAGGCATTGTCCGACAAATTAAAAATTGTTTTTTTTTTTTTGTCATTCGGTGGAGAAGTCTGGGTTGAGCATTAGTAATAGAAAAAAAAAATTGAAACGGAACAAAAAGATGCAATTGCGATTGTCTTGGCTTGGAGGATGAATTGCCACACAAACGTCGTCGTGTTTGGAAGAAGGATTGGATGGGCCGCCGACAGCTGGAGGGACTTTACGCAAAATTGCTAGTGGAATTGGGAGCTGAGGAACCAGAATTGTAGCGCAATTTCTTGCGTATGGGTTCCAAACAATTCGAAAATCTTCTAGCTTTGGCATATCCAAACACAAGAAACCAATCATACGTCTGAGCAGGTTGTCTAGCTACCGGGGAAAATTGTCGGTCCGTCCAATATCTGTTCCGCCTGTGTCAACGATCTCGTCCATCATCGTAAACATTTTTCAAAACCTTTTACAATAATTAAAAAGGATCATAAATATGTTTAGGTCCTTTTACAAAGTAGGTATCATTGATAAGGAAAAGTTTATAAACTCTCCTTGATCCTTTCATTGTTGGATCGTCTCCTTCATCCACGTATTCGAAATCATCGTGTTCATTCAATTTGCACAAATCTACAGAAAATATCAAGAAAATAGCACCGAATCTTCGATTTGTTCGTTCAAATATGAAAAATATTTGTCTTCAAATAAAAGTTGTCAGATGTCGTAAGCACGGCTTTCTTTCTTTCTTTGTAGAACTAAATAACAAGCCAATAATATTTTAAGATTTCTGGAACTCATGCTTTAGCAATTTAATCTTTTTATTTTCTTCCTATTGTCACAATTTTGGGCTGTTCGATTTGACAGTAGTTGACAACAGCTGGCGAAACGTCAAATTAATCTTGCTTTTTTTGGTGAAAACACCTCATGATTTATTTGTAATTTCTTGCCCTAAATCTCGCTTTAATCTCCGGTGGAAACGTAGCATAATCCTCACTTCTGAACACCAGGGGCAAACATTTTATGTTGCCTACCTTTTATAATATGGATCTGTTCGCAAAGTTTCTCAATTTACAGTTCATACCAGACGTTATGAACGTGAATGGCTGCCACCATTCGAACGATAAAACCAGCTTTCTGAACAGCTGCTGGGAACCGTTTAATTTGCACATTCTCTTACTTTTGAAGGTCGAAGCTCAAAAAAACACACCTAATGATCAAATTGTGTGTTCAGACGATTGGCAGACACTTGACAATTTCATTGTCATTGAATAATACAAATTTACTGGTCACGTTTGACAGGTACTGCAAGACAAGTAGACCTATAGTGAAGTAAATGCTTGTCAAATCAACTGCTAAGGGCTTTGACTTTGCAACAACCTTTTGGTGGAAGCAAATGCTAGGTTTTATTCAAACGACCCAATGTCCTACACTTGAGAGTAGTAAAATCTACCAAAACGATGAAAAGATGGCGGGTTCCGGCCTGGACTTCTTGGGGTTTCTCCGGAATGTGCCGCAGTGATAATGAATTGCTGGCTGTGGACTTACCGTCCATAGAACCACACTGTTAGGGGTTGATCATTTCGATGTCTGGTTTCAAGCGTTCAAAAAGTACGGCAGAGCAATCTTGTATGCGATATTAAGCAGATTGATGCCCCTTTAGTTGGCGCAGTTTAGAGGGTCTTCTTTCTTGCGGACTGGACGATGCTGTGGTTCCATTCATCAGACGATTCCTAGGTCTTTTCCTCTCGCGAACGTCTGACAAACATCCGAGAGAATTACTGTCATGAAAGGGCTTCTTAATTAGCCGTTTGGACTCTGCATAAAACTGTAGATTTCTTCACGCAGAAAAATTGTTTATTTAAAATCAACCAACAGTAATGCATTTTACCTATTTATATAGGTAACGAATACTCGGTGTTTTTCAACAGAGACTTGGTTAATTTTAACCCATATTTTTGTATGCTAAGGCTATGGTCCTAATGGACCCGTTGCCAACTATTTATTTGCTTTCCTTACTTCATTTTGATCAGATGGTCAGAAGTTTTGTCCATTGTCGTCTACATTCAAAGGTACCTTTTGGTCTTCTTCGCCGATATAGAGCCTGCAAAAATAGTATTTTTTTCACATTCTAAGCCTCAACTGTTGTAAAGGATTTTTCAATAGGTACGCTACAACATTTCTCTTCAGTAAGGTTTGCCATTTCATGATGGAAAGATATACGAGCCAACAACGAGTCGAAATTATTAAAATTTACTACCGAAATTTGGAGTCAGTGGCCTCAACGTTAAGAGCGCTACGTCTAATTTATGGTCGTCATAATCGTCCTAGCAGATCAACAATATTGCTGCCGCTGAGGCTTCAGTTGAAGAAAGCCCAGATGTGTCTCTCACACGTCGTTCTCAAGCGTTGGGCATCTCTGTAACGTCGTTGTGGTGAATTTTGCGAAAAGATCTTTGCCTACATCCTTACAAGATTAAATTGACGCAAGAACTGAAGCCGCTTGACCACCAGAAGCGTCCTATGTTCGTGAATTGGGCTGAGCAACAACTTGAAAATGATTCGGATTTTCATCGAAAAATCATCTTCAGCGATGAGGCTCATTTCTGGCTGAATGGCTTCGTCAATAAACAAAATATGCGGTATTGGTCAGGCAGCAATCCACACGTACTCCATGAGTCATCATTGCATCCCGAAAAAATTACGGTTTGGTGTGGTTTATGGGCCGGCGGCGTCATTAGGCCGTACTTCTTCTGTGATGATCAAGACCGACACGTTACTATGAATGGGAATCGCTACCCCAATTGGATGATATGGACTTGGAGGACATGTGGTTCCAACAGGACGGCGCCCCAAGCCACACAGCGAATGTCACAATCAATTTATTGGAAACCAAGTTTGGAGAACGTGTTATCTCACGAAATGGTCCAGTCGCTTGGCCGCCTCGGTCGTGCGATTTGACGCCGTTAGACTATTTCCTGTGGGGCTACGTCAAGTCTATGGTCTATGCCAACAAGCCAGCGACAATTGATGAACTTCGTACGAATATCGAACGTGAAATTGCAGCAGTATCGGCCGATTTATGCTTGAAAACCATCGAAAATTGGGTTCAGCGTCTGGACTTCTGCAAGCGTGCCCGTGGTGGCCATGCAAAAGAAATCGAGTTCCATACATAATGGCATCGAACGTACTTTCACAGGAATAAAGAATTTCATTGATATCCAAAACCGTTTTTGTTTTATTTAAAAAAACTTTTGTAGCGCTCTTATAGAAAAACCCTTTACTTCAAGTCTTCCTTAGTCATCTCTACAAGTTTTACGGGAGTTCCGTACATTATTCTCAATGTGATCGCACGTTTCTTGTAATCTTTATTTTTCGTCCTTATAGGAAGGCTTTATACGCCTCTTCTTTTACTGCGTTTGCTAGTCAACATTGTACTATGTCAACCAAGGGGCTTCGCGGTCGCGGCTTTCATGTTGACTCTCTTTTCGACATCATTTAGACTTAGATTTAGATTGTTTTGGAAGCAAGTTATCATTATCACTACGGCCACAAGTAAAATTATTGTGATTTCCTCCAATTAGAGCCCGCTCAAGATACCGCAGCTGGTGTTGAACCCTAGAAGATCTTCGATGTTATACCTTAAAACAGTTCTTCGTTCTATACCTTAGCTACAACAAGATAGTGATCCGACACAATGTTGTAAGATTCTGACATCGACAGTTCTGAAGGCGGGCCTTTATTCGACTGGCATGGTGGTTTCTTGAGCAGCAGACAGCCATATGAGCTGTAGAGCTTTGCTTCATTTTCGCCTGAGTCCGATTTCCGACGTTGTGTCGTGCAGGTTCTGCTCCAACTGTCCTACCAAAAGATGTTCCCCTTTATAATTCTGACATTGAAATCACCAAATATGATTTTAATTCCGTGTTTCGGACATTCCTCGTAGGTGTTTTTGAGGAGATCCTGCAGAAACTGTGTTTGTAGTGTCAATATTTTCGTCTGCTTATAAAGGGTGGTTACGTTTTACGGGCCGATGTTGATTTTGAATAAAACACAAATTATTTAGGAAATTACTGTCATTTCTTTTTATTATGATAATATTGGTATGGTTCAATTATGCATGGAACAAAATATCGGCCAAATGGCCGCCGCGACCTCGGTGGCACCCGTCCATCCGAGGGTCCTAATTTTCGATGACGCTGAGGCATAATTGAGGTTCTATGCCGTTAATGTGCCGAATTATCTCATCCTTTAGCTCTTGAATTGTTGCTGGCTTATCGACGTACAACTTTTCTTTCACATAACCCCAAAGACAGAAGTCCAACGGTGTCAAATCGCATGATCGTGGCAGCCAATTAACATCGCCACGACGTGAGATAACACGGCCATTGAATTTCTCCCGCAAAAGAGCCATTGTTTCGTTATAGCTGTGTGGCAAGTGGCACCGTCCTGTTGAAACCACATATCGTCCACATCCATATCTTCCAATTCGGGCCATAAAAAGTTCGTTATTATCTCACGATAGCGAACACCCTTCACAGTAACTGCCTGACCGGCCTCATTTTGGAAAAAATACGCCCAATAATGCCGCCAGCCCATAAACCGCACCAGTCACTCTTTGTGGGTGCATTGGTTTTTCGACAGTCACTCTTGGATTATCATCCGCCCAAATGTGGCAATTTTGCTTATTGACGAATCCACTGAGGTGAAAATGTGCCGATTAAATTGACCGAAAAAGTCACGAACCGCACGATATGCATTTTGATTTGAACGCCCATTTTCATAGTAAGCCTGAATAACTTTAACGCGTTGCTCGATTGTGTATCTTTCCATGGTTCAAATTGAGTTAGTCTGAAATTTTGAAATGTCAAATGAAATGCAGAAAAAAACTTGACGTTTAGGTGTGGTTCACATTCAACATCAGCTCTTAAAATGTAACCACCCTTTATACTCAGCCGAAGGAGGCTGAATCGAAAAAACCAGTGATCCAGTGGACCGCAGATGCATGTAAAATAAACACGAAGGGTGTGTTAGCTTGGGCAATCAGAGTCTGTCCTATGCATTCAATCGCAACTGTCCCATTTTGCACTAAACCCGTCTGCACATAGGAATTTCAACACTTCTAGACGGAAGCCATCAACATCGATAGCTTTGCCAATTCTTAGAGTACACCATCTTTGGTGTTGACTTCTTCAATGAGCTCCCTTCCACTAAGCCGCAAAACGGTCTGCCAGAGCACCTAATGCCCAGATCTGTCAAACAACATATAGAGATGTTGTTTTCTTGTTTATAACCTCTCATCTTAAACTCTTACCTTAAGTTGCTAAGCATACTTTCTTTTCATATCGAAGCAATGTCCTCCCTCCCCATATCCCTTATACGTTATCATATATTGAATGTAAATACACATGGAATTACCATTCCTGATATTTCTTTATTCTTTATTTCAGGTTGGAATATTTCCCTCGAACTTCGTCACCAACGACGATCCCATGCTGATAAATGTGCCTTCGGCCATCGGTGAAATTCAACCGCTCGAAATCCCTTACGAAGAGCTCGATGTTCAGGAGGTTATCGGGGTGGGTGGTTTTTGTAAGGTACATCGTGGCTTCTATGGCAACGAGGAGGTTGCCGTGAAAGCAGCTCGCCAAGGGCCCGACGAAGACATCGAGGTGACACGTGAGAATGTCTTGCAGGAGGCGAAACTTTTCTGGGCCCTCAAGCACGAGAACATTGTTGCACTGCGTGGCGTTTGTCTCAAACCCCCAAAACTTTGCCTTGTGATGGAGTACGCTCGTGGCGGTTCCCTAAATCGGATACTAGCCGGCAGAAAGATTCCACCTGATGTTCTGGTCAACTGGGCGATACAAATTGCACGTGGCATGAACTACCTGCACAATGAAGCCCCGCTGTCCATCATTCATCGGGATTTGAAAAGTTCCAATGGTGAGTTGTGAATGAAAATGTGTTTTTCAGCGAAACAGATATAGGTTATGATGGTAAGGCAACGTTATCAGTGTTGGCTATTTATAGAGTGTTTCACAGAAGAGCCAACCACATCATTCATATCTAGTTATAAAGATCGGTAAGCACTTTATTTATCACAACAGCGTGTGATTTGACAGCGGAAGAGTTTGTTTTGAAATGGTTTATGGAGGTGGCTTGGTTGATACATAGGGATTGGGCGGGCAAGTGTTCGGCATTCAATGCAACAGAATGGAAATAATGACTTTGAATTATATTTTGAGTGTTTGTTGGCAGTTATGGTTTTGCAAATGGATTCACATTGATTATGTCGTTGAATGGACGAATGAGGAAGCTTAGGAATGCGCTTTTGAGATGTGAATTTAGCTGTCGCCAGAAAGAAAGACATCATATACTAAAGTGAGTTTCAGAGTTTGAGTCGGGAAGATAAAAACTTCCGGAGGGAAGCTCCAATTGAGAGCAAGAGCCGACACATATAGACCAATAAAAGATCCGTCCTGATGCCTCATGAATGTAGGAAGCTGTTTCCAACTACTGGTTGAACCATTTGGAGCTTACAGTGAACCGCAAGAATGTGAAAATATTGTTTCTAAAGCTACTATCGCACGGTTTGTGTATATCAACGCAAATCTCGAGGAAGAAGTGGACGATTTTCCGACCAAAATTATAATCATTTCTCATTTTCACCTCAGCGGGTACGTGAGCAAGCAAAACTATCTTCTGGGGCACCGAAAATCCACGAGTAATGCACAAGGAGCCATTACACCCGCTCAAAGTTACTGCATGGTGTGCTGTTCACGCTGGAGGAGTCATCGGCCATTTTTTTTTTTCGAGAACGCCGCTTGTTAGACGACAACAGTGGACGGTGCGCGCTATAGGGCCATGTTAACCGAGTTTTTTCTGCCGCAATTGGACGAATTTGAACTGGAGGACATGTGGTTCCAACAGGACGGAGCTACGACACACTGAGCGAGCCACAACCGATATTCTGAAGGCGGCGTTCCCGGGTCGCCTCATCAATCGCCCGATTTAACCGTTCCAGACTTTTTTTTGTCCTTGAAGCCCTCAAGGACAACATTCGACACGAGTGCGAGAATCTGTCGCTTGAAGTTCTCGCCGAAGTGATGAAAAATGCCATAAAACCAGTCCGAATGGCAATCAATTGTGACGGCGCCCATTTGGCCGATATCATCTTCTCGACTTGACCAATAAAATTCTAAAGGTTCAAATAAACATAATCAAAAAACAGAGCCAAATTAATTAGAGCCAAACAACATCGGATGACTTCTTTTGGCCCACCTTGTATAATGTGCACAAACCGTCTGAACCACAAATTATACAAATCGAATTTGTGTATAGACACAGTATAGAATAAGTGTATCGAATTAGTGTTAGCGATACCCAAATGTAATTTGTGTATATCTACAAACCGTCGGATAGTAGATTAAGGAAACACTACAAAATTGACAATCGGGGAAATTTGTCTCTCACGAAAATGGGATCCCCAAAAGATCGTATTGCGATATAGACGTACATTTGACAGCTGAGTAGCACATTCGACCTTTCAACATTTACGATTGATACCAACCGGTTGTGTCTCGATGTAGTGCTCAAATTATTGCTGTTCTAAGTGGACGCATGTTTTTCCAGAACATTATGGTTTCCAAAAGTGAGGTTATCGCCACATAATCTGGAGAATACAACGGCTACTTCAAAATTGGAACCACCTTTACGGTAATGTCGTCAGACGAACTGCCCCAAATGTCCAATGTGGATCAATTGTCCCATTCCCCTTCCACTATTCAGATCCACTGATAAATCCACCATGGTTCAGAAAGTCTGCTTCCGCTGCAATTGAATAAAGATCATAAATACCTTCCGATTTATTTCCTTATCGAATTTCAAGTGATGTACCCAATCAGCGCAATCAGGGTTGTGAGATTTTTCGTGGAACGTGAGATCATCGAACATCTGATACATGTGCGCAATGCGTTGATTTAAGTGTGAAAAGTGAATTGGAAGCGATGCCTTCTGGTAATTACGAAACCATCATCAGCGCAGACAAAACACCAGGTGGTGCCCATTTATGTACGATAATTCAGTGTTCTGCCAATTGACGAAGTAGCAGTGGTGATTGTGGCCCAAAATGTGGAACCACTCGACATAGTCCTCAAGCGACATGATAACAGACAGTTTCAACGCGCCATGGAGACCCACCGGTCATACGACGTATTTCTAATAATGTTTTGGGAATGCGATGACAGCTACCATTTCCAAATTAAAAACTAACTCAATTCACCGGGTAGTTAATGAGTCTTCCGAAATATCTATATGACCAACAAACAATAGGATTAACTTTAAGTGCATGAAACAAATAAGAAGGTCAACCGGAGCGGCATGAACTTCTATGCATTTCGCTGGATTATTCGCCAACATATCCATTGAATTCAATTTAACTCCGAAAGAGGTTCATCCTTTCAATAGGGAGGCTCGACTTTCTAAAGGAACATTTAATCAGTTCTGGTCACAGCGAGCTCGTCGGATCACATAGTTATTTCTATATTTGTCAGAGAGGTCGTTTTAATAGAATAGCTCCGAGACAGAGTTTTCCTTATTGGGAAAAAACCAAATAGAGTGGGGAATAGCTTCGACAAAATGTGTTTGGTAAAACGTCAAACCTTGTAGCTTGCCTAATAGACAGTGTCCACTAATGCCTATTGTAGCGCTAATAGGCATTTCGGGATAGGCTTGTCGAGCATTAGTATCTCCCGAAGCGACAGAAAGTTCAACACGCAACTATTTATCTACTGCACGACGAAACACCGCAACAAGCTATGAGATGAAAGATTGAAGATGGCCGTTAACCTAGCCTCAAAGATTACAACACCACGAGAGGATATTATCGTTTATATTCAAACTCTGCCGTGGAAATAATAGCAAAACTTGGAAAGAAAAAGAACAAAACCGCTGCTAGTAAGAAAATGGTTCCGAACATGAACGGATTGATAAATCAGCGTGTGTTCCAGTCTGTAACCTCAAAGTATTAGTTTCACATGAAACTCTTACGTCCGCCAAGTTTAGATGGTAAAAACTTACCGCCTGCTTAATATCCCCCAATAGATATTACAATAGGTCTAAGTATACCTGTTTGGGATGAAGATGAAGCCCAATTGCCTCATTTAGATAATCAGGCGACTCCTCTACAGGCAACTAATGCCACGAATCCGTTTTCGATGTGATATTCTGTGTTTTCCTATTACAATTTGCCATATGAGTGGTAAGAGGACAACTTGTCGTGTTTCCTTACTGACCTTCTGTGAAATGCTCACTTTTGGTCCCTTAGATATGGTTTGCATTTCATTTTAGTTTGTATATAATGCCCCTTGATTCGGCGTTTACCTAGCATGAGCCCAATCCAGTCACAGAGTCCAAAAAAAAAGCAACGAAATTTGTGTTTTAACTGCACCGATCTTCAGGATACATTTAATCGTCTAGAATATTTCGCCATTTATCCAACAGAATACAGATCCACTATCCTACCGCAAATTTCCCAAAGGCTATTCTTTTTTATATGAGATGCTCCTCTAAAAGCAACTTGTGAGCCTCCTGTCAGATAATATAGTTACCGCCTATCTACTAAAAGCTTACAAAATATATAATCCACCCCAACTGTGTATTTTAAATTGCCCAAACTTTCTTGTATTCCTTTTCAGTTTTAATATTCGAAGCAATCGAAGGCGACAACCTCCAGAAGAAAACTCTAAAAATCACGGACTTTGGCTTGGCTCGTGAACTCTACAATACAACACGAATGTCAGCGGCCGGAACGTATGCGTGGATGCCACCTGAAGTGATTAGTCGCGGCACCTACTCCAAGTGAGCTTAAATTCTTCTCCATGTAACCAAAGTTGACAATTTAATCTCTCTTGTTTTTTTTACAGATCTTCAGATGTTTGGAGCTACGGTGTCCTTCTGTGGGAGCTAATTACTGGTGAAACTCCGTACAAAGGTTTCGATTCCCTGTCAGTGGCTTACGGCGTTGCTGTGAATACATTGGCGCTGCCAATACCGAAAACCTGCCCAGAAGCATGGGGAAAACTCATGAAAAGTACTTAACCCCCATGTTATGCCTATACCACTCCACTGACTAATTTGTTTACTTTTCAGGTTGTTGGGAGAACGACCCACATAAAAGGCCCGGTTTTAAAGACATCCTAATGAAGCTAGAAGATATCGCACGATCTGGATTCACGCAGACACCCCAAGAGTCGTTTCACACAATGCAAGATGGTTGGAAGAAGGAAATCGCTGAGGTTCTCTACGAGTTGCGCATGAAAGAGAAGGTAAGTCGGTCATTTGACTCAAAGCCACGCACTGTTCCAATGCGCTTACGTTCATTTATCATTTAATTGCTATAAAAAAAAAAAAAACTGAATCAGTCCCAAACAATGTTGCAGTGAAATTTGCTCATTTGGTTTATTGGTTTCTTATTTATTTTCTTTTTCTTTCTATTTTTTGTTTCCTATTCCTTCTACCATACCCACAAACAATAACATTATTGCGTAAACAAAATATAAACAAAACAATTCCAATCAGGGCTTTAAATCGATCGAAGAGGTAAGATGTTTGAAGAGAGCAAACACAAGATTGCATTCAGAGATTGTGCTTTGTACGTTATTTTGTGAATGGTTTTGTTTTGTATATTCGTTTGGACTTTTTGTTTGTCTTATTTTGGGGTTTTAGCAAAATGATTCGGTAAGTAAATGAGTGAAAATGGATACTGTCTTCGAGGGAATCACCGAACAAGTGTCTCCAGTTAGCACCATCGTTAACCAAATGCACCCATTTGTAGAGTCCAAGTTGGCACAATCCCTATCTACTTTTGCGCATCACATCAGTCCTGGTTTTTCGCTTCTCCTGAAGGACCATCTGTTTTCAAATCGAAGACTCTGCAGGCCGGAGTGTTTTTTGACTAGGCCGATGCTGCTGTTCAGCTTGTATAGTTTCAACAAACATGTTTTCCTTAAAACAAGCGGGGTCAAATCTCACGATATTGGTGGGCAATTCACGCCATCACTGCGAGAGATAACCATACCCTCAAGTGGTTCATAAAGGATGTCCATCGGGGCTTCTGCTGTGTGGAACGGAGCCCGGAGCGGGCTTTACCAACGTCATTTTCTTAAAAAAAAAAATACGGATCAATGACGCTGCCGGCCCAAAACCGACGTTGCGACCTGGTGACCCCTCGTGTGGGTTGGCTTCGTCCTATGTACGGAAATTTTGCCTGTTAGCCGCACTCATCCAAAAATGCCGCTTCGTCGCTAAAGACGATTGTTCGGCCAAAAACAATCAGCGAACAAACGATGTTGTCTACGGTCACTGTACGGGAGTAGACCCAAGTCGCGACCAAAAATTCACTGATTTGAAGTCTGCGAAAGGAGGACTTCTTGTGCATTGTTCCTCCGGTAATGTTCTCAGCCTCTCTGGAGTCCCAACGGGTGTTGGCTGATTGTTGGTGATTTGCGCAATGAGCGCAACTTTTGCACTGACGAACGCCAATTTTGAGAATACAGTTTTTTATCATTTGAACGTTTGCAAAACTTGCCTTGGCGATTTGGCATCTGACTGAATAATAAACGCATAAGGCAGACGCCACCAAAGCATCATGGCCGCCACATGCTGCCAACATCGACCCTCCCCCAATTGGAAAACGCTTTATATTATTCTTGGAGTGAATTCTTATGTGATCTCTCTTTCTTTTTTATTAGTAGTTCTCGAAGTGGAAAAAATCCCTTACGTTCAGATGACATTGGGTTTCCCTTCTTGTTAACAACGTATACTTGCTTTTTCGGCTTCTGTTTCCATGCTCTGAAACACATCAATGACAGCTCACTGCGGTCTACATTATGTCAATATCTTTGACGGGATTTGCAATTAATCAAATAGGGTTCAGATTCTGTAAGGGGGAATCTTTTTCGTGCGCACGAATGATTTGCTCTAAGTGGCAGAAGTAAATTTTTAGTGCACACGAAAACGTTTGAACGTTTTGCATTACAGAATGGCGACCTTGACTTTTGGGAGATCGAATTTCTGTATTAACTAACCATGACAGTGCGTTGCCTTACCTGAATCCTTTTTTGACTTCAAAGGTCGCAACGAAACGAAACCAATGCTGAGCTTCCACTGATCAGCATCACATGATGCATGGAGCATGGTGCATGCAGACATGCTCGCAATGCAATGTCATCTGTTGCTGTTCTGTAGAGCTCGACAGGTAAACCGGCAGGCAATATTACCTTCGTCAGCTCTACAGGTTTTTGTACGGAACTCTATGCCCTGGCACGTTCTCGTTAACTTTTGTTAAAACTTCCGCATATTCTTCCGAGAGTTGCATCTATTTATTTCTGCGACCGCATACGTTTTCTTTCCTAACGCCTCTTTTTGTTTGTAGTGAGCAACTACATTTTATACGCCGCTTGTTGTACTGCGTTTGCTAGTCGGCATATCGATTTGTCGAGTTATCGCATTCGCAAACGGGCAATATGTCAAGGAATTATACGGATTTGGGAGTCAAAACAACAAAAGATTCATTCACTTAGTAATCGTTTACGAATGAGGTAATTCTGCCCCAGCGGTTGCATGGTAATAGTCGTTTGAAACCCAGCACATCATTCGTGGAATTATTGAGGGCTGCCTTACACTGTTGTCACTGTTTGTCTGCGCCAGCTGTTGAAGCTTTGGGACTGAGCGTATGTGTCATATAAATACGCGGTCAAGCATGATTCTATCCGCTTAGGACATTCAAAAATACTGCAGGAGTTCTTGCTTCGATCGATACGGTAACAGGCACGTCGCCTTGTGACTATTAGGATATGGATACCTCGTTCTTGATATTGTTACACTTGACCGGCAGCAAAGTATATTGACATAAGTGCATTAGGCCAATACCAATGATGTTCGCATTTCCCATTTTGGCCTTAAAATCGTATGACAACACACACATCTTATCTCAGTTCCTAATAGCAGCCGCCTTAATAGATATCACAGTTTGCGTCTGTCTTTTGTCCGGCCGATAACTTTCTATATTGGAAATATGTCTGCCTTATAGTGGTCTGGGGCCTCTGGTAATTGTTTGTCCACAAGTGGCCTGTTTATTATACGAGAATTCCAATTACAGATCCGGAGATCGGTGTCCTTACTTTTGCATTGGATCCTTTGCTGTGTTCTCAAAAAATTGCATCACTACCTCTCAGCGGCAGTCTATCAGACGTCCCCTCTAAAAATTTCTCCTTCGAAGTTTCTGCCAATCGTTCCCGGTTTCTTTTAGAAATACGACTCGATAGCAAGAGCCTTTGGTGGTATGCGGTATCAAAGGCAACTTTGGATTCTTCTGGTATAATAACTGAGTTAATATCTCAGAAGCTAGTCACCTAGGTTCTGAAGAAATGGGTGTCTAAAAAGTTGTATTGAATCTGATAGACTTGGCGGTTTGGTTGGTCACAGACTTTCTCTTAACCTGTAGAGCTGCAATGAACTTGGGTTTGAAATGATTTCGACGTGTCTAAAGCGACTCCGTGAAGTCACTTCACCCAACTCGTTTTAGGTGCTTAGAAGGAACTCCCGCTCAAATTGAAATTCACTACAACTGCGCTTTGAATGTCCCTTATAACAACAGTTTGTCGCAAGGTTTGTTTTTAATTACTAAGCTTGTACCCTGAGTTGTGACTCCTCTCCCTCATCATGTTGCGCGTGTATTTATTTGTTTAACCATAACGCTCCCCTCTATTGCACTTTTATACTACATATATAATTTTCCACTGTACTTAAGTTAATTAAATTTTGTTTTTACTCTCTCATTTTCGTTTGTTTTGCAACACAACTTCATCTGCACCCAATCACATCTGTTGCTCAATGGGTTAACGGAAATAAAACAGGAATTGCGCTGCAAAGAAGCCGAACTGAAACGCGTACAAAAGCAACAACGTGAACAAGCCAAAGATTTACAACTGCGTGAACAAGAACTAGTGGTGCGTGAGCTAGAACTTATAGGACGTGAATTGATAATCGCACAAAATACACCAGTACCAAGAAAACGAAAGGAACGCTTCAAAAAGCTGAAGGTAATTGTTGTATACGCATGTCGAGTTGTTTGTTACTATCTGGTATATTGTAGCTTCTTAAACGTGAGCCTGCACAAATATCACTTCCGATCGACTTTCGACACACGATAACGACAATACGAGACAAGTCACGAGCCAGAACAGATACACCGCCTGGATCGCCAGCGATATCCGGCTTGAGAATAGTAGCACGTAAGTGAATAATTAGTTGTTCTTTTTCAATTTTATGAGTGTTTCACGCTGCACATTATATTTTTCTTTCTTTTGTTGGCATGCAGTTGTAGATGTTTGTTTGTGTTTGGTTTAATGCAATCTAAGTCGTACGTTTGACGGAGATTGTTTAATCATCTGGCTTTCTTTGAGTGTTCTCTGATAACTGTTTTTAGATACAAATAAATGCAGCTGGCTGAGACGCTTTACATCTGACTAATTCCCGTTTAGATGCCTGTTGGCAATTTGCAAATATGCATTAACACCTGATCCTTTTCGTCGCTTCCAAAGTTCGCCTTTTTCCTTTGACTTGTTTGCGCAGCTCTAAAAAAAGGAAGACTGCTTTGCAACTATGGATGTTTGCATTCTTTGATGTCGTTTGATTGACAACAATTTAAGCGAAATGTTGAGGTATCTTCTTCGTTAAGTCAATTCATATGCTCGTAGAGCATAGCAAGCTTCCACATTACCTTACAATCTCTTATCCCAGGTCGCGTCAATGATTCTGCGGACACTTTGTTACGACCTTTGATATTACGGTCAAGGATGGGCCTCAAAAAAAAAGAAAAACAATTACAGTTAGCGCGGTCGTTGACTAACTGCTTTCAGTTGCGCACTCCAAGTTGGTTGATGTCTTTTTCATTTGTGCGCTTCTTCTACTGTGTCGTTCCTTACGCGCGCGCTCGGAAAACGTAGCTGTCTTCCCTATTTATTTATTTATTTTTTTTTTTTTTTGATGAGCTTGCATCGAAGTTGCCTCCGTGGCCTTCCCAGGATCAAAACAATAGCCTCATACGTAGAGGCTTATTTCCATATTATAGGAGTCTTGCTCCACTCCGTAGTCTCTCCGTGTTGAATCGACGACTCTTATTGCCGGAGTGTTCGTTTTTTTCCCCGCTCTGCATGTTCTAACCGTATAAGGCGGTTTGTTTTCTGACTAGTTGTCTTTCGCTGTACACCTCGTAGTGTTCGCTGTTAAAATTCAATTTCCAAAACCTGTCAGCGCAAATGGGACCTAAAATTACGCGAATAATTATGAATTGAAAACTACCAAACAAAATATCATCCACCGTTGCTAACTCCCATGCTTCTGCACCATTCGTAGGACCGCGTTGATGAGGGTCTTCTAAATAGACTCCGCTTTATGTTCCTTGACAAGGCTTTACTACTCAATTGCCTTCGTGGGCTAAAGAGACGACGAAAAAGTGTAGTTCTTCGCCTGATATCTGTTTGTTTTTTGCCCCCGGAGAAGATGGAATTTATTTCAAAAATCCACGGGCACCGATTTCGTTTCATTTAGAGGAACCCGCTAGATTTTGTCCTGGTTGAACTTCGCCTTGTAATATCTTATTTGTTTCTTCGGTCTTTCTGCGTTCGTTCTGCTATAGCAGTGTCATCGGCAAACATGGTTACGTAACTCCTTCATTTGTTGTTTATCAAATATAAATGTACCAAAGTGACACAAGGACCCCGCCTTCCGTGTCTATTCTCTAAACAAAAACCCAAGATTTTGTCTAAACATTCAGAAATAACTTTTCTTAAGGCATTCGTGCAACGCCTTATGAAAATATTTGCCACGGACTTCATGTCCTAGCCATATTCCTAGTTTCGTAATACAAAATAAGTAGAGATTATTGTACCATTCATCGCTTCTACCCAAAATCAATCCCCACTCTAAGAGAATATTATCAAATGTCGACTGTTTCGGGGATCCTGCACGTACCCGAAGTCAAATTTTCAATTCGTCACATTTAACTTGACCAACTCAATATAGCCCAAGTAAGGTACTACTAGATGGGCTGATTACCTAAATCACCGCTTCTGCCATAAACCAGTTTCCGTTCTTTTGACAATGTATCAGAAGATTATAGGCGAGGTGTCGATCACCCGAAGACAGCAGCAAACACACACGCAGCAGCTGGGAGCATTGTATGTCCGGTCTAGAACTTATTTTGACCATCTTCCCTTCCCCTTACTCATGTGGTATCACATAGCTTCTATAAATCTAGTCTCAACATCAGACAGCCATCTAACATAACCTAACCATAGTAACTTATAGCTTTCTACCTTGACGTATGGTTCGTCGCTTTTTGTTAACAGCAAATACTTGGCTTACTTGGTTTTGCCCTCATTTACAACTAAACCCATTTTGGCCCCTTCGGTGCTAATATGTATTTGCAAAATCGCAAATGACACATCGCTGAATTCTAGAAACGGAGTTAATGTCATCAACATGGGATTCTCAAGTGTAAATCCTTGTTTGACATCAAAGGTATCGATAAGAATGTTTCTACACAACCTGAGGATGGATTAGACTCAACATGTCCCTATATAGCTCAACGCTGTCCGTTACGGAATTAACACCGATAGACACTTGGAGAGCATCGATTTGGCATCCAACTAGTTGGTTCGTTGACAGATGGTTTGAGGCGTTCACACAGTACTGCAGACAAACTCTTGTTAAGAAGACTGTTTAATCTGAAGCTGGAGAGTCTATAGGGTCTCCTTTTTCTGTAAACTGGGCTACGATGCTGAGGTCACATTCTCCATACTTTATCCCTACCAAATTTGAAAGATAAGCGCTGGTGAATGCTTTCCAGCAAGTCTCCTCCCGGCACCTTTGCATTTGACTTTTTTTTTTTTTTTGTCATAGGGAAGTCATTCTTTTTAACCACTTTTGTCGACCGCTTAGACTTGACAGCTGTTATTTATTTATTTTGAGGCAACTGGCTTTGGGCATACGAAATGAATACTTTTGTGACTGAATTTCTTCTTCCTGATTCTATCGCCGAAGATGTAATTCTTTTAGCGAACTATCTCTGGTCTTAATAAGAAAAAATAAGTTAAGGATGACCCTGATCAAGTATTCAACTCCACTATGTAAACGATATTTCTCTACAAAGTATTCTTTCATTTTCAAGACATTTCAGCTCTTTTGCAAGCTTTCAAGTGAGTTTCTTGTCGATAACTTAACGAAAGATACTGGTTTTTAGTGCAGGAACCTTGACCGTGGTTCTTTTCGTACAAAAACTTCCGATAACATAGTTTTATGACTCCATACGATTCAGAGCTGAACACCATATCCAACGCCAGAAAGTTTTATATTCAAATTTTAGTACATACCACCACGAGTCAGATTAAACAACTTCCGTCATATGACTTCTCAAACTTCACTCAAGCCTTTTAAAAAAAACATTTTTATTATTAAACTTTTTCGCATGCACATCACTCTAATCTACTTAACAAGACCAAGACTATGAAACTTAAACTAACGAACTTGAAAAAAATAAAAAAATAAAACATTTTCCACTTAACGTCCCTGGCCATCAATGTCATCTCTCTCATACACACATCTGTGGGCCCTTTCCACATCACATAATATTTTATAAGATCGTTGCAAACTATGCTTTTCTTTATCAAAATATCATCTCTATATGTGCTCAGTTCCACCGGATGGCTTCAAAGGTAAAACCTGGGGTCCCTCCACGCTCCATCAGCGTGAACGAAGCCATTTGCTACCGTCACTCCATTCAACCGAATGGACGCCGCCCAACTTCAGTAAGAGTGCTCCAAATTTGGATAAATCACGGATAGCACTCCCGCAACAGTCACCGGGTACACAGTCGGCGACAGCAGCTACAACATCTGCAATGATTGCCGGCAATACGATCGGTTACAATCCACAAGGTATTCCAATATCATCCACCAAATGTCTACCCCATACTACCGCTAGTAACAACAACAATAATAACATCAACAACAACAACAACAACAACAACAACAACAACAACAACAACATCATTAGCTATAGTAACAGCAACGGAATTAATAATAACAAAAACAGCAACAATATACATTTAAGTAACAATAACAATAGCATTAGGAAGAGTAAAAATAAATCATCATCATCCCCTCGCCACGGTAGTAATAGTAACAGTAGTAGTAACAATAACAGCATACTAGTGGGCAAAAGTCATGATCGTGGTCTAGATTCCTATAAGAACTCCAGCATTAGCAATTCCTCCATGCTTATCCCGTTTAGTTATAGTTTTAATAATTCCTTGGGTAGTTGCAGTAGTGGCGGCGTCACCAACACCACCACCACAACTGGCGGCAGTGTTCGTCCCACTCAGCTGTCATTGTCGTTAAATACTCACCAGGTGCTTAGTAAAAATGGTGGCGGTGGTAGTCGAACGGTTATGACAACCTACAAAGACGACGATGACGAAGACGATGACGAGCCAGCGACGGGTTGCTTCAACTTCCGCCGGACGGTCAGCAATCAGAGTTCAGTAACCGAAAGCGTAGCCACCGCCGCAAATAGTCACATCAATCCTAGCGGCGGCCGCAAGAAACACAGTTTAGATAGTAAAATTCCCAACATGATCCACTCATACCGGGAGAGTACTAGCGCGCTAGTAATGACCACGCTCGACAATGTGACCTATGATCGTGTCTTTTACAAAGCCATGCAGAAGAGTCTCGACGAGATCTTCTCGACACCCTGTGATATTGCTGCGACCATATCATCGGCGAATCGCCATGTATGGAATCGTGCAGAGAAGGTGAGCTCCAAGTCCAGTGGGGATCTGACCATGTACGGTTTTCAGGCCACCGAACCGGAGGCCGAAGACACTGAGAGTACGTACCGGTTCCAACGCAACGGCTCTGGATCGCAGTTTCCGCGGCATTGCTTCTTTCGTCAGCAATCGAACTCGATAGACGACAACGTGACAAAGCTGTCGAAGAGCAGCGACAGCAGTCGCAGCAGCAGTCAAAGTAGTAGTCGCAGCGAAGTTGATCAGTTCAGCGAGAGTTTCAATTCCTGCAGCCAACAGGGCACTCAGGTGATGAATTCCTTTTGCAGTGATCGCTCCTCTTCGGCCGATGTTTCGTTGCCATCTCGAAAGAGCTCAATGGTCACGTTTCGCTGTGCGAAAACCGACGAAGTGTGTTCTACTCAAGACTGCTATAACGAGGAGCGGAATAATTCGTTTAGCTTCACCACGTACTACAGCGATGAGGGCGGGAATGGTGATGATAGTGGTGCCCAGGCGTCCACAACGTCCATATTTATTCTGCCCGATTCGGTGATGTCATCGCGAAAGCTAAAGGACGTCCAACCCGACCCCGAAGTGATAAAGTATAACTCTTCATATCTGCACGGTAAGCAGGGGAAAAGGAGAAAGGCTGCCATCGCCGGTGGAAAGTTGAAAAGTTGGATGAGTTTCTTCAGTTTCGGTACGCTCGGAAGGAGTTCGAAGAAGAAATTTGCCCAAAATGCAGGCAGTGCCGCATATAGGCTGTTTGAAAACAATTCCGAGGCGAATGACTTGATAGGAGTGGAGGTAGTTACAGGTAGCCGGCCGCAGGAGGACGAAGTGCAAGTTGCGAAAATAAGCGAGAATTGTAGACGGGAGGTTATGGTAGGCGGCGAGGAAGGTGGGATCAGGAAGGCCTCCAAGTAGATTTTAATGTGGAATGTAATGCAGAGCGGGAGGAAATTTGATGATCTATGACTGGAGTTCAATTTTATTTGGGGCATGTATTCGGGTAATTTAATACAAAATGTGTCAGACAAAATGCGAATGTAGTCCACACCACTCTCTACTTTTGCGATCCACAGGCAATTAGCCTGTGAGAAAGGATTTAGGTCTGTGGAAATAGATTTCACATGTCCGAACGGTGGTGTCAATAGGATCTACATGGAGGACTGTCTATGATGACTTATAAAAGAAGATCCACAATAATATTGATATTTATATTTTGAAACCAAAATGTTTTAGAACAAATGTGGATATAGAGTCCACAACTCCCCAAACAGTGTTGTTGAGCGCATAGGTCTATAGCGAGCTTTCTCCCCAAAAAGAGTTCATAAGTATTTAAAAAGTAACGAAATTCGTAGGAATGCTTCCTCTGATGGTTTATGGATTGCATTTGGTCTATTCACATGGAGGTATCTCTGTAAAATGAAGGTAATACGGCCTGCCCTTGATTATTGGCCCACAAGTTTGCGTTTAAACTGTTTGTTTAAAAACTGTTTTAAGACATGACCTCCTATAAAGCATTTACAAATAAAGCAGAGTACACTCTAGGTAGTTTTGAAAATATTAAGTAAGTGTCTATAGCTTGTAGCTTAGGAATTAAGGAGCCTTTTGGGCTTAGTTTCTGTAAAATAAGTTTTTCTATTTCTAAGCAACCTTCTCCTATCTTTGTTGACAGCCGTTTCTCAAATAAACCACAACAATGTCGCAGCCTTGTGAAGACTGCCACAGGAAGACACTGGTCCGGGATATTCTTCCGAAGATCACTCTCGTTTTTTGTGCAAGAGGCACATGATAGAGCCCAAAATTTGGCCATATACGAGTACATCTATTTGTAAAATTTAAAAAGAAAACAGAACTTATACAGCCGCTTGTAGAAAAAACCAAACAATAAAGAAACTACCTTTCGTATTCCTCGACATCTTCTATATGATGTTTCATCTTCGGAGTCCAAAGATGTATTTTTCAAAGCAAATCAACACATAGACTTGTTTTTCTAAATATTTTTCTCAAGTCAATAAAATATACAAATTGCAGAGACAGAAACACTCAGCCTGAAAGTATGCATTGTACAAGTATTTGTGATAAAATGCCTATTTGGATGATTGTATTGAACAAGTTGTGTTCCGCGCTTGTATATAGTCTAGATCTGTCTAGTGTTTAGAATTGTCTACTATTCCCAACTTCGTGCTTGTTAAATTAAACACGCAGTACAAATCGCGAGAATGTAGCTCGTGCTTAAGATCCCACATTACTCAGAAACATGTTAAAATATAAATCCTCTGAGGCTTTTCTAATATTCAATTGCGACAGTCAAATTTTAATTCACGTAAAATCCATAGAAACTGTGCAAAAGCGACCTCAAAAAAGGGGCTGTCACAGTGATTATCACGGTACATAGAGCTGCAAAAATGTGACTACACCAACTATCGCAATTCCACCACGCAGGATCTAAGCGAGAAGCAAATCCGCACCCACCAAACTCATAACTCGATTTCTTTGTTTAAAAGTCTCTTTTATTAGCAGGTACATGAACCCAAGCTGTTAAGTCCTATCACGCAAGTCAGCATTGACTGCCCCGATCCCCTCTTATTCATCCCAAGTTATTAGTAAAAAGTCCCTACCTTTCCTCACTGCATTACAATCAGTATCCATAAAGATAAGCATTTCTATTAAGGAGGTGCCACACACTACCAAGTCATTCCGATGGCAATTATTAAGTAGACATATTTCCACTTATCTGCATAGGTAAACTCTCTGAAAAGTGTCCTCTTGCTAGGGAAATATAATTAAATATAAGGCTGCTGACATAATTGCGCGCAATTTCTTCGGACTTAAATCGGACACAACCAAAACTGAATCTGATGACAACGACTTGTTACGAAGAAAGCACACATTTTGTTTACACTATTTCTCTATTTGAGTTACCCTTATTTTTTTTCTATAATTCTTAGACTTTTACAAAATATTTATATACACAAATATAAAACTATTCTTAGATGTATACTATTTACAAAAAGAAAAAGCATAGCTTTTAGTCGATTCCTCTTTTATTTAATTTTTTCTTAGATATTTACAAAACGCCTTCTAATTGTATTCCCTTAAGTAGTTGCCTTCTAGTTTAATTAAGAAATTCAGAAATTCATTTCGTAAGACTAAAAATGCATCCGTTCGAAAAATCAAATGCATTTCTAAAAAAACAAAAAAAAATAATTATTCAATAAGCTTGAAAACAAAAAAATATTTATAGCATAAAGTAGTTGTAGGTAGTGTTTCTTTATTTTCCGTTTAGATTTGGTCCGAAATTTGTTCTTTTTTTACGTATAATTTTCTCAATATGCAGAATAAAAAAAAATTATTTCTTAGCTGTGATTAAATGAATATACACGAATCCGATTCAATCAGAATGTATTAATTAAACAGATGTGAGTTTTATTCAAAACTCCACGCAACGATTATATTAATTTTTTTTGTATGTTTTGTAAAATTTTGTATTATTTATTTGTTTTTAGTGGAACGTGTATTATTTTATTTTATTTAAAATTGTTTGTTCATTACTTTGGTAAATGTTGTATACCTACGGTGTATCTTTGTTTTTGTATTTTTTATTTTTATTTTCTATTTCGGTTTGTATTGTGTTTTATTTAATTTTTTTTTATAAATCATATTCCAATTTTATTATATAGAGAAATAAAACAAACAAAAAAAAAGCCACAAACTTACATGAACACTTTTTTATTTATACTGCTTGTTGGTTTCATTTTAATTTGTTTTTATTTTTGGTTGACGGACACATCCATTTAACTAACGAGGGAAGAAATGCGGTCCCAATTAATGTATTAATGGTGCAAAACACAAAACAAACATGATTTATTATACAAGCAGAGTTTCCGGTTGCGATCAAGAAAATCCACCTGTTTGTATACATAATTGATTTAAAAGACTGTTACCGCAATCGATATAAATATATCGCTTTCGAGTAAAGAAAAGAGGGACATTTCAACCTGCAAGTGTAACGGGTAACGAGTAAAGTCAAGGGAGAATTCCAACCACCAAGTAATATGTCAAAGTTGATAAAAAAACAAATCTAAAGACCGCCTTAAATAGATTCCTCACAAAACATGTGGAAATAAAGAAACATTCGGTCGAATGAAGTCTACCCGGTAAAGAAAGCTACTCAATCTGTCTTAGTGAGGGAAGAACACAAGCAATGGAAATTACCCTCTGAGTGGAGAGGCAAGCAGCGCTTAAACTGGTCAACTCCAATCTGGAGAACTCAAATTAGTTCCTTTCGGCATTAAGAGCGATAAACCATCACTCAGTACTGCTATGCCTGGTCATGTTGGTGTGGAGGTGAACTAGGCGGCGGATAAACTGTCCAGATAGTCATATTATTTAGCTACATTGATTATTGTTCTTTGAAGGCCTGGAAAATCTAGCAACGATACCTCTATCAGATCGTAGAAGATATACCCACAGATCGAACGGTTTTGTTAGTTACATTTCCTGCTATGCCCCTCGAAACTAACTCGAGGCCAAACATTAACTCCTTGTCCAATTTGTTACATGCATTCTTAAGTTCATCTAGCTGAGCTTGTTCTTCGGATGTGTAGTTTACATTCTATACCCATTGAGTGCTGTAATCTACCAGAGCTTTACCTCTTGTCTTCTGTACCTCACGTTCATAATGTTAGATTTATATTACTTTTTATGAAACGCACAGTTTTTGTTTCCATCTTGCCGTTTCAAAGTGCAAGATACACAGTCAACTTTCATTTCTTAACTTGCCACATACAAATCTCCAGCTTAAATCATGACAAACCACGGTGTTTTGGAAACATAACCGACAAACAAAAAAATAAACCGACCGCTTCGCAACAAAATCCGCAATAAATTCGAATTTTTGTTCTCTTCCTTTTGGCCGCTGCGTTTGTCTTGGATTCTTTTCTTTGCTCTTCTTAATTTGTTTCAAAATAGGTTACAATGCCAAAGATGAATGGTGCTCGCCAATGGCAATACCACCATTAGCTCATTCACCGAAAACAATTCTCGTTTCACCCAACGCCTGTATTTGGAATCGATTTACTTCGAACATACCGATGCCGACACTGTACTCGGGTGATTCGGTGCGTAAGCCAAAGTTGTCCGTCATCGAAGTTCTTATGTACAATATGGCGGCTTTGTTAGCCGGTGTTGCAGCTGGGTATGATGTCCGAATGTCGAATGTGTCACCGGTGCATCCCACATTGCAGCCGCAATCGATTCTGAAGGAAATTGAGCCACTGAAGCCGGTAATGGATGTCGAATTCACCAGCGTGGCGGACAACGACAGAAGATTTGCTCATAACACCTATCATGGTCCGGCGAGGCATCCTCGGTGAGTTTAATTAGTTTTTCTCTATGAAATCGTCGAAATGTCTAAATTATATCTATAGAGCGGCCTTATCGTCAATGTCACTGATTCCCGATGATCGGACCACCCGCCGATCGGACTCACCACAGCACTACTATCATCCGTCGACAATATCAACTACCAGCGGTTTGGGATCAAATTTCACCACAAACACCTCAGCGATGCTTTCGTCGTCGCTTGGCAGTCATACTCAACCGCCAACACCGTCGCCGAGGAGGAAAATCAGTGCATCATCCTTCACCGAGAACTTGGACTATTCAGAGGGAGGCACTCCACCGCCACCGAGATATTTTGAAACTCGGGCACCGGCAGCTGCTTATGCACCAAGTCTCCTGAATGACGGCTATCCTCCCGCTCACCGAGCTGGATATTTTGGTAAGTTTCAGCCTGCTCTCATAAACAATTCAAACTGATGAGCTCTTTTTAGGTTCGAATTACTTCCCGTATCGGCCTGAGGTGAATTTGGCATACGAACGAGATTGCAAATCATACCCTGACTACTCCTATGACAGTCCTATGCACCAACATCCTTTGCCAAGCTACTACGACTATACCTATGAGCAACAAACGCGGACACCTCCTCCACGCGTCCCACAAATGGGTATATCTGCCGCGGGCCATCGCCGCACTCCATCGAACCTGTCAAACAGCTCAAATGTCAATCAGGCCTTCAGCTTGGATCATGACGAATTGCCAGAGTTGTACGATTTCAATGCGATGAGCATACAGCCAGAACCTACGCGAGAAGTGTACAAAGGATCACCCGGCATAAATCGCATGAGAGACTACGAGAATTTGCCGTTCTTCAGTGTGAGTCCGCATCATCAGTCAGCCGCGATTCCTCCAAGATCGCCATACTCGCTTAATTCGACACCCCATCGAGATCTTTCGCCTTTGGTCACACAGGAGCGTCCAGCGAGTCTGTCTTTTGAGCATGGTGGTGGCGCAGCTATTGGTAATAGCGGCGCAAGCAGTAAATTACGTTCCAGCCTGAAAAAGTATTATCGAGTTCAAAACGCGAATGGTTCGGCTACTGGAACGCCAACTAATCCAACGCCTCCAGATTCACTAACCAGCGACGACAGCTCGTACATGAGTGCCAAAGAGGGATCTATTTCTTCGCAACACAGCCGGGTGAGATTCAGTCCAGAGTCGTTTCTGGATGTCACGTCGCCTGGATCACATGACTACCCAAATACAGTGGGTCATGGTAGTGCTAGTGTCAATGGGGTTAGTCGGAGAGTTTCAAGGCGACACACCAGCGATACAGCATCCTAGCAGTGCCTGGATGTAGTAGCACCAAACGGCGTATATCGCTGGCACTCCGGACGACGATCCAGATCGGCACATTACGAATATAAGTTGTAGGTTTATTCAGTCGTTTAGCGCTTAAGTTGTCTGTACAAGAAACCGTTTACACTTTTAAATCAACTAAGTGTATATGAAGTAAATGATGGGGAGAGGGGAATAGGTTTCGGAGGCCTGAACGCCTTCTAATTGGCATAACGTTCAAACTTTATCATCAAAATGTTTTGAGCAGTTTCCTACTTATATATACGTCTTCCGTTAAACTTTCAACTGTACTTTTTGCCTCTTAACAAAACGGCAAATCGAAAGTGGTTTGTTTCACTGTCATTTAAGTAAGCAGGTCCTAGCAATGATTTAAAATTCGGGAACCTTTATGATTACGCAGAACCGTCGTAAGGCTGCAGCTCCTGCAAGGGTCCGTCTCTTGTTTGTTGACAGTTTATCATTACTTTTAGCATATGTATGCTAGCTTAGGCGAGCGTAAATAATTATTCAAAGCCACTAATTTAATCCAGACAAATATTTCGTTACATCCATCTCGCCTTTTGCCAATGAAAAGCTAGAAGAAAGTATAGCAAAGCGTTGACAACCTTATTTAGACCTCGTTGCTCAACGCAATTAACGACCGCGTCTAACGATCAACACAAGCCGACTCCTCTCAATGTTGTTGCCACAAGGTGAGCACCGATCTCCAAAACGTTGCACTTTGATTGGACTGCATTTTAAGCCTCGTACAATGAGTTTGAAATTGATCGCTGTGCACGTTATCTACAGCGGGCATTAGGCATCGCATTCCCCGCTTTCGAAACTTTGTAGTGAATCACCAAAATAATTGCGTCTTTAAATAGGTTATATAAAATTAAGTAAAAATTTATCTCGTTTTGTATTTACAGACTACCCAAAATAATGAAACCTTTTCCTAAACCTCCCAATTCGTTGTACCACATTGCAAAACCAAATATATTAAATAAATAGAAGAACAATTTTACGTCCCATAGTTCGATTCCTCCACTATAGGCCGCGATATACACAGCTTACTTCTCTAATAATACTATAATAGGAAAATATAAATTTAATATACTGTAACAATGGTTTCTTGGACATGCTATAATAGAATTTCCAATTAAAAAGTTTTTATTATGTCCGCGTTCGGTCGATAAAAGCCTACCCCCATGAATGGAGAAAATTTTTCAAGTTACTATTAGAAAGTTCAATAGACAAAGATATTCAAATAAATTATTTAAATAGGTAAACATAAGTAAATGAATAAAAGTATTTAAACAAAAGAAAAACCATTAATTGCCAAACTAAACCAAACGTTATTGGGGCAACAGAAATTTAGCTCCTGCATGTAAAATAGAAATTCTCAAACCATGAAATAGTATTACTAATATCAAAGAAAGAAAACGGACGCACGAATAAGATATTTGCGTAAATGCCTTAAATTAAATAAATTCATGTATCTAATGAACGCAGAAGACGATTCTTATTTAAATCCAATTAAAGGCTGAATATAAAACAAATAATACGTTTAATATGAATAAAATCAATAAAAAGAAAAGAATCATTTCCTATAATTAAGAAACAGAAACAAAAAAAAAAAAAAAGGAAGAAAACCAAGCGATAGACATCTAAATCTGAAAATATCTATGTAACAAAGTATTTTTTAAGCTTATACGATACCCCTGTAGTGCTTGTTAGGCAAGTCGATGTATGCGTGTTTGTATATGCATTCCGGTATTTGTTTATATGGGATACGTCGCAGATCTAATTTATTGGTTATGAATTTGGCTTAGACTGGCTTTAAGTGAAGATGTTGACTTAAATTTCCTATTCACACCACACCGCAAACGGTGTTTTCGTTGAAAACTAGTCGATGCATTCACACCGAACACCAACTATAATTTTCTTTTGACCTTTCTGTCAGCTGTGAGACAGTCACGAAACTTCTGTGTAATCTGTTTTGGTTACAAATTTCCATCGCATTAATTTACAAATCAAATGAATTCACGAGCATTGAAAAATAATATTAGTAGCCCATCAATTAGTTTTGGAAAATGATTTTTTCTTGTGAGGTGTTGCATTGTTCGGTCAGCTGATCTGCATAATATTGCAAAAGGTGTGTTTGTTTCAACAACCCAACGAATGGAAGTCGTTTTCGTGGTGTTTCCGTGGAAAACGACTCGTTTTCAAAACTGAAATGTGTATGGGGAAAAATTCTGGTTTCGATAAAGTTTTCGAGTATTAAAAACACTCGATACTCACAATCAAAACCAGAACCTCTCTTGATCCCAAGCTTAACTTTACTTTCACAAATATAAAACCTTAGATCACGAATATTTGACTGAAACTCCCAGCAAACCAGGTGACTCGAATTTCGTTCAGTTCAAGTTACCTTGAGAAAAATTTCATTCGCCGGCGAGTTCACCTGGGAATCCCAGACGACACATAAATTGTGTCAAACTTCGCGGCACACGTCGATGAAGAATCTCCGACGATAGACCAAATAGCGAACATCTAGAGGGCAGTTTTCGCCAATCGGGAAACGATAAACCAATTTGTCAAGGTGGTTTCAACTTCATACGGTATGTTGATCTTCTTCGTCTTCAATTTGACTCCATTATGGACTTTGGTTTACAAGATGTGTATTTTTTATCTCATATTCAAAATATATGCCTCCAAATGCTTATAATACATGAAGTTAGGTGTCTCTTAGGGGAATGGAAGTGGCCTCTTGAAGTCTACTTCGCGTCGGTCGTCTATATCTTCGATTTCATTAAACAAAGATCTTCAGTCTTAAAGGGCAGTCGCATAGAAATGACATTAGCACTTTCCAATATCGGGTGTGCGGATTAAAAGTTTCTCCCAATGACTTGTCGATGTACTGCCATTTAGGCAGTCCACTTCTCAAACATCCGCCTCATACCAAATTACTTTTTGCTGTTCCGTTGTCTATTGGACGTATGCTTGATACACCGAAGGCCTTAGTACCGATTTCCCAACTCCAAGGCAAACAATATGACTTTTATGAATCTCTACGTAATAATAGGTAGCAGCTAGTGGGCCTTGGGGCGAATCGTCGCATCCATCAACGGGCTACATGTTCAAGTCGATTTTACAAACGAAACCAAGATGAATTCCGCACAGCATTGCTCCTTGATGACCCGATTCCCGATTTATTCGACAGCTTCATGCTATTTAATTCTTCACACCGTATAAGCAACCGCAGTCCGTATTTATTTAATTTATACAAATAAATACAGCGACATGAGCAAACATCAACCGGAGCGCATGTACAAGAGCTAGTGTTTTATTAACAGACTCTACTTTACTTGGGGCCGATTTTTCCGTCGCCAAACAAAGTCTATGTTGAGTATCCTCCCCATTCACGAGGAGTACATTTGACTTTTGAAAATCCGCCCAAGTAAAAATCAATGATTAAAAAAGAACTATACTTAACAAAGCCATAAAAATACGTTTGTCTGTTATGTATATATATATTATATTTTTTTTGTACGGCAGTAGGCTAGAATAGATTTATACTACGTATGGTAGAGGAAATAAATTAAATACGCATACATATTATGTATTTAAATTTCGATTAAAAATTCCAATTAAGACTTAGAGATTTGTACAAATAATCCATTTACAGTTGCCATTTTGAATTTATTTGTATATGGTTTAGTTTTTAGCAATTTTCGTTTTCCATTCCAAACAAAATGCAACAAACAAATAATAAATATTATAAAACTGTAGGCCATAGAGTTGAATAAAGAAATGTATTATTTTTTGATAAAAAATAATTGTAACGAATATTTAATTTCAATGGTGTTAACACGTAAACCTGTAAACGTAAACGAAGGGGCATACTATGAGCAAAAGTAGATGGCCTATACTTCTTTGTAAAAAAAAATCAAAGCTAGCTGAGAATAACATTTCAACCTAGTAGATGTTACACATCAATTCTATATACATCAGCTGTGCCTCTAATCGGAGAAATATGTCAGAAGCTGAATGAAATGTACTACTACTGCGATTTAGAATTCCGAAAGTATTACAGAGTACCAATTTAAAAGCAATTTCGAAAAGGATTGACTTTCGGAACGAAATAGAGTAGTACATTTCATTCGGCTTCTGGCGTATTTCTTCGCAAAACCAGAACTAGCTATAACCCCTATTGCGAGTGTCAAAAAATAAACGATAAACGATGCTTTTCAAAATAATTTAGTCATTGGTATTGTGATTGCCAATTATCAATGAATAATTGACTGTCTCTGTCATCAACTCGTACTAAATTTCCATTTTGAAAGGAGCCAAAGTAGTATTGCGATTGGTCGGGTTCCACTGCCCGCTAGACGTCGAGTACAAAATATCCCAGATGAAGGAACACCCGCGCTAGAACGATAGCGCCAGCGGCAAAATGACATTTGACACTCTTTTTCCCATAATTATTTCCACACTACAATTAAAGAAATGATACAATATGTTGAAAACAATCTCGGAATTTGTTATTACCAATTTTATCACAATTATACTTTCTCGGTTTCGTATTTTTTTTATTTTGTAAACATTTCTATTGACAGGTCGTGCTTTTTTTTCTTTTTAATGCAAACGTGGTAAGCAACAAAAAACAATTGGATCGATTGGTTCAACTAATGATAGAAAACGAGAACATTGCAAAAGGAATTTGTTCAAAAAGCATCTTGCAACAAAAGTGTGAGCTTATTTATTAGGGGCTACTTTCCTCCACGGCGGAAATGGCAAAGGGCATGAAAATATAAGGAATACGTCTTTTCTTAATTCTAATCGCAATTATTTAAGGTATGGACCGATATTTCGGACACACAGAAACAGTTGACTGTGAAACGCCGATGGAATTTTCATTCCCAACGCTCATTTGGTATGATCCATGAGCACATAACGCGCAATGCTGTGCAAGCTTTATGATGTTTGTTATTGATGTCCTTCAGATTGCTGGTTTTAACTTCTCGTCTATTTCACCCTGTAAATAGGAAAACGCTGGCTTCGATTAACGAAAATTCCTTACAAAACTGGGGTCCTACTCTCTATTTCGTTCCGAAAGTCAATCCTATTCGAAATTGCTTTTAAGTTGGTACTCTGTAATACTTTCGGAATTCTAAAACGGAGTAGTAGTACATTTCATTCAGCTTTCGAAATGGAGAGTACAAAACGTTCATTTTCGAAAAATGTAACTTTCGAAACGAGACACAGAGCAGGACCCCTGAAAGGATTACTCATAAGAATGCATATTAATTACAAAGTTATGTACTCACATACTGGCCTCAAATTCTAGAGAATTAAAAGCATCCCCTAGCTGCCTTATTCTCCTCAAAATTTCCAAAAACCCAGAGGATTGTTCTTCATCGTCAAAAAACAATTCTACGGAACTCATTTTCGGCAGAATTTAACAAATACTTTGCTCTTGATAACTGTCAAATATCATGCCACATTCACAACAGTCAATTTATTCACAATAACCATAATTTTTATCAAATGAGTTACGCAATACCAAAAATTGTTTTGATTGACAAATTTGTCAATCGTCAATTGATTGAAAATTGTCACTCGCAATAGGGGTGTATGTTTTCATTGTCACATTTTGTGAATTTACTTCCGCTAGGATCACGTCTCTCAATCGCTTAAGATAACTTCGGACGAAAAAGACACGTGAGACGCTAGTAGTACTTAAAGTCTTGTCAGCGAACTCTTAGGAGACTTTTATCTATAAGTCCTAGTCCTGTTCAATTCCAGCGAAGGTAGACAATATGAGCTCAATGGTTTTGAAAGCAAAATTCTTCTTCGAGTGCTGCTTGCGATGATGGGCTTTCGAAAAACATATTTAAACGCGAACTCTACTACGAGCTTAATAACGTCGTCGATTTTGTCCGAAAAATGCAAATCTAAAAACTCTATAGAAACTGTAGAGCTAGATGAATAGTTTTCGATATCAATTTCAGCCCGAAGGTACAACAACCTCGTCTTAGGAAGCGCGCACACAATTGGAAGGTGACCCAGGACTGCAGCAACCACCTAAGTATAAGAAAGCAGCCACGCATGTTGGCCCTTTTATTTTGACAAAAACCCTCAACTTAGTTAAGCTTCATCCACTTCATCTTGGTTAGCTTGACTTTTGCTGTCTCTAGAGTCCGGAATAAAAAACTGCTTCGTTCCGATCGGATACCTCGATGGGGCGAACGTTTTTTTGGTAGAACAAATATCGATTTTCAATTCATAAATGCAGTTAAATTGATTTGATCGCAATTCGTCTCTTCGCTCTCATGTGAATAGGCCCTTAACTTCGTGTACGAGTTCGGACTTTTTTTATGGAATAAATTGTGCCAATTTAAAACTAATCATGCTCAGGTGAATTTTTCGATAGTTTTTTTGTGAGGATTATCGTAGAATTCGGGAAAAAATATAAAATGCTCTAGAGAAAAAATATATATTTTTTTGTTCTAGGTCATCCTGTTGAACATTTTCCGCCAAGTTGTCCCATTTCAAGGAAATTCTGGTGGGCGGAGTCTTTCTTTAAGAATGTTTGCGATTGCTTGCTATGTTTTCGGTGCGCCTGGTGTTTGTTTGTCAATTTCTTGTCGAATGTTGTTCATGAAATTGATAAAAAAAACATCTGGACTGATTGATTATCTATCCCACTCGCGCATTTTTGCACGATATGGGACAGAGAGATCCGTTTGTTCGCAGTCAATGTAAAGGCGTAATGTCATGGACGATCTACCCATAAGAAAGAGTATAGATATAAAATTTACATTGAGTTACATTTCATATGTCAACAAACAATCACCTCCCCCATCCACACCACACGTACGAAATTTCCAACAACGTTGGTTGCGTACTGTGCTCCAATTCCAAGGCGCACAGAAAAAAAGAAACCCAACTTTTCAGTTCACACACATCAGACAAGCGAAAAAACGCATTACCGGTGACTCCTCCCACAGAACACCCACTTTGAAAGGACACAAATTGCTACTTCAGAACAGGGTGCTCCAGTATGAGGAACCAACAAAATGTTTGTCGTAAACGCATAACAACCTAACTAACTATAAAGAAAGCATGTGTGGCAGCGCTGGTGGCAGACGCCTGCGAAAATCAAAACAACTCAGGGTAAAATGAGGCACAAAAGGCTTTATGATGCGCGGAAAAATTGATAGAACTGAATTTTGGATTCGATAATAATTTAAAAAGAAAAATCCAAAAAACTACTTCATTGCTGACGAATTACAATTTGAGAGCAAAAATTGTCATTGCGTCCGCTGTTACACAAATATTCAGTCTTGCATTTGTTTTGTTTGAGTTTTTTTAGTTTTCGGGCCGAATGCAAGGAACATGTTGAGTCCGAGCCGATTGTTTGTCGTCAAACGATCGCTTTTGTCCGTCGTCCATCCAAATCAGAGAAGAAACTGACAAACGAACACCAGGCGCTCAAGAAACATAAGAAGCTACTTCAATTCCCATATCACTATGGAAACCATCCTTAAAGAAAGACTCCGCCCACCAGAATTTCTTTGAAACGGGACAACTTGACAGAAACTATTTGACAGGGTGACCGTGACTTATAACAACAAAAATATGTTTTCTGTTTGTAAGCAGCCGTTGAGACCGCTCGTAAGAGAAAGCAAATCTCGGAAGACTCGTCCCCTAGAGAACAGCTCATCGAGCGTTACTGGGGATAGGACCGCAGTAGCGACTGGATCTGTGCCAAAAAGGCGCAGGTCCCTTGATGAGGTGTCCAACGCATCGAAGAAGGCCAAGAGCTAGGTACACTTTGTTCCAGATCCTTCTGTGACGCGGCCAAGGACAACCTGATAGTCGCGGTAGTCGGATGAGGAAGGTAAACTCACCTACGACAAGTGGGTACTCATAGAGAACAGAGTGAAGAACTGCTCTGAGTCTATTCCGATTCTCAGGGATGGAAATTTACTCATTAACTTTCGCCTGACGGAAGTAGAGTTGAAGCTCTTCAGGAAGGATGACCTTCGAATCGCTGCATCCAACACGCCCAGCTCCTCCGCATCATCCTCGGTTGACACCGACTCGCCATTAGAGGATCTGGATGCTACCATCGTGGGGAAGTCCGTATCAGATGGCAATGCCGCTAAAACTGATACAGATTAATTGACACCACTCCAAACACCACAAAAACTGTCAATGCAAATCTTTATTCAAAACAATAGACATTTTCGTTCAGTTACAGTGTTAAAGAACCGAATAAACTAATGAGTTGCTCAATTAATAAATAGTGAACTGTGTATCTCTCAAATCGAGTTAAAGATTTATAAAACAAAACTAACAAGAGCCACTTTCAATCCTGGTAAAGCTCGCCATAATCCATTTGACTGATGAATGTGTACAATGAGAATGAAAATTTCGCTATCTGAAAAGAGAAAAGATTTAAAGTTTGTGTTGTTTGCGTTTCCTTTAGTCGCGGGGTGATTGGAATAGAAGAAATCAGTTATTCAATGGCGGGATGTCTCCCTTTTGGTGGTAGCCTTGATGTCCGAAAAGCCTTCTCTGTCATGAGACTGTCAATGGAAATAACTTCACAGGAAGTATAGTGGGGATTCTTTTTACGGAAAGGCGTCTGCCAAAATACGCCAGTTAAATTTAAAGCCACGAAAAAAGAGTGTTTTTCTGGGGGAAAAAATAAGACGCACCTCATCTACCGCTGTAAAGCCTTATACGCAATCCCAACTTAGAGGAAGTCGAAGGCTTCCTAGACAGGCTAGTTGCAATTGCTAAGGGTGGATGTAGATTTGGAATAGCTGGCGACTTTATGCATGAGTCAGAAGCTGTTCATCGAAATGCAAATATGCAAACTTTAACATAAACATAGGCTTCAGAAGGGCATGACTAAGAAAACAACTTGGTATGGCACAAATTCAAGAGCCAGAGTAGATAAAACTTCAAACTTGTGTATTTTCGAAAAAAACTTAAAAAGCTGAGAGGCCTGAATGGAAAATATAGCAAAATTCGTGCACTAGCCATTGGCGCATTCGTCCCCAGATGTGTAGAGATAGAGAACGGAGCTATCGGTTACCATCAAGCTAATTCCAAACACATCATATACAAACTTGTTCACAAACTTACCCCCAAAAAGCTTCTCAAATTGATGGGGAATATTTTCACAGCTGTCAACGCTATTGGTTTCTGTGTTTGCTGAATAAAGAACACCAACGTCTTTCTGAACTTGACTTCCTGTTCAATCCAATTCGAGTGAAAGATCGCATTGCCAAACTTTTCGCTCTCGACCATTAAACATTGCGCATAGTAACAACAAGGAAATGTCTGCACCACCACCGCCAGGATGTAGAAAACCGATGCAATTTTCGCCGACAAATCGGCGAAAATCAAAATGTTGATGAGTGTGGTGCTCAGAATCGCTGCCGTAATCACAAACTGGACAAAGATGGTCTTCGAGATAACTGTGTGCAGGATATCAAACAACCTGAAGAGAGATGAACTGTAAATGCCGTCGTCGACAGATTCCTACTCACTCAATTATATTTTTGTGGTCCACGATGCAGTTCACCAGTTCCTCAGTATTCTCCTCCCTGGTTTTAGTTGGATCCGAGCCAAGTTTGCTAATCCTCAGCAACAGGATCTGAACGTATCGCCTTAGAATGCCGATGTAGACCACGGGATATGCATCATCTACTATTTGCTGTGTACAGGTTATATTTATCAGTACGTACTCTAAAGTTGAAGTGATCATAAAGGCCGTGGTTGACTTCCTCCAATTAACTAATGGATTGTACAAAGCGAATGGCGGCCTTCCCGAGATGACGGCAGCCAAAGTGGTAGAGGTTGTAGAAATGTAGTATATAATACAGAATATGACTACAATGCGATTGCCAGATTTCACAACTTTACGAATCTCTTCCTTCTCATCCTCAGCGACACAGCGTGCATCTAGTTTGGCCATGATTACTTCGGCCTTTCGAAGTTGCTTCAACAGGAAAGCCATGATGATGACCTTCACAGTACACCCAAATACATTTATACCAGCTTGCAAGGAGGTTAGTAGGTTGCTTATGTTCATATCATTGCTGCGTAATATGTAGCTCATGGTGAACGATATTGGCACAAATATCAGCGATAAAATATTAATGACGGACGAATACGCAATGTACGCTGGTTTGAAGTTTGTAGGCATGTCGATGCCCATTAAACGAAAAATTTTGAATACGTTATTGGTAGCATCACGAGTGGCAACGCGTCTTGTGGTGGTCCCACCTCTCAGGAGCTCGTCTTCTACGATTTTCATATTGCTATAGTCCTTAGTGATGGGCGTAAAGAAGTGTGCTTGAGTTTTTCTCTAAATGGACTGCAGAAAAAAACAGAACCCAATTTACTCATAATTATAACAATAATATGTGATTTTATTTACATAAGAAAAACCAAAAGAAATTGCAATTTATAGCATTGGTTCTTTTGCCGTCAGCCAGAAAAGAGAGTTTTTATAGGGTCGTTCATTTCGTGGTTTCAAGTTGGTAGCGCTGGCACTTGACACCTGTCAAACTCAGCTGTCATATCATACTATTAGCGGAATGTTTGCCATTTTCGGATATAGATCGCTTAGCGATCGAACAACGCGTTAAAACTATTCAAACTTACTACAAAAGTGTTGATTCAAACGTAGCCACTTTTCACGCATTACGCGATGATTGTGGTCGTCACAATCGACCGACTACGCAAGCAATCGGTAAAATTGTGAAGAAATTTGAAGAGATTGCAACCGTTCCTGATGTTGTAAGTCCGGGGCTCTAATCGCGTAAGCACAAAACGATCGAACAACATCGTCTCGGAGATGCGGCTACTTCGTGTAACAAACAAGAAACGATTGGACGATCATCGTTTCTTGTTGCTCCACGTTACGAATTCAAACGTCAAATACCCTCGTTGAGACGATTCGATTGAACGATGGCTATTTTGCAGTCGATTCATCGTTTTTCGTGCATTTTTCAAGTTTAATTTTGGTGGGGGCGAAACCCCCATTTATTTGGCTTAATACAAGCTATTACAATAACTTAAAACTAAGACTTAGAACTAGACACTTAGACTTATAACTGTTATATATAGTTAGGGCTTGGAGTGAAGGAGGCTGAGTTTAGTGGAGAGAGTGCTGTGGTTGAAATCAAAAATGGAAATGTTTGAGTTTACCTTCCGGAGCATACGGGAAATTGGTTCGTTGGATCCGTAGAGCGTGCGGTGGGTCGGTAGGTAGAAAAGGCGAGGGTTTCTTAGGTTTCGAGGGTTTGCATTCAAGAAGATGGAGTTGTACAGAGACAGGCAATCGATAGAGCCTGATAGGAGTCGATGAATGAAAAGAATGTCTGCAGCATCCCTGCGATCCTCAAGGCTATTCAAGTTAATAAGTTTGAGGCGGTCTAAATAGGGGGGACGAATTAAGGGATCGTTCCAAGATAGACCTCGGAGCGCAAATCGAAGAAAACGTCTTTGTACGTTTTCGATTCTACTTATATGAACTTGATGAAATGGTGCCCACGTTTGGCTTGCGTATTCGAGAAGGGGGCGTACAAAAGTGGTGTAAAGAGATCTAGTCACATAGGGGTCGGAGAACTCCTTTGCCCACCCTTTGATGAATCCAAGGGATGAATTGGCCTTGCGAATTATTTCATCTATATGCGAACGGAAATCAAGCTCATGGTCGTATAATACGCCAAGGTCACGAAGAGACTGTACGATGGGTATAGGCTGGTCATTAAGTAGGTAAAGACGGGGAGGAGATTTTTTGATCTTACGGGATAAGGTGATAGATTGGCATTTAGAAATATTGAGCTCCAGGCAATTTTTGAGACCCCAGATAGAAAAACTATCTAGATCTTTTTGCAGTAAACAGGAGTCCTGCGATGAAGATATGTGTTTGAAGAATTTGGTATCGTCGGCACAGGGAGAAATAGCGGAGTGTTTAATGACCCTTTCAAGATCGTTTATAGTTAAGATGAAGAGTAGCGGACCTAGGTGACTGCCTTGAGGTACACCAGAGGTTGCCATGAATGGGGCGGATAGGACGGACCTGAAGCGAACACTATAAAAACGGTTTTCCAAATACGAGGAAATCCATTTCAACAGTATTGGTTCAAAGCCGAGTGCAGACAGTTTGAAAATAATTAAATTATGCGATATTGTTTGTTTATTGCTTTACTAAAATCAGTTGCAATAACATCAACTTCTTTACCACTTTCTAAGGCCAAGACAGTGCAGAAGACACGAATTCAACGAGGTTAGTTGTAGTCGATCTACCTTTAAGAAAGCCGTGTTGGTTAGGAGAAATGATAGATTTGCATTGAAAGCTTAAGGATTCGTACAAGATACTTTCGAGGAGTTTGGGTATGTGCGAAAGTTTGGCTATTGGGCGGTAATTTAGTAACCTCGCTCTTTGATCCCTTTTTATGAATCGGTGTGATGAAGGAGGACTTCCATATCTGAGGAAAGTCGCCTTGGGAAAGCGAGAGCTGGAAGAGGTTCGAAAGGGGGTGGGAGAGAACGAGGGAACACTTCTTGAGAAAAATAGCGGGAATACCATCTGGGCCAGGTGAATATTCATCATTAAGTTTTTGTTATTTATTTTCAATTACAGTAGGTTCAAAAGTTTGAGAGAGGAAGGGGCCAATGGAATAGTTGAGAAGGTAATTGAAATAGGATCCGGTACAAAGGAGCTGTCGGCAAAAGATTATTTAAAAAAGCTTGCAAAAAAATTAGCAATGGAGTGTGGATCACTTGAAGCTATGTTTTCGTAAGATAGTGATGGAGGGTAACCATCGGATTTTTTCTTGTAGTTGACAAACCGGAAAAAAGATTTAGGGTCACTTATAAGATTCGCTTGGGCATCATTTATACATCGTTGATAGAGCGAGCTATAGGCCTGAGAGAATTGCAGGTAGGAGCCGAGTTAGTTGGAATAGTTAGAAGAGGACCTGTTTCGAAGGAAAGCTGACCATAACTTGTTTCTCTTATTGCGTAACGACCGAAGGGTTTCGATTACCAGCAAGTCTTCTACTCCCCTACATCTGCGTACTATTTAGCATATTGTTTCAATTCTTCCTCGACGTTCGTCGACAGTTCATCATCCAATATATGGTTTTCGAATTGCACTGTACAGTTCCACATTTCACTCTGCTTGGGCGATAAGTGTTTACTTGCATCTTGTTACTTACAGAGGCATTATTCCTTACTACCTATCCATTTTTGCAATGATAACAAGGAAATAATGGGTACGCCATCCAACTTTTTTTTTATCAACTAGTGCTTATTTCGCGAATGGTAACACTTAGCTCATGTCTGATTTAACAGATAATTAGTTTTATCCATCCGCTGAACGAATGTGGTTGTGTATACGCTTGAACAACGCTGGGAAATATTGCGACATTACTTTGAAAATCGACTTAGAGAAGATGCCGATTTTGCCAAAAAAATCATCTTTTCAGATGAAGCTCATTTTCATCTTGGCGGGTATGTAAACAAGCAAAATTGTCGCATTTGGGGCACAGAAAACCCGCACGCATACATTGAAAAGCCAATATACCCAAAACGAGTCACTGTTTGGTGCGGAATTTGGTCCAGAGGCATAATTGGGCCATTTTTCTTCGAAAATGAGCAAGGACTGGCCGTTACAGTCAATGGCGATCGTTATCGGGCCATGTTGAACTAATTTTTGCTCAAAAAAAATTGAAGAGGAGGATATTGGCAACATTTGGTTTCAACAGGACGGCGCTACGTGCCACACAGCCGAAGCTACACTCGATGTTTTGCGCCCTGTTTTTGAAGATCGCATTTTCAGCCGCAGAGCTGATGTCGTTTGGCCACCTCGGAGCTGCGATTTGACACCGTTGGACTATTATTTGTGGGGTGCCGTAAAAGATAAGTGTTACGCCGACAAGCCAGAGACAATTGACGCTTCAAAGGACCATATTCGTGAAGCCATTGGTGAAATGCAGCTGCACACAATCGATAATGTGCTTAAAAATTGGACCGATCGTGTAGGCTACTGCATGGCCAGCCGAGGCAGCCATTTGAATGAAATTATTTTCCATTATTAACCGGAAGGATTGTACTCTCAAATAAAAAAAGAAATTTGAGAAAATATTCAGTAGTCTTTTTTATAGCATTTTCAAAAAAAAAAGTTATTTGGCGGACCCTGTATATAAAAATTGAAGAACGATTTCCACACAATTTTTGATTTTTTAGGTGTCGGAATTTGTTTAAATCATGTTCAAACTGTTCAAAATGAAAACCATGAACGATTCGATTGAACGATACGACGATGATGTTATATGAAGCAAACTAAAATCGATATCGTTTTTTTTTCTCAATCGTTTCGATCGTTTTATAAATCACGCTCTGAGAGCCCTGGTTAAAAATTACATCAAAAGAATGGCATAAAATAAAACTTTCACCAAAAATATATCTGTGTGTGTTTTATTCAGCTGTACCTCAAAAATCAATGACCCTTTATCGTAAAAAAACGTTCAACGGTTGCGCAGATTTGGTTGGCAATCGATGGAACAATGATCCAGCACAAGCTTTAAGTAATTACGCATTACCATCTGGCGATAGACTAATCGACCAGTCATTTATTCTACAACGTGATGTTGCTAGTTGTCAAAAAAGCCTAAAGGTGATTTAACTTTTAAGCTTAGTACGCTGCTCGGGCTAAATTTTCGCTCCCATACAAAATTCTCTCCAAATATTAGCTAGGCTTAATTTAAGCGAACCCATTTATCTGAGTGGTACGCAGCTCTAGCCTTAATAGTCAAACTTTTGTTTCAGAATATACTTCATTTATCTGTCAAGATTTAGCGCGCCCATTTAATGGGTCGGGACATTTCCACAAGCTAAATTTTGACAGATCGTTGTGCTCTCCTGTTTTTCATGCGTTTTTGTATTGCGAAGAATATGGGAGAAGTAAGCAAGGATGAGTTTTTTGAATAAATAGCTCGACAAGGAGTACATAGAATTGGAAATAGATGAAATCAGAGAGAGTTGAATTTTTGAAGTTAGTACTTTTCCAAGAACGCTGTTTTTTGTCACATTTATCCACCGCGCTCTCTATGTCAAAATTTAGCTAGGACTTGAGCTGATGTTTGGAGAGAAAAGTTGGAGGCCATATAAAATGTAGCTTAGCTCGAGCAGCGTACTAAGCTTTACGGGTTATTGAACTAGAAACACACAACTGGTCATCCCGAGGCACAGATTGAATGTTATTCGATATGGAAGAGGTTGCATAAAAGAAAAACTAACTGTTTCTATGACACGGAACAGAAAGGAGACCATTTTTGCTGTAACAAAACCTCTGGGATGAAGCGCGAAACGGTTCCAAGACAATTACATAAAGTTATTAAGGCAAAGATATAAATCCATATTTTTAATTAAATCATTTTATTTTGCTCCTTTGTAAATATCAAATTATATTTTTTTAAGTAAAACTTATTTGTCGAAATAATTATGCCACAGTAAAAGAGTTAATTTTATTCATTTTATCATTCTGAGAAAAAATCCAGATTCGCAAAAGCTCTCTGAAATCTGAAAAGGATTGCTTCTTGTTGTACCAAACGAAAATAATAAGTGCTATGAGAGCGTCCAATCGAATACCACAATAGTCAACGAAAGAAAACATATTTTTGTTGTTATAAGTCACGGTCACCCTGCAAATAGTTTCTGTCAAGTTGTCCCGTTTCAAAGAAATTCTGGTGGGCGGAGTCTTTCCTTAAGAATGGTTTCCATAGTGATATGGGAATTGAAGTAGCTTGTTATGTTTCTTGAGCGCCTGGTGTTCGTTTGTCAGTTTCTTCTCTGATTTGGATGGACGACGGATAAGCGCGCCGCGACCCACTCGCGAAATTTTGACAAACTCGGCTCGGACTCAACATGTTCCTTGCACTCGGCCCGAAAACTAAAAAATCTCAAACAAAACAAATGCAAGACTGAATATTTACATAAAAACGGGCGCAATGACAATTTTTGCTCTCAAATTGTAATTCGTCAGCAATGAAGCAGTTTTTTGGATTTTTCTTTTTAAATTATTATCGAATCCAAAATTCAGAGCCTTTTTGCCTCATTGTACCCTGAGTTGTTTTGATTTTCGCAGGCGTCTGCCACCAGCGTTGCCACACACGCTTTCTTTATAGTTAGTTAGGTTGTTATGCGTTTACGACAAACATTTTGTTGGTTCCTCATGGAGCACCCTGTTCTGAAGTAGCAATTTGTGTCCTTTCAAAGTGGGTGTTCTGTGGGAGGAGTCATCGGTAATGCGTTTTTTCGCTTGTCTGATGTGTGTGAACTGAAAAGTTGGGTTTCTTTTTTTCTGTGCGCCTTGGAATTGGAGCACAGTACGCAACCAATTGTTGGAAAATTTCGTACGTAGGTTGGATGGGGGAGGTGATTGTTGTTGACATTTATGGAATAGTAAATAGTAAATTTTATATCTATACTTATGGGTAGATCGTCCATGACATTACGCCTTTACATTGACTGCGAACAAACGGATCTCTCTGTCCCATATCGTTCCAAAATGCGCGAGTGGGATAGACAATCAATCAGCCCAGCCCAGATGTTTTTTTTATCCATTTCATGGACAACATTCGACAAGAAATTGACAAACAAACACCAGGCGCACCGAAAACAGAGCATGCAATCGCAAACATTCTTACAGAAAGAATCCGCCCACCAGAATTTCTTTGAAATGGGACAACTTGGCAGAAATTATTCGACAGTGTGACCTAGAATAAAAATTATATGCATAAGTATTTTGTTTCTTTTAGCAGTGTTGTGAGGCTTATCATACACTGTTGAAGTTTTCACAGACTTCGCATTTTTTGAAAGGAATTCACAGCTTTTTTAATACATTTGATCCAGGGCATCTGTACCACAGCTAGATTGCATGTATTAAACATGCTTGCGAAATTTATCGATGTGTTGAATTTTCTTTGGTATGCTTGGGTGTAGAAGTACTTTCATTGTGAGTCAATTCTAATAAGATTATTTTAACATGGCCTGGGAATATGGGGAAATACATGACAATTGCAAAACTGGGGTGAATGGTTCAATTTCCAAAAAAAGGGATAAAAGGAACTGCTTCAAGTCTCGTTGAAAACGCGTTGAGGAGCTGTGGTCGAGTCACAATCGGGAGATGAGCATAGTCTGGCTTTCGTCCGGGAAGAAGCACAACCGATCGGTCATTAGCTTCCCGAAGGACATCTGTGAAGGCTGAAGTATGCCAAACCTGTTTACACATGTTTTCTAGACACGGTGAAGGTTTACGAACGAAATTTGTCGAAAATTTGTCTGTTATCTGTCTTTTGTCGCTAACATTAAAAGAAGTTCAAATGCAAAAACTATCCGCTCTTGTAACCCAATCATACGGGTAGAATTTATTCATGTAACAGAATGTAGTTCGTCGGACGGAAGGTCAGAATTAAATATGTACCAACAGCTTGAAGACTGATTTCGGGTTCGCTAATAGTTGTCGCATTCACGCAGCTTTGAATTTCAAATTATTGTTGAGGGAATAACACTACGTTTTTGTATAACTAAACACTATATGGTTTGGTTTGAACTCATCAATTTTAAACAATACCACTGATTCAATTTCAGCTTACTTAAAGTACTTGTTGGGATATTGTAATTCTGGTTCCTCGCAGTAATCTTTCAATACCGATAAATTAACTCAGATATAACAATTTATCTCTTACAAAATTGTTTTGCAAAACCTGCCTTTGACATAACCGCACTTTTATTCCGAACTTAGGATGGCTTGTAGCACCATCAACAGTCTCACTCGAAGTACTAAACATGTCGAGTACTCGAAACAGTTAATAGGCTGAAGAAGGTGTTGGCCGTTAGGCAAGTAATTACAAATTATAATTAGATCCAGGTGTTAACGGTCAGGTAAATAATAGAGCTCAATATTACACGGAAACATTCAAATACGCGGGTGCACGCCCATGGATCCGGATTAAGGCCGTGTCATAATTACGTATCTATTTTTAATTAAATACATATTAAAATACCCATGCATCAGCTTATTTAATTAGGTATCCGCGTTTTTAACAAATCGTTCAGTAATTATCAAGTGACAAGTAAACTAGAACTTCCAACAAATCAATTATAAACAGTCGAATTTGTGTACCTGGCATCCGTGTGCACTTGAACGTGTGAACAAAATTCACCCTGAAATATTTCCCATTTTTAAAAATAGGTATCGGCAATGAATTACGAAAAAGGGACGAAACTCCCCCCGGGAATAAATTGGTGTCGTGACCAAAAATTCCCCACCGAATTTGATGGTATTCCACCCAAAATATTTCCTTCGTAAATTTGTAGGCGGATATTTAAAACGTAAGCAGTTTCTATGGGAGTTTGAAGTCTTTTGGGGTTTTTTTCCTTAATATGGTTGATTTGAACAGAGAAAAAATAAGTTGCATGGGATTTGTAATCAGATCCTGTTGCTGAGGATTAGCAAACTTGGCTCGGATCCAACTAAAACCAGGGAGGAGAATACTGAGGAACTGGTGAACTGCATCGTGGACCACAAAAATATAATTGAGTGAGTAGGAATCTGTCCACGACGGCATTTAAAGTTCATCTCTCTTCAGGTTGTTTGATATCCTGCACACAGTTATCTCGAAGACCATCTTTGTCCAGTTTGTGATTACGGCAGCGATTCTGAGCACCACACTCATCAACATTTTGATTTTCGCCGATTTGTCGGCGAAAATTGCATCGGTTTTCTACATCCTGGCGGTGGTGGTGCAGACATTTCCTTGTTGTTACTATGCGCAATGTTTAGTGGTCGAGAGCGAAAAGTTTGGCAATGCGATCTTTCACTCGAATTGGATTGAACAGGAAGTCAAGTTCAGAAAGATGTTGGTGTTCTTTATTCAGCAAACACAGAAACCAATAGCGTTGACAGCTGTGAAAATATTCCCCATCAATTTGAGAAGCTTTTTGGGGGTAAGTTTGTGAACAAGTTTGTATGATGTGCTTGGAATTTGCTTGGTGGTAACCGATAGCACCTTTCTCTATCTCTACACATCTGGGGACAAATGCGCCAATGGCTAGTGCACGAACTTTGCTATATTTTCCATTCAGGCCTCTCAGCTTTTTAAGTTTTTGTCGAAAATACACAAGCTGGGAGTTTTATCTACTCTGGCTCTTGAATTTGTGCCATACCAAGTTGTTTTCTTAGTCATGCCCTTCTGAAGCCTATGTTTATGTTAAAGTTTGCATATTTGCATTTCGATGAACGGCTTCTGACTCATGCATAAAGTCGCCAGCTATTCCAAATCTACATCCACCCTTAGCAATTGCAACTAGCCTGTCTAGGAAGTCTTCGACTTCCTCTAAGGTGGGATTGCGTATTAGGCTTTACAGCGGTAGATGAGGTGCGTCTTATTTTTTCCCCCAGAAAAACACTCTTTTTTCGTGGCTTTAAATTTAACTGGCGTATTTTGGCAGACGCCTTTCCGTAAAAAGAATCCCCACTATACTTCCTGTGAAGTTATTTCCATTGACAGTCTCATGACAGAGAAGGCTTTTCGGACATCAAGGCTACCACCAAAAGGGAGACATCCCGCCATTGAATAACTGATTTCTTCTATTCCAATCACCCCGCGACTAAAGTAAACGCAAACAACACAAACTTTAAATCTTTTCTCTTTTCAGATAGCGAAATTTTCATTCTCATTGTACACATTCATCAGTCAAATGGATTATGGCGAGCTTTACCAGGATTGAAAGCGGCTCTTGTTAGTTTTGTTTTATAAATCTTTAACTCGATTTGAGAGATACACAGCTCACTATGTATTAATTGAGCAACTCATTAGTTTATTCGGTTCTTATTTTGATTAATTTGAATAAACATTCAAGTTTTTGAATTTTAAAAAGTAACTAGAGCAAGACCCACGCCTGCTTTCGGTAGGCTTTATTTAGTTAGTTTTATTTATGTACATTTTGGTTCGGTAGGACTCGAGGAACTCTTTTCTAGGGCCCTAGTTATAGCCATACGTCTGGAACGGTTAAATCGGGCGATGTTGCGGGCCAGAGCAAATCGCCAAAACGAGAGATGAGTCGACCCGTTGGAACCACATGTCCTCCAGTCCTAAGCGACGTTCTCGAAAAATAGTGGCCCGATGACGCCTCCAGCGTGAACAGCGCACCATGCAGTAACTTTGAGCGGGTGTAATGTCTCCTCGTTCACCACTCGTGGATTTTCGGTGCCCCAGAAGCGATAGTTTTGCTAGTTCACGTACCCGCTGAGGTGGAAATGAGCCTCATCGCTCATTATGAATTGGTCGAAAAATCGTCCACTTCGATTATTCCGCGTTCTTGGGGAGTGTATCGCTCCACGGCTTGTTCACTTGTATTGCACATGGCGGCCATTTGCAAAAATAAGAGCATCTTCCGATAGGGTGATCTCTTTTGGCCCACCTTGTACTACGATTACCCGCTTTTCGCAATCATTTCACAGCAGCAGCGTACTGCAAAACTAAAGGAGAGTGACATTTTTCGTTCATGATTTCGTTGTCACTTTGGCTGTTATTTCCGTTCCAAAACAGCAGCGTACTTGACTTTAGGATTAAGCGGTACTTTCATTTAACTTACACTTTTAAACTAAAGGATTTTCCAATAAGAGGTGTTATTTTGGTATTCAAAGAAAAATGCCATTTTTGGAGATAAATGATCGGATGTTTATTAACTAATAAAGAGGAAGGTATGCCGTTAATAATGAAAAACAACATCAACCAAATGGCCACTACGAGCACGCATACAGGACCATATCCTTTTCATGAAATTTTCCATAACCAAATCGCAAAGTGGCTGCCCTATGGCCTCGATAGCCTCACGAATTTTATCTTTGAGGTCTTGAATCGACGCTGGGCTATCGGCGTATACCTTATCTTTCACGTGGCCCCAAAGGAAGAAGGCGCAAGGTGTTAAACCACAAAATCTCGGTGGCCAATTGTGATCACCTCTTCGAGAGATAGCACGGTCCGGAAACTTTTCCCATAAAGGATCAATGCTTTCGTTGCTTGTGTGGTACGTAGCGCCGTTCTTTTGATGGAATTCCGGATCATTTTCATGCATTTCAAGTACCCAATCAGCAAAGACACGACGTTGCTGATGATCGGCCGGCTTGAGTTCTTGTGTTAACTGAACTTTATAAGCCTTAAGACCCAAGTCTTTATGCAAAATACGGTGTAATGACGTTTGTGGAATGCCCAATTCCAAAGAACGACGAGGAATGGACAAACCTGGGTTTTCTTCAACACTTTGGGCTACAGCAGCAATATTCTCAGTTGTTCTTGAGCGACGTGCACGGGTTTTATTCTTCACATCACTAACTTGTCCTAATAGCCCGAATTTTTCCACAACTTTCTGTATTGCGGTCCGACAAGGTGCTTCACGACGACAAAAAAATGCTCTAGTTTTGCGAACTGTGACTGCAAGATTTTTACCATTTTTGTAGTGAATTTTAATAATTTCAATTCGTTGTTGAAGCGTGTTTCGTTCCATTTTATGTAATGGCGTAGTTTCTATTTACTTGTCAAATGTCAAAGAATAAAAGCTTTAAAAGTTGCAGCTACCGAAATAGCGGGTCATTCACAATAACACCTCTCATCGGAAAACCATTTAAATCGAAAAAAAAAGAGTTTTGTTGATGACCTGCTGCTGCTTGTGCAGATGGGGCAATGACGATCGTCACACAAGTTGCGTTTAAAAAACTTTCGGTTGCGTGCCGGTATGGTCCAGCGTCACACCCACGGGGATGCAGCATAAGCGTCCGAGGGGGATTGTCTAGTTGATTAGCCCGCAAGATTTGCGATAATTGGTTTTGGTCAACAAATACTTGTGGAACTCCAGGAAGCAGGGAACTTCGAATACAATTTTGGGTGTCCATTCGTCAAGGCCTAGATCCCTATTTATTTATTTATTTAAACTGATTTTTCCTTCTTATTAACAAAATTTGTGAAATATTTTCAGTATGCTCTAACGCACCTTGTAATATGTCCTCCTTTTGGAACAGATTGAAGTTCGCAGCAATTACTTTATGGTCCTAAACATGTGATTACCTTTGTTTTGACTCTGAGGTGTTATTAACTGCCTTACAGTCAACAACTGCATTCAATAAAGGGTATAATTACTTGCCTAACGGCCAACACCTGCAATGGACATTCATTCATCATTTATAAGACAATTGAAGAAAACTATCGCTGCAGTCGAGTGGCGAATTTAGCCTACAACCTGTTTCGAGTACTCGACATGTTTAGTACTTCGAGTGAGACTGTTGATGGTGCTACAAGCCATCTCAAGTTCGGAATAAAAGTGCGGTTATGTCAAAGGCAGGTTTTTGAATACAATTTTGTAAGAGATAAATTGTTATATCTGAGTTAATTTATCGGTATTGAAAGATTACTGCACGGAACCAGAATAACAATCTCCCAGAAATTACTTTAAGCAAGCTGAAATTGAATCGGTGGTATTGTTTAACATTGATCCAGTTTCAACTTACCAAAGTGCTTATTTATACAAGAACCTAGTCGTATATGCGACTAAACAAACCATGTGTTAACTTCCAAATCATTCTCATGTGGCATTCGGGAAGTTAATGACCGATCGGTTGTGCTTCTGCCCGGACGAAAGCCGTACTGCTTATCACCCCATTTGTGACTCGACCAAGGCTCTAGAACGCATTTCCAACAAAGACTTTTACGTCGAGACCTTGAACTGATTTGCATTGAAGCAAATCCTTTTATCCTCTTTTTTTAAAACTGACACATTTACCCAGTCTACAATTGCCAGCTACTCAGTGTTACCGGTTCGTGGGAAAATTCCCTTTTTGTGGGGGATTATGGATGTCTGAAAATATTACAGTCTTTGTTTTTGGAGTATGGCATTGCTTTTAGTATAGCGTATTCTTCTGCTGTGAATGTTGTAAGTATTCCTTTAGGGAGCACGGCACAAATCTAATCGACAACTGCAAATTTTAGTGTCGTCGGTAAAGAAGAGATTCCAGCTGAGCGATCGGTGTTTTTGGTTTACACTTTACATACCCGTATAGGTCTCGTTTGTGGTGGTAGATTTGGCATACTAGCTTAGGTCTGTGTTGGTCTTGTAGTCAAAGAGGGTCCAAGCTGGTAGATGATTTGAATTGTTTTAGAGCAGATATGGGGATTGTCTTACATAGAGTTGATTGGAATCTCAGGACTCTCTTCATGTCACAGCTTTATTCACTCCAATTTCGATGGGTGTATGTTGTGGTGAGTTTATTTTCTGGATTCTGTCATCGAATTGGGGTAGTCCTGCTTCGGTGAGTATATGTTGTCGACTGGAGTTGAGCGGAGGTTTCTAAAACATGTTTTGGCATTACATTTGCTTTTGTTAAACTTTTGGTATATACAATTTGACTTAAGGCTAGGTAACAAATGGTGGTGAATAATAAATATTTAAATGCGTTGGCTCAACAATAGGGGCCCAACGGTATACAATAGTGTTTGTTTTTTCAAAACTATTTAATATAAACTGTGGCTGTCTTCTTGGATTCATACTCGTAGTATGCATCGTTGTCTGGGTTGACCTCAGGGTGTTCAAGTCCGGGTGTTGATGTTCTTAACATGGTTTGACGGCTCCGTGGTAGGGCAGTGATCATTTATGTTTATGTTATTAATATTGAAAAAGATCTAATATTAAACTTGGTTGACTTCTATATTCAAAATTAGTTCTTTTTTAACAAATTTTTTAAACATACTAATGAAAGGGTATCTTCAACCGAGGAAACAAGATAGTATGTTTGTGTTGACTCGCTTTGAAAGTTCCTAATTAGCCTATTCATGACGCTTAGATTGTACGATAGGAAATTTTGGTAAACAATATTGACACTGTCTTATGAATACTGAATTTTTTAAAATTTCCACAGTTCTCTTTGCCGAGGTTTCTTAAAGCTTTGTTCTTAGAAACAATGCCTAAGAGGAACCCATTGCTCATTGATTCTTTTCGCCACAAAACCCATAAAATTCTCAACCGGATTTGATTATCTTCTAATGTAGAAGGCAGACATTAAACATCTTACCTATACTTTCCTGTTGTACAAGTTAATGAAAAACAAGTTAAACTTCCGAAAGAAAATATTTTTTCAGGCAATGCCTGTTCGTTATTGAACGTTTTAATATGATTACAACTTTAAGACTGAACTTCATGCTCCAAATGGAATTGTTGATATTGTTTGTTGATTGTTGACTCAGCAATTGCTATTGGTGGCTTTCGATTTGTTTGGAGTTAACTTCTAAATATATTCTGGAAATTACCAAACAATTTTCTGCTGAAATGTCAGTGTTATCTTTTAATTTTTTTCCGCACGTTGCCGCGCTCTGTTATGTGTTCCTCGCGCTACACTTTAAAAGTGCAACATTATTTATTTGAATTCAAATTTTAATTAATGAACCCAATACATTTTCCTCTTTTCCAATGTTTTATTGAAGATTTCTTAAATAGAGGAAGAAACATTTTCCTGGCAACGCTCACCATATTCAATTTGGCTGAGGAGCATGCACAATGAGAACGAACATTTCGCTATCTGAAAAGAGAAAAGTTTGTTTGTGTTGATACAGCGTCTACATAAGTGTCAAATGGGATGATTGGAATAGATGAAACCATATGGGTCAGATTCTGTAAGGCGAAACGTTCAAACGTATTCGTTCTAACGAATGATTTGCCCTATTTTATACAGGCAAATTTCTTCTAGAACACGAAAACATTTGAACGTTTCGACTTGCAGAATGCCGACCCATGGAATCTCTGCAATAATGGAATCTCTGTCTTCCTTTTAGTGGTAACTTTGATGTCCGAAAAGTAACTATGCAGACTTTAACATAAAAATAGACCTAAACAGAGGATGCATTTTGGCGTTCCAGGACACTGATTAAAAAAAAAAAACAAAAAACAATTTGTGGAATGCATGCGAAAATGGAAAGCAACATTCCTGCATTAATACAATACTGCATACATCCCCAGAGATGTGCAGAGAGAGAGTACGGTGCTTTAGGTTACCGTCAAATAAATTCCAAACAAATCATACAAACTTACCCCTATATAAGGCTGTTCAAGTTGATGGGGACTAATTTTATAGCTGTCAAAACTATTGGTTTCTGTAATTGCTGAATAAAGAACACCAACATCTTTCTGAACTTGACTTCCTGTTCAATCCAATTCGAGTGAAAGATCGTGTTGCCAAACTTTTCGTTCTCGACCACTAAACACTCCGCATAGTAACAACAAGGAAATGTCTGCACCACCCCCGCCAAGATGTAGACAAACGATGCTGTTTTCGCTGACAAATCGGCGAAAATCATAAGTTGCTCAGAATCGCTGCCGTAATCACAAACTGGACAAAGATGGTCTTCGAGATAACTGTGTGCAGGATATCAAACAACCTGAAGAGAGATGAACTGTAAATGCCGTCGTCGACAGATTCCTACTCACTCAATTATATTTTTGTGGTCCACGATGCAGTTCACCAGTTCCTCAGTATTCTCCTCCCTGGTTTTAGTTGGATCCGAGCCAATATTCTGTTGCGTAGAAGCCGCATTAATCAGTGTGTTCTCCGTAGCTACAGCGATCACAAGTTCCGTGGTTGACTTCCTCCAATTAACTAAAGGAATGTATATAGAGTACAGCGGCGTTCCCGAAATAATAGAACCTAAAAATGTGAAGAGGCTATTGGTGGCTACTTGCGTTGAGATGATGCTGTTCGACAAAAGTTCGTCTTTTAAGGCCTCGTTTATCATCATTTTCATTGACGATCCAATGTGATACAATTTTGGTTATAAGTAAAGAAGTGTCGCGTTTACTTCAAGAAGAGTTGTAATTGTATGTGCCGCTTAAAGCCTGCAAACAAATTGAAACTAGATTGCCGGTAAATAACTAAGCAAAAGTTTTCTGCAGACATATAGCACAGGTCAGGAAGAGGAGATATATATGACTTCCTATTCAAGAGTAACTGTCAAATCGACAAAACTTTAAAGCTTAGTTTCAAATTTGACACCCAATGAAGCTCAATTACTGGGTGCGAAAGTATATTTTCGTCTGCCTCGGATGATGATTGGTTTAAACAAAAATAGTAAACTTTTATTATTGAATAAAAGCACTTACTTTTGGCAGGCAAAATAATTGCACAGCCCCTAAACGTCTAAAAGGAATATATTTCCCCGACATTTAGTTTGTGATTGCTCTCTTATTATAATATTCGCTTCACTTAAATATTGATTAAAAATACTCAATTTATAAGCCGAGAATGACGTGGGCAGCTTGGTGAACGGCAGTACGACGGAAAGTCTAGTTGACTCACAGCGACTTCGTGTGATCGCCAATACAAAAGAATGGGGACGTTCAAGTACCTAGTTTAGTAAGTCTGACAGCTGTCTGACTAGATCTACCTCTGTTTTGATTAGCTGAAGTCGGTCTCATGAGCAGCTGTTTCAGTTGACGTTTATGGAGGGGAAGCCGACGAATGTAGTCAAGAAACACGTGACTGAGTACTAAGTTGACAGTTCGTATATGTGGATGACGTCGGAAAAGTGACGTTCCAATCTATTCCAATTTTATTTAACTGAAATAACACACACATTTCAACGACACCAAAGAGGATATTATAAGGAAATACAAATTAAATAGAATTTAAAAACAAATTTCCCCCCCTCGATCCAAAAAAAAAAAACCCTTAATCTGCTGGGAAATCAACCAAACTGGCTCTTGTCTTTGAGTTTAAATTTGTTGGTGTTTTATTTCACCACGAAAGCATGTATTTTGCAAAACGGTTAATAACTAATGTAAACAAAATATAAATAAAGCAATAAACTTCGAAATATTCATTCGTGGATAGAAAAGAACAACGTTTTCGAATTCCATGTCTACAAAGATTTTCATTTTTGCTTCAGCTTCTTGAAAAGAATTCAAATAAAAGTAACTTTTCATTCTACGCACTGTTTTCGTCAATTTAGTGTTGCCAGGTTTCTCATCAAAATGATATTCTACCGAACCATTCGAAATGCACCATTTAATCTCCTAAGATTAACACTAGCTTCAGCCGATCTGCACAGCTACAAGAGTATGCGGACATTATTACGCAATCCATATGTCAGCCATAACTCAGTCTTTTACCGCAATTGGTCTTGAAGTGAATGAAGACAGGACCGAATCCATATAAGGAGACTAGTGACAGCAACAACTTCAAGGCAGTAAAGGATTTCAGCCACCTCAAAGCCAAAATAAACTCTACCCTAACGAAAAAAGCAAACTACCCAGTGATACTGTTAATAAGCTCCTACAGAGTTAGTGGATTAAAAATAACCGAGTCAACTTGTTTATCGAAACTCGGTTAAAAATAACCTTTTATCAATTTTTCTCTATTGAATTTAACCAACTGGTTGATATTTATCTAGAAAAACTTGGTTCTTAACAACTGATAAAGTGTGTTATTTTTAACATTATCCATTTTACCTATTTATATCGGTAGTATTTAACAGCGAATACTCGTTTTTTTTAAACAGAGACTTGGTTAATTTTAACCCATTTTTTTTTAACCGAGCAAAAACCGCACTCTGCTAGAGCCAATTTTTGAGCGTGAGGGCAAAAATAATACTAGACAACCAAAACCCCGGTTTGGTAAGACTTTCCCAGAAGAACGCTCAAAGGAACGCTTATTTTGACAGCTCGCCCATATTGTAGTGAGTGCTAAAGGAGGAATCAATAACAATAGAAGGCTTCAATCAATTCAAACCACCTGGTTTGTTCCCTACTTTATTTTCCATCATTTAATATATATACCGCCACCCCTCTTGCTAACTGCAGGGAACAACACAATACATTTTTAATTTCATACCCGGAGCGACTTGTTTAGATTTGCAAGGTGTCTCATGTTGTAACAGGTAAACATATACGCAGGGCTTTTTAATTCTAGGATATTACCACCTACCATCAACAGCCACATTTAGTCAGTAGTACAATGGCAATTCATCAATCATTCACCGTCTACTGTCTATTCCGATTACGGAGATTTTACGCTTTGCGAATTCAGCCATAGCCTCCTTTTTACCCAACTGGAGGGTTATGTGTTTCGCGCGTATCCTATGCACGTTCCTACGTGACGCCCTGTAGCACAAACGGCTTGACCGATTTTGAAGAGCGAGGTGTCATAAATCGGTATTCTTTCCCGGAGTGTCGTAGGCTAAACAAATAAATATAAAAATATAAATTGAGCATTAAAATATGATTATACCAAGCAAAGATTGAAACAAAAGTGCAAATAAGCAAATTAAACAATCTTTTCATAAATTTTAAATTGGTATAGTGAGTGTAAGTGTGAATTTGTTGAGTTCCAAATCGGTAATCTAAGGCGTGATGGCAATAATTGAAAAGTAGATTCCGTCCAATGTTAATGCAGCTTCTTCTCAGTCTTAAAAAAGTGAAGAACGCGTAATTCAAATGTTGCCAGAAAACGAAATGCATCTTCCATTTAATTAAAGTACACAAGCTGCAGATACCTCGAAGATCTTCTCTATGCGGGGCAGAGCTTAGACCCATAAATCTTTGTTCTATCATTAAAAAATCATGCTCATATCATTATCACCGTCATTAAAACAGTTGCTAACACCTTATAAAGGGTTTTCCAACAGGGACGCTACAAAAGTAAAGCGACAGGGACAGAACACGACGCCGAATTTCTTGCCGCCCTTTTGACATTTCTCTTCAGTAAGGTTTGCCATTTCAGGATGGAAAGAAATACGAGCAAACAACGAGTCGAAATTATTAAAATTTACTACCGAAATTCGGAGTCAGTGGCCTCAACGTTAAGAGCGCTTTTCATCGAAAAATCATCTTCAGCGATGAGGCTCATTTCTGGCTGAATGGCTTCGTCAATAAACAAAATATGCGGTATTGGTCAGGCAGCAAACCACACGTACTCCATGAGTCATCATTGCATCCCGAAAAAATTACGGTTTGGTGTGGTTTATGGGCCGGCGGCGTCATTGGGCCGTACTTCTTCCGTGATGATCAAGACCGGCACGTTACTGTGAATGGGAATCGCAACCGTTCAATGATAACCGAATATTTTTGGCCCCAAATTGGATGATATGGACTTGGAGGACATGTGGTTCCAACAGGACGGCGCCCCAAGCCACACAGCGAATGTCACAATCAATTTATTGGAAACCAAGTTTGGAGGACGTGTTATCTCACGAAATGGTCCATTCGCTTGGCCGCCTCGGTCGTGCGATTTGACGCCGTTAGACTATTTCCTGTGGGGCTACGTCAAGTCTATGGTCTATGCCAACAAGGCAGCGACGATTGATGAACTTCGTACGAATATCGAACGTGAAATTGCAGCAGTATCGGCCGATTTATGCTTGAAAACCGTCGAAAATTGGGTTCAACGTCTGGACTTCTGCAAGCGTGCCCGTGGTGGCCATACAAAAGAAATCGAGTTCCATACATAATGGCATCGAACGTACTTTCACAGGAATAAAGATTTCATTGATATCCAAAACCGTTTTTGTTTTATTTAAAAAAACTGTTGTAGCGCTCTTATTGAAAAACTCTTTAGATAGTGATCATTTATACATATTTCTGGAGGAGTCATTATAAATCTCGCTCAAACAACTCTTAAAAGACATGAATTTGAATCGAAATGCAAAACATCATAACCACCTGCTTGTGATAACTGGTAACTGCGGACAAGTCATCTGCGGCGTAAGGTTTCTTCTCTATTCTATAAAGGCAAAAACAAAAAACATTGTCACAAAATCCAGTAAGGATATTCTTTTTAGCTTAATTGTTGATGTATTTTTTAAAGAAAAATTTCAAATAACTCAATATTTTAATAGATTGACCTATACACATTTACTTCTTACTTTAAATCAATTTCATAAATTACAAGAATACGAATCAAAACACTTTTTACTGCCAAATAAATAAATAACTATTTTAAAAACATCTATTGTTTAAATGAACAGTTTCGATTTAATCGCAATGGAGATCACCACAATTTCATCCCACAAGTTGTGAGTGTTGTGATTTGTAGTTGTGATTATGAGGTTTGCCAGGATCAGGGTTATTTATCTTCTTAAAAAGACAATATATACTGCCTGGTTCTTATCATAAAGAATACTGATGGTCAAACGAAGGACAAATTTGTCAGAGCAGGCCCGTGACGCAGAAAGAACAACTTTTTATTATTCAAATGATTAACCTTCACAGACACAATAAAGATTAAACAACCAACGAGGTTATTGGAGAAGATCATTAAAATGGGGCTCAAAACGACCTAATAAAAAGTATAAATATTATCACTTCGAAAGTAAATCAGGTTTTGGGGAATTATTATTATTATTGCGTGAAACCCTGCAACTTTGTGGAAAGTAGATTGTAATTGAATGGGCAGGTGTTATTTCCTTCCCACACATCGCAGCAAGGCCCACTCCCTTCCAGTTACTGAGTTTGGAAGCAATAGGACAGCATTTGAGTACGAACCACTGTTTCCCTACACAAATAACAACAAAAATAGATTAAATTGATAAAGTTTGCCCATTTAATAAGTCTCAGGGACAGTAATTTTAATTTATAGGGATGGTCAGCTTTATGTCACATAATGAAGAGTATGTTTAAAGAAAAGTCAGTGAGGGATACTGATAATCATATCTAGTGTCCCGGATGTGTTTTACGAACTCACCACAATGTCGAAATTCTCCATACAAAATAACCCATTGTGAGCTATTAAATATTTACTGTGGCGGTTTAAATGTTTATTACGTTACGGGCTATTATTGATTGCTTAGTTAAGATCTTTGTTGAAAAATGTAGGTATATTTTTGTACTAGAATAAACGTTTATCGCCTATCTTTATAGTATAGCATTCTTTTGGGATAGCACAGCAAACCTCTTTATCAACTATCTTCAACTATAAATATAAATATGACTTCTTTTCACAAACATCAGCATAAATTAAGCATATAAAAACACAGCTACCTCAATGGCGATATTGTTGCCAACTACCAAGCACCTCTTGGGGTTTTAAACCTGAAAAATATGTTGTCGATGAAGTTAACTATTCACTGAGTGCTTCAAGATATGAACCTTCGAGTTTCCAGCTTACACTGGAGTGTGAAGCGAATTTCATCGAACAAACAAGCAACCGAATGGAGGATTAAAATCTTAGACAGGGTTGCACCTCCCTCACCCAGGGGAACCTATATTCAAAGTAAGGTCAGATATAAAAGAGAATCGATACATGGCGACACTTTGTAAGGCTCTTCTTACATTCATCATGTAAATTATGAAAATTGGCTAGAAAGGTTAAGCGGTCGGTAATCATTTCACTCAGGATGAAATATAATTTTTTGTTTTAAACATAAGTAAATTGTGTTGCACAATAAACAGTACTTTCTTTTATTTTAAAACTAAAAAAGAAAATCGAGAGTCAAAACTGAAAGACTAAACCGAATAACACTAGGTCTTTCTGAAACTGGCCAACAGCTATTCAAAATAGCTAAAATAGGAAGTTCTTCAAGTCCCAATTTCCCCCTAAATCAGGTTAAAATTAAGACTTCCTTGTAATTAGAGCCAAAAGTTTTTACGACTTAATTTGCAGTTTGGTCTTCTCTTTGAAACAAAATAGTGTTAAAGGGTGTGCCACAGGCATGCGAGTTCCATGAGCGTTCAATTGCGGGCGGAGTTGAAAACTTTTCTCTGACAGTTTAAGGACAGCGATCGAAGGGAAAGTTAATCGGTGGTGAGAACAACTTTAGAGCACCAATTCATCTCGGTATTTGTTTCATTTTTAAAGTTAATTATTTTGCTGTATAGTAAAAAAAGTGAATACGGGATAAATCAGTCTTATTAGTTAAATACCCAATATAAGTGAGGACTTTTTTTTTATAATTGTTCTGGTTAGAAATGCATAAGAAGTCAGTTCCTTTCACAATCGATGTTTTTTCGGAGCAATTTTCTCTGCAAAGTTTATCAATTGACTAACCCAAATCAACTGATTTGACGTCAAAACATATTTTTCCAAACGGAGGTTAGGCTATATTTAAATTAGGAGTGCACTGCGAGGTTATAACTACGCTTCCACGGGCGCGCATCCTTATTATTTTTGTGGCTGTAAAAACTTACACCAAGGAATAAACGCACATAAACTTTATAATTTTCTTTTGTGGTGATTCCTTGTCTCGTTTATTGGAACCAAACCCTGCTTTTAACAAGCCTTATTTTGTCCGTCAAAGGTATTTTCCCATTTAGTGGAGTCGACTTGTTTGGAATTTGGGAACTCGCTTAATTTTCCTTAAACCTCCTGCACTAAACGTAAATCCGTTGATAAATTTGAGCTTGCCACTTTTAAGAAGTAAAACAATCACCAGATTCGTTTCTTAACTTGTTAACTTGACTTATATTTAAGTAAACTCCATCAAACATGTCTGGTGAATGTTTATATGCAACGTCATTTGAACGAAGAAAATTTGTAAGCATCGAGTTGAAATAATGTCACACAAAATGGCGGCTGTGTTTGACAGGTCATCAACGATTTGACCTATTCGCTTTGATTTCATCGGGATTCGACTGCATTTACTTGTTAAATTTGAGCTAGCGATCAGAAAAATCAGCTTGAGTACTTGGAGCGCGTGGCCCAAAAAAGCCACACAGCGAAGCCATTCTTCTAGATGAATGTATCACCAAGACGCAAAATGTTCATTGTATTTTCTTCAACACGCCTCTTTAAGTTTTCGAATTGAGTGCGATACATGCTTATGTGGTATTCGAATACGCACTCTCTCTTTTTGCTTTACTAGGTCACTTTTTCGAGATCAGATAGCTTTTGGGAATCTTCACATTTTTCTCAGAGTTGCTTCCGATTTACCAATACAAGTGCATTTGAGTTTGACAACTAGTGGAGTTTGTTTACGTTTTCATGAAATTTTCAACTCCAAATAAACACATTGCATCGGTTGGATCTATATCTTGTTAATTATTTATGTAAAAGTATTCAGAAATCAATCAGGGTGCAAATTTCGAATGTTTTGATATAAAATTTAACCAGTAAATGGAAGACGCTTTGAAAAGTGTCGAAGTTTACATATATTCCAATCGCACGAGTATAAACAAAAGAGCAAGTGGCGTTTTTATGTTCAATTCGACAAACGAAATCTGAGAGCGAATCCTAAGAAGCCCAATCGAATACCTACAACATCAGTCTTACTCTTAGAAAAATATGTGATTTCTGACAGGAGCAATCACTGTGCTTGGTCTTGTGCAACGATATATAATTTTTTCAACCCCGACCAAGATTGTAAACCCACTATGCAAATGTCGAAGAAAGATTTTTAAATAATTTCTATTTGATGATTTTAAATTCTTAGGGAAAGAAAGTAACATTTTTCGTATTCCCTTCCATGATATGCAAGCCGCTGTACATACCAAACGATAAACGATAATAATTTGGTTTCCAAGTACTGTCCCGGATCGGGGATATGCTGCTGAAACTAAGAGCTAACTAACTATCGATTGTAACATGGTGAAAGGACGGTTGTAACTCCATATAAATGTAATTTAAGGAAAAACAATTCAAATATTTGTAGAAATAGAAATAAAAGTTAGGTTAACAAGGCACATATTCCCAGCCAAGGCCAATGAGCGGTAATTCAAATAGCCTTGAGACAAATGATAGATCAAGTTGATTTTGATAAGCTAAGATTACACGTGTCATTTTTCTTTCCAGTGTCACTTGTGCGTCTTTCGTGAGAGTGCGTAAACAGACGCTTGACAGGCGATCACACGTAGTGACACATTTAGAGCAAGTGTTTCAGTTATAATGATGTCGGCATGTCAAAATTTGCCACGAATAATTACACATGTAAACTTAGCTTTTATACCTCGTTCGAAACGAGAATTATTCAAAGCAAACGCAAAGTAAAAATTAAATACATAAAAAAAGAAATTTCTATGAAATATTTGTTACGACCGTCCCCACAATAAAATGTTACAACAAATGTTATTTATTGAAAATGTAATAAAAAGGAAAATAGAAATCCGATCGAAAAAATATGAACTCCATACGTTAAACGATAATACGCAGCTTCAATAATATTGCTTCAATAAAGTTAAAACTTTCCTACTTTACGAAATATGACGAAAAACCATTTACCAATACAAAAAACGTTCGCGTAGAGACCCAATATTAAACAACCGATTGCTCCGAAGTTCAGTATCAAGTGGCTTTATTATCAGTATACATATTTTACATTTTATATAGTGTGACTGTATTTTCAATAAGGGTATTAACTTAATCTCATAATTTTATGCAGCTAGTAAATTCATAAATTTCTGCAGAGCCTTAAGTGAACAGACCTCGGAAATGTCATTACGTAAATCGCTGCAAATAACGATAAGGTAATAGAATAAATATTTTTTTAATTAAATTCTTACCGTCATTGATGCAACTCTAAAATATTGAAAAGAAATTCACACAACGCGGAAAACGCCTGTCACAATTTGACATTTGTAAATTTGTGTAACTTTCCGCACTCGATTTCCGAGCCTAATTGATTGCGGAAAATTATGAGGCCTGCGTAAACTATTCTCCATACAAAATCTGACAGTTCATTTACGAGGTGGTAAATATCTGCAGTTTATGAGGTTTATGGGGGTTTTACGCGTTTAAGTGAATACCCTTAATGTTTTACATTTTATATAGTCAATCATCCGTCGGCAATCCTAAAGTTGATGCGTTTTGTGCCAATGACGTTTTTGCTGCATGGTCGCCGGTTGTTGTTGAAACCAAGATCGATGTGCTTTTGTCGCCGTCGTTACCTTTTGAGATTTGGTTAATCGATGCCGTTGAATCATACCGTAAATCGTCAATTACGATTTTTTTTGTGTGCGACACGTTCCGTCGATATCGTTTCCAATTTTCAGTTGACTCTACGGTTAGTTCAGAACCATTTCTATTTATTAGCCGATAAACGGTAGACTCAAATGTTGATGTCAGTTTGCCAATCATTCCTTGCCCCTTCACCGGCACCATATCTCCTTCTTCAATTTCGATCGATTTTGTGCGGCGTCTTTCATCACTGTACTCTTTTCCTTTTGCCTTCATTTCCTTGTCACGATCGCGTACTTCTTCGTCATTTTGCAATGGTTGGTAAATGCTTGGTAGTTTATTGCGAATGTTACGGCCAAGAAACATTTCTGCTGGTGTCTTTAGTGACGTAGAATTTGTTGCCGATCGTTACACCAATAAATAATTATTCAAATCGTCGATCCAGTCCTTGGCACTGCTTTGGCTGATTTTCAATCTCTTCAGAATGGATCGGTTTTGTCGCTCAACTTCGCCGTTCTGTTGTGGCTAAGTGTGCTTATTATTTTTATGTTGTGAGTGTCCCAAAATTTCCGAAATTCGTCACTGTGGCCCATTGCCAGTTGTAAGCGTTAGTGGTAAACCAAATCTTGCAAAAATTACACGCAAACTTCTTATCATTTCGAGTGTGTCGATCTTTTTCATGATTTCGATTTCAATGAAACGGCTTTAGTAGTCAACAACCACGAGTAAATTATGCCCAGATGGCAGTGGCCCCAAAACATCGAGTGCCAAATGCTGCCACGCCTCTGATGGAAATGTTTTTCTTTCTGGCGGCTCTGGTGCTGCTGGCGCTGGTACCAATGTGCATCCCTGGCACTTTTTAACACCATTTTCAACATCTTGATCGATTTTCGGCCACCATACTTTTGCTCTCAATTTTCGCTTCATTACGGTTACCCCTGGATGACCTTCAATCCTCAATTTCTTATTTCATTACAAACAGCATTTAAGCAAAACATTAAGTTCGAGATCGTTCGCATTACAGTCGATGTCCAACGTTAATTGAAAGTCAGACTAAGGTCATTCATATTTTTGAAGAATAGTGGTTATTTAAGAAAAAAAAATATGAATGACCTTGGTCCGAGCGATATTCGGTTGCGGATGACTCTATACACGAGTGTATTTACTCCTTGTGGAATACTTCTTGTATGAAAAGTCATTGTCCCTGGTATATGCTGATATATATATACATACAGTCCGTGACATATGAATAGCATCACCCATAATTTGTTTTTAAATTAACAGTTTGTTATACCTGTTTGTTATTGTGTTGAAAGGTAGGACAGAGTCCTTTAGACTAAGAAAAGTTCCAAATAGTTTCGAAAAGCTAACGGAGTTTTCTGAGGTTATTTCGTTTTGATTCACTAAACTGCATTTTTGTTAATTTGAATAAAATCACCTTTTTTAGTTAAAATGAAAACGATCTATTATTTTTTTTAAAAAAAGTATTTTTATTTATTTACTATTCTTCAAAAATGCGGTATTTTAAAGATTCATACAATGATTTTAAGAAATCAAGGGAAATACTGGCCCAGGCCACTTTGATACCTTCAATAAGATCCGCACGCTCAAAAATTGTCTCTAACAGAGTGCGACTTTTGCTCGGTTAAAAAAAGGGGTTAAAAATTTACCAACTCTCTGTTAAAAAACACCGAGTACTGGTTGTTAAATACTACCGATATAAATAGGTAAAATGCATCTTGTTAAAAATAACACACTTTATCAGTTGTTACGAACCAAGTTTCTAGATAAATAATCAACCAGTTGGTTAAATTCAATAGAGAAAAATTGATAAAAGATTATTTTTAACCGAGTTTCGATAAACAAGTTGACTTGCTTATTTTTCATCCACTAACTCTGTAGGACCTATATGAACAGTATCACTTGGCAGTTTTTAACCGAAAGTTGGTTGATTTTAAACAACCGATTTTCTGCGTGCCTCTTTGTTTGTTTACTGCCTCCCACCTTCATACACCTTTCGTGTCAACCAATCCCACACATTTTCGATGATATTCAAATCTGGGGAGAAGGGTGGCCAGGAAAGTTGTTCTATATTTTGGTCCTGTAACCATCAAGTATGAATGATTCCAGCGCTGTGTGAATTAGCGCATTGTCCTGCTGGAAAATGAACGGCAGTGGTCCGAAAATATCCTGGAACTGAGGCAGAGCCGTTTCCAGTACAGTTTTGTAGTAAGGTGCTGTCATTCTGCAGTCCACAAAAACCAAATCGATCGTTCCATAATATGATATGGCGCAACACACCATATCTCCTCCCTCACGGCTTTGGTGACGGTCCAAAAACAATTTTTCTCTTCTTAAATCCTGGTAGAAATAGTTGTATCCGTCGGGCCCATCGAGGTTGAACTTCTTTTCATCAGAAAGTATCACTTTCCGCCAATCGTTTGAGTGTTCCAACCCATGTACGATCTTGCAAAACTAAGCCGCTGTGGTTTTCGTGCTTTGTAAAGGGTTTTTTTTTTTAGTTTCAGACGCTTCAGGTGCTCGGTACTCTTAATTACTCTACTTATGGTCATTGGACTAACTTCTAGCCCAGCTTCGTGTCTAATCTAACTTAGAGAATGGGTTGAATTGGGAGCTAACCTTATAATTTGGCGTCTTTCTCGGCTTGAAAGTACAGTAAAAGTACGGCCTTTGTAATTTTTTCCCTAAAATAATGGATTTCTTAGATAACTGTTGATTACTTTTGCACTTCGATCAAGTTTTTTTGGCTATAGCGCGAATAGAGAGATTTTGCTCATGGTAAGCTCCTATTTTAGCAATTTCCGTTGCATTTAAAGAATTTTTTCTGCCCATTTAAACTATTAAACAGATCACAAACACAAGAAATAAACCGTTTATCACTCCCGATAGCTTTCCGATGATCACGCTGCTCAACTCTCACTTACAATGAGTAACAAAGTTAGTTGGAGCTATTCTAGTGTTACAAAAAAAATTCACATCAAAAGGAATGCATACAAAACTAGCTCAAAAAGTCCCGCTAACTTAAAAAAAATGCGCATAGCTCCCTCAATCTCAGAAACTATTTCCTTGCGTACACAAGAAAGAGCTCTCAAAACAGTTAGTTACAAAACAAAAAAAAAACCATATGTGAGGCTATTCAATTGTTACAGACTGTATATGAAAGAGTGACCCTGAGTTGGGACAGGACAGGCTTTGATAAAAAATAGCCGAAAATGCCTGTGTCATTCTGTGAGCTGTATACTGAAAATAATTAACGCATTTTGTGTGCCATCTCTGGCACTGTAACGGTACTAAAATCACTCGAAAACTTAGTACATCCCATAATATTTATATTTAGAACGAAATTGTAATGGTTGACTTCCCATTATCCATCGATCTTTATCCATCAAACTTTCGTCGAAGTAACTACCTTCGCTCCACATTAACTGAAAGGGATACCTACCAATTTGCATAGAACAATATCAAAGGTAACCACCAAATATATGAATAAGTTTATATTTCATTTATTTCTTCAGATTGTTCAAGTAAGTAAGAAAATTTCAAGACTTGTGATGCATATATATTAATCTTTTGTCTTATTCTATAGACTTTATTGGCAGAACCCAAGCATATCGCTGTCACTCGCAAGCTTCAGAAACGCTAATCCAAAACGTAATCACGGAAGTCCCTGAACTCGATCGGAAAATAACGAAAATTCACAAAAGGAACCAGTCCCACCAACGAGCGCACCCGCACATCTGCCGATTAGTATATCACAGACAAAGTGAGTCAAGGTCGTTGCCGAGTCGTCCTTCACGTTTTATTGAATATTAGATCATCATAATCTAAATTAGTGTCGTCAACAGCAGCAGAGGTTTTTTCGGCAGAGGTCATTATGTAAGTTTGATGGTTGTCCTGCCTCCGAATTCTAATTTCGTGATACTCGTAGTTTGAAAAGAGGTTACGGGAAAGGCATATTGACTCCGACAAACAGATCTCTTTCTGAGCGGTTGACGAGAAAACTGCTGGATATAATACTTTTGGAAATAATACTTAAAACTTCGAGCACATTCACAAATTTTGTTATCTTAAGCCGACTAGATTGGTCTGAAGCGCGAACGCAAAAACCGGATTCGTCGGTAATTCCTTATACGAACTGTCAACATAGTACTCAGTAAGGAAACTTTTGACTAGATTCGTCGGCTAAACCTCTATAAATGCCAACTGAAAAAAACTGCTGACATATAGTGATCTAGGACAATCAAAACTGAGACATATCAAGTCAGCTACCTGTCAGAGACTAAACTTGAACGTCGCTTTATGTCGTTCAGTGCAAAGCCTAGTTTTGAGGAGCGTGTTTAATCAAAATATCCTTTCTCCTGACTTAACTGACCTTATATAAACGCTAACTGAAAAAAACTGCTCGTGTAGTGATCTAGGACAATCAAAACTGAGACATATCAAGTCAGCTACCTGTCAGAGACTAAACTTGAACGACGCTTTATGTCGTTCAGTGCAAAGCCTAGTTCTGAGGAGCGTGTTTAATCAAAATATCCTTTCTCCTGACTTAACTGACCTTAGCTGGACATCAGTATCAAAAAAGAATCGGAGTTCGGATACCTAGTACAATACAAGTGAGGTTTTTTCACCAAACGTTTATGTACGAGTTTGCCAACTTATCGCAGCCACATTGGTTTTTCCGCACAAACAAAATTTAACTGAACTATTTATACACCAAACATCGACAATTCACAATCATTATATTGTTTTATGTAAAAAATGGGAATTCAAAGTATTCCGATTCAGCAAAATAGCCAGACTTGGAATTTTCGTAGACATTGCTTTGTGTGACCCCGATCTGAGTAAAAGGTCAGTGGGGCCGTTTGCCGAACATATAAACAAAAGACGGAGTTAACTTAAATAAGTTTTCATACAAACGAATCTTTTAGATGATTCGGTTTTAATTTTTTTCAGTACTGAGAACTGTAAAGCCTTGAAAAAATTAAGAAGTCTTCTGCTAATAATATTTTCGTTACAGAAAAGCCGAAAATGTACTAGCATAAAACTATTTCTGTTATAGTACAAAAGATCTGGTATTTAGATCGAGTAGAAGTTTTTTTTATTTTTAATTAAAACAAAAAAATCCAAAGTTCGAAATATCCCTGACCGCTTTTGAAATTCTCTGACTTTCCCTGAGATTCCCTTTCCAAAAATGTTCGTTCCGTGACTTTCCCTGCCTTTCCAGACAAGTGGCAACCATGCTATCGTCTATGGAGTGTTTCCCGAGGAGTATATTATAAATGTTACGTATACGCCGTTGTCACCGACAGCTTATCGAAGAACTTGGAGTTGCTTAGAGTAAAGGTGGTCAACTCACCTAAATGATTATATTCCGCCCATAGACTGAGACTCCCCTTATAAAACTGCGACGTTCTACTGCAGAGCGGCTTGGTCCTCGCCCCAAACTGAACCTGGCCTAGCCTTAGTCGATATATGATACTTTTAACTATCCTTTCACAAACTCCAAATATGAGCAGTAAACTTGGACAATTATTTAATTCTATTTTCAGCCTGCAAAGAGTGTCAAAAGGTCCTACCCAAAATGAGTACAACCATAGTTAAAGAACGCCAAGCAAATGCGCCCAACTCAAAGCCAGTCTTCACCAGAGACGCCACCAGAAACCTGTTCGCGGGGTTTCGTTTCCTGGGCATCAGCATGCCAACAAATCACAGAATGACATACATCGCTTATTCGGCATTCGTCAATGGGTTGGTTACCATATTCCTGCCAATGGCATTCACCATCAGCTACATAACATCCAGCGGTGAGATGGAAACGGGAAACTTACTCACCTCCTTGCAAGTCGCTATCAATGTGTATGGATGTGCTGTAAAGTTAGTCATCATGGGCTTTATGTTAAGGCAACTCCGCAAGGCCGAAGTTGTAATGGACAAACTGGACGCACGCTGTACCGCAGATGACGAGAACGAGCAGATTCGTAAGGTTGTGAAATTGGGTAATCGCTTGGTGGTTCTTTTTGGATTGGCATACTACAGTTACTCGACGAGCACGTTTATAACTGCCGTTACTTCGGGAAGGCCGCCATACTCTCTGTATATACCATTAGTTCATTGGAAAAGGTCAACGATGGACTTTGTAATCGCTGCCGCTACGGAGTACGCCCTGATGAATGTAGCTTGTACGCAGCAGGTAGTAGATGATTCGTACGTTGTGATCTACATCAGCATTCTGAGGCGACACGTCCAGATACTTTTGCTGAGGATTAGCAAACTAGGTTCGGATCCAACGAAAAGCAAGGAGCAGAATACCCAGGATCTGGTGAACTGCATCATGGATCACAGGAATATAATTGAGTGGGTTGGAGATCTGTCAACGTGCCTGTATCTAAAATGAATCAATCTTTACAGGTTGTTTGACATCATACACCCAGTAATCTCTACCACAATCTTTATCCAGTTTCTGATTACTGCTGCCATTCTGGGCACCACTCTCATCAATATTTTGATGTTTGCCGATTTGTCATCGAAAATTGCATCGGTATTCTATATCGTAGCGGTGGTGGTTGAGATATTGCCTTGTTGTTACTACGCAAATTGTCTATTGGTCGAGAGTGATCAGTTCAGCAATACAATCTTTCATTCGGACTGGATTGAACAGGATGCCAAGTTCAAAAAGATGTTGGTTTTCTTTATTCAACACTCACAGAAGGCAATCGGCTTTACAGCTGGCAAAATGGTTCCAATCAATTTGAACAGCTTTTTAGGGGTAAGTTTGTACAAGTGCTAAATTATGGGAGGTAAGTTGATATTTGATCAAGCTGGATTGACACAAGACATGAAATACAAGTCGCTATCCAGGTGCGTATTGCTTTATTATTAAACATATGAGGCAGATCCAAGTTTTCTACTGATTCTAAACTTGTCTAGTTACACTTGCAGCATTTGAAGCGCTTGAACACAGTCCGGTTTGATTTATGTGTTTTATGGGATGTGAAAGCAAAAAAAGGGTTACGAGATATGTTTGCTTCCTAGGCGTCGATCTCTAGCTTTATTGCATTTGTACCCTAAGTTTTCCTGATTTTTGCAATCTGGTGCAAACAGATTACTGCCACTTGTATGGCAAAATTTACCTTCCAGTTTTACATGGGTAATTTACCCCTTTCGTCTTAGTGCAGAATCCATTTGTGCAGTGATTAACTAACTCCTTGTTTAAACATTGTTGAAGTTAAATAACATCAAGTTGATAAACTAATCCAATTCCTTGTGACCTCTTACACTTAATGAGCATGTCTTTGTTTTGGTGGCTCAAAAATAGGTTGGGCAACTCGTTGAACGCAAACGGTAGCAACTTGCACCTTGATGAATTATTTCGACCTAAATTAGGTAGATATTTTCCGAGGCTACCTTCGATTTTAATCGTGTTTGAAAATCATTTAAATATACAATTGAAATCGATTGATTCTTCTGCGTCTTTGAACTCGGGTGAAATTATTTTTTCAAGAATATTTATCGGGCTGGGCTATTAATGCGCAAAGTTTGTGTTTTTCTTTTATGGCCGAAAATAATTGCAACGACATGTCAACATATTGTTGGTTAGGGTTCCGGAGGCCTCTTTTTTTTACAAAAATTTAACTTTTTTTGTTTTTTTAATTTCCATTTTTTTTTTTATATAAAATTTACAATGGTCGTTTGTAACCGCACATTTTACAATACAATAATTTGATAATGGTAATTATCTTTCTATTGAATCATGGTGCTATTAATAATGACATTTTATAATAAGTCAAATCGACTTTTGAGGAAAGTACGAGAAAAACCTCAAAAGAAGCAAGAAGATGGCTGCAAGAGCTCAAAGACTAAATTAAGTTATAAATATGTATCACATTTAGTAGTAAGTAAATAAATAACTAAGTAATATACAAGAAATAAAAAAAATATATAAATAAATAACAAGTAATTAAATAAATAAACGAATTTGTGTCTTAAATACATATTTTTTTTTTTTTTTGTTTTAAATATAACTTATATTTTTTTGACTAATCTACGTATTTACATTTTTATTTATTGTTATTTTTTTTTTTTCTATTTTTAGATTAGCTATAATGCAAATTTGTTGTAGCTATGAATTTAATTAAAATTATTTTTTGCTTATATTCGTTAGTTGGAGGCAAACAGAATGAGCTAAACTTCATTCGCTGAAATTTGAAACGTAGAACTTTGAAGGAAGAATTTCGGCTCGCTTCCTTTTTGCCCCTTTCATGCGTTAGTGGACGACAGACTTAAGTCAGTAGAATCAGTCCATTTTTTTGGTACATCCACGTTAAAAAAAAAATTTGTTTCATATTATTCCGTTAGTAATTTATGCTGCAATTTTAATCACAACTTTTCTTCTTTTCAGATAGCGAAATTTTCGTTCTCATTGTATACGCTGCTAAGTCAAATGGAATACGGAGAGCGTAGCCTGCAGTAATCACATATCGTATTTAGCTGTTCGTATATATATTTGTTTAACTCTTCACCCGATCTAGCAAATAAAAATCTGAAGTAGTCGTGAAACATTTTATTTATTTCTAAAAGATTGCAGTAAAACAAAACTGCAGGAAATGACTGCTATATATTTAGTAACTGTATAGCAATTAATTATGAATTTTGAATAAAAAATAGTATCAAAGCAGTTCCATAGCTGATACTCGGAAACATGGCTCTGACTAGCTAAACGAAATTCAAAACGAAAGCACTTACTTACTTATTTAAGGAGTAGTACAGGGTGAACCTGGGCCTCATACAACAAGCGTCGATCCTTAGCCAGGTGTCTCGAGTTGTGCATGCTAAGTTGCTAAGTCGGGGTCTGCCTCTACTGCGCTGTCCCTCGAGTGCAGATTTGAATATCCTCCAGGCCAGAATCGTGTCCATTCGCTTTTCATGACTCATCCACGTCAGTTGTTGGACCTTCACTCTTCTGACTAGGTGGATGTACTGTACTCCCCGTACAGTTCTTCGTTTTGTCTCATACCCCATTCACCATATATGCAAACGGGACCAAAAATTACTCGAAGTATTTTCCCCTCAAAACAACCAAGAGTAACCTCATCAGCTTCTGCGCCATAAAGTAGAAAATGGGTCTGGTGAGGGTCTTTTAAAGAGTTTCCTTAGTATTTCTCGAAAAGACCTTACTAAACAATGTCCTTCTTCGGCCAAAGTAACAGCGATTGGGAAGAGTCATTATTCAACGTTTGACCTCAGCGCTGGAGTTAATTTCTGAGTTCAATGAGTAAATGTCCCCAAACCACCTCAAAGTTATAATATAAAAATGTCTATGATTACGTTCTGTCCGAAAGGTCAGTGTTGAGTGTCCTTTCTTATGGGCAGCATATACTAAATGCCCGCCAAACTCATCCGCGCCGTCTCAGTCTCTCGAACGCGCCATTGACATCTCACTGCGTTTGTTAACACTCTATACCCTAAAAATTGCACACTTAGCACCAAACAGTTTCGCCTGCAAGTGCTTTCTGATTCCAAAATTGGGTGAAACTCTCAATTGTCTGCTTATCACCTCTGACTTGTTCAGAGTGCAATTCATAAACGCAATCCTCGCTGAGCTGTCCACTGTTTTGGATATGAAAAACTATTTTATCTGCTTTAATAAGTGCTGGAACATTTTATTTAGTCAAACTCACTTCCAGCTTTCATAGCTTCTGTCACGTCGTTGATGAACTAAATAAACAGTAGCGACTCCCCATCCCATACGCAAGCACCACTTTATTTGCACATATGGCTTTTGAACTAATGATTGTCTTGCAAAATTTATTGAAGACTGATATAGGTGCATAGGTTTCCGCGCTTCTGTCTCTGCAGTGCTCGTTGCTGTAAATATTTGATCAACTGACGCCAAGTTCTGTCTTAACCCTATTGGCGTATGTACTGCGTACTATAATTTATTTCTTCACAGACCACATCGCCTTGAAGTAGCTTTTAGTAAAATTGTCAAGTGCACTATTTACTTAGCAACGTGAAAGCACTCAAAAAATCTCACAGTAAGGGACAACAAAAATAACTTATTGTTATCTGAAACAATTGATTCGAGAGCAGTATACCAACTATATAAGGCAGAAGTCAATAAAATCGCATCAATAAGTGCAATCAGATTTCACCATGAAGTTCATCTGTCTAGCTGTTGTTCTAGTTTTGCTAGTTATCCAACTGGTCAGCGGAGGACCCATGCCCGAAGGCAGGGACGGCTGCAAAAGGATGATGTGTCCAATGAATTACAATCCAGTTTGTGGAAAACTTGACGGAAAGATGAAGATGTTTTCAAACCAGTGTATGCTGGCCTCCGTTAACGCATGTCAACCCCAAGGAAGGCGTAAGTGTTATAATAAGATTTTCCTTCTCCTAAACGCTTTTATAAATGTTTTGTTTTGTCTTTCTCTTTCTATTTTGTAGAATACTCTGCGTGCTGAAATGGTGGGACTTTCAATTAAATAAAACTATTTATGAAAGCATTTTATTGTTATTTTTGTGTTGTATAGTTCATTCGAATTTATTTTTTTCTTACCGGCCATAAATTCCCTTACTAAACGATGATCAATTAAGCTAATTGTTGAGGAGATTTGTATGAGATCAAATCGGGAAATACACCCAAGATAGATTATTCGTCGAGATTGCATTCATGAAACTGCAGCCTCTTCCTAAAGGAGCTTACTGTGCCGTGGTGAGGTCCTAGAGACATCTTTTCGCTCCGGAGGCAGTGGGGAAGACAAAGATCTTCTCTGGGGATATGTTACCAAGATTTTTCGAAGTAGCAATTTCCTCCAAGGATATACTTCCTGAGGCGAAAGAGCGCCGGACATTTCCATGAGTATGTAAAAACAGATTCTGCCTGCATGTAATGTCCGGTCAGACGTCAATGCGGTGAAGGTGTGTTTTCATGAGGCAAATTTTCCTTTCAGGATTATTTTTGTCCAGATATATGAGGTAAAATATTTTATGAAAGTTGTGATCCATTGAGATAAAATTTAGTTTACTAAGTAGTGGCTGAGTGGTTACTGTGTTGAGCTTCTGGCCAATGGACCAGGTTCATTCGCATATTTCATTGTACCACCTCTTTCTATCGTCTGACAGATGTCAAAAACCTTAGCTGTAACGAGAAAGCTTCTAAATCCAGCCGTCTGGGCTCGGTAGATGGTCGTATGTATAGTTTTTGGTGTCACATGGACCTATTGGGAAAATATGGAAATGCTACTTGTAGTATCGACAAAATTATTATAAAAATGGATATGATCAATATGTCGAATATGAATAATATGTTTGACATATCTATTGCTAGAATAAACTGACTGGACTGCGAACAAGCAAATAATTGAGACTCGTCCTATTGTGAACTCTACACTACCAATCTGTGCTAATAAGAAAGTTTTGCGATTTCAAGGGCAAATACAAAACCAGTCCGAATTCAATGAGGTTTATTTTACAAGTACCATAAAAATAACAAATTAAAAGCACAAAGGTTAAGTATAAAAGTTAAGTATAATGCATAGTATGCACATGATCCGAAAGGAAATTTTCCGGTGGTCTCCAAATGGACAGCGAAACGTCTGCGAAAAGGCAGCGGAAAATAATTTGCGGAGAGTTCCATCAGCTGCTGCACAAGTAGCAGTGTTACCATCACCGGCTATTTATCTCCGATTTGGATACTTGAACTTTCCACTGGCTCCTTAAAATTGATATTTGGGAACTATCCTAATTTAGACTATTCACTTTAAAGTTAGGTGATTTTTAGGGTCCTAGGATTTAGAAAAAAAAATGCATTCTTCAATTGCGAACATGCGCTTTTCGTCATACGTAAAACGAAGCCATAAACAGTTTCTTTTGTTTTTTTTTACCATTTTAACTTGATGGTTGAACTCAATCTTGGTCTTCAAATTTTACTTATAATTATAAAGTTAGTTTATCAAAATAAATAAGCAAATTTTCTTTAAATTTTCTAGAAAAAGAATTTATACATTTTTTCGTAGGAATAACTTTCCGATCAACTTCGCAGTCAAATCCACAGTAGCAAAAAGATATCATTCCACTGAAATATTTAATTTCTTTACTGTTCCCTCTGCCAGGAATATTTTTCTGATGGAATCCTATCAGTGGTAGTTGATTCGTTTTAATTATTTTCGTAGGGTACATTTTTTCTGACAGAATTTTTGCTTTGACCGCCTATTTTGAAATTAACATTGTCGTCTTTCAAAACAATTTAATCAGAATAAGTGTGCCAATTAATTACAAAAAAAATATGCATTTTTCATCTTCTTTTTGGCGGCAAAAATTTCCAATTTGTCTCCATACCTCCTATAAAAGCTGGCAACCCTGCAGTACAAATGTCAAATCTCGGACATAAGAGATAAGATATTCACCCTAAGGTAGATATTATATTTGTAATGAGGAACTGCCAGTATTACATTTGCAACAAAAAGCTACTAATACAATTCGGGAGTATGGTTACCCATAATTGTTATGAGGCCTCTACCCAGAAATCGTGCGTAAAATCGCATTTTGATTACTTGACTGATAAATTACTACTGAAGCGATTGCAATCAAACCGACTTCGAGAATTAAATCTCCCCTACAATGTAGTTAGAGGAGATTTTAAAGGAAGCATCTCAGATTTATTTGATTTAAAGAAATCCCAAAGATGTTTGGGAAAATTTGAATTTGATCCTCTCTGTCACGGACTTCGTTAATTTTTTCATCTCGTAGAAGAACAAGCTCGATGTTTATGATGCACTAGTTGTAGCGTTAAAAAGATTTTCCAGACTGAGTCAATAAGTTCCTTATGAATGCCAAATGTAACCGCTACAAATAATATTTACTACTGTATAATTCATTACGTCGGTGGTCGCCCAGAATACAATCGTGCCTGCTAGCGACACATATCTCATTTTGTTGTAACCCTACCACTTCAGTTAAATATTAACAATACAATTATACGCGATTTTTGCGGCTATAAAAGCTTTTAGCCAGCCAATTTCCATATGAAAGTTTTAGCAACATTCGCACTGAGTAATTTGCAATAAGAATGAATTTACTTTTATTCTCTTTCGTGATTTTGATAAGTGTTTGTTTTTGCAATGCAACCGAAGAGGATACCGCTGCTACACCACCTCAATGCGGAACGATCTTGTGTTCAGCTGAAAAGGACCCAATTTGTGCAGCTCGATATGTAAGAAAGCAAACATTTCTTAACCCCTGCATGATGTTAGCCCAAAATATTTGCATTGAAGGTAAGATTTGCTCAACTTAATGGATTTTTGATTTATTTGTGTTTTCATAGGTGAACAGTGGAGGTTGATACACAAAGGAGAGTGCACGAGTACGAGCTCCTATTACGTTTGAAGAAGTGTGGAATTCATGCTGTTATTAATATAAACATTTAATTTTACTAGAATGATTCTGTGCACTCTTTAATAAATTGGAAATGGATAACTAGTGGGAATGACATTGCGATTTGAGCAGGGTCGAGAGATATGATCACAAGGAATGAAAAAAAAAATTGTTTAATTAAGCAGTTGTCAGCTTTACTTCGTTTTGTTAGGTGAATGTTTATTGAAGCAAAGCTAATGTAGTGGTGTAGGTTTCACTCGGTATACCTTTGTATGTATTTCACTTGACACGTACTCTTTACTGTATGAGGTAGGTGTATGAGCTTATCCGAATCGTGACTCCCATTATAAAAACAATTATCTTCTGATTTAAGCTGGCTCCGAAGTGGGCTCCGAGTCACGACTATTTTGCTATAAAAACACTAACCTCCGTCAAACCACCTGTGAAAGTATCGATAGTATTTCATAGACACAATGCACTATTTTGGACTACTTCTCCTGATCGTCCTTATATTTTTGAACGCCATGGCAGCAGATGTTCCCACACCGCCTCCTAGCCTCCAGTGCGGAGCGATTTCATGTACTGCAGACTATGATCCCATATGTGCAGTTCGATATGCAGTCAAGGAGACATTCTCTAACCCGTGTAATATGTTTGCGCAAAACTTTTGTGTTGATGGTGATATTTGGAAAATGTTTTTAATATTGAGCTATATTTGATGAACTTTTCATTGGTAAGTAGGTGAAAAATGGGCATTTGCATACGAAGGAGAATGCACGTACTCATATGCTTGGAGAAGTTGAAAGTAGAATGTACCACGAGTGATCCCAGATTGAGAGGGGATCTTCGACTGATAAAAGAGAAAACCGTGAAACGTTAATTGTTTAATGAGAAAATTAAAACGTATTTTCATTACCAACCCTTTGCACATATGGTTTTTTGTTGTATTTGTTTAATGAACACGACTTTACTTGCGCATTTCAGGGTTATCTTTATGGATGAAACGCCGCTGAAGCCTTGGTATCTGAACTGCAATCCAAGCCTATCTCATCGCTTTGTAAGCACTCAAATTGAATACCAAACAACTTAATAAATCGTACATATAAAATAAATAAATGTTTATGGTAATGTTTTAAGCTTCCCCACAAGCAGTAAGAGCAAGATACTGCACTCGTATTAAACCTCGAATTCGAGAAGACAATCACCTGTGACATTAACATTACTATGATAAAGTTGTTACGAAATTTCGGGAACATCAAGTAGGACGAGATACTTGTTTCTTTCCCATAACCTTCCGCTTCGTAAGCCACCCTTATGACCCATAACTACAGGACTTCATGAGTCAGTCCGGACAGTGAAATCGATAGGGTATCAGCATGCTTGCATTTTGCACGACATAGCTCGACGGATATGGGGGGATTTTTACTGAAGACACGACGGACTAATGTTACTTTCTTTCATGATGATATTTTGGGAAAAAATGTTATTTTTCTAAGATTTAAATTTGATTAGTGCGGAAATGCCGTTGGCGGGATATTTCGAAACCTTAAGAGTATGGTTATGTTATATGCGATCACATTCTTTAAACTTTTATTAGCAAGTATTACCTACAGGCAAACGGGCCTTCTTACCTCGCTGCCTCCTATCGCATGCAAGAAATCAACAAAGCAACATAAACCATAAGGAAAAAAATGCCATGAAATTGCCGGTTTAGGTAATAGGTATCCAAAAATATCAAATGATCATACATAAACCCAGCCAAAATTACATGCTCAATTAACAGTATCTCGTAAGTCGTATAAAATTACTTTCTTAAAAACAGCAAAGTGCCTTTGAATTAATTAATTTGTACAATTTCTATAAATCTAAACAATACTAATAAGTCAGAATGATAAAGATTCAGCACGGTAACATGCGAATCAGAATGACAAGAAACTGTGGTTGTCGTTACCCACGTCATCAGCCAGTTTGTCAAGATCTACAGCTGTATTTGCCAAACCCCATTAAATTGTTTATTTTAAGCCTCCTTTGTTACCCTCATGTTAGCTTGAGTCTTATTCACAAAACAAATCGAAAAATAAAATACATATATGTGAGCTTAGTTTGAACGCGTGCCGGTGGAAATCACCCTCTTATGTGAGAACCACCGTACATTTTAAAATAATCTTATTTTCTTAATATGCAATGTGCGCCACCCATTATCATCCATAGTGGGAATGTAAGTCCCCAAAAAAAAAAAAAAGTGATTCACATGATAATATTTGTCAGCAGGTATTATGAAACAGAACGTATAAATAAACGGGTTGGTCGAAATACAGCACAGAAACTCTCAGCAGTTCGACAAAGTATCTGGTGTTCATATTCAATCTCAAGATGAAGTTTTTATACATTTTGGGCGCGATTCTTGTTATCATTTGCCAAAATGTTTATGGACAACAGGACAATAATATTGCGGAACAGCGATGCAGAAATACCTTGTGCCCTGTAGGACAACCACCCATCTGTGGTACGCGTTATGGAGAGAAGGAAACATTTACAAACTCTTGCTTTATGTATATTACAAACAATTGCAATTTGAAACCAGAAAATGAAAGTGAGTACCTATAATTGGACTGCGACTCAAAGACGCACAGGTTAAATATTTAATTTTCTTTATTTAAGGGTGGATCAAACTTCACGACGGAGAGTGTTAGACTACATGAAATGCCGTACAGAGATTGAAACTGATTGAAATAATTTAAATAAAAAACAAATCAAAATACTCATTTAGTTTGTCAGTCTTTTTTATTTAATTGTGGAAAATTGTATGAATGACTCAAGCTCATTCTTGAGTCGGTGATTATTGTATTATATCGATTCGTTTCCGCTTTATTATCTATTACGTCAACTGATTAACAAAAGCAATAAGACCTTCACTTAAGGGACTTCCCATCCTTATGAAAACTTACCAAGCTGAATGATTATTTGACGAACATATTTTCTGCGAAAAAGCTTATGTAAATGTATAATTTGTTGTTGGCCTTTACCCAATCCAATCTAGGCCGCGAAAAATTGTTATCAGCAGACAAATCTAAGTCAGGGCGCAGACCGAAGCAATTAATTCAATTTTATTAAAACAGTCGAGCAGAAGTCAGGGGCGCAAACAAAAACAATTAATTTTTGTTTAAACAAGTTATGAACAGAGATTAAGATATTTTCGAAGTAAAACGATCGGTCCGGTAATCTGTTAACCACGCTGCCCAAATTTACAGATTAGGCAAGACATTTGCATAGTTCCTACTGCCCTTTAAAAGGAACAGAATATGAACAGCATCCATCTGTACTTTTCAATTTATCTTCTTCTGCTCTATGCAATGGTTAAGTGGATTCCACAACCCTGACACACAGAGCAAAGTCTGCTCAATCCACTGTAACTTAAGAATTCGTTCCGAGTCTCCTCTTCCACCAAAACAGAAACCAAAACTACAGCCCAGAGACGAATCATGCTGAAACCCCTAACTATCTTACTTCTCTTCATTGTTTTCGTTGTTTCGTTTCTCTACCTAAAACTCTATTTGGTTTCAGCTTTGCGTTGGGATGTTTACCAGCAGATTTTTTTATTTTTGCTATTTTTGTTCTACGAAAAAATTTGTTACTTGTTTGGTTGTCTCATACCTAGTTGCTTTGTAAGGGGCCATAATGTGCATTAGAAAATTAAATGTAGTAAATTTAAACAATTTACATCTTGAGTAAGGCATGGGAAGCATTTCTAGATGTAACTGCTCTTACAATTAATGAGTGTTCGTTAAAATTAGATTCTCGCCCCAATAATATCACGTGTTTTTAAGGTAGAAATGAAATACGAATAGGGAAGCACAGCCTTCTTGAAATAGTGATAGTTGATAGAAAAGAACTAATTGAAGCAATACAACAATAATTGCAAACAAATTTTAACAAAAAACACAGCATGATCGTTCAACATGAATATATCTACGTACATTCGACACAACACTGAGAACCAAAGAAATATGGAATTTGGCTTTCGAGGAAATGCTTCAGTTGCAGCTTCCCAAAAAGTCCGTAAAATCAAAGAGAGTCCAACAATTCATTTGAAATTTACCCAAGCTCATAGGGTCAAAGTCTAGTATAACCACGACCTTTGTTATAAGAATCCTAAAGAATTGAATCTCGATATTGAAAAGCCGAAAAACAAAAATAGACTTAAATCCATAGACATGGATAGTGTTTTGCTCACACGTTGTTCGGCCTAGATACGTTAGTTTAACACCAACCGGCAACTTAGCAGAAACGTGCTAAATGGATAAATGGTCGCTTTTATGCAACAATTTTGCGTCCTTCAAATTAGACTAGATAAGGTGAGGACATCTTTGGCAACTCACTCAGTAACGTACCTACCATCAGCAAAAAGAAAGCAAATAATTCACTTTGAAAAATGTATTTCGCTCTCGACTACTCAATAAATTTGACTCAGACTAATTCATTTACAATTCTCGTATGGAATGCCTCAATCATTTCCTGGTTATCCTTAAAACCAACAATGGTCTTAGCATTATCTTTCGATAGCCACTTCAGTTCAGTGTGTTCATCCGACAAAGATGGTGCCTTGTCAGGATCTTTCAGTTCCGCCAACCAGTAAACAACAACTTTGGGCTTTCCTTTCACTTCGTAATTCAGTGTTAAGCTGATGTCCTTATAAATATTCAAATCAGTTTCAGAATAGCCAGCTTCTTCCCGAGTCTCTCTCAAAGCGGTGGTGTAATCATCTTCGCCGGGATCCACATGTCCTTTTGGTGCACTCCAATGATATTCTCCATACGATGCTTTAAGTAATAAATATTGAATTTCTCCACACAGCCGACGAAATATCACAAATCCTGCAGCTTTTTCCCCCATTTCAGGAAAAATAATTCAATTAAATTGCCCGATGTTTTGATTTTGCATGAAGGTTGCTGTATGAGCAGGGTTGTTTTTGACGTTTCTTGGATGTTTATGGGTGCGTTCCACGGCATAGAGTTTGAAAATGTTGCACTTTCTCTTTGAAAGATATATATATGCACAGAATCAGTACCTAGTCGAAATACTTCCCATCTGCACGAATTAATTAATAATATAGAAACAAACGAGTCCGAATACATAAGGCTAAAAGAAACGCCAGCAAAACGTTTTTTTTTTTTGCTGCGGACAGGTATTCGACACATTTCTACAACTGCTTCTATTGGTTGAACAAATAGTACTTTAAACGCACCCTCAAAGCATTTTGGCTGGTAGGTGCCAACGCCAGTGTCAAAATAAAAATATTGGAACTCGCGGTGGCGTTAGCAGAGATCCATAAGGTAGATAGTGAACAGTGTAGTTTGTACGAGAAATTGTTTTTTTTTTTTCGGAATTGTGGTCTTCTGCCATTGCTGTCGAAAGTTGAACATAATTCAACAAGTGAAAATGACAAATGTCACAAGTGTTTGGTAAAAAACTACACCATATTATATGCTATTCATACAAAAGTAGATTCCAATGTACAACGTGCACGCTAATCTATAAGGACATCAAGTGAATCTTCTAATTGCAAGTAAACAATTTTATTTCAAGTGAAAAAAACTGTCCGTCTCGTGCTAAGTGCAATTGAGAAAAATAAGGAAATCGAGTTATTTTCTTTCAAAATATATTTTATCAGTTGGTAGGTGTATGTGCATAAGAAAAAGTTAAGATACAAGTTTGTTTGGTTATTCTGGAGATAGGTCTGTTCGTTAAAAAGTTATCGTTGTCAAATTTATGTTGGTTTAATTTTGTGAAGTGCGAGGCATATTGATGTCATGACAGTATTACCACTTCGATGCAACTGTATTAGGGATCTAATCCCAAAACAAAATGGAACTCGAGCTGCTGCCGATTATGTCCACATAAGAGTAGACTTATTTGTTTGCGTCTTAATAATCCCGCGAAACAATAATATTTCCTTCATATTACTGCTCTCAAACTTTAAATTGTCGAATTGGTTGATATGGTTATTGTAGGTAAACAATTTCGGCTTGATAGTTGATACCCTCAGATTGTTTATACATCGGCCTTTATGTTGTGCTTTATGATTTATTCTTTCCTTTTCCCTACACAGTACAATGAGGGGAAAGCAATCTCCTAACCATAGCAAGAAAAAGCTGAACGCAAAAAAAGATGAAGAGCTCAAAGAAAAGTGCGATGTCGTTGAACCAAAGTGGACCTCCAAGGAAAAGTGGTTATTGGGAAGATGCAAGGATTTTGGTAAGTAGTCCGCAACAACCCCTCGAAAACCTTAACCAAAGCTCCATAACTAGTTTGTCTTTATTTTAGAACTCAAAATCGAATTACTCAGCAAGGATATTGAAAAGCAAAACACGGCCATTAGGACAAACAATTCTTTGCTAGAAAAACTACTCAAGCATGTTGTTGGAGACAGTCCTTCCACATTACAACTTCTTCAAGAAGCAGATCCAAAATGTGAAGATCTAGTAATATTCCCAATCAAATCATTGATTGAACTGGAAACAATTGATAACAAAATCAAAGACATCCCTGAAGACGATATTGTAGGTCTATTTGTAGGCTTACTTTTAATGCTATATACATAAATTTCACATTTTCAATAGATTGCAAGCATAAAACACTACATTGGCGATTCCAGTATCAGAAAAAGTGTTGGCACATTTTTTGATGAATCATTAATACTACAAATCAATTGGAATGGGACTGGCGGTATGGCAGCCGTTAAAAATGTTGAACTTTTTAGCACCTTTGTATATGGTATGACTCTCAGTTTTTATATGATTTGAAAGAAAGCTTTTAACCAACTGTGTTGCAGATGCTGTAAAAACACTCGCCTATCCATACAGCCAATATATCTCAGAAATGAAGGAAGGAATTCGTATTGCTAAAAGCGATTACAAAAAGAAACACCATATCAAACAAGCTAAACAAAGCATTTCAAAAGCTTGTGAAAGGGCAAACGAGACTACAATTGCCACTACCGACGCTGTAGACCCAAAATCAGTGCGCAAAATTGGCCATATATTTCCAATAAAATCATTGAAGGCATTAGAGGATATCGATAAATCTATCCAAGACCAAGGAATTTCGGAAGCTGACATTGTACGTCATTCATTACTTTTTTTTTTTTTTGTTTCCATACGCGTTTGGTAAAAAAAAATTGTATGTACTTTAAATAGGCCTCTTACATAAAGAACGTTCTTAAAGTTCGCGAGGAGAACAACATTAAAGATATCGTGCCGCAACTTTTCGACGAATCGATAGTTTTGAAAATCAGTTGGAATGGAAAGCGCAATAAGGTACCAATCAAAGATCTAAGACTTTTCAACACGTATATATTTGGTAAGTGAATAACATTGATTGTTTTTAAAATAGGGCTCCCTTCCAAACCCAACAAAACCAAAATTGAAATACGTTCAGAATCATTTTTATTTTTATGACTCTTAGACGTACTAACAATCATTTTAAACATAGCCCTTACATATATTGAGTACTTCTCCGAAATAAGTTTCGTGCTGATGAATCTGTAGTAGGTCGCAGTAGCTTCCAATTGTACGCATTATACAGCTGCTCCAGTAACATGATTTCACAGTGGATCCTTAACAACCCGACACAATTTCACTACAGCGACAGCAAATTCGCGATACATTTACTCTGACGCAATAGTTCAGTAGGCCCGAGCTATTTGATGCTCAGTAAGTCATGCTAACCCATGCATGTCCTCAAAGTGACCGAAAATTTACAGGTATGTCTTGGATAATTCGGGGAGTCCAATGAAAATCGCAAAAAAACGACGAAAATTTTATTTACACAACTTGGCACGCTGTTAGAATGTTATCTAAGTACTGAAATTGATTTAAGTTCTGTTTAATAAAGTAGAACTTACATCAACTACACTTTATGTGGCTCATCTGAGTTATTAACCAAGTTATAAGTAAAGGCAGATAAGAACTCGATGATTTTTATAATTTCTAGTACATTTTCAATCGATTTCAATACATTAATGATAGGAGTTTATAATTTTTCACAGATTCAATAAGAACGCCCGACCTGTCTTATGCCAATTACGCTGCGCAAATGAAAATGGGCTTTCTATTGGCCAAAAGGCGAGTTTACAGAAAAAAGCAAATGCTTTCCAAAAAGGCAGTACTCGAGGAAGAAAGCGAAAAAGCTGAACAACAACCGCCAAAGGCAAATGGTCTTCTGCAAGACCACGAAATTTATACCGATATTGAGATGAAACAGGAATGTGACATTGGCAGCAATTTTAAGTCATTCAACAATCAATCTAGTGATGATCACCTTGAAAAACAGGAAAATGATACGACTTCATATAGCGCCTTCTCGGAATATGGAGACAGCGAACTCTATCCAAAGTTTGATGTTTCAAAAATATTCCCAATTAAATCGTACCGCGCGTTGGAACGAATAGACAGGCACATCCAATCAATTCCGGAAGAAGAATTGGTAGGTCCTTAAACAATGTTCGTAGTGTCTAGTCGCATGAAGAATGAAGTTCACAATAGGGCGGCATTTATAGTCAACTACTAACAATTCTTAACCTTGTAGTAGGTCACAGTAGTTAATTTTTTGTTGTGTGTTTGTAACATCTAGAAACTAAAAAAGATTATATCTAAGTAACGCGCGACAAATTTATTCAATGTAATGTACAACATTGGAACGAACGATTCCCGAAAACTTGCTTTGGAGTTTAAAGTGCGATTAACTTGGACTTGCGTTTTGAATGTCCACCTTACATTTGACGGATCTACGACAGTATTTGTCATACAAACTTGATTACTGTAACCTGCCATAACTTAAGTTGAAAGCTAAAAATATACAGAACACTACACAAGTGCAATTTATGAAATATTGTTACATTCGAGCTGGGATTAGAAAAGATAAAACACTATTCTGTTAAGCTTTTCTAATAATATCACTTGAAACAATTCATAAGCGATTCAAACATCAATTAATTCACTGTATTATTTTGTTCTTATTTATCTTCGCAACCGATTGCTATTTCGTACTATAGCAATAATTGTTTAAAAATCATCTGTTTGTGCCTGTCCCTGTTCTCAAATCTGCCTGTTATATCCGCTCCGCCATCTATCGAGAAGTTGCCCCCAAGTCCGCCAGAGAGCTTACTTTGACGCAGTACTAGACACGAACATTCTTTTATGAAAAGTCATCAAATACAATTCGTTTTTTTTTTTTACCAAACAGATTGACTACATACGAGAGGCTGTTGGCAGCGCCAGCGTCAAGGATAGCATACAAATGTTTTTCGGTGAACCATTAGTTACTCAGATCAATTGGAACGGAACGAACAAGCTGAAACCCCTAAAACATATTAAACTATTCAACACTTATGTATTCGGTAAGTCATTCGCTTTGTTTATTTCGTGCTTATTAAGCCGACTAATTTGTCAAGTAATTTTGTTTAACAGAGGCTATAAAAACACCCATGTACCAGTACGATCAATACATATCCGAAATTAACAAAGGTCTTTTAACTGCTAAAAGCCAACTTCCCAAAAAAAATGAATCAGACATCAAAGTTGAGAAAGAGGAACCATACGAGGAGGAATACATGCCGATGTGCAATAGTACAACGTACCAAGAAGATGTGCTTCGGTCGGGGATTTTAAGTATTTTCCCAATAAGAACTTTGGAGCAATTAAGTCAAGCTGATACTGATGTTCTAGGAATTCCGGATGAGGACATTGTGAGTTATTTTTATCTGGACATTCACATGGTTATTGTAAATGTGGCTGCAGGAGTGCAGGGTCGACTAAATATTGATATTGTTACATTTTAGCTGGGACTCAAAAAGATCAAACACTATTCTGTTCAACTTTTCTAATAAAATCACTTTTATTCCATTTTTTGGATAACTTATTAAGTACCAAAACAATATCACTCAAAACAATTCTTAAAAAAGCAATCACTTAATTTACTGTATTACTTTATACTGATTTATCTTTACAACCGATTACTATTTCGAACTTTACCAATCTCTGTTTAAAAATCAATTGCCTGTCCTGTTCTCAAATCTGCCTTTTATATCCGCTCTGCCATCTATCGAGAAGTTTCTAGTTTATTCCGGTTGTCTCGGCTGGTTCTAGAATTAGCTTGCTTAACTCTCCACAGTTATTTGACAGATTCGAGTCTCCAATTGGAAGTGGAACTTGTTTGGTGACTAATGGGTTGTTTACACTTTCACGCTACATTACACACCACAATATCTTTGTTTGTTTTGTGGATAGATGAGCCTTTTGCGCCAACTTTTTATCGCGAGACATGCTATATTACATTTAACAAAAAGGAAAAAAAAAACTCCCAAAATAATTTTCTTAATTTTTGTTCATTTAGATTAAACACATAAAGGGAATCATTGGCAACATGGAATTAAAACATTGCTTACAGTATTTATTTGATGATTCTATTATTCTTGAAATCAATTGGAATGGAGCGTATAACAAAATAGCTGCTAAGAACTTTAAACTCTTCAACACATATTTGTTTGGTAAGTAAGCCATTTAAACCAAACACCTAATTCGCACAGAAAAGAAACACAACGCCCGATTGTCAATTTTTTGTTTCGTTCTGTGTGAATTAATTATATTTGTCTGCGTATCGTGAAATTTTTTTAAACGTATTATATATTTATTTGTTTTTTTGCAGAAGCTGTAAGAACCCCGAAGTTCGGGTATAAGGAATACGCTGAAGAAATGAAAAAAGGGTTTCGTCATGCTAAAAGTCTTGTTTACAAAAATCGCAGCAAAAATCGAAATATTTCGTGAATTTTTATGTAAACATACTTGTAGGTCAGAGTTTGTTGACAAAAATCAAGTTATAACGATTTGCATTTAAACATTGTTTTGCTATGGGTACATATTGGGATTTGAACAAACGAAAATAACAGGTACATGAAGTAGAAGTGATCTGGGTATCAAGATCTGCACCAGAAATATGCGTCGGCTGGATTGTAATTTTACGATGCTAGTTTTACTGCTTGAAATTGTGCAACATGGTTCGGAATCCTAATGCATTGGATCTGCGGGTGACGTAGTTTGCGAGGTCAAAAGTTATGCAAGTACTAGACTGTCGCAACTTTCGTGGAATTTACAATATGTACTAAAAATTGGTCTAGTCGGACAGACGGACAAAAGCGAAACTAATAAGGTTCTGTTTTTTTACTTTGGGTACGGAACCTTAAGAAATGACTATAGAACATCCACATCATCGCACATACAATTTCTTGCACAAGGTGAGAGATTCGTATGTCCGCTGTCATAGTGCTAATAACAGCGTTATCATGAGATTTACTATTTCCATGACGCGACAGAACTTTCAGATGTCTAATCTTTCCACGTGTTTGAGGACATCGGGACAGATGGACTTGAGAGCTTACATCAACGGTTAACAAGTTAAAGGCATTGCAGTGGGTCGTCCACAAGGACCTGAATAAAGTAAAGAATATTTCACTGTGCTCTACATACCACTGCCACTTTCTGGTCAGTTTCGGTGTTCACCAGCGTACCGGAAGCCCACATGTATTTTGTAGGAAAGCAAAAATTGGTATCCCATCGCTAAAAAGTATCTTATGCTATTTGATTTCAAGTCAACGAAGGATATACGAGACTCATATAAGAACAATAAGCTTGCAAGAAACTCATGTGGAAGCACCGTACCTACTCAATATATACATACACGTCCGCATATAAAACATCTCGGATATGTAAAGGAAACATAACTTTGATTTTAGAGGTTTTTTTATGTCCGCCGTGGACTTCATAGAATTGTTTAATAGACAAAGTGAAGCAAATAAGGACTATTCATATGAGAGCGAATTGCGAACAGGTGAATATTCGTTTTCGTAGATTCTGACATTTCATTAACATGAAAACTTTTTTTATGTGGTATTCGATTGGGCGCTCTCAGAGTACTTTTTTTGTTCTCAGAGCAATTCTTATGTTCATTTGGTACAAAAAAAAAACAATCTTTTTCAGATTTCAGAGCACTTTTGCGAATCTAGATATTTTCTCAGATTTGCTTTAGATTTACCAATACAAGTGCATTTGAGTTTGACAATTGGTGTGTTTGTTTACATTTGCGTGAATTCTTTCCACAGCTGAGAAAGGCATTGCATCGGGTGAATCTATTTTCGTAAATTATTAGTGTACAAATATTTAGAAATCAATCGGGACGGAAATTTCGAATGTTTTAATATAAAATTTAACCAGTGAATGGAAAGCACATAGAGAAGTGTCGAAGACTACACGTATTCAAGTCGCACGAATATCAACACAAAAAAGAGCAAGAGGGTGTTTATGTTCGATTAGGCACACGAAATCTGAAATCTGAGGGCAAATCTGAAGAAGCCCAATCGAATACCACATTCGCAGGTATCTACACGCGAATCAGTTTCATTGTTGAAGGTTCGAACGAATTTTTCATTTGTGAGTGTGGATTATGAATAGTGTGACAGTTCGCGGAAAGAATTTTCAATTCGCGGGAAAATTGTTGTAATTATAAATGTAGCTATTTAAATCAATTGAGAGGGTTTTTTTTAGATTAGATGTTGGATTAATTAAATTTGGTGGTAGAACAAATAGCAATTTTCAATTCAGAAATACAATTAAATTGGTTTATTCGCAATTCGCCTTCATGTAAATAGTCCCTTAAAGTATGTTTATACAACGGATGCGCAATAAACCATGTAGCCGTAACATTTGTGATAAAGTGGTATAAACTGTTAGAGTTTCGCTTTTTTCGAAAAGTTTTGTTATTTTTAGATATTAATATAAAGAAATTTCTTCTCCAAGCTTAGTACGCTGCTCGAGCTAAATTTTCGCTGCCATACAAAATTCTCTCCAAAATTTAGCTCAGCTAAATTTAAGCGAACCCATTTAGCTGAGCGGTACGCTGCTCGAGCTAAATAATCAAACTTTTGTTTCAGAATGTACTTCATGTATCTGTCAAGATTTAGCGCGCCCATTTAATGGGTCGGGACATTTTCTCAATCTAAATTGTGACAGATCGTTGTGTTCTCTTGTTTTTTTCTGCGTTTTTGTATTGGGAAGAATGGGAGAAGTAAGCATAGATGAGTTTTTTGAATCAATACCTCGACGAGGAGTACATAGAACTGGAAATGGATGAAACCAGAAAGAGTTGAATTTTTGAAGCAAATTATTTTCCAAGAACAGGTGTTTTTTGTTACATTTATCCACAGCTCTCTCTATGTCAAAATTTAGCTACGACTTTAGCTGATGCTTGGAGAGAAAAGTTGGAGACCAGATAAAATTTAGTTTAGCTCGAGCAGCGTACTAAGCTCCACCATTGAAATGAAAGCTCTGCTTAAAGTACAGTACGCACAACTGCTATAATCAACCATAATAAAAAAAAATCACTATTCGAAAAATTGGCAGCTCTGATACTTGATTTTGACATAACCGCTGATGGCGGAAAAATCTCAAACAAACAAACAATTTGTGCCTTCGTCGCTGGCGTCGAATAATAAATGCATTTTGTTTTGTAAGTGTTCGAAATATTTGAAGAATAATAATATTCACCAAAATGCCACTAGCTAAAAAGCGGCCGCCACCATCAAACTCTTCAGATGAAACCTCCTCGAAACGGAGGAATCTATCGCAAGGTCTTAATTTGGTAAGTATGAATGAAAATGTTTGCCAACGGAATTTGAAATTTAAAACGCAATTTCCCAATCTTGCAGTCTCAAATCAACTCGTATGTACGATGCGGCAAAATCCTTCGAATGCACTTGACAAACTTTATGTGCCATTCAAATCTAATTGTGAACTTCAATGAGCGTGTTAATTTTCTTGTTGGAAGTAACGGCAGTGGAAAGAGCGCTATCCTAGCTGCTCTGGTCCTTGGTCTGGGGGCCAGGGCTAGCTCGACAAACAGATCACAGAGCATGAAACGTGAGTAAAAAAATCTGTTTAATTTTTTTGCTTGGTAGTTTTATTTAGAGTTTCTCAATAAAAAGGACATTTAGCACCTTGTCCATTCTGAAAATTAAGAAAGAAATTATAGATATACTGAATGCAAATAAGTACTAGGCTTAGAATGACTCACTTCCTCCTTCGCCGCACATATTCTCAGCGTTTAAACGACATTGATTCGGGAAGATCTTGGTGATGGAACCGCGTTTGCCACATACTGGATCTTCTTTATCAGGGCAATAGATTTGGCACAAGCGTTTAGACTTTGCTGCTGCGTTACTAATTTGAATAGCAACTAAGATTACGACGAGAATTAGATATGTTAGTTTCATTTTGAGAATTGAAATGCTCTAGTTCGGTCGAGGGCTCTTATATACAAGCAAATTTTTGCAACTCTGGACGGTTGAATCAATAGGAAGTGAGACCGTGGATGCAATTTTTGTTTGAACAAGTGTTTGAAGTCGCTATGCTTGCATCAAGATGTAAGCTGATGAGTGGAAGAATACGATTGTTTGCGTAGTTTGGTGTCAACAAACACTATGTGGGCACAATGTTTGACTATTAGCGTTGTTGACATTATCAATATTCGCATAATAAATAGAAGTGCAATGGAGGTGCATTGCGTCAACAAGTGACGAATTGCATCGTAGGAAATGTACATGATTCCTGGGCACTGCTATCAATTCTGCCCACCAGGACCTCACGATGTCAATTGTAAATAGAGACAGCCTAAAAGTAATCATCTGCTTGCTCATCTGTTGAACCATGTAAGATGTAACCCATTTATAACGATTCCTCTATCGTAGCCACAAAAACTCGCCGGTTGAAAATCTTACTTCTGCAAATAGGACAGCTCCAAGCATCTATTATTTTCTTAACTCTATTCCTTCTTCTGCTGATGACTGCACTCTCAAATCTTCCTTCCCGCACGTGAGCCTACGAGTGCACTACAACTGATCCAAATCTTTAAGTGGGGAAAATAATACTCGGTCGTATTTGCTGCACGTGAGACACAGTTCAACGCTTTTGCAAAGAAAAATACGTTGACTCCTATGCCACAAAAGAAAATGGACCACCAATCCATCAAATAATCAAAAGCATACTGATATAGCGAAGCCCAGTATCCTTGAGTCATAAGCTCAATTCAGACAGCATTCCCTAGCCATCTCAAATATTTACAAATGTTAAACAATGTCAGTTTCAAGTTGTCTTTTATTTCTTGTCCTTACAATTTCATCTACGGATTTGCAGTTACCCTCCACGTCACTGCTTCGGATGACATGCGTGGTCATAAATTTGCGTGTATCTTTCTACATAGAGATTTTATTAGATAACAATGAATTTAACAATTTATTTAAATTATCTTACCTGCGCATGGAACGCACCGATTAGCCTCAGTCAGTAAACAAGCATTACCAAAGGTTTTTAATGTCGCATCACTCTTATGCATACCACAAACTGGTTCGTTTTCTTGAGTACAAAATCTCGGTTCACAAGCGGGAGGTGTTTGGGCCATGGCAACGTTGAACAATTCGATCAACAGATACAAGCACAAAAGACTCATTTTCACTCCAGTGAGGTTGGTGTTACTTTGAGATTTCATTCAGCGGATTTGTCGTTTTATTGCACATTTTGAAAAGGACAGCTTAATATGAATGACCTATTTTACCTATTCGCATGATTTCAGTGGTGTTCAAACAATGGAACATCTGCTTTATTGTAATACCCTGTGTTAAGGGTAAATCATGTTAATGTCTGCTGCAGTCATCTTATTGTTATAAGAGGTGTTAACCTTATTTCACTTGATTATCGAACATTTACCTACGTCGTAATCTAATGAAGTACTTTTCGGTTCGCTGATAGCTAGCCTTCGGAATTAAGTAGCCAGGAGAGTTGTTCGCATACGTTCTGTGTCGGTGGGTTTTTAAAAACAATAACTCTAATGCCCGAGTTATTGCTATTGCATGGCGGAAATATTATAAATTTGGGGACGTCGTGGGCAGCTCATGTATACATGGTTACAGGGGCCTTGGCGTCTGGTTCGACAGTGAAAAAACATGAGACGGGCGACCAAGGTCATTAATATAAGGAAAAGGTGTTGAGCGTGTGACAATTGATTATCCAGCCGATCTAATCTAATTCTCTCATTATGGGCCTGACTGATGTGCACAGGTTCCATAGTATATCTTGGAATTCCAGTTGTGGCCAAGCTTTAGCGCTTACGTATTCCGGTGTTCTATACGAAATCTCTACAAGGCACCTCAATAAAACAACAAAAAATCTTATTTCGTCGCTTCCGCGGTCGTATTGTCAGTAGTCAAATCTCATGACCGTAGGTAAGAATTGCAATAACTGCGAATTAAAGACCGACAAAATTTAGGTTTAGATGCAATCTGCATCAGAATACTATGATTGCCGTGATGAGAGGCCAATTGAAGGCAGTAGATTGAGTTGGTCAGATTATAGGAATCGATATAAACGGCTCATGTATTCCATAATTGGTATGGATATGTTACGAAGAATTTCTTCGTGTTATTGACTGGGCAAAATGTCGACAAACCAATAGAATGCATGTAGTTAGCGACAAGAGTGCAATGTCACGCTAGAAAATAATGGGGTCACTCCTGCGACAGCAGCTCGTTCCGACACCATTCGGTAGGAGCTTGCCACACGTAGAGCTCCGCTTATCTGAACTTCTGCCATCTGCTTTCTACCAAAATCTCAATCCGTAAAGGAGGATGGCATGCGTTATCGACATGAGGAGCCTAAGCTTGCTGGCCGTTGCTGCCTACGTTCGCCATCAGCCTTCTCAGTGACGCAGTCGCTTTCGAAGCTCGTTCCGACGCGATCTTTATCTGATGCTGAAAAGTAAGATTGGTGTTGATGGTCACAGCCAAGGCGTCTTTGCTTCTTATTACCTCCTGGCTCATTTGGAAGTCGATTAGAGTCGGGATCCTTTTATTTGTCAGAAGGACTATCAATGTTTTTTTATGTAGCCAGACTTAGGCCCTGTTCATTCATCATGAAGCTCGTCGCATAACCTGGTTTAGCACCTTAGCGAACTTTCGGTTTCTATTGCCGTTATCACCGCGGTGATACCATCTGCGTACCCCACCAGGAAGGTATATGAGTTTTGTTTTTTGTAATCTGTTCCTTTGCAATTTAGTTGAACTAGTTTTTGAATACAACATTAATCAAAGGCCGCCTCTCTTGACCAAAGCAAAGCAATATCCACCGATATTTATTCCCTTCGAATGTTTCGCCTTCGCCGAAGAAAATTGACCCAATGATGGTTTTGGCGCAAACGCCGCGCCGGCCCAAATAGTCGTTTTTGGCCACGCAATGGTGTTTCATGGATCTCGTGTGGATTCTCCGTTGCCTAAATGCGCCCTTAGAGAGGTGAAATCAAAATTTGCTTTTGTGCAGTATTCCAAGGACGTGGACGGTCCGTCGGAAATATTCTTTGAGTCAATTCCCATGAAAATCATCCGTTTGCGCTGTTGTTGTTTCTTATTGATGCCAAAATGCTGAACTCTGTCTCGGCAACACTCTCACCTCTTCTACCAGTTCTGTAGGACGTCTTGGGCGTTAATGAACGTCATGCCGACGATTTCCCACTGTCCCGTGGTGAACAAAATTCGACACCAAACGGTGAATGTTTGCTGGCGACGATATGCGCGTTGAGTTGACACAACTGAACGTTTTTTTTGGTGTGAGGCGATTCATGGCTAAAACTGTCAGAGTTATTCAATGTAAACATACCAACATAAAAGATGGCGCAGTCTGCATAATGTGTTCGCTTGTTATTTCGAGTAAGCAGTTGTTCTGATACTTTTTCTTTTTCCAGAATTCATTAAAACCGAACAATCGTATGCGAATGTTGAGATTGAAATATCAAACGCTGGTCCAGATGCTTTTAATGTTGAATTGTATGGCGACAAAATCATTGTTATCCGGCACATAACACACACTTCATCGTACTATCGAATAAAGAATGCCCGCGGTGAACTGGTTTCCAAGAAGGCAGACGATTTACATAAGATTATGATGTACCACAACATACAGGTGGATAACCCTGTCTTCGTTCTGAATCAAGACAGCGCTAGGGTCTTTCTAAAAGAGTAAGTGACTGCAAGTACTTCCAAAATATGCATCTTATTTTGTTTGTCAACTGTCTATAGCCTAGACCCGGTTAAGAACTATCAGCTGTTCATAAAGGCAACGCAAATAGAAACGGTTGCGGAAAAACTAAATGATTGTCTACATGCATCCAAAGAGCAAAAGTTTCAAATGAACTGCCTGGGACAGGTAAGATTGATGAAGGCTTTCGCAGGGATTCGTTTTTATTTCAAATTTTATAAATTTCTAGAAAATCGTTCAAGTTAAAGAAGAAATGGAGGGCTTAAAGCAAAAGCTCGCGCAGTTGGAATCTGTGGATCGTGTCAAAGTGAGTTTTGTATTTGTTGGTTGTATCGCGGCATTATCTTAGAGGTTAGTGGGTTGGACAGTTGGATTCAGACAAGCGTCTGCAAAGCAGTGGGGAAGAAACCCCGCAGGCCCCAAATTAAAACCTTTATGCTATGGATGTGTCCAAGTTAGGGATGGGAATTCTTTACAGCTTTCAATCTAATCATGGACTTTATTTTAGTCTTTGCATTGAATCACTAAACCCTCATTCTAGAAACTGCTGAAAAATTGCGAACTCGAACGCCTATGGATTTTCGTCATAGAACAAGAGAAGCAAATCCAAGCCATAAACATATCAATCGAGGAACTCCTGCGACAGAGACAAGAATACGAGGATATGATGCAGAACAGGGACCAGATTGAAGGGGAGTGTCGCGAAGCCATACGGTAGGTTTCAATTTGCCCATCACCTCAACATCATCAGACCCTCCTACTTTCAGTGGATGCGAAGACACTCTAGAAACGAAACGGACCTCGTACACTGAAGAGACCGTCAAGTACAACGCTCTAAAGCGCAAATTCATAGAAATGAATGACCAGTGCAGCGAAATCGACTCGGCTATTGAAAGCCACAAGAAGAAGCACGCCTTTGTTGAACAACAAATCAAAAAACTGCAGGAGTATATATCTGAAAAGGTTTCCAAGTAAGTTGACTGCGAAAATCGGCTTTTTTGACCCCGACAATGCATCCTGTCGATTTCAGTAACCGCGTAAGTGTTCAGGAGCTGCGCATCAAAAATGCAGCCGAGCTAAGTGCACTCGTGCAAAACAGAGATCAAGTCACAGCCATGCTTGAAGCAGCCAAACGCGACTCACAAATGCTGATCGGCAATAAGGGACTGCTCGATCAGAAAATAGATGATTTGAGAAATAATCAACATCAACTGCAGGAACAGTGTCGTGAGTACCCACGAAGGTATAGGAAATATGTTCGTAATTAATTTTCTCCTCCATAGGTCAGATCCAGTCGCAAATACACAACATCAAAGCCAACTCAAAGGACGCTCTTTCCATTTATGGCGATCATGTCAGCCAGATAGTGGCCACGATTGACAAACTGCATAGGGAGAGGAAATTCAGCGCGTGTCCGCGAGGACCTCTGGGCCGGTACATCGAAGTTGTCGATGCCAAATACCGCGATGCAGTCGAAAGCCAGTTATCCGGGCTAATAAACAGTTTCGTCGTCAATAACAACAGGGATTACAAGATCTTGGAGAGTGTTCTCAAGAATTTTCCACACTTTAATCCCACAATCATAACTACCACATTCATGGACAAGGTCAGTAGTAAACACATACATCCATTCATCACAGAAAACTCAAACTCGGTTCTTCATCAGGCTTATGACGTTTCACGCGGTAAAGTGCTTCCAGCTCGCGGCACATGCCTTCTAATGGATCAGATAAGATGTCGCGATCATGTCGTTCTCAACTGTCTGATTGATCGCGGTTCGATTGAAACGGTTCTCCTCACCGAGAGCAAGGAAACCGCCGAGCACGTCACTTCGAGCATTGAAAATGTTCCAAATAATCTCACTAAGGTCATTGTCATCAAGCCAGGTATCGAGTACTGTCCGGAGCCATCGTATCGGATGTATTCGCTGAAAATACGACCGGCAAGGTACATTCAAGTTGATATCCGCGAAAGGATAACGTGAGTAGAATCAAAAATCTTTGCAAAATCCAAACGAACTCTCTTCATTCAGTCAAATGGAACTGGAGATGAACGCCAACAAACAGGAGATTGTAAAATGTGAAGCCAAGTTACAGGAGATACGTCCGCAGCTGCAAACCACACAAAAGAACATTCAGCAAAATCGAGACACAGCCGAGAAGCACGAGTACACGAAAAGAAAGTTGGATGAGCGAATAAACGAACTGGAGAGCTATGAGTATCCCGATAGCAACGAAATGGATCTCTTGGTGAGAAACGCTTATCCTCTATTATGTGTTTATCTGTTTGAATGATGTGTATCTTAGGCAAATGAACTGGAAGAGTACAAGGGAAAACTTTCGCAAGTGCAGAGCAAAATTGAAGAAAAGACGAATGAGTCATCAGAGGCTAAGATTGCGCGCAGGGCGACGCAAGAGGAACTCACCGAACAGAAAGTTTCGCTGAAGCAGATCGAGGATGAAATGAACAAAATAAAAGTATAACAGCGGAATTATCTTTGCCTTGTCATAACTGTCCCCCTTTCTCTCCAGAATAATACGGATGAAGCAAGACTCAAACTCAACAGCTTGCTGAACAATGTCCGAGCAAATGAATCCAAACTGCAGGAGATCAATTCGAGTGTGCAAAAGTTCGAGGTTTGTAAGGTTTTACCAGCATTTGCAACACTTTAATCATGTTCTTTAGGAAGATAAAACCAGCAAGCAACGAATCCTCTCCGAGTTACGTGGCCAAGCGGAACAGGTTGGTCCGCGCATCGAGTCGCAGCGAACAGAGTCAGAAATGGATGAAATTATTCGACAGCTGAAGAGCAAGATCAAACATCGGACGAAAAGTAATGAAAGCTCAGAGACTGTACAGCAGTTGATCGAGAGTAAAACTCAAACACTTACGAAGTACGAGAAACTTCATTCGTCTGTGAGTGAGTCCTTAAAGATGGTAAGTTGGAGTGAAAGCATTGCACCGAAGTCCTGTATTTCAGTGTCTTATTTCGCAGCTGAACGAGTCGCGTGTGAAGAGATTCCGATTCATCAAGCACCTTAAGCATCATATGGCCATGAAGGTGATGTTCATGTTTCAGGTAAGGAAGGATTTTATTGCCAATTCATTGTCATTCAACAGGTTCGAGATATTGGTGTCGATTGAAGCGGTACTAGCACTTGATGGATGATGTATTTAAGCGCTTTGGCATCTTGGGGTGTAAAATATCAAGAGGCATAGGTAGACAAGTGCTTCGCGTGCGTTTCAATCAGCGTGCGAACATCTAAATTCTCACCGAACGTGTGACAAGTGAATTTTGATGTTCCCACTGCGAATATCTACCCGACATCATTGGACTTCTCTCTGATTTTGGGAGCTTCAGTTTAATCTTTGAAACAAACGAGATATGATCATGTTGGTACAAGAATCTGAGATGGCAACATTACCGTCCCTTCGGTCAATGCGACCGACACAATGTAGTCCACGGTGTTTAGTTCCTTGTTGTGCATCCATCCCCAAAACAGCTCATTGTTTCTTCTCCTTTATTCACACTCCTTGTGGACAGGCCTAAAGATCCGTCAACGAATGTTTATTACAAACATAGCTCATTAGCATATCCGCATTCCGGGTTATTTTTCGGCACAGTGCGCCATAAAGTAGAACTTGCCGAATAGGGGCTCTGAATGGCGTACATTTTGTCATTTGACTCGGGAGTTTTGGAACCTAAAGTTATCCTGAGTTGATGTTTACTCAGAGGTAGACGAACTGCTTGACTACATCGAATTTACTGCAGCCAGTAGTGACCGGTTTCATCTGTTCTTCAGTCGATGAGTAGCATTTTAAGCATCCATATCGATTTCCAGTGCTCATTCTGCTGATTATGGGGCACGAAAGTACCTCAGAACACTGAACCAAATGGTCGTCACTTAAATTTAACGTTTTATTTAATTTTTGCAGAACACTCTAAGTAATCGTCAATTTTGTGGTGACATATCGATCGACCATGCCGAGCGCAAGCTAACGATATCGGTCGTGCCACGAGATCACACCATCGAGGGTTCAATGTCAAGTACAAAATCTCTGTCTGGCGGAGAGCGATCTTTTTCAACGGTAGCATTTCTGCTGTCACTATGGTCATGTGTGGATCATCCGTTCTACGTTTTGGATGAATACGATGTATTTACGGTGAGCTAGCATTGTCCCATTCAATTGTTGCTCCTTAATTATTGTAGAATTCATACCTAGGATGAAGTGAATCGTGAACTCATGACGCGGATGCTTCTTAGTGAAGCAGAAAGCAAGCCTCATCGACAGTATACGTTCCTATCACCTCAAGATATGGCACTAGCATCAAAAGATTATGTTAGCATTCATAGGTGAGTTCAAGTTAAATCCTATGCAACTTTCTGCGATGTCTAATTTTCTTTATTTAGGATGGCCGATCCAAGAAGGTAAATCGGAGGGAAGGGAGAAAATCGTTGTGGTCTACAGACGTACATAATGTACAGGAGCGTATTAATGTTGTAGTCTTTGTTACTGTTAAACCATCCCATGGATGTATATTTTCTTAATATTAAATGTAATCTCTTTTTCATTGTACAACAAAGAAAATAATAAATTATTTTTTCACCCGTTTAGCTTTTGGTTTTGTTGATATTTTAACATCTACAACTGCGCTCGAGTGTAATTTCCAGAGATGGAATAATTAAGAGATGGATGTTTCGTACATCTATCCCCCGAAACCCAGTTGTGAACGTTGTATTTGTAATTCCATTCCTGGTAGTGTACTATATTTTTGTTCTTTCATTCGAAAAGCAAGGGCGAGAAGTTTAGATTTTAGTGAATAGCCGGTTTGGTGGCACTGACAGTTAGTGACATAGAGAGAGTGCAACGGAAAAACCAAACACCTCCCTATTTCATCAAAACCCGACGGGTATGCAATGGAAATTTTCCTGAAATGTGAAAATTTGAAGTTGAGAATTGCATTGCATACTCTTTGCTGCCAATGCATTTTTTTTTTTTGAAAACACCTACATCGAGTTAGGACCCAACAACTGCTATTTCTAGTAGCCAAGTTTTTCGTATGTATAACTTTTTTCGTTCGCTACGCGTGCCATACAAAAAAATATTAGAGACACATTTTTTGTTTACATTTCAAATAATGTCACTGCGCAATAAATAACAATCAGCAACTCAGTCGCTAATTCGACAATTTTTTTTTTCACCGCAAAAATGGAAAAACATCAAAAAATACCAGGTCACCAGAAATAGCAGTAGGAAATTAATTCGGTGCAGAATATTTCTATAAAATGCACTAGCATCAGAGAGTATGCAATGTAATTCTCAACCCAATTTCCGAAAAAAATTCCATTGCATACTCGTGGGGTTGTCATCCGATTGGGAGGTGTTTGGTTTTTCTATTGAAATCTCTCTATGTCAACAACTGTCAGTGAAGGGGCTATTCACTGAAATCTAAACTTCTCGGCTTTGCTGTTTAAACTAGAGAAGATAAATATAATGTGCACTCGGAAAATAAGAAGTAAACTAAGTCGAAGAGTGCAGTTTTGATATTGCCATGAAACAATATTATCTATGACAGCTCTATTGAGATGCGGTTTTGTTGTCCCTTACCATGTTTGAATATTTTACGCAGAAATTCTGGACATAACAAACCAAATGTATTCTGCACAGAACAAGCCGAATTATAAAACAGTCGTTGGAAAGAGATGGGCTCATTATCTTATGTCTCATGTTGCCTTTATTTATTTGCTCAATATCTGTTTTTGTATACGTATTTTTAACCTAAGGCTCAAAACTAGTTTTTCTCTAACCAGTTTCTGTTTTAATTTTTGACTATTTTACAAAAAGGATATGCGTGAATGTAAAACGCGGACGCGGGACAAAATTAAAACAGAGAACAAGAAACCCAAACGGATGAAAACAAAATGAACGATAGAACTTATTATAGTTCCCTCTCGACTAAGAATCGAAAAAAAATATATATGTGTACGCATGCGATTTGGCGCTTGAAGTGAAAAAAGCTGTACAAAAACGTAACAAAAGAATATTTGTATATGTAGCTAAAGACCAAGTATCACTGTACAATACAAACATTCAAGAGCACAGTAAATGGGTTTCTCGTTTTGTTGTTCCGCCTTCCCCCCAGTTGAAGGTTGTGGCTGCTTCTATAGGAAATACGGTGTCTTATTCGACTGCGGGATTACGCGATCCGTCTCTGGAACGGCGTTGAAAATGCTCGCTTGTCGTTGTTTGGACGTTTCAAAGCGCAAAATTGACGCAACATTGCCACATCTGTAGCAATAGTTAGGCGCCGACCAAACAGTGACCAGCTTCTCGTCGAACATGTACTTGATGCCCTCGTGGACAAGCTGATGCGCTCGACAAATTAAGTCTAAATTGTTGATTGTCATGAAGTCTTTTGTAACAAGCGAGCCAAAGAGCCAGCCAGCTCCACGAGGACTTTGATCCCTAAAATGAAAAGTCGATTACAGATTTTCCACGGTGTAAAAGAATACCATTGACAAACCAGAAGTCCATATCTTCCGGATCGGACCACACCAAATCACAGAACGCCCCTTTGTAAGGGATCTCCTCGTTGCGATCGATTGTACGTATCTGGTCGAGAGTAATAATCTCCGGGCTGAGGCCGCCGTGAACACACAAGATATCCTCGTCAATGAGCTGTGGGCACAAGTATATGATATAGTAAATTGGCATGAATAACTTACACCCTACTCACGGCGGCAATGGTCAGCAGATCGAAAACTTTGCAGCAATACTTCCATGCGTTCGCATTCCCATATTTACTGAAGCATTCGTCGTAGAAGCCATAAACTCGTGTTATCTGCCGCGACTCATGATTGCCCCGAAGCAGAGTGATTCGATCTGGGTAGCGTGCCTACAAAAGAAACAGCGAATTCAATTATCTGAATCTTATTGACAGTGCTGTTTATGCAGAACTCTAACCTTAAGCGTCATTAGCCGCGTTAGTGTTTCCAAACTGTAGTAACCTCGATCAACAAAATCACCCATGAAAACATAGTTGGTGTCCGGCACCTGACCCCCAGTGCGGAAGAGCTCCTCCAAATCATAGAACTGAGAATTTACAAGATAAAAATTGTCTCATCAAAGCGATAAAAAAAATGTGCAATTTACCTGGCCATGGATGTCGCCACAGACTGTGACTGGTGTGCTGACTGGTTGTATGTTGGATTCCTCGAGTAAAATCTCACAAACAATATCACAGAGTTTTTTTAAATCATTTTCTGGAAGATATTTACAATCTTTAACAATTTCAATCCACTTGTCAAGTTCGGCCATCTTGCAAAAACTGATTTCTGGGTGGATCGGGGATGCCATACCGTGATTTTCTGCGGCGTGAATAGTACGCTTGGAGTTGTTTAGAAAAAGTTACGAAATGATGAGTAATTGCCCTGAGATTAGTTCAGAACTGAATACGAAGAAACCACAAACATATGCTTAGTCTACGTTTTCGCTTTTCTTCTTTCGCATGGATTTTAGTGAACCACAACACTTTCATCGATATTCAATGGAAAGTCAACTATTTTAAAAATCCATTCGCAAATGTTTCCAGTAACGAATCCAGGAGAAAGTCTGCGATTTAATGATTCATAAGCTTAGAGACAAAAATATTGCGGACGAGCTTTAAAAGGCAGAAAATATTTTTACATTTTTGGTCAATATAATGCCACAATCGAAGAACCATCTTGTCACCCTTTTTTAGCTCAATTTGAGCGCAATTTTTTATTTCTGTACACTATCAACTGTCATTGTTAATTACCTGTCAAAATCATAAAAAAGCGGCGAGTCCATTTTCGTAACTACGGGAGGAAAAAAAAAATATTATAATTTCGGGTTTTAGGCGTCTTTCGTTTAATTTCAATTTTTTAAGCTTCCGAATCAACAGAAAAAAAATAAATAAAATAAACAAAGTGATTAAATAAGTGCTAGAAAGAACAATCCACAACCAAGTGATCACAAACACGCGGCTATAGTTACCGCCCAAGCATGTACCTTCGTGAACAAATCAAAATCGACATTGTAAGTTATACTCGTGTCACAATTCCAAGATTCCATTTTAACTCATAATCCCTAGGAATGGGGCCACGAACGCTTGGTCCGATCGCAACAAGTCGTAGAAATCCGTCCCTACGACATAGAATCATGGTCTGTACTCCTGCGAGAAGCACAAACACGCAATGTCAACGAAGTACGTTCTCTCTATGAGTCCTTGGTAAGTGTTTTCCCAACAACAGCACGCTATTGGAAAATCTACATCGAACAAGAGATGAAAGGACGCAATTACGAACGCGTTGAAAAGCTTTTCCAACGTTGCCTTGTGAAGATTCTAAATATTGATCTTTGGAAGCTCTACCTGACTTATGTTAAGGAAACAAAGGCCGGCTTAAGTACCCACAAGTATGAAAATAATCTTCGAAGGAGTGCATGTAAATGACTGTTTTTTTTTTCTAGAGAGAAACTAGCCCAAGCTTACGACTTTGCATTGGAGAAAATCGGAATGGACTTGCATTCGTTTTCCATTTGGCAGGATTACATCAGCTTCCTAAAGGGCGTTGATGCTATTGGCAGCTATGCTGAGAATCAAAAAATTACAGCCGTGCGAAGGGTCTACCAAAAGGCGGTGGTTACTCCCATAATTGGAATAGAATCACTGTGGAAAGACTACATAGCCTTCGAGCACAACATCAACCCCATTATCTCTGAGAAAATGAGTGTGGAGCGGTCAAAGTATTTCTGAATCTATCCAAATTATCCTCAAAAGCTAAGTGCTATTGCTTATTCTTAGGGACTACATGAACGCAAGGCGAGTGGCAAAGGAGTTGGAAATCATCACCAAAGGATTGAATCGGAACCTACCAGCTGTTCCGCCAACCCTATCTAAGGAGGAATCGAAACAAGTAAGAGCTGCTGCAATGCCTTGGGAGGAGATTATCTAATTTTCTTTTGTCTAGGTGGATGTGTGGAAAAAATTCATCGGGTTTGAGAAGTCAAATCCTCTGCGGTCGGAGGATACTGCGCTGATCACTCGTCGAGTGATGTTCGCCACAGAACAGTGCCTTCTGGTGCTCACCCATCATCCCGCAGTGTGGCATCAAGCAGCTCAGTTCTTAGATCAAAGTGCAAAGGTTTTAGCCGAGAAAGGAGTGCGTATACCTTTAAATTATCTAGCTGAGTGTGTGGCGTGATCAGGGGGGCATTCATTGTTAAGATGGCTGTACGGCTGAATAGGTAACAGGTTGCAAGGAAGTCGCTTTGGAAGTACGACGGCCTTCAGAAAAAATCTATTTATGCATATCGAAAGGGGTACATCAAAGGTCAAAATAGTTGGAGCGCTGGATGCCGATGTGACTGATTTAAGGTTGTCATAACCTAGAATTTCTTTCTACTGTCGTTTGCATGCTATGTTTGTTCTGAATTGTGAAAGAACAGTCTTGCTGTCAGAATGCTTTCTTCTGTGCTTTGTTTGGTTCTTCGTTTCGTATTCCTTGTCATTATGTTTGTAGAGTTTAAATTGCAGACCCTTAAGAACTAGTTTAATTTTTATTCTGTGTATTTTGTTGCAGCTCTACGATAGCAAAACTTCACATTGAGGATCCAAGAACTCCCTCCTCGACAACAACTCCCATATAAACAAATTTTTTTTTTATACTTTCTTAATGAGAGCGACAGCTGGATGTTTTTTTCAAAGTCCCCTCACAACTATGTTACAACCATGGCTGAAAACTGTTTTTAACTTGTAAATGAGCGTCCGCCGCTTCACTTGAGCTATTGTGACATTTCAGCAATATTCTCCTTCTCTCATCATTTAAGTAAAGCACAAGAATTTTGTTTCTCATCCAGCATGCTTTTTAAGTCATCAAAGTGGTATAGTTTTCGCGGTTGCGAATGTATTTTGTCTGCCTCCTTGTCGTGGGGTAGAGTCGGCGACGATTCTCTGTACCGGCGTATTGATTTCCACATCTAAGCGGATTGATTGACACCTGAGTGCTTTTATGAAGTAGACCCCTGCATTGCGATCCTTAAACAACTCTATTGTTACTTTCTTCCAATGCGCTGTATCTGTTTTGTGCGTTGAATGGTTAAGTGGTTGGTTCCGGACACTGTCGTTTTGAGGCCACAGCTCACAAGGCCTGCAAATGAAAGGAGAGAATTGGGAGAGTAACTCAAAACTACATAACATCTATCGGTTGGGAAATTCAATGATATTAAAATGGAAACATTGTTTGGCTAGGAGGTCATTAAAAAACCGGCTTGTCTAGTGCGCAATGGGTTGTTTTACCTAAAGTCGTTGGTTTCTTTCACTCTTAAAGTCTTGGCAGCTGCTGCAGTGGCACATACTTGTGGCATTCAGTCAGTGAAAATTATGTTATTTGTTCCACCAGCAGTAGAAAATTTAGAATATTTTTTATTGTCCTTGCTTATTTGAGTTTAATTTAATATATTGAATAGTCCTTTCTGAGTTGGGACGTGCCTACACCTACTCCAAAGCCTACGTGCGCGATAAATATCTCAAGACTACTCGTGCCTCGATTCATCCGTCATCGCAATTCTCTATTCACCGACCAGTGACCTCCTTTCCCAGTGATGATTTGAGAGGCAAAGTAAGTATTTTCGTCTCTAAGTACTAGAAAGTTTTGGTTCTGACTTTGCTTGGGAGAGAAATTGAATGAATAAGTGGGTGAGGAGTACAAAAGGTATTAAATATAAAACACTGAAAGTGGTAAGCATTTCAAAATAACTTCATTTATTAAAAAAAAAAACTCTTTGATCACACTACACGCAGCAAACACAACCAAATAATATTTCTTTATAGCTAACTTGCGTCAATTGTACAACTGCATCCGCGTCTTAGTATCTCTGCTAAGATCTTTATAAAATGCAAACGTTTCTATTCTAGTTTTAGTTTATCTCTGATTACCAAATAAAAGCAAAACTCTTCGCCGTTTTTAAAACAACGGAGTAACCAAACATGTCCGACTCTTTATTTTACCATACAGAGACAGTCGGTTTGGCCGCCGTATCGATGGGATTGTATTGAAAAGCCTTCTCATTGAGTCTTCAGCGTTAATGAGAAGAGAAATAGTGTGCGACTGCTCTGTTGGATTGCATTTCAAAGACTTTAAATGTTGAAGACGATCTTTTGACACATATTGTGGCACAGATTCAAGTCTGTCTACCCGACGATGTAAAATTCTCTGTACTTTCTATCCTGAGCCGTTTATCAATCTATTGTGTGACCAGCATCAGACACATGCGATTATTTTTGGCATTCTGTGGTAATTTGCTGGTCCAGGGTATTCACTTAATAGTATAGTCCCTCATTTCATTGTTGAAAGGAACAAATTGCACTTGTGCCAAACAGCAAGAAAATACAAACCCAACGATGCGCTCCTTAAACCGGCGCTTTTCACTGTGTTATCTTCTTAAACTTTATAAATTATACGACTGCCTCCCTCAACTATTTCAAATTGTGTAATTCATAACATAAACATTTCTCGAAATTCCCCAATCAAATAACCAATAGGACGTGCAAGCTTCGAAAATCTTCCTCGATGAATGCGCCAACATTTTGGAACGTTCCATTAGCGGTGTGCTAAACAAGAACGCGCTGTTGTACTTTGCCTATGCCGATTTCGAGGAAGGACGCATGAAGTACGACAAAGTCCACCAGATGTACAATAAATTTCTGTCCATACCCGACATTGATCCGACGCTTGTGAGTTCGGTTTGAAGTGAAATCTATTTCCAGTGGTTAACCCGGTTTTTCTCCCACTTAGGCTTACGTGCAATATATGAAATTCTCTCGTCGCGCTGAAGGCATCAAATCAGCACGAGCTGTGTTCAAGAAGGCCCGCGAGGACGTCCGCAGTCGCTATCATGTGTTTGTGGCTGCAGCGCTCATGGAATACTACTGCTCGAAGGACAAGGACATTGCGTTTCGAATTTTTGAACTTGGACTTAAACGTTTCGGTGGCAGTCCTGAGTACGTCATGTGTTACATAGATTACTTGTCCCATCTGAACGAAGACAACAACACAAGAGTATTGTTTGAGAGAGTTCTCTCGTCCGGCGGCCTAACGCCCAGCTTGTCCGTGGAGGTGTGGAATCGCTTTTTGGAGTTCGAATCAAATATTGGAGATCTTTCGAGTATTGTGAAGGTGGAGCGGCGAAGGAGTGCTGTTTTGGAGAATGTTTGTTATTTGAAAATTTAATTCAACAGCGAATTTAGATTTATTTACCCTTTAGTTGCAAGAGTATGAGGGAAAAGAGACGGCTCAACTTGTGGATCGTTACAAATTCCTTGACTTGTACCCCTGTACAGGGATTGAACTCAAGTCCATTGGATACACAGAGGTAGTTTGTTGATTAATGTTTCTTTCACATCTGCTTATAAGTGGGCTTTCTCTTAGACAAACGGCAAAGTGAGCGGCAGGGCAAATAACGCTGCACAAGTCGAACCAGTTGTCGATAATACAGTCAACCTCCCGCGCCCGGACTTCTCACAAATGATTCCATTTAAGCCGAAAGCTACCGCCTATCCTGGGGAACATCCACTCGATGGCGGCACATTCCCGCAGCCCCAAGCGTTGGCTTCCTTGTGTTCCCAGCTACCGCCGCCAGTTTCATTCCGGGGACCATTTGTTGCCGTGGATATGCTCATCGATATATTCAACCGCATTCAGTTGCCTGATGGTGAGTTTCCCGATGACGCCAATTGACTAGAGGCTTATCGATTTATGTTTTCAGCTCAACCAGTTCCGTCGGGCGACCATGGAAGTGACGTGCGACTCTTTGACCTTGCGAAATCTGTGCACTGGATCGTTGACGATAGTACATATTCGGGAGATGCGGGATTGAAGCGAAGACGAATGTTGCCAGGTGGAGATGACAGTGACGAAGAGGCACAGGCACCAGTACCGCCAGTTAATGATATCTACAGACTGAGGCAGCAGAAACGGTTTGCCAAGTAGAAGCCGTCGTTGGTGTTTTTAAGAAAGCATTATTTTCTAAATAAATGAAATATTATTGTCTATACGCATGAGAGGTGTTTTCTTTTAGTTTGCGTTGTTTTTTTTTTTTTTTTTTGATTTATAACAGTAGCCTGCGGGTATGCCTTGGTCCCGTAGCGTTGGTCAAGACTAGCGGTAGTGCTTTCATTGTCAGACTTGGCATAGGTTGGAAGGATGCAATATCTCAGGCAGAGGGTCTTCCTTGTCTTGCCACTTTGTACTGTACTTGTTATCCACTTGATTATTTTAGAGCGAGTGTCTTCGTCTTCAATGGCACATGCAACAAGGTGCACGGTTTACTTTTAGGCTGGAGGACGTCAGTTAATGGCCTTTCCTTTTATCATTGACGCCTCGCAGGCTCTTGTTACTCCAAATAGAACGATCTTTTTTTCTGCAGATCTAGTTTGTACTTCATCTCTTAAGATGTATGTTAATGCGTTCGAGTCCAGCCTTCTTTGGATTACCCTTGTTGGAGTCTTCGAGCTCTGCTATGGGTGGTCTTGGCGGTGCAGCTGTAAATATCTGTGCTGTCAATTTAAGAACACACACAGCCATTCCTTGCTGTTGGCATTCTTTCTTGAAAAAACACTTCCACAGGTCGATTTGGTTACTTAGTATAACTGTGTTCACCTTCTGTTCGTTTACCGATGCTAACAGGAAGTCATTCGCTTATGCGCAGTGACTGAGGTTGAGTTGAGTCTGGAGACGGCGTTGAGGTTCAAATGTTGTCATTTTTATGCTTTGCTGGGTCGGCAAAAGTTAGTCCATTACTATCCAAGGAACTTGGACAGCGATGCCAACCATTTCATATGACTCTCAGAATACCTATCAGTTGAAAAAAACTGATTTGTTAGGTACCATCCGACACATCCACCCATTCTTAAAAAAATACTCTACTGTTTATTTTCTATACGTTTAGATATATTTTGTTGGATTTGCCCTCGCGGGAGGGGCAAAACATTTTTGTTCGCTTTCGCTTCATATATAAAATACTTTGGTGTTCTAAAATATAGTTGTACATTGAATACATTATCATGTAAGTGTGTATATTATATAAAAAAGATACGTTAAATACTATATAAACCAATTGTTCTATTATAATTTCGCTTTTCTTATAAAATTTGTAATTTTGTATCGATTTGCTTGCTTAAATTCGTTTGCTTACATAGCTGCCGTTAAATAAACAAAAAAAGAAAATACATATAAATATATATATTTAAAACGGCATTTGTGTACGTCTATAAACTTATGTTTTATAAGGGGCGTGTGCAATAAATACGATGAATTGGAAGATATTATAAATTATTGTGAGTGCGATTTATATGGACATTTCATTTTGTGGCCTTACCTCTCATTTATGGTGCAGCCTTTATATGAAGTGCGAGTGTGGAAACCAGCAAACAATTTAAACGAGTCTTATATAAAAAAGTTGAGTGCAAATACAAACATGCGTTCGTGCTAAAGAATTACAACCACACTTGTTGTGTTCTTCTATACTGAATATTATTTGTTTCTTATTCTTTTCGTGTTTAGGACTTGCAAATGTAAAGGCCATGTAAATCGCACACTATTCTACGAGGTAAAAGAAGTTTAAGGATTATGGTGATGGGATGATGAGCCAATTAGTGTATTGCAATATTGAATAAGTCTCAGTGGGTGAAGAAACTATTTCACCAGAGCGTTGACTGTGGAAGTTGGCTCAAGACCTTGACAAACGAGCTCGAAAACATGTTTATCCGGTCATTAGGAATAAATTGGGATAAATACCGACATCAAATGTCTTTTAAAGCGCTTCTTTTCGATGGTTTACAGCATCTACAACCAATCGGATATAGTAGGTTTAAAGGCACAGTCGTTAAAGTCTCAGTCTTAATATATAAACTTCGTGGTTTCGGGTACCTACGACTGGCAAAAATGTTGTGATAGCGGCTTCTGTATGGATGAAGTTCTGGAAGGGGTGGTATATACAGATGTTAGTACTTACTGCGATTAATAACACTTAAAAGGATGTACCATCGTTGTAGTGTTTCAAAGTACAACAACTTACTCATCGCAACGGATCTAAATTGATCCAAGTGTTGTGTATAGATTTATCCTGTCTCGACAAACCACAACAACTGCTATCTATGGATAGAAGAGTTGACAGCAACTCCTTTTTGTTTTCAATTAAAGAAATGTTTTCGTACGATCCAAATGAGTTATTTTAAGCAGTGCGCGGAAAGAGTCGCAAAAAATCTGAATCGACTACTAGCTGATTTGATTTGTTATTGTTTTTACTTGTAAAATTCGCAAAGTTCAATCCAGTAGAATTCGCTCACGGATGCAGTAATTTAACCGTCAGCTAGAGCAATACAGAATGGAACAATAAGAAAGCAAACTTGTTACACGAATTTTGAAAATCGCAAGAGGAATCTCGAACTGATTATTGGCGAGGAAAATTTACTTTTCAGGCTGTACCACCCAGTCATGATACAATCAGCTTCAACTACACCAACAGTGCAATGGAAATGAGTGCCTATGCACGTTCAAACGTCAAGATACAAATGGGCACGTTCACGATTCTCAATAGTTTGTTTCTATTCATGGGAAGATCGAATGAAAAATTATTTGAACAACTCATCAATTCACTGTGGACGTTTAACGCTCTGGTTGTAAAATAGGAGCATTTTGGCAAGAAAGGAAGACCCAGCTTCAAAAATATGACTCTTATAAAAATACGACGATGAGCCCTTAAACTCCTTTCATAACCCTCGAAATGGTTCTTAGACTAATTCACATAAAAATTGCTTGGCAATGTGAAATCAAGGTGGAAAGCATAAATATCTCCTCTGAGAGATTCGTCATGTGTTGTGGTGTAGCGATTAGTGTCGGTGCAAACACAGTAGCCAAGTTGTGTTCGTTCATCTTGTTGACGGCATAGTGTGAGGCGACTCTAAAAAAGACAGTAGTCAAATGGGATTAAGAACAATGCTGTAATTGCCTAACCTCTTCAAATGCTCGACCATGAATTTCAGACAGTTGTAATGCGCTTGCGGCAGATGTTTCACGGCGTCTCTCATCATTTGTATTTGCTCCGATAACACTTTATATCGAGTTGAGTCCATAAAAGCTGGGTATGACTGATAAGTGATTAGCGGCACCGGCAACAGTCTCAGATACAACTTCAATGTCCCGGCTATTACATTGATGTTTCCGTACGCCATCTCTGACATGTCAGTCTTTTCGCCGTCTCGATCGAGGGCAAGTTTCAGAGCCTCTATTTCATCGGCGAAACCGGAAACTCGGTAAATACCCTCTTGCAGCATTCCGCGACATTCAACCTCCTCGACACACCGTCGAATCACAAAAGGAATTACGCATTGATGGGCTGTTACTAGTGTGGTCAAATCTGTACCGAAAACACCTCGAATCCTCTTTAAATCTGGAACACACTTTGCTGGAACCAGCTCAGAGCATTTACTGTGTGCCGTGAATCCACAATCTTCGCATTTTACGCCCTGAGCGGTGAAGCCCCAAAGGAAATTCGCACAAAACTCACACCAATTGAGCCCTTTGAACGTGTGCACCTTGAACGTATGTGTTTTCTCATACACCACCGGCAGAATATCAGTCTCAGTGGGTGCGTTTGACGATGCGGATATGGTAGACTCCTCGCCTTTGATGGATTTGCGAATATCATTCGACAGCGCTCGCAGTTTCCTTCGATTAAGCGTCATATACGGACTCTGGTGGTAGCAGTTCTTGGTCTGCTGATTCATTTCCTGAATAATTGGAGCTGCATGCAGTTGCATGTAAAATGTCACCAAACCATCTGCCACCAGATCGTGTATCGTCTCATACCTTTTTGAAGTCTCTTGCAGGAAATGTCCCTCACCCGGTTTATTATAGACCTTGTAGTGCTTTGTCTTGTTGTTGAACCTTACGCTAAGCGTATAGTAGTCCTGTGCCTTGGGACTCCTTCGTAATAAATACGTCCCGTCGACAGCGCTCTCCAGTAGTTTTTCAACTTCCTGATGACCCATAAGACCGTGGTACTCATATCCGTAGCAAGCGGGTGCATCTTGTATTTCTTCACTCCTCAGCAAAGCCTTTGGTGTTGGTGCCTCCAGTTGGATCTTGTAAACTAATTGAATTAATCGCATTGTTAAGAGATTGTTTGTTGTTTCCTTTTTGGGCAAATCACAAAGAAATCACTCACGCTCTGGCTTCCAGACTTTATGAACTGGAGAACTGGGTTCCACGAACTTGCGGCCACCAGACATGTTTCATTAAGTTTCTAGGTTTTGTTTATTTTATAAATATTTCATTTTCAGTAGCGCAATAAGAGGGCGTCAAAAGAATAAAAAATTGCAGAACGAACGTAAAACAGAACAAAAAGAAAGAAAATTAAATTCTTCGCAGAGAGACCAGCTCCAGAGGGAAATTGCAACACATACACAGAGATATGAAGTTTTATCACCAACTGTCAGCCGCACGGTCAGACTTTTGCGGTGACAGCTGGCGGAACTATTTGGTGATTGTGAATGTTATCGAATATTGTTTTTGCCAGTGAAGGGGCATCGGAAGGAGTGGTTGGGCGCAAATGGTAAATAGAATGGGGTCGTAGGTTGGTACCTATAGTTTATCAAGTCTGACACTTGGGTTACTTGATTAGACTAGCTAAATACGAAAGGTCCGTCTTCGCATTTTTACGATTTAGATTGATCATTGAGAGAAAAAATTTGCTTGCATCTTTGACGTATGATGTAGAGCTGCATTGGGATAATCGGTAACTTCACTTTTCTTTCCTACGGCAGCCTCATAAACCAGCTGTTAACTTAGTACTCATTCATTAAATTCTTGACTACATTCGTCGGCTGGCCTTCCATAGATGTTAACCGAAAAAATCAAATGGTGTGTGTGTAACAGCCTTTACACTTGCCAACAGAATTTGTTTTCTTCTGATACCACATCTCAAAGTCTTTGTGATGAAATTTGCCCTCAATTATAGCCAAAGAGACTCATCAGAATGAAACCCAGGTTTGCATTCCGAAGTCCCTGGAGGGTTGTAATCACCTTTTTGTTCTCTCTTTACTTAAAAACTCATTCCTCAAAGCTCATTATCAACGTTCTTTTAAAGCTTTGTAAGGTTTGAGAAAGGATCGCATTCCTGGCAATTGGCTGTATGGGAATCATAACATAAACATAATAAAGCAAATCACACCCGCGACTTCGGCCCGGTCCAAGGAAAGGTTCGTGCTTTTTAATTTGGTTAAGAGTTCTGTTTTCCATTTTCTTCAAGAAAAATGCCAAGGAGTAGGTCAGGAGTAATAAGACCAACTGAAGACGTTGATGCTTTGGTAGGCGAAGTTGTGGGTAACGCAAAATCGATGCATACCGCAGCAAAGATGTTCAACATTCCCAACACCACTTTACACACTTAAATTTCGTATATGAGAGCCGAGTAAACCACCGATAGATATTTTCGACTGAAGAAGAGTACGTTTTACTTGTAAATCCTTCCAAACTGCACTACGGACTTCCCAGGGCTGAATTAAAGAAATTGGCCTTTAACTTTTCTGAAAAAAATAACAAATCCGTTCCTAAAAACTGGTTCGAGCAGGGTGCTTATCTTCCCATGCGTTAATCTTAAGGAGCATATGATTAATGGAGCTCCTGCAGGAACGATTGGAGGCGTCAATCCAATTTTTACAAAAGGGTATCATCGGATATCACAATGGGCCAATTTTTACCTGAGTGTGGCCCGGAACACTCCCCGCCAGCCCACCAACCAACCATCTTCATCGTCTTTCTCGAACCACCAAAAGTACTCCATTTGTATCTCCAACAATTTGAATAGCTGATATTTCTGACAAATAGCGCGCACTAATAAATTAACAAAAGCAGATCAATTTCGTTGCATGTTCCATGAGCAGCGTAAAATATGAGATCTAAACAAAATATCTAGTGGTCCTAATGTTAAACGGCTTGAAAATTCAATAAAAGCAAATGTAAATACCAATTTGGGGCGAAAGTCAATTCCCTATCGGAAGATTCTATAATTTTGCTAAATGGCGGCAAATGTCAATTTCACTTTGACATTTGATAAGTAAACAGACATGAGTCGCTTTACTTCTTGAACACCGTATAATTGTATCGATTTCTTTTTGAGGGTTATACTGACTTCTTTTTGTGGAATTTTTTTGAAGTCATGAATCCCTGTCAAGAAACCACTGACTCTTGAGAATATCCGTCAAAATCAAAAATGCGAAGACCTATCGTCGGAAGTTCTGGAAAATGTAATCAGGCGCTTATTGTCATCAATTCTGGTGGCAGCCACTTAGCCGATAGCTTTTTCTAGACAAAGTTTTACATTCATAGAGAAAATTACCTTCAAAGAACGTCGGGTGAGAATTTTTGGACCACCTCCTACAATCAATAGTCAGATTTCGACTGTAGTAATGGGACATTTAGGAATGTGCTATTACAAAAGTTTCTATATAGAAGTTTAATGCACTTTTTACGTATCCTTGCATCGTACTTACTTTTTTATCGTTTATCGTTTGGCCTTCGGCTGGAAGTGTTGGCCTAGAATTCCCCTTGGAGATCCGTCGCTGGCATTCCCTTACGATAGGGTTAAATGCTTGCCTAAGTTGAACAGCTTACCTTTCATCTCTTATTCTCGCAGCAAAATTTAGATGAACTCAGCAGGAATATCTTAGCTAGTTGGTCTTTGTCACTGAGGCTATCTTCCTGAGCGATTGCGTATAGCTACTTTATTTGTAATTTGTTACTTTTCAGCTTTAAGATTCATAGTTGCTTAGGTCAATGAATAATGCTTTTATCTAATTTGAATTATTTTTAATTTAATATCTACCCCCGCATGGCCTAGCTGGCTGCACACAGTTCGTACCAATGAATACAACTCCAATCAAGTTCATCTTATGGTCTAGTGAGTCACTATCAGTATAAATTTCGGCTTCAGAGCTGAAGCGGGCCCCCATAGATTCACTATTCTCGTAGCTTAGTCATTTGTCACACTTTTGTTTGTCTCTCTTTCGAAGGCATGAATGGGTTACAGTAATCTGGGAATTCTCATTAATTTAAGAAACTTGTTTTAAGTCAACACTTTGTCAATAAAATACTTTTAATTTTCGATGCAAATTCACGAAATTTGACAGATTATCTATTGAGATAACTTTTTTGAATCTTAACTTGATCTGGAAGATCATATGATCTGATGATGTAATGGCGTTAAATTGGAAGTTGCACTCGGTTGATGACAGCTGCTAAATATAAGAGTGGGCAGTTCATAAATGCAATTCCAGACAACATCAAAAGGTTAAGAATGAAACTTTGGAGATGTCCGCAGAGCAAGTTTCAAGTTTGTGATTAAAAATGTAGATGAGCTAATAAGTCTTGAATTGGAACTAAAAAAGATTCTCCAAAAATGGTTTTAGAAATAGTTTACCGTGATCTTATAATATTTCTCCTGAAAGGATCGGGAACTACGTAGAGGTGACAAAGGTATCTGCTGGCAGTAGAAAATGCCCAAAAACCCCTAAGAAGTGCCTCCCGATCTAAGGTACATTTTTTCGCCGTAGTTAGCAACGCATTTTCAAAGACGTTAAGTTGGAAACGTATTTGCAAATGCGTTTTCTTCCTGAATTAAATGAACGAACATTTGGAACATGGGTAATTCACATACTTGAAGTATTTATTGTAGCCAAATCAAAACTAAGCAAGGCTTACTTAGGAAACAAATTCCTCAATGGTCTTACGATCAACCTCCCTAAAATCCTTAGACAGTAATGGAATAATCACCCTCAATGCCAGTGGTACTCTCACCGAGAGCCCCTTTAACATTCATTTAGTTGCAATGTAGGCGCCAAATAACTCTACTTTTACTCAAGCTGTGACGCTGTGTTGATAAAGGAACTTGCAAACTTGGTGGAAAACACTGCAAGCGCTACTAAAAACTGACAGCCAAAAAAAACCCTTTCAGAGTTATCTTTTACTAGATTTACTAGAAAAAGTAAGGCGATCTACCAAATTTTCGGAGCCGTAAGCAAGCTAAAGTACGTCTTAAAAAAAAAATACTGCGTTTGGGGATGCCATAGTCAATAAGAAGACCGGCTCACCTTCTTCGGAAATTGAAGGCGGGTCCTAAACTCAACGAAGTAGGAATGAATCTAGAGCCGAATTCAAAAATTCAAGCGATGGCTTCCCATGATTGCTTAACAAAGCTAAAAAAAACTTGCAACCGGAGTTCTTAGAGACCAATTAAAGGAACCGCTGATAGGAAGCTGTAACTTTAGTCCCTCATACAAGAGGTCTTGCAAAAATAAAATTCAAAAGATCTGTACCGCTTTAACAGATCCAACGTTTTCGAATTCAAAGCCACGATGAACAAGAACGTGAGAAGAGTCTAGTGGATGCAAGCAGCCGCAACCGCAAGCCGAAGTCGCGAACAGGCTGTTAAGAAAAGGAAAAGTTTGGATCGGTTCGGTTTAATGCCGAATACGAGAAAAGGCTGTATCTGAGCTATACTAAGCGCTTGTCTCTACCTAAGGCCTTGAGTTCGGACATATTTCGCTTTTAACAGTTTTAACAACCGAACAGCTCTGTCACAAATTGAAGCAGTACCGCTTAGCCAGGTGAAATGCTTTCCTGGCGAAGTGACATGTAGGTTCAAATATACGAATACCGACATTTTCGAAAGGGTTTTGGATACATGAACTGTCATAGCGGGGCACTAATAATCCATTTCAGTGTCCAGTGCCAGGCGTTTAGGTATCCACATTATAGGGGTCATTAGAACCGCAAGAGCATCGCAACAGATCTACGTTTTTGTGTACGAAACGTGATTGGCAAAATATTTGAGCGGAAATGGCTACACTTGAAATATAGGCTAATAGGGGCAAAGGGTGAAATTGTAAACTCGCACTTAATTCTCTAAAGTGTTAATGCATGTGGTGTGTTTTTTAATTCTAATTATAACAAATTATAATATTTATTGGCTTTTTACAATAAACATGGGACACCGAAAATGGGTAGGTAAAAGTAAACACTTTGGGGTTATATTAAAAATGCGTTTTAAATGATCTTATATAATTTTAATTCAAAAAGATGCCATGTATTTATAAACAAAAAACGACATCTCCATCTAATGTATTTATCAGAAGACATTGTACGTCAACAAAAAAAATAGAACATACCGACAGGCCGAAAAAACATATGGGCTCCCAAAGTCAGTTATTTTTAATCGAATTGGTGGTAGGAACAATACTCTTGCCATTGTATATCACGAGGAAGAAAGCCTGCACTATCGTCAAATGTAGAAAACGCCATCACAAGGTGCCTAATTTCAAGTTCTCGGGCTGGTTACCCTTGCGAAAGGAGGATCTTCTTAATTTAGTGGGTACCCGAAAACCAAGAACTTGGCCACCCCTTTTCAATAGTGGGAAGCCAGGAGATGACTGGCACCGTAGCTTTATGTGCAAACTTCTTACTAAAAAAACCAGAACACTTGCAAAAAGCCCGTCAAGATGCTCGAAACGCTGACATAATTTTTCACTGAAAAAACTTATCAAATTTGACGATGATTTGAATTTGCTAAGCCCCGACAATAAGGCAGATTTTATTTTGAACGTGGATGAAAGTGGTTGCGGCAGTGATCCAAGTCCCTTGAGAGCCATCGGAGAAAAAGGTGTACACTTAAGCCGTGTTTGTGGTGGTTCTGGCAGAAAGTCGACAACCGCCTTGGCTTGTGTATCTGCTAAAGGAAATAAGCAACCATCATTAATTGTTTTCAAAGGCGGCGCTGTTCAGGCACGATGGACTTCAATAGATTGCTTCCCATGAACTCTTTATGCTGCTTCGAAGGACGGTTGAATGGTAGACCCTCAATTTTATCATTGGAATATAAACGGATTCATTCCTTACGTCCAAAAAATTCGCATTGAAAAATGTAATTCAGACCAAACTGCTGTACTTCTACTTCTACGATGATCACTCTAACCATATAAGTGTTAGGATCGTTGAAGAAAGTTTAAACGAATATTCAACTAATTCGTTTCCCAAGTCATTTAACCTATAAATTGCAACTAGAAACTGGGACTATAAGTATTGGCTCCTCAAAAACTCCTTCAAGTTGTCGAAAGCGATAAAAGTTTTTTTTTCTATTAACCAAGTTCTTGAATTGTTGCCAGATCCAATAAAAACTGGTGCTGAAGGAAAGACTTTTGTAAAGTTTAATGCAAAAGTTCCAGTTTTGGAATTGTTTATGTTTGAACTTAAATTTACAAGAATTTTCTATTCAATATCATAATTACAAATTCTTTGTGTAAAACGTTGAAATAAAATCTTTTTAAGCAACTAATTCTAAATTTTGTTCTTTATTAAATTTTCTTCGGGGTAATTGTTAACACTGCATTTTCGATTTCTTTTCTTCGTCAAATGTTTTTATTCTACAGCCTTGAGAGGCTGAGATCCTTGTTTTCATTAACCCCATTTTTCTCTTTTTCCTAAGGTGGAGCTAAATGTGAATACGAGTTTTTACAAAAACTTATAAACTTACACACTTACAATTACCAATTTCCAATATCACATAGTTTAGCTGGATAAAACACTATAAATTTAGAAAAAAAAAAAAACAAAAATGCCCCCTTTGACAGTAATGAGGTTTTTGTTCATCAATATATACCGGAGACGCAATCAACGCCGTGGTAACGTGAGCTTAGAGTCCTGTGAGAGCAGTCACTCGAAAGCAGTCAGCAAAACACGCTGCGTCGCTATAAGCCACCCATTTAATTTGGCGACTTACAGTGTGCTGCCTCTACGAGATTAATATACCGGACTATAATAAAGCCAACTTTCATGATTTGGACAAGGGAATTAAAAGAGCACGGAGTAACTGACGGGGTGCCACAAGGATCGGTCCCATGTTCTATGTTTGGAAATATTATGCTGCGGTTGAGGCAAAAAACGGTATAAGATGTTCAACCGTTCTGTAACGAATTAGTTGCAACTTGCAAACTGTGTATAGCACGTGCTTGCAACTCGCAGATCATAAATCGAAAGCTGAGCGTCGTTATACGTAATAGTTGGAAGGCATCAACGCCCAAATTTCAAACCCATTCAGTACCCTAACATCAGAGCCGTGAAACGCAATAAGAGAAATTCTCCCAGAAGCTGCAAGGTCCAATACTTACGTGTCTGTAGAACTATGGTCAAAAATTCGTGACACTTATTTTGGTCGGCCATTTTGCTTACGTGGTAGGAATTATTGGAAAGTTCTGGATGTTGATATTTCTATGGCAATGGCTCCGGGAATTTCGCTCCAGATGTTATGAACGGACAATTATTTATTTATTTCGCATAATTGAATGATGAATTGTTGGTCAAATTTACTAAACTCCCCATTTGCCATGTTTTAAATCAGCAACGGAAACGTTTTCAAGTGATCACAGAATCATTCATGACACTAGGCGTCTGATTTGTGATCTCATTCTTATACTGTTAATAACCAAATATTCAAGTCGAATTGCATTTCGCACAGACCAATGTCAGCTCTGGCCATTTCTCATTTAAAGTGATCTTCAAGTTAGTAAAGAAACCGCATTAACATTCCTGGAGAAGAGGCAGAGTCTCCCAGGCATCGCCTACGATAGTAAATAAACGAACTGTTATTCTGTAACAAGCACTACCCCAAATATCAAAAAGCTAAATGCCAATTCTTGACAAAGAGCTTGTGCGGTTTGCGGTCTAAATCCGCTAAGAACACTTTGACATTCAATTCAATCAATTGGCTTGGCATACACAATCTAGATCTCCGAAGCCATCTGATTCTCTGGGCTACGTCACAGAAACTCCGCCTAACTTCTCTCAATTACGACATAGCTCCTAACAAGATTCACTTGAATGAAATTGAAATCTCACCTGCCTCTGGGCCCCATATATAGTAAGGTAAGCCTATCTTCACGTATATACAGTCATTGAAAATAATTTTAGTGTTGTTGTTCGCTTTTGGCTTTTTTGCATCTAAAAAAGTGGCAAGAAAAATTCTGCGAAACGGATAAACACGCTTTTTGCTTGACGATGTATAGCAATTAGCTTATTGAACGCTCCACCTACGCAATGAATATTAAATTCCTTCCGACAATTTTGGCGAGTATGGCTATAAGGCTGCCCCACAGCCACGGTGATCTTGGCGCTAATAAAAGCTGTTGACCAAGTCTACAGATGATCAGTTGTCAGTGGAACGTCGACGCGCTGCGGCTCAATAGTTAAACGTTGTTTTCTTTTTTCTGTTTTTGTTCTCGAATTTAGTTTTATTTATTAAAAACCTTGTTGAACTTATTTTATTTTACACTTCAAACAATGGTGAGTGGAGAGAGGCTTAAAAAGTGTGCATGTGTTTGCGACATTTATTATAGCTGGAAGTGATGTAATGTTTGCTTTAGAATGTGCCTGCGGCAGAGGTACATGTAGAAAATGGTTGTGTTTATTGCTTTTAAGACTTTTGTTGAACTCTGTTTGATGATTAATGAAGTTAACTGAAGCTAGTTTCGTGGAAATTTCAATTTTGTGTATCAGAACAAATATGTGAAGTTGGTGTTAGTAAACTGTTTAAATATCGAGAGAAATATGACTGCTGTGACATGTTTACAAGGGGAGCAGTTTTGGAAATTTCGAATTTATATGAAGCGCAATTGATCCTTAGAGTATAAGATATACTCTTTACTTTTAATGGGAGGAGGCTTAGCTACGAAGAGTGGGATCACGTTGAATAACAAGGAAAGCATTTTAGCCTAAAAGAAGCTGTTAGGATTTAGCATTGCTCAAAAGTCCATGAGCTTTATGCACCTAATTTTTTTCCGGAGCCTCTTAGATGGCAGTCGACTTAATTTTAGTATCCTAGCTCACATAGTCAACCTCCCAGTGTTACAAATTTGTTTGGTACTGAAACTTAGGCAACATTCCGGTGATAGCTCTGCAATTTAATCGCGTTATACAGTCATCGGGCTAAGTCAAAAGGTTTAGTTCTTCGAGATCGCCGCTGCTTTGACGTTAATTCGAATCCTATGGTTTATTTGTTGACTAGGCGGCTCTACAGCTCGTATATTTGATTCTTCTTGCTCAAAGTCCATCAAGGTAAACGGGACCGAACATTCTACGGAGACCGATGATATATTTATAAACTTTAGTTCGAGTCGAAGCATCAGCCCCATAAATCCCACCGCAGTGAGAGTTTGCTATGGTCTACACCAATTATATCTAACATCGATTATTATTATTTGTAAGTTGTTAAAGAGCTCGCACGATAGAGCACCGACTTGTGTAAATCCTTTTTTGACATCATCTAATTCTGAGCTGTCTACAAAAATTACGCCATGCGAATAGCATAATATAATCTATATTTCTTTCTTTGGGGGGGTTTAACATAGGCACTCCCGATCATCAATTCTTGATGGTTTGCAGCTAACATTTGCTGTAGGTTAACCATACAACCCATAGAAACCGTTGCCTCAGGTGTTCATTGTCTGACAGCTGTCACAAATTGAGAGTTAGCAAGAAAGTGCTAAGTAGCAGTAAGCAATATTGAGAGATAAAGAGAACCTGTGATGGATGTTGAATGAATTGTTTTAAGGCGCACTCATTGAGGGAAACTTTAGAATGCCGCGCGGATGACAGTTTAATGATCGTGGATACATACTCCCATGAGCCATGAACATTGTCCAACGAGATAGGTAGATCTTTGGCTGAAAAGAAAGTGGGAGGTATATTGCGAGGGAAATGCACGTTTAATAATACTCCTCGCATGACGGTTCGCTAGCATTGCTCTTCCTTCAATTGTTATTTTTGTCCGTTTCGACATAGCTATACAAATTTGTACATACGAGTATTTATGCTGTCTCCCGGAAAACTCCCTTATTGCAAGTGTAATGAATGGGCACACTAAAAAATCTAGTTATATTAAGTCCACTAAATTGATCTGGCATAGATGTAACCTGACCCCAAAAACTAGATTGGACTGGAACGTAATTTTTCTGATACGTCAGCCACGCACAACTTAGTACTGGGTTATGAATTTCTTGACTAGTATCGTCGGCTACCCCTCCAAAGACGTCAACTAAAACAGCTGTTCATATGACCAAGACAATTAAAACTGAGATATTTCAAGTCAGACAGGTCAGTCTTACTTAACTAGATACTTGAGTGTCCCCAATCGTTGGTTTAATGTGCAATAAAATAAGTTTCCGTGTAGTGTGGCCACAGTCAACCACAAAATTTTCTATCCGAAGGACTTAATGCTGGGTCTTTTTGCGTCTTTTATAACATCTTTAGTAATGCACTCAGTTCAACATTGCTTCCTCAAAATATTTTTGTCGCTATTAAGCATTTTGTTGGTTTCTTTTATTTTTATTTACATATTATTATTTTTATATTGGCCCTTACCAATAAACATTTTTAGTTTAGACTTTAAATTTTAGTAGTGGCTATATTTCCATACAAATTTCACAATTGTGAGCTTGCGTAGATTTAAAGTCGATACTTTTTTTGACTACTAGTGCGCCGTACTACTATTGACGATAACCCCTAAATTTATAAATTTTGCTTTGTTCCTCAAGTGATTGTATGTCTCGTTTATGGATGTGTCGATTCGGCACCTGATTTTTGATACATGATGTCGGATGGCGTATAGGGTTAGGTTTAAGAGGCTGTCACACTTATACCAGTTTGATACGTTCCTTGTGATGATACCGCACATGAGTGGGGGAAAGAAGGTGAACCGAGGAATTTCTAGAAGGGTCACTCCACACAGCCTTATTGCTGCGTGTATACTTGGTGAAGATTTAGGTAGACGAAGGTTTACCGAAACACTGTACCCCCGCCTATTATCCTCCAATATGTAGTCAAAAGAACAGAGTCTGGTAATACAAGTGATCGGCCCTTAGGGCATATTGAGTTGGTCATCAGGGTGGAGATGACCGGTTGACGATTCAGGTAGGCGAGTGTTGACCTCCGATGTCGTTTCGGGTGCTCTCTATATATTTCTTGGACTCATTTGTTTTTTACCAGTTTTATGATATGGAGAAGCGGAGCTTCAGCTTTTGGCTAAGCTTGGAAAACTGTAGAGCTATTTCAATGCGCCAGCTTTATTTTATATGTATCTAGTATAACTACTATTTTCATGACTACAATAACCGAAAGAAAGATGTAATAGGGTAAAAAAAACATTCAACAGAGCAGCGGAAATCCAAATCCGATATTTCAGTACATTCAATTCTCTTTTCTGTACTTATGGTTGCTTCTGTGGCTTTTTTGGCGAAAGTTTGCAGGAAGGCACATTTAATCCTTTTTTGTTTTAAATGATGACACTAATTTCGCTAGGCTTCGCGAAATTAGGCCCCAGTAAACACGACCCTAACGTAGCGTTTTGGGGCCTTATTTTATTTTTTTCAATTGGGATCTTATTTCGTAATGAAATAAGGCCCCGATGAACTGAGACTATCACATTATTTTTGTAGCCCTTTTTATTTAAAAAGTATCACATGCGGTGATTTCATTTAAAGTGAGGCTTACACCTTACGTTATTATAAGCGACTGAAAAAGCTGAACAAGTCGAGCGATTTATTTAAATTGAAAGTCTCGCCTTGGAAACCATCAGCGAGTGACTAGATAAACTAAAGCGTTGAAAACCATTAATTAAAAACATAAACCTCATTTCCTTTGGGCCTAATTTCTATTTCAAAACTGGGACATAAGTCCATCATGAAATCTTACCCCAATTTTTGAGTTTATTTCATTTATTTTGGGGCCTTATTTCATTTCATTGGGTCCTTGTTCCCATTTTAAAAACTGGGCAACATTTTACTGTGAAAATTTGTCACAATTTTGGGTCCTTATTTGATTTTTACTTTTGGGGACTTATTTCCTGCGGGCTTATTTCGCCCAGCCATTTCGTGATAAACCAGCTAAGTCAAAAGCCGTAACGTATTTTTAAATACCCCAAACTAGTCAAAATGTTAATTAATATTTTCAATACATAATTATTTATCTTCGGATCTGCATAAAATTTGTATTGTTCGCAAATCCCCATTTATTGCCAAAAGCCCGAAGGTATAAAAAAACAACATTCTTATAAGCAGTCAATTAATCAAGGTCAAATCAACATGGGTATCTTCAAATCTGGCTAGTTAGTCTGGCTTAGAAGATTAATACCCAGCGTGGGCGTGATTCTGTTAAATAATACAAATTGCTTAAACTAACATTAAAAAGTTCACTTTTACAAACAGGTTTTGATGATTTCATAACTATACTTAAATGAAAACATGTTCCAAGCAGACTGAGTTCGGTAGCTCGGATTTCCGTTGAATAAACAGAAACTGTGGGCGTGTGCTTCTGGCAAGCCAAAAATCATATCTTCAAATTAAATTGATGTTCCCAAATCAAGTTGCCTTCATCACATACTTACCTACTACAACTTCTTTCCGATCTCGTTTCAGGTTTCATCGCCATCCAGGTTACTCATCGGCAGCTTGTTGCTGGCCTCAGTGTGTTCTTTAGTCTTCGGTAAAACACCGGGAAAACGATGCGTTGAGTGTTCGTATCAAAGAACATATTACTCGGATGGCACACCAGCATCCTACCAGAGGGGTGAGGACATTACACTTAAATATGCCTTGGACTTTCTTACAGTCTTAATTAATGCTTCAACTTTCTGAATCTATTTCTATTCCCATTTTGATCTGAATAAATTTGGAAACCACGCATATTATTATCATTAAAGTGTCCTATTTCACTGACTTCATATAACGATCAAAATTCATTCTGTGGAAGTGTTTACCTTGAATTTCAGTGGACTTCCGTCTGTCGGCGGACGCTTTCGAACTAGCACTCAAAACAAGCTATTCTATTTCTACCTTTTATTAAATACTCCTCTGTTTGTTTACTAATATACGTTTCGACACGCAATACTTTTAGCAGCGCAACAAACCTCCGGCTGCTCGGGAAGCCCATGCGGAAGCAATGCCATCTGTCGAGAAGCGTCTGGCAACCGACCAGTGTGTTCATGTCCTCCCGGGCACAGTGGTAATCCTTTGACCCTCTGCACTCGGGGCGAGTGCTTGGACAACGTAGACTGTTTCGATGGCTTGTCATGCAAGGATGGACGTTGTGTTAATCCTTGCATTGGCGCTTGTGGATCGAATGCGAATTGCGAGGTAAGTAGGGGATTCAAGGTGGATTCTAGTTTGACGTTTGGTCCATAACATGATATTCAATAGTTGAAAGTGTCGAGAATTTGGGACTCTATCTCATAAATAACGCGCTGAAAAATAAACTTCCTGAATATAATTAAAATAACGTCTGAATAAATTGCGCAAACGGCCTTACGTTGGCTCACGAGAAGTAATAGAGTGACATAAGACTTCGCTGGTCACAATTAAGGGTCAGTGTTGAATCGAGTCCCACGTAAGTGAGTCAATAAATTTGATAAGCGGGAAGCGGCATATATTGAGACCACATTATCTTTTCGTCATGTCAAAGTCTCTCCTTTTGGCCAAAAAGTGACCGCTGACGCTACTAGGAGAAAGACTCCACCAAGCATTCCACTTGACACTTGGTGTAATTGAGACTCATAAAGCTAAGATTACACGTATCATTTGTTGATATGCTAACGTCACAAAAATTCGCTCTTTCTATTGTCAATCGTGTGCGTCAGCCAGCGTGACCAGACGCTTGACAGGCGATCGCAAGTAGTGACACAGGACAAGTGTTTACGTCATAACGACGTCGGCATGTCAAAATTTGCCACGAAAAATGACACGTGTCATCTTTGCTTACAAGTCTTTGGCCATCGATTCATGACAGAATGTCAAATGATACTGAAAATAAGTGTCAAACACGCTTTCAAATTATCCCTTTATGAATCTATATCCTTCGGGAAAAGGCGCTCTTTATCTGTAACATATAGATCATTGTATTACTCGACTTCGGGTTTTTTTTTTGTCGTACCGATTACGGTGTCATTTCAAAAACGATTTCGGTAGTATTTGTCACTACGTATTTATGCAGCTCCTTAAAAGTTAAAAAATCTTGACATTAGATCTGAAATACAGTTAAACATTTTTTATAATTTTAGCCCAGAAATCACGTTGCTGTCTGCAGCTGTCCAAGAGGATTCCAAGGCGATCCATTCACAGTGTGCCGACCAGTTGATCCAGGTGAGTTGTAGTTGCAGAAGATCTTATAATTTAATCCTTCAAGTGATCTGTAAGCACAGTTTTCAAGTCCCACCTATCTTGGGCTTTGGTTGGGTTAAAGAGAAGTAAACCAGACACAGGAAAGGGGCCCATTCCGATCTCTAGGAAACGCATTGAACTAACTACAATTTAAGGAAACTAAAGAATTTATCCCGAATATATTTGTCTCGGCTACCCATTGAGGAACCTGCAAGTGTTCGTCCCAGTCAGTTTGACTTTGAACCTTTTGGCATACTTTCTTAGAAGAATGTGCCGTGGCAAAAGTCTTGCCAGTATCCTGAGCCGTGTCCTGTGTAGTTTTAGAAATTCCCTAGATCTTTTGCGATCGAATTCTGGCCAATGGTACCTCAGATGCTACATATGTCCTTTTGCTATAAATCTCTGTTCCATTTTCCATCTTTTCTCGCAAGCTTGTCAGCTTGTTCGTTTCTAACTTAATATCTAACAAACATTCTGTGACAGCTTTGCCCGTTTCAGAACGGATGTGTGTAGATTTCTGTGCCTTAAAAGCAGCCTGGCTATCGATTTAAGCAGGACGGTTCAGTCCTTTGCCACAGACTCTATATCATCAAATACAAAACCCATACGGAAGAATAGAAATTGTTGGTCTTGATTTCTTTGACCTGTTTAGAGGATCCCCACCAGAAAGCACCTTTTTTACAGTGTGTCTTGGAATCGAAATTGGAGAGACATGCCAACGAATGCCATAACTCTCAATAAGGCTGAAAGACATCTTGAACTCTAAAGGCTGAACTTAGAAGCTTGCTCAGAACAATTTTTAAAATTCTCAGAACTCTCTTTTATATTTGCTTTTATTAATCTTTTGGTGTACACAATTTGACTTAAGGCTAGGTAACAAATGGTGGTGAATAATAAATATTGAAATGTTTACAATGTTTGTTTTCTTAGATATTTTTACATAAATTGTGGCTGTCTTCTCGGATTCATACTCGTAGTATGCATTGTTATCTGGGTTGACCTCAGTGAGGTGTGTCCCTTTTATACCATACCATATCTACAATGCTTTTGACCGTTCACGGTTAAAAATCCTGGTGTTAAATTTAATATTTTGTCGGGTTGTACATAAGTCAACGCCGAGAAAATAGTAAAATTTAATATTTTGCATACATTCGAATTAAACAACTAATAAAAGATTGATTAATTTTAAGTAATGTCTGCTATTACAAAATATGTCTGAAATATTAAATTTGAATGTGGATGGAGGGGTTTCAATGCAAAAGTATTTAAATTAAACCCTTATTTTTATTGAAAAATTAAAAAAATGTCAATACATTTGTATTCGAATTAAATACTCTGCAGAATAAAATATTATTTTTGCCTCAAATTCAATACTTCCTTTTCTTTCTTTTTAAAAGTCCATAGAATATTAAAATATTATTCAATCTTATTATATTTTAATATATAATAATTCAATCTTATTACATTTCAATATATAATAATTCAATCTTATTATATTTTAATACTTCTTTAGATATGATTTAAATATCTATGGGAATATTTCAACACCCAAAATATTTTATTTTAAAACTAATTTTTATTGGTTTTAAACATTTCAATATGTATACAAAATTTTCAAGCGTTGCCTTTTATCCCCTTTGAAAATAATCCTTTAGAGTGCCGCTGTGCTTTTTTTAGGAGGTGTATTTTTCTAGACTTTAAATGAAGGAGAACTCTTGTATGCCCGAATCATCTTATTAATTATTCAGTCAATTACTTACTTTTTGGAATGTAATAGCTATATTTCTGAGGCAATGAACTGGAATCTCTTACCAGCTCTTATCTTCAAAAGCAAATCCACAAATCGCCTAATTTGTTAGGTTATACTTATAGTTAGCACTTTTCCAATAGGTGAGCAGACAGACCTGCGATTACGAGACTCTCTATTTTTTAGCTTCGTTTTTGTCTTTCTGAATTTTAAAGACTTCTTTGGAAAGTAAGGAATTTAAGTGTCTGCAAAAATGAATATAGCTTTCCATAAAAAAATATAATTGGTGCAACAGGTCCGTAAGGAACCTAAGCTTAGCTTCGCGCTTTCGTTTACTGTGAGTTTTTCATGTTTGGGACTAACGGAAGGAATCTACAATTTTAGGCCGAGTCCAAACGGCCAATTGAGATGATCTTTCATGACAGCTTTAATCTTGGATGTTTGTCAAACGTTCACAAGAGTTGGCGGAGTAAAAGAAAGCTCTAAGCTCACTGAAAACAAATGTATAAGCTGCCTATCCAACGATGCCATTTTAAACACTCAGAACATATAACAGACAATTCATCACATATATCATTTGACACGTGTTTCATTTCATAGACCTGAAGTATGTACTGTATTAGGTTATTTACATTCAATCTGCAAGACGCTTCAAAGTCGCCCACCAGCAAACCTGGGTTGTTGTTAATCAACTCACCACAGCACCATCTTTTATCCGCATTACGTATTCGATTTCTTTGTTCAATCGCTTTAGAATGTATGCTTCATCTAGGCAAATGCAGGTGTGTCTCTTCCCAGTGCACACACAGACACAACGTTGATCTTGATCCCAAGTTCGAGCTACTCATTCAAAGACGTTTCCCACAAAATGCGGCAGTCTTTATGTAGGTAGCAGTTGGATTTGTTTTGACTGCCATTGAAGATAAAAAGGTGAACATGTACACTAATGCGTAGGAGTTCGATTTGTAATTACCCAAGAAATCTGATTGAGTTTTGCAAATAACAACGTGTGGTACGCCCGAGACATCACGTTAAAGCAAAAACAAAAAACTAGCTACATTTCTTTGATCAGGTTTCTTTAAGTGGGTAGTTCGAGTAGTTAGCGAGTGCGATGTCACATGGAACTAGGAAACAGTTTTGTCTTCTGGGTAGCACAATATTGATGGGTCAGATTAGGTTAGGTTGAAGTTGCTGTCGACACACTTAGACCATTATGAGGTCCCTTGTGATACCACAGGTATCTTAAATTTAATTCTTCCTACTCGTTGAATCAATTGAAGCTTCTGATGCAGCGTAGGAGATTTCGAATGCCTGTGTTTTTTAGATCGTTCAGATCACTATATAGTAGAACGCTCCCAAATGGAGTTTTTGTCTTTGTGAGAGAGCCGGACAAGGACAGAGGAAATGGATAATAGTTTCTTCCTCCTCCTCGTCAAGACAGCTTCTGCAAAAATCGTTTGAAAATACGCCAAGCCTGGGTGCATGCCTGCCTATGAGACAGTGTCCTGTGATGACACCTATTGTAGCACAGATATGCATCCTATCAAAGGAGATCAAGGATCTAGAACGTTTTAGATCCAGCTTTGGCCAGATCTGTTTTGTCGCTAGACATATCGAGCCGGTTTTCCACCTAAGATTTATTCTAGAAACACTGTTAGGCCCGTTTTGTTCACTCGAAGTTGAAATCAAATTGGGGATTTTTATTTTCAAATTGAGAATTTACTTTTATTCACTCAAAGTTGACTGCTTGTGGGGAATGTTTAGGATGTGTTTGAGTATGTCTACCAATGGCCTTAGATTTGGCAGTGGTTGGTAGAATTGGACGAGGAATATGGATATAGGAAGACACATGGATATATGATTGCAGTTCCTCCGAAGACATTTCGGAAATATGCCAGATAATTTGACTTTTTATTGTGTAATATGATTTTACGTACGAAGCTAATGTCGTACAGCTGATGTCGGTTTCAGAGCAAAAAGTAATAGATTTCAGTGTTTTCTGTCATAGTTTATCGAAATTCTTACATTTTTAGACACAAACCTCGTTTAGTAAAGTAACCGAGAACAAAATGTTTACAAATAGCAATCTTAGGAGAGCCAAGTAAAGGCTGCGTAAATCCTTACGCGATGTTTAACTAAACAACATCGTAGAGGCGTCGTAAGGGAATCTAATTAATACGGCTGTATATGTATCTACTCCCTAATACGAAAATCATAAAGTATGATTTGTCTACGACGAAAGTGACGGCCGAAATTCAAATCCAAAGTTGAACTGACATATTTGGTGTCATCTGTCACAAATACCCCAGGGATATTTCTGAAACAGCAAGTACGCTAGCTTTTAAATTTCAACTGAGCAGTTTTAAAGTAGTAGAATTAATAATTAATAGAAAGTAGAATTAAAGTAGTGTATAAAAGCAATTTTCAACTTGCCGCTCAACTCTCTCTTTCGAATCAACCCCGAAGTTGGCTAACCTCGGAGCTATCGGCAAATTGAATGATAGTGAATAAAATGAATACTCATAGATGCTCTACGTTCAATGGATAATTCAGAATGGATAAAGATTTCTTAGCTTACTTTACTTCTGTTCGCACTTATACAGTCTGATGGGGTGGACCACGTCCTCAGCCAACGAGCTCCTCCAGCTAGCTCGGTGTATAGCTAGCTTTCTCCAGTTACACACACTAAGTTGGTTGAGGTCACCCTCGATAATTGTAGTTAGAAGCCACCTTAGGAGGGGTATACTTCTGATACGTTGTCCGTTAGGACGGGAGTCAAATCCTCGTTATATTTTAGGCTTTTTGAGTAGGTCAGCATAGCCTAAGAAGTTCGTCATTGAGTCCTCTCCACCACACTAGATCGATACAAACTGGACCAATGAATTCTTCTCTCAAAACATCCTCGTAGGTATTCATCCGCTTCTGACAGGGTCCATGCCATACAGCATGATTGGGATGATTAGGATCTTAATAAAATATCTCCTTGGTTCTATGAGGGAAGGCTTTACTTCTTCGATATATTCCTAGACCGACGAAATAGCGATTGGCGGGAGTGATTCATCGTTAAATATCCGCTGTCGTAAGTAGGTCTTAACTTCTGCTATGACTTAGCTAACAGATTCTTAAAATCAAAATTCGGTATAGCCGCAGTAGCACCCAACTTGGTACCTCCATGACCCTTTATAGCGTATACAGTATAGTGCTCCAGGTCTTCATGAATATGAGCCACAACGACCGAGGGCTTTATTTAAATAGTGCAACCCCAGCAACCCAAACAGTTTTGTTTGGAGATTATAAACTCTGCAAAGACCGTAACTCACGACATCGATCCGATGTAACTTTCTGAAACAAACTATTACAGATGGCGTTCGACGGCACCCAATAAACGCCACCAACTGACATTATTTACTTGACACAACCATAACGACTCTGGAATTGTCATACACTCGCCCAAGAAGCTAATGGGAAAAGTTGTTTATCGAACTTCAGACAAGTCATTACCATACCCTGTTCAATTACTGCTTGTAAACATAAACATCAACCAATATCCCCCACTATATCAACACACACACACTCTGGCACACCATTTATTTCTGTCCACTTTCCATTTATAGAGGAGCAATGCCACCCCAGCCCGTGTGGTCAGAATACGAAATGTGAGATTCTCAACGGAGTGCCAACTTGCTCTTGTTTACATGGCTACATTGTAAGTATACTAAACACTGAACGTCAAGCACGCGACTTACGAGTGGGCGGACCAACACCATGCGAATGCTAATTATTGCCCCCCTAACTTGATTCCAGGGCAGTCCACTTTCCGGATGTAGGCACGAGTGCGACCAGGACGGAGATTGTAGCGCCAGGGATATGTGCAGCAACTTTAAATGTGTTCCGGCGTGTCAACAGTGTGGTACCGGTGCCTCGTGCACTGGCGTCGCCAACCACCGGGCTGTTTGCGAGTGTCCAAAGGGATACATTGGCAGTGCCTATGGTGAGTGCCGTCCCGAATGCTACGGCGATGTAGACTGCCCATCGAACAAGCCCGCATGTTTCTATGGCATTTGTAAAAATACCTGCGATGGAGCGTGCGGCGTTGGAGCTGATTGTAATCTCCGAGGATTAACTCCAGTCTGCAGTTGTCCAAAGGATATGACTGGGGATCCGTTTGTGCAATGCCGTCCATTCACAAAGGGTAAGCTGTGTTAATGACAGACATACAATAGTTGTGGTGTTACGTATAAAAATTTTCCAGAGGACCTCTGCGAACCAAATCCATGCGGAACGAATGCAATTTGCATACCCGGACACGATAATACTGGACGGGAGCGACCAGTCTGCAATTGCCTGCCAGGACATACGGGAAATCCGCTGTCCCACTGTTCGAGGGTAGGCCGAGTGTTTTTAATTGCCTTCAGTCTGATTTTATTATCAATAACTTTGAACTTTCGCAGGGTGAATGTCTGAGCAACGATGAATGTCCTGACAACAAAGCGTGCATCAACTTTCAGTGTGTTAATCCCTGCATTGGAAAGTGCGCTTCGGGGGCTACCTGTGAGCCCAAGGCCCACTTGGCTGTGTGCAAGTGCCAGCCAGGATTCACGGGTGATGCCTTGATTTCGTGTCGCCAGTCGCGGTCGCAGCCCGTCGCCAAATACACTCAATCGTCGTCGTCGTCCACTTGCTACACTTGCGGCAAGTAGCTCCCTCTGTAGTACTTTTCTCTAACAAACGTTTTAATAATTCTTAATTTTATTGTTGCAATGAGAGGAGCGTTTTGTTGTATTGAAATAAATTTAACAATATGAACTTGAGGATCAATTTTTTTTTTTTTTTTTTGAGAGCAGCGACTGATGGTTATATAGCTTGTAGGTATCTAGTGGGTACCAGACAGGAGACAGCTGAGGAGAGTACGCGGGTAAGGCTGCGTCCGCCATATTGGATTTTCGCTAAACAGAGAACGTGTGATTTAAATGCTCTATTCTTGATTTTGCGGCTCTCCGGCAAGTGGGAGATTTTGTGGCGGACGTAGCTTACCGGTAAAGCTGGATCCGCCACATTGACTTTTAAAGAATTTTTGCACCGATTTAATTGCTCTGGGGAAATGTAAACAAAATTTCAATCGGTTCGCCAACAATTTGCAATTTAATTTTATTTTTTTTTGGAAACAGTTTGCACTACAACTCTTTTCGATTTCAAGGAAAAACAAAAAAAGGCTGAAAAAAAAAATAAAAAAATGAACGCGTTGGAGTTTTACTACGCCAAATATCTTAAAAGAAGGTTATATTTGTAGGCAACTACTTCATTGAAATATTTTGTCGCTCATCCCTAAATGGGCCAAAAAAGGTCAGAAAAACTAAAATTTTGAAAAATTAATTATACTAAGAAAGAAACGCCTATTTACTAGCTCTCAGCTCATAAACTGCCAGGCGGCTTTGTAAAACACACATTTCGTCCTTCGACTTGGGAGTTTTCAGCTTTGGTTTGAAGTAGCAAAGGTTTTTAGGGTAATTCTTCGCCGGATGTCCAGTAGGGTGTCATTCGTGGAGTTCATATTTACATCGAAGTATAGATGAACCCCTTAACTACCTCGGAACTGATTCAATCAATGTGTCGTTTTATCCAAGGCGGTGAACACTGAACAATGGCTTGTTTGTTTGCTGATATGGCTTGAACTTAGAATTGTCCTCATTAACTTCAAACAGATTGAATCGCCGTGAAAGCTTCTATCACGCGAACGCTGTGAACGACCTATGATGTCAATATCGTCAGCATACTCTAGTATAGTTGGACGGACCCGTTGTGCTTTCTGTGTTGATATACCTGGCCTGCGCACTATCTGCTCCAGAACGAGATTGAAAAACACACATGAAAGCGCATCTCCTTGCCGAAATTCGGTGCGCATGTTTGTAATAGTACGATAGAGTTACTTGCACGTTGCAGCTCGTGTTTTCCACCATCACGCGAGGAAACTGGACCAGTTTTGCCGGGATCCCGAAATCGGCTATCAAATGTGGCTTTGAGGTTGATAAAAGGATGGTGAGTGGTGAGTCTCGATTTGAAATTCGTTGGTCTTTTCCAGGACTTGCCTCAGTGTGAAATTTTGATTAACGTGCCGATTATCGTGTTGCAGAACGGCTTAAGAACATTCACACAGTAAGTTGGATTTAATATTATAACCGATAGACATTGGATCGCTATCTTTGTAGCTGATACTCCAGTCATCGGACATGCTCTCTTCGACCTATACTTGGTTGATGCATGTGCCCAACAACAACATCGCCACCGTTTTTGAAGAGCTCCACTGGTAAACCATCAGAGCATGCGGCCTTGTTTTTCTGTAAGCTTTTTTTTTATAGCTAAGCCAACTTCTCCTATACTGCGTGGTGGACTAGACGTCAGTTAGCGAAGACGATCAAGCTGGCAGATTCTCTGTAGAATTTCCCAATTGATTACCACTGATTTGAGAAACCGTTTACATTCAAAAGAGTACATTTTTCTGAGCGTCTTCGATGGACACATTTTTTCTACAACAATTTAATCGGAATATAACTCTAGATTAGTACGATGTGCATTTTTGTACAGTCTATTGCATCTTCATAGCTCGAATTGAAGCCCGTTTTCATCACATGAATGTGACAAGTCTGACGGTTTAAAAGCTCGTTTACTAGAATTGTCTGAGGGGATTCTCCTTGCCATCTATCGATCTTAATTGTACTGAGTCTGACGCCAGCTGGAGCACCTATATATCAGCTAGATATGTCTAAGTATTTCATCCTCATCGGTCTGTCTTTTAAAGGACTTATTTGGGAGAACAGAAAACTGCGCATCGACGGAAACCCGTCTAGAAATCCGTCAAATAAATGTCAACCTAATCCCAAATACTCATAATTCCATCCCATATATTCATTATAAACTATACCTTTGATTTTGCATAGCCAAAGGACTATCCCATTCTTCTCTGTTAAATTCCAGCTCACCGCGCCATACTCTCTTTGTCAGTTATTAAATATTTTGTTCCTGTTCAATGAACTTCAGAATACAGAAAAAAAGTGGACGATAAAAGTCACCCCTTTCCCTGCATTCGAATTCCACATATTTTAACGGATACCTTACCTAGTAATTTAATTACAAATCCACATACACACGCTCTTTTGTCATTTGCATAGGAATACTAAAAACTAGGACTTGAGCGACAGCAAATAGCAAATACTGCATGGAATGAGTTTGAAAATCCTTATTTTCCGTAAACCTGACACGTGTCATGTGTGTGAGAGATCCACATCCACTGGGTAGTTTTGCCAAATGCCCTACTACCTACAAGCAAACATTTTTGTTATGGGACGTCGCTCTCTGTTGAAATGACACAAACATGCGTTTCGCGTGTCTTGTCGTTGTCACCCAGCATTTCTTTTTTTCGATTTAGAAAACCCCCTCCGGCTGCGGGCTTTTCCTTGCATTTTCCACCGCTTAATCCTCAAACAAGACGACACTACTCGAAGGGGTTGTACACTTTTTATCGTCGCATGTGAACTATTCCTGTGGTGCGGCACTAAAACAGCATCTCCTCCGTGCTTTAGAGAAAATATAAAGGAAATCCGGTTCATTACATAATCGTAACGCAAATCCCTGACCATACTCCCTTATTCTAGTTTTTTTACTTCATTCTTTCTTTCAGTCTATATGAGTAGCTGACGTTTTGTCCTTTACAAAAGCTCTGTGGCGGGGGTCAGTATTGTCATTTATTATACAGTGGTTGTTTCCCCAATGTTAGAATAGAAGAGTAAGAGTTCTAACGGGAAGGCAGTGGTGTAGCGAAAATAGAATCATTTTCTTCTTCCGCGTTGAGGAATCCATCAATATTGACGTACTCAACGGAACGAACAGTTCCATAGAATCTGTCGCAAACGGTGACAGCCGATGACAGTTTCTCTCATTCTCTCAATAGCTTCGTTCGTGTACTTTCAGCAAAGGAAAATGAGCAATGTCAAATCTTAAAAAACGTGAGAGAAATCTCTCAAGTTCAAGAGAAGTATCTGTCCGGTTTTCTTGCAAAAAGTTTAAAAAATGTGATTTTAACAACGTTCTCTTCAAGTGCAGCATCTGCAAAATAAGTTGGAATTGAATTTTTTATAAGCAAAATATTTATTAAACTTACCATTTTGAATTTAAACGCGCTGACATGTTCTAGGAGAACATTAAATTACAACTTTTTCCTCTGACATCGTGGAAGACGAAAATGAATAGAGTTTTACTTGTCAAACTCTTGAGCTGTCACTTAGTTGTCAGTTTTAATTTTTAATTTTTCAGTAAGTCGAAATTCGGGCAGTAGAAAATTACGAAAAAATTAAAAGAGGGGAAATGGATTTCTCTTTAATTTTTTTTTTTTCAATTTTCCCATTACCTACGTGGTCGCATTCGCACAGTTTCTTAGCAAGTTTTTAGTAATTTTACGCTTGCAAAAAGTACCCGAACGAGCTTAATATTTCCACTAATAAAAGTGATTACTCAGTGCCAGGGTAAAATGTAAACCAACTTTATCCGTCGCATCCGGCATGCGTACTGCTTATTGTTCACCTTCCTTAAGGTGCTGCAACGGACGCGAGGGGTTCTATGGATTGGGGCTTAACTGACACCCGTGGGACGTTAATCTGTTGTTTAAAAAAAATAAACAGTTTTTAACCAATGGAAACTGTTTACAAAACAAATCATTTTTCTCTTTGTTATTTCAGAGAGAAAAAAAGCAATTTTGCCAGAAAAAATATCTAATAATTTGATTCTTTTATCCACCAATTCCCACATTTGATTGACCAACTTCCCAACCCGACTTCATTTTGACATTCCAAAATTTGTAAATACTAAGTGAATTTGAGTGACAGCTGAATTTTCCTCTTGCATTTCGTCCGAGTTCGACACGCTGCTGGTCATCTGTAGCGGTCAATGGAACGCGGCCATTGTGGAGCAACAAGATTTTTAAAATGGAAACAAAGACGATTTCCGTTTTTCAATGAGAAATTTGGTCCCATTGTGCTTAATGTGCTGAATTGAAAACCAACTGAGTTCATAATCATGATAAATGTTCAAATCGGAGCGTTTGTTTGCTTGCGTTTCCTCCAAAAGCATAAATAAAGAAGTGAATCCTTACCGCAATTAACTGTTTATTTCATTACTTCGAAGTTAGTTACTTTAGTAAAGGCTTAGAATGGGTTGAAACAATTTGATTGGAAACTTTGTACACAAAACGCCAAATTATAAGGTCTTACGTTTCACACATGTGTGGTGAAAATGTTGGTTTATCTACATTCCCTCACAGTTGTAATAAGGAAAAAACATGAATTCAAATAATTAATTATTATTATTAACCAATTAATTCAAATATTTTTTCTAAAAATGAGCAGAAAGGCGACTTCTACCAGTGTGGCAAGGTAGACACCCTTTCCCTTCGCTCTTGCTACGCCACTGATTAGCAATCGGAACTATGAATTCAATCACAAAGAAAGAAAAGTTTTTAGGTTAAATTTTAAATTTAGAGCTAAAATTTCATGAAATCGAGTTTATGTCGTTTTCCTTTGGGACCTCTGAAAACATTCCATTGGCACAAAAAATACTCTTCTGGAGAATTTCGCTTCTCAATTCGAACTTTGAAGTCAGAATCAACGCAAGAAGCACTCACACTAGTGTAATTTATTTATGTATTTTATACGAGTCAACTGACAGCAGACGTATAGATTATTTTTTGGCATTTTACCAATAATTTTGTGGATTCAATCAGAAGCAGTTTTCTTATTCCATTGGATTACAGAATGGATCCCCGAGTTAAATCAATGGAATACGACATTAATTTCTAAAAATTTATTTAAATTGAGTTCATCAAAATGTCAAAGGTGTTGCCGCTTGGTGTTTATTTTATCTATTTTCTTGTTTACAAGCAAAGTCTTAATCAGCCGAGGTAACTTTGGGGTTAATGCTCTGAAACATTCGTGGACTAGGGTGTCATCGCAACTCATCCTCGGACAGTTCGTCCCCTGCGGCTAGCGACATCTACATCTCAACTCTGCAACTGGACAGTTACCTTCTTACTACTCACGCTTATCGTTTGAGTTGTAGTCAATGGCAGGGAAAATACTATTGTCTCTGGTCTATGGTATTTATTATGTTAAAAATAACTGTTACCATATTACAAGTCAATTTGTATTCGAAGTTTTGTGGTTGCTAATTGCTTTTGTTAACCCTTTTTGTGAAAAGGAGTAGGTGCTACAAAGGCAGGTTATTTGAATACAGACACACATGGATGGATGAATATATTTAAGAATGTTTGTCGTTTATTTTCTCAGATTCTCTAAAGTTAAGACAATAAGTGATTTGAGAAAATAAATTGACTTTTAGCTTCAGAGAATTTGAGAAAATAAAAGTAAATAAAAGTAAAATATTACTCAGCCACTGATGCCAAATCACCAACAAAAAAGGAACGTCAGATCATCGCCGCAGTAGGTGAAAGTGTAAAGAAGAACCAGAGGCCGTTCAGGGGAACCACATCACCATGCAAAAGAAGTCGGCCTTTCGCAGACTTTAACTTGGCGGGTTTTAGAATGACGTGGCGGCTTCGTTGTTCTCCACCCTTTTTGAAAATGACGTTGGTAAGGCCATCACCATGAGCATGAACTGGTTTCCAATAAGAAGCAATCGATCGATGCCATTAAAGCTTACATTACCAATTAGCCGGATGCGGCAGTCATTCAAAATTGGACAACTTTGATTCGTGTCACCGTGAGAAATCGCTGCGGACATTTGAACGATGTTCATTCACGAGCTTTTATCCCATTTCAACATCGAAACGTCCTTATTTATCAAGCATTAATGTCGACAATTGGTTCGCTGCCAGCTTTAGTAAAAATGTCAGTATTTATGAAACGGTACCAATATAAACAATTAGACATCCACATTTCCAAATGCGACAACTTTCTTACAATCTGTGTCATTTGTTGTCATTGCAGAATTCAAGTTCCACAATTTGTTTTCGTGTTTTCGTGGAAAACAAGGTCAATGGTTTCTATCGCAACGAGGATTTTAGTCTAAAAAAAGAAATGCATGGATTGCAATTAAATTTGCCCAACACATGTTTTTCAAAGGCTTTTTGAGGCGTATTCAAAAAAACACAAAATAGGAAATGCACAAAATATCCGCTGGTATGTCAAATATCATATGCAAATCCGATCGTTCGATCGGACACAATTTTCGGTACTTTTTATGGATCGCTTTCCATTGTTTTCTAATGCTACTTCATGATTGTTTTATGAGTGCATTTGTGTTGTAATAACACCTTTCAAATTATTCAGTATAAACGGAACACAATTTATTAGAATGTTTTGATTTACTCGGAAGCTGATGATGCAAATTAAAACTTACGAGTTAATGGACTAAAGATCGCAATTGAACCGTTAGCAAGTGAATATTTTTGGAAATAGAAGTAATTGCCCGTTAAATCATTTCAGAGTATATTAAACTCTCACGTAGGAAGCTATAAGCGTTTTAATATCCTAAAGCTTCCGTTTTTTTAAATAACTACAATTTGATCTTTTCAAAATTCGGAGAACTTAGAAACTGACAAAAGTTTAAATTCTCGCAGAAAAAAAGAGAATTGTTGTTATTCAGGTATGAGCCGTCGAAACTTAAGTGAACGTATATATCTTATGCTCTCTGCGACGACTTGTCTTACATAAAATTTACTTTTTAGTAAGCATCCATTCGTTGCTTTCAAACTATTGGAATGGCAACCATTAAAAATGTGAGCACTAGCAAGACAAAGCAGAAAAAATCAATAACCATTTAATTTAATCAAAAGTGCGTTGAAAGAAATAATTTATGCACTGAGATAATAACAGTGAAATTCGCTTATAGCGACCTCGGTTGTAACGACACGAATTCTGAGTCCCATGATTTTACATTTAATTTCCACACAAATTCATACTGATAGCGATTCCGTATAAAAGCGCCCGTTTTTTGAAAGAATTTAAAATATTCTTCCGTTGGTGTAGTTTGTTTGTATAGCGGCTATTCGGCTATTGCGAACATTTAAGCCGGTCCCTTCACCGTCGTTATATCCGGAGTTTACTGTAGGTATATATTTTTATTTGTTTAGTCATAAAACAACAATGCAATATTTTTCAACTGACTCAAATGTATTGTTGTATTCCAACGAATAAAATCGGAAAACATTTACAACTAACTAAAATTATTTAATAATTGAAGTGCTTATTGCAAAAGCCTGATATAAGCCACAAATTCAAATAGTGGAGATAATCTCATTCAAAGTTTAGAGAAATAACAAATAATCTGATCATAGCATTTAATTCATTTTCTTTTTTAAAGATGAGTTATGTGTTATTCTTCAATATTATTCCTAAAAAGTGGGAACAAAACTATGGAACTTATAAAAAAAACATATTAAAGTTGGTGGCTTACCATGTTACTGGACCTACAGAAAAAATACTTCATTAAAATTATAATTTCAAAACAAAAAAAACTTTTTTTCTTACTAGAATGAGTTTATTGAAGGAAAATATTAAATATTTTTTTAAACGAAATTATAATGTTTCGGATATTCCTTTTTTGAGAATTTGTTTTCTTTGTTCAATGAATTCTGCTCTGTTTCAACTTCGGAGACCACGGAAATCAAATTATTGTAAAACGGATGGTTAATTGGAGGAATATATGGCAGCAACGATTTCGCATTGAGCAGTTTGGCTTTGGATATTTTCACGGGTTCAATATTTTTTCTTTTGATCTGGCTTAAAATTGTAGCTAGATGTCTCCCCTGCTTTTAGATATAAACTTCGCCATTAACTATGTGTGTTTGACAGCAGCAGCGAAATCCATTTTTTTTGTCAATAAATGCAGTCTTTTTATTCACACTTGCCAAAAGACAGTCAAAGCTGACGAAGTCATCCTGTTCCATAATATTCAACTCGAAAGGTTTCTTGCTGTTTGCGTCCTAAATAACCTTATGCCAACCTTGTGGCGAGTAAGTTTAGTTGGCATATTTTCTTTGACGCTTCTCTATTAACGCAAAATCCCCGTCAGATGGCAAATGGCAAATGTGAGTGTCCACTTACTAAAAAGTGATGAGTAATGCTTTTTAGCTTTTTTCCCTGACTAGATGATGCCAAAACGACATCAAAAGCCAATTTTAGTTTTGTCTTGGACATTTGTTGTCAGTAAAAATGACTAGCTCCTCAATATCCTGTCTATTTTTAAGAAACTTCATCAAGACAGACGCTCCCTCATCTGCTCCACGTTTGGCCTGGTTTTCTGTCCATACGTATTTACATGTAACCCTTGTCCACAAGATTATGCAACCAAATTTGTCGGCAATAAAACGCAGGTCCAGTGGTAAGTTTTGGTATAGGCATCGCTTGTTGAAGATCGAAAGATATAACACATTTGTTGTTATTGGTTTTGGATCCCTCCATCTCAGATTTAAGCAAATCTTGCGTTGCCTTAGCTTGAGCCATGTGTAAATTTATCATGGTAGTTAGATCTTGTGCTTCATGTTCAGCGTTATTTGTCTTGCCAAATTTAACTTGTTTCATCACAAGTTGTGCAAGTATCCGACTTTGGCAGTTTGAATCCAATATTGAACTCGGTGCAAAATACGTGGCGATATGCACTTTCTTTTACCGGCTCAATATTTTGATCGTTGCACCAAGGTTCATACAGCTCTTTATAAAGGCTTGCAACGGTCATGTCGCAGCTAAGGTAAGGTTTTTGTAGGTTATTGGATCGACTGTAGTGACTCTGAAACTCCGGAATTAAATTTATCGCTCCCATCAGGTGGAAGGCCTTCGACGTTGGCGTGGTGAATGATGATACTGTAAGCTCGGCTTTCCCCAAAAGTCAAACAATGCAACCATACACGGTTTATGGAAATCTCAACTGTCTGATATATGAGCGCACTACATCAAACCAACTATACGAGTACCATGTACCTATGTACATCGATCCTTCATTGTATTTTGTTGGTAGTTCCATAGCAATTTTCAACTGAAAAGTCTCATCAAAGTATTTGCTCTGCAATCGAGGCACATTTTCACCCCTAAGCAGTCAGTAGATTTGCCATATTTTGTGCTCGGTACTTTTTTTTTAGCTTAAGCGAAATGCAATTACAATATTCGCTCGGAGAGCAGGGGGCGGCCAAACCACCCTTGTCGAGTTCCTTATTGTGGGGTGGCGAACACAAGGAAATAGAAAAGACTTTTCACAGCGATAATTATGCAAATTTCACCAAGAACTAGGAGAGAAGGAAACCAGGAGGCGAACAAATATTTACCAAGTTCTAGGACTCGCTCGGGAAGTTCTTTGAATTTAATATTTTCGCGGGTTGAAGCCCTTTCGTTTTGTGTGCCACCCGATGCAACGGAAGCAATGTACAAATAGATGTTGTATGGATGTGTGCGACTGTATGGATGGAAAATGATGCGTGCGTGGGAAGAGTAGAATCCTTGCATCATCCTTCTATTTCGTCGAAGTAAATTATGCAAATTATTTGGTGAATAGAGTGCTGGCCGGGGGTGGGGGTAGGTTTTTTGTGTCCTCCCTTGTGATCTGCGGGGTTAGTTAAATGAAATTGTTGATTTAGCGTCTTCTGTGTTGTCTTTACATACACACAGAAGGGTTAGGAAAATAGAGAGCTGTATTCACGTTTGTGCATACCATTCGAATGGTCTGATGCAGTTGGGGTTTTATTTATTTTGAGGAGGGTTTGTAGTGGTGAGTTTTTCACTTTGGTAGCTGATGTTGGAAAATTTGTTGCAGATATAACTAATTTGATTGAAATTTCGTTCGGTAAAACTTGGCATTTATTAAATATCTGCCATTCCTCGCCGAAATAAATCATACCTACCCCACTGTTCATGCGAAAGGTCGATTCGATGCACATTCGCACGCAGGTTGCAATCGAAATGCGAATGAAGCAAGGGCGACTCTGCCCTACGTTTTTGAAGATGTTGGACTTCTGTAATGCATTTGACACGGTGGATCAGTCTCTGCTCTGTCAGAAGCTGTTTCATACATTTCGATTTTGGCATCTGTCAGTCAAGCTCTTGCATTCGTACTTAATGAACCGTCAGCAATTTGTGGCAGTAGAAACCCTGATTTCATCATTTCTTGGGGTACCTGCCGGAGTTTCAGAAGGTTCTATTTTCGGCCCCATATTATTTTCAATTTATGCGAATGAACTCCCACACCATTAAAATTATTTACAATAGCCTAGTAAGATATGTATTTAATAATCGTTTTATTGACCACATATCAAGCTACTCCCAACAGAAAGTGGGCCCAACTTTCGACAACCTCATTAAATTCAGAATACTTACTCATCATGATGACCCAACAACCGGAGTACGGCAGAATAAGTTTTGCCAGCTCACAAAGAACAGCTTTATTGATAAGGCCCAGATTCAATTGCTTGCAATCTGAGCGTATAACCTTCGTCCGTGCCACTCTCCTGCGGAACTCGCCACCAACAAGCATCACATTTAAAATTAAACTATTTAAATAAAGGGTCCGCCATCTACCTTTTTTTTAAACTAGTGCTTATTTCGCGAATGGTAACACTTAGCTCATATCTGATTTGACAGATAATTAGTTTTATCCTTCCGCTGAACGAATATGGTTGTGTATACGCTTGAACAACGCTGGGAAATATTGCGACATTACTTTGAAAATCATGGTAATGTTGCAGAAAGGGTGCGAAAAATGCGTACGGAATTTGGAAGAAGAGAAGCACCGTCAGCTCCGTATGTTCGTTATCTTGTGAAAAAAGTGAAAGAAACTGGCCTCCTCATCGATAAACCAAAGCGTGAAAAGCCAAAAACAGTGCGTACACCCGAGAAAATTGCTGCTGTGGCAGAAAGTGTGCGTGACGCCATCAACATCAATTCACCGTCCTTCTCAACAGTTGAACATTTCGGAGACATCATTGAGACGAATTTTGCATAAAGACCTTGGTATGACGCCATACAAAGTCCAATTGGTGGGCTTCGCTAAGTGGGCCTGCGATCGACTTAGAGAAGATGCCGATTTTGCCAAAAAAATCATCTTTTCAGATGAAGCTCATTTTCATCTTGGCGAGTATGTAAATAAGCAAAATTGTCGCATTTGGGGCACAGAAAACCCGCACGCATACATTGAAAAGCCGATATACCCAAAACGAGTCACTGTTTGGTGCGGATTTTGGTCCAGAGGCATAATTGGGCCATTTTTCTTCGAAAATGAGCAAGAAGTGGCCGTTACAGTCAATGGCGATCGTTATCGGGCCATGTTGAACGAATTTTTGTTCACAAAAATTGAAGAGGAGGATATTGCCAACATTTGGTTTCAACAGGACGGCGCTACGTGCCACACAGCCGAAGCTACACTCGATGTTTTGCGCCCTTTTTTTGAAGATCGCATTATCTGCCGCAGAGCTGATGTCGTTTGGCCACCTCGGAGCTGCGATTTGACACCGTTGGACTATTATTTGTGGGGTGCCGTAAAAGATAAGTGTTACGCCGACAAGCCAGAGACAATTGACGCTTTAAAGGACAATATTCGTGAAGCCATTGGTGAAATACAGCTGCACAAAATCGATAATGTAAATACTTAAAAATTGGACCGATCGTGTAGGCTACTGCATGGCCAGCCGAGGCAGCCATTTGAATGAAATTATTTTCCATTATTAACCGGAAGGATTGTACTTTCAAGTAAAAAAAGAAATTTGAAAAAATATTCAGTAGTTTTTTTTTATAGCATTTTCAAAAAAAAAAAGTTATTTGGCGGACCTTGTACTTGGTCTCTGATACATAATATATGTTAATGTCAAAGAGATGTATGTTTTATAAAAGTAACTAATTTGTTTAATGTGTGTAATGTAAGTTTTCCATTTAATGCATGTAAGTACTTCTTTATACTTATTGTTTTAAATCTTAAAGTTCGTAAACTACATTTAAAAGCCTTCCCAAATTATGAGATGCTATCTTAATGTGTAACAATTATTAAAATAAATTACACAAAACTGGAAATAATTGAACAAAATTGATTTAATTAATGTTATTGTCATATTAATTTCAATTAAAGACGCACAATTATTATACAATAAATTAAGTGATGGAAATGGAAAATTGTCTGTTACTTTTATTACCTCTTTATACAAATACATAAGTCTCTAAGTGCTTGTGATAGTTTTTATTTCTGTGTCACTTCGGTAGCCACCTTTCATTCTTTTTCGGAGCTGCCAAGTTGCAATGGAATTATTATTAAAGATTAACAAGTGCTACCATATAACAGGAACATTAAGACCTACAAGACTTAAAATATCAGGACAGTGAATCTCCCCCATAAGTATTCTGTGGACCAAAATAACTCAAGAGACTCGAGTCCAATAAGTTGTAATCGGGCTGTACAAGGTGGTAAGTTATTAAAATCAGACAAAGGAAAACGTCTGCGACAAACCTAAGAAATTTGTTTGGAGTTCCTTCAATTCTTAGAACATGAGAACTGTAGTATGACCACCAAACAATAGATGCCTACTCCAACAGCGATCGAACAAAGGACAAATATACATTTTTTAGCGCATAGGAGTCGGGGAACACCTTGCGTAACGTTTAAGCATTCCCCATGCTCTATTGGCTTGATTTGAGATGTATTCATAGTGGTAAATGAAGCATAGTTTAATATCTAACTTAACATCTAAGTCTTTTATCTTTTTTAGCACCTAAGGCTATGCGTCCCCAAATCACGAAACCAATTTTCATTTATAGGCCGACATTAGCGTTTAGCGACCCAATCGTCACAACGCGTATTATGTGAGCCGCCGGCCGTGAGCCCTTTCCTAAATTAAAGACGTCTGCTGCATAGACCCAGTTCATTTGTGGAACTATCGAAACGAAACGTCGGGCCTCGTCGTTTCAGTGTTGACGTAAGTCAAATTACCACCGAGGGTTTCACGTTTCACCTACCTATAGTATGAAGCCCTGAGAAGTGCTTGGTTTTTAAATATATGATGCTCCTCATCGCGCTTGCTTATTATCCGCTATCATCATGTCTCGCTTCTCATTCCTGCTATATCGGTCACTTCATGCTCTAGAAAAGGTTCAATCTTTTACCTTACTTGCCTCTGGCGGACTTGGCAGTCCCTGACCAGTTCTGTTGAGAACATTTTATTTTATTTAATTGTCTAATAGATATGAATGAGAGACTGGAACAGAATGACAGTCACTTCTATGTATGTAATCAGCGTTGCCAGACGGTCAAAAATGTTCCCCCCAGATAAATCTGAAAAACCACCAGATTTGGCTATTTTTTCTAAAAAAAAAACCCCAAACTTCTTGTCTTTAATTTTTAAATGTTTTCATAAACTAGGAATTTCAAATTTAAAGCGCAAACATGTTTGGTCCTTCGAATTAAAAAGTGTGCCCCAAATAAATACACTTGATGAAAATGTCAACGCAAATTGCTTTTTGAAACCATTTTGTAGGAATTTGCACAGCCCCAACGCAACTTTCATGAAATTGTTGTTAATAAAATTTGCTTATGAGGTGGTGCTTTAATCCGGAAAAATATTTAAGGAATTATTACAAAAAACTATTACTTTCTCTTAGTGGAACCTAGCTTTTTTTTTGAATAACTTGTTTTGTAAACGAAAACAGTCCAAAGAATTTAGAATTAGAATTTTCAGACGCAAATATAGCTTTAGAGAACCGATTGATTATTTTGCAGCATCTTAAAGTAATGTACACATTTATTTCATCCTTTATTTAAAATTTGAGTCATTTTTTAGTAGACAGAAAAGAACAACGAAAGTCTATACGATAACTCATTCTTAAGTTTAAATAACTCGGCGTTTTTTACGTTCGCATAATGCGGATGCATATTTTAAGGTTATCAAAATCGAAAATTATAACGAAATACGAATAAAATAGAACTAAAAGAAAAACCCCAGATTTCCCCCCGTCAACCAAAAACAAACCTAAATCTGTGGGAAAAACCCCCAAACTGGCAACGCTGTATATTATATTATTCTTGGAACGGCCTGCTAGGAAGTAAACCAGCACTTCGCACTTGGCCTGTCACTTGCACTGAATTTCATAGTGGTGAAGTTGGCTCTGTGGGCGGTTTTATGTACCGTAGATAGAGTTCTTGACCAATTTGATGTTTAAATGTAATTTGTGGAAATGGTTTTTCCGTCGGCTTTTTTGGTCGCATGCGTTTGAATGAAACTATATTAGTTAATTGCTTTTTCCCGACGTTTCGGCAGGGATTGCTGCCTTCTTCAAGGTATCTTTATTGGGAAACATAAATTATTAAGAGATACGAGGAACTTGCCATATTTAGAGAAGTCAAACTGCTTAAACAAAGAACAATAATGTAAAGTTTAACACAACGATTAAAACAAAAATATTAAGAAATCAACAAAATTGACACACTTTGAGTGTAACACTTCAATTGAAGTTGGGTCCAGAATTAGGTTTTTCTATCGATTAAAGAGCTACACATATATTGCAGATATATATTGGATGTCCTGTTTTCGGTTCATGCTATTCCTGTTATTTATTATGTGTAGCGTCTCGATTGTATATACCTATTCCGTTTCGAGGGATGTCTACCCGTCTGAAGCACGTTGTCGAAGTCTAGGTTATGATTAGCTTGAATGGAGTGGTTGGCCAGTGCGGTTTTTCCCCCGTTTTTTGACCTGATTTCCGACCGGTGATTGGACATTATTTGGGAAAGGAACTGTTTTGTTGTACCGATGTAGCAAAAGTTAAGACTTTCATTGGTGTTACCCATGCAGTTGATTTTGTACACTACGTCAGTACGTTTTTGCTTCTCAGTTGTAGGCTTAAGCTTGGAGAACGAGAATACCAGAGTCTGAATCGACTCAAAGGCTATGCGAAGGTCCTTGGAACTGCTGGTCATCTGTTTAAAGTTATCGGCGAGTCTGGGAACATAGACAACACGTAAACAGGCTTCTGTTCCTTTATCACGTGGAACCATTCGTTTATGATTTAACATTATGTTCCGTATGACATCATCTGCGGTAAATATTATCCTTGAGGATTTTTGAGATTTTACATTTGTTATATGGAACTTCTCGTCACTCAACGTAAAAACCTTATGGACAAGATTTGAAGCAGCGTTTGTTATGATGTGCTTTGCTTGGTTAGACTTAAAGTTGATGAGTCTTCCAGATGCTGTATCTTTTTGATGCCAGTTAAATGAAAGCTGAAGCTTGTCGCGATGGATTTTTGTAACAACGAATATTCCATGTTCTGACTAAGTTGTCGGCAGTCGCATCAGTTTTTTCCTTCAAGGTCTTGTTGGTTACTTTTCAGTTCGCTTTTTTTGTTGTTGGCAAGTGACGGTCCTTCGAGGGTTCCTTGATCTGTCTTACTACTACTTACTCTTTACCAATATCACTTTTGTAACAATTTATGCTAAAGACAGAGAGCATGGCAGAAAGAAATCCAGGTTTTCTTCAAAAGAACAAAATTTAGCGGATTATACATGAAGCTCGTCCCTAGTTCACTTCTCGAATATTTAGGAAGCAATATATAAAGTTGATGTTGCTTTCTCGGCCTCAAATCCCCCTGCTCATAGCCTCAGAGTGAAATGCGATTTATTTTGGGCGCCAGCTCCATCTTAAAGCCTGTAGCCATTCCTTGGGGATTATCTTTCCATATTGAACTTCCGCTCACAGTGGCTAAATGTATAAGCCTACATAAATTTGGCAGGAGAAGGCCGCAAAGCTACAAGCAACGCCCACGGGATTCGGCAAATTCCAAAGCATGCCCTCGGCTTCGGGGGAAAATGCTAATAATAAACGCAGAAAGTAACGCAACTAAGGGTGATATTTCAAAGCGAAAGTACTCTAGGGATTTGCGAGTCCCTAACTCAATATCTCGACACCTAGTTGTGTTGCTGATTGAATTTGTATTTCAAGCAATCTAACATTTTCGATAGCCATCGTTGGGGCTTCCCCCGTCTTCCACGCTTCTGAGAGCGGCTGCTAATTTCGAGTTGCACGAGTTGAACACACTTTCTTCGGAATATTCATATCCCCACGCTAATTGAACGCCCATCACCTTGGTACGCCCACCCAACGAGCATGGCAATTAATTCGAAACCCCTCTCGAAGTCGCTTAATTTAGTCCCAAAAATTTAACCCGTCGTTCTCCACAACCACCCACGAAATCACTTCCCTTAACAAAGCGATAAAATTACTCCAAACCGAGCACAAGGGAAAAAGTTCGCCTTTAAGCGGACTCAAGGGTCCTTACGAACTCAACGAATCACTCATGCAGCTCATGCCAAACATGCAGCCCATTCGAGACGAATTTTCTATAATAAAAGGCGTAAACTTGTTGTTCACAAAATATTGCATTCATTCAAGGATCAATAATGAAATTATAAGAATATCCTTAATGGCACAAAAGGGTGAAAACCTCCTCACACCATACAAATAAACAGAAAGAAAAACTTGGCACAGTTTAAATGCTAAAAAAGGAGCATAACCCACCACCGACCGACCGCCTACGCCGCCAAGAAACCAAAGCAAAGAACAACCGAAGAGAATCAAAGAGTGAAAAAAAAAGAAATTACAATTAATTTTATTCAAGTACCAGAAGAAAAGCAAAACTTCGTTTCTCTCTCTTCGCGAGGAAAAATCAATAAACGTCCTTTGAGGCTGCGCCAGAAATCCAATCCACTATGTCCATCTCGCTTTGGCAGCCATCCCCCACGCAACAAGACCATTCACATGGAGCACGCAGAGCCATGGCAGAAAAAGCTCCTTCCAGGCGGCCAAACCCAGAATTGCGTTTTTCCCGCAAAGGGAATATCCTTGCCAACTGCTTGCTCCATCGCTCAGTACGAGTAAAGCGGTCTTCAAATCTAGCAAACGCGATTCTCGAACGCGTTTTATTATTCTACTCATATAATTTATTTGCGTCGCTATATAATTTCTCTTTATTTCGTAGAACACACATACCACACAAATCACCACCATCTTACACCATTAAAAGAAAAACTAAAAAAAAAAAATAAATAAAGAAAATTTACAAAAAAAAAAAAAAATATATATCCTTACACATACGGCTATATGTATTGAGCCGGAAGGATCTGTTCTGTTCTCCTTGATTTAAACAAAACTTCCTAAACCTTCAATTTCGAATACATTTTTGTGTGCATTTCTTTCGGTTTTCCTGTGAGTTGAATTAAAAAAAGGCAAGCAAAGTAAAAAGCAAAGCAAAAAAAAAAACATAGAACATCCAAAGGAACACGCCCTTGTTGAAAATAATTTACTTCAGTTCCAATCCTCTTATTGAACTCTTTTTCCAACGGCAAACGGACATTTGTGCAACGCGTGATAGTGTTAAATAGACAATATAGCAAGAAACATAGAAAAAAACATAGAATACAGTTTATTTGACTCTGTTTGTTAGAATTTCCTTTCGAAATTGTTTCGCAAAGTTTTTCCACCCTCCTCAGTTGTTGATTTGAATTTGATTTCATCAAAAAAGTACTTCAGCCTGTACGAGAAGACCGAACATAAAAACATAGAACGGCAAGCAAAATAAACTCTGGTCAAGGAACACACCCAAAAAAGAAAACGTACACCAAATCCTCGCAAAAGGGCTACCACCAACAACAGTAACACCAAAGAAACAGAAACGAAGGAGTTCTTCCAGGCAATCTATACGAGTGGAAAATTACCCCCCAATAAAAACCACACCAAATCGCCAAAACGAAAAAAAAAACAAAAAAACCAACCGCAGATAGAAATAAGAAGAGGAGAATAGGGTAAGTGTGTTGATTTTTATTTTTGTTTTCGAAAAAATGCAATTATCTTCGTCGGGCGGTGGTCATAGGGAAAAGTTTTCTCCATCCCCACACGACACAGGATACTGAGAGAGAGAGAGCGAGAGAGACACAGCAATTTCTACGTATGCGCCCGCATGTCCTGCATGCAGTGGAAGTGGAAGTATTGTCGGCGAAAAATGCCGGAATTCGGGAAAAGCGCGTGGGAGATTATGCACACAGAGAGCGAGAGCAAGCTTTCCCGGTTCCGGAAACTAGCAAAATCAAGGGTGTGGTAGTTGCCAAGGATGAAATTTATTTCCATTATTTACATCCTTTTCGTGTGCTCCTGCTGCTATGTATAACAGCATGCCACTACTGAGCTGATGCCAATGATGATGGACGGTTTATTTTTTTTTTCCCTTTACGGGAATTGCAATTGGTTTCGTCTTTTGTGTTGTTTCATCCTGGTGGTTAGCATCCTTGGATGGAGTCTATATTATCGCCTCCTCTCCAGGTCAGGTTGCCCTGGAAATAGAAAATCGCATTTATATTTATGTATATTCGCTTTTTTTCCTATGGGGTATTCCACTTTTGTTCCGCTCTCTGTTTGGGTGTATGAGTTGTAGTCCCAGTAGCGCTCCTTTCCGAAAAAAGAACCATTACGCTGAATTCGTTGATTTTGTTGATTTCGCCGCTTTGGTTCGCTTTTAATGAAATTTCTGGGCGTGTGGGAGTGCTATTCTGTTGTGTTTGTGTTTCTCTTTTCGTACAGCCACAGTGGTTTGTGGGTGGGCGGTTTTGGCGATGAAATTTTCTTTCCCGTTCCATTCTTCGCTGATGGATCCAATCGGGGTATAAAGGATAATAGATTGATTGTAAATGGATTTCGGTTGTGAAAATGAAACGTTGATTATTATTCGGAATTGAAGCGGAAAAATTGCTTTTTGGTTACGTAATTATGAAGTGGTAGACTGTTAGACAGTGGGGCGGCCACGGCGCAGATTTAGGAATGTTGACTTTGCAGAGTGGTGCTGCTTTGGAGCTCTGATATATACTTGGAAACATACGCTAGGATTGTGAAGTGTGGTACCGGTGGGGTCAGGCGCTTAAGTTGAAACTTTGCATCTCGAAGAAGTATGGCTGGATTGTAGATTTTCTTCGGGCGCCATTTTGGTTTTGGTGAAATTTGACCGCAGACTTACATTTTCACTTACTTATCTTACTTTCTATGGTACCGACAGTCCAAACGGCTTTAAAGAATAAGAGCCTCCAGCCAGCTCGGTCCCTAGCAAGCTGATGCTTCCAGCTATGCACAGAAAGTTGTTTGAGGCCGCTCTGCAATTGTCCGCGCCGCCTTACAAGTGGGTCTGCCTTATGTTAAAGAAGTTACATGACAGCAGCGTCCTCTTTACAACTTTTCGAGTCTGAAATTCAATCGACACAAAAGCTGCAGGAAAACAACTACAAATTGTGTCATTGAGGGGTTCGAGTTTCACCACAATTTTGACCAAAAAATAATTCTGAGCGACGAAGCTGTTCCCGACTTGGCTGTCATTTTTATTTAACAGGGAAGCGAAAACCCTCAATTGATATACCAGAGACGACTATGCCTCCGGTAGAGCCGCCGCATGGTGTGCAATTTATTCCGTCAGCATCCAACAGCTGTATTTCTTTGAAAATGCTAGAGGCAATGCTAAAACAGGTACTGGGCATCACTATTAGGGAATGTTAGAAACCGTTTTTGAGTCCGGTGCCACGTCTTGTGTAGCTCATGCTACAATTCGAATTTAGCAAAGAAATGTTTTCTGACCCAATAACGACAACAGTTTTGGAAACCGACTTGACTTTGTCAAATCGACTTTGCGGCGGTTTGAAATTGCATCGTTTCCCGCACCTCAACATACACAACGGGACTTGGCGCTCTTCAGATTAACAGACCGTCAACTGGTTAACTCGGACCTTGATATTGGCCAAAGGGCATATGCGAATTTCCAAAGTGCCACAACACCGAGCGGATACTGCACGGAGATCTGACGTCGCAAGGCTGCATTATCGCTAGACACAGCCAAAAAATGTCGGTCTCCTATCAGCAAGCTCATCGCTATCTTCAACAGAACCGACAGAAGCCTGCATGAGATTAACATGGGAGCACAGTAGAAGATTCCAAGTCGGTGATGAGAAAAGAACACCTCTGCGCTAGACTGTTAAGCGGCGAAGATAGAGATCGAGCTGGCTGCCAGGGCTTTATGGTTGAGGCCTTGGTCAACCCCGGACTGAAAGCGCCACGAAAATAATGCAAAAAAGTAATGATTTCGTCTGGCCTCCCGATCCCCCGTAAAACCTATCAAATCGATCTATCCTTGAATATTTATTGAAATTTTTTTTTTTTAAATTGGTATAGCCTCCTTTTTGGAACACAAGCTGTCACCCCACGGCTCTGACCTTCAAAAGGGTTCCCAGATGGGGGAATAGATTTGCAGCAATTTTATGAGAGCTTTAATTTTGATATTATTGGGGCACGTTGCTGCGCTGTTTTTTTTTCGCTCAAAACCCTCCGTATATAAACCTCCATCAGCGAATTGCTATGTAGGTAGCATATTTGAAAGAAGATCGCTTACGCCTTTCCAAAATTCAAGACTATAAACAATTATAGACGCTTTTCTTTCCTTTGTGCCCTAAAATACATAAATCAAATCCATAGCCAATGGGACCATTAAAAGCCTAAATGATGAGTGGAGACTTTTCCTCAGCAGCCAACCAACCAGCCCAGCTGACATTACGATTGCCACTTGTCAGTTATTTGCAACGGCTCTCTGGCAAATGTGTTGAGTGAAGGAATGCTTCGGAAGGTTGTATGGCATGATAAAATCGTCTTAAACATAAATTGCGTTTCACATTTTAAGAGCTGTAACAAAGACTGAAGGCGCAAAATGTACTGCCACTGACAGTCTTAGGGTGACTGTTCGTCCTCCCTGCTAAGATCGTCGTGGCTAGCCCCGAAAAAGTTGACATAGTTGGCATTTTTGTGTCTGTCAATTTTTCTATAAATTGTGCCACGCCCCATTTTCATATAATACGTCCAAATTTCGTGATCTGCCTTGAAATGAACATACTTTAATGTTGGAAATTTCGGCACTTTTAGAGTTATATTATTTTTTTTTACTGCTAGCTGTCACGCCTCCTTGTCAAATGCCGCCCACATTTTGCAAACTACTTTCGAAAGACAAATATACCTCCTTTTACCAAATTTCAGAGATGAAGCTCCAATAAATGCTTGGATAAAGCGTTTTAAATAAATCTATTGTGTGGGATTTACCACGCCCCATTGTCAGATACCGCCCACATTTTGCGAATGGCTTGAGTCAAACACCGCACATTAAAGTTGTTATTCTTATTAACTCAGCTCATATTAAAGTCGAGTGCCCTTTTGTTCAATCCCGCCCACATTTTGCAAAGTTCCTCTTAGAATCAGTCAATAAATATTTATGTAGTTACATACTCATAAATGGACTGCCTTGATAAACAATTATTTTAATTAATCAATTTATATGCAACGTTTGTATGGAAATGACATTTGACTGGCAGTCCATGTTGAATATGTCAGTGGTTGAAACAGTAAAGAAGTTGTTGCGCTACAGCGCCATCTAGTGGGGAGTTGGAATAAAATGAAGACTTCTCCATACAAAAAAAAAAAAATTGATTTATGCGCTTACTTTTATAATGATCAGTCAATCAGTGTCGCAGTCTATTAATGGCGACGAGAGCGGTTTCCAATTCTGTTAATCTCCACTTTTTAAGCTTGGGTTTTCCAACAGCATTGACAGACGTTCGAGAGATTTAGCGCAGTGGACAAAAACCTACAAAAAATGTAACTAGTATTTTTTCGGGGATCGAACCAGGGACACCTCGCTCAGTACTCCAACCAGTCCCCAAAAGTCCTGCGGGTTATGTTGGAACTCATCCCCTCATGTTTAGCATGAAATTGACAGTTTGCTGGCAGCTCTCCATACGTAGTAAATTGCAGCCCCTGTTCTGTTCCACCTATCGATATCAATCAGCTCAATCGAATACGTTGTAACAACCCTGGCAATGTCAGTTCGATAAAGACATGAAATGAGTTACATTTATGAAATGACTGCTGGTGGTGGGGCATATTAATCAAATTACACATTAAATATTAAACAGCTTGTCCCAATTTTCTGTATTTTCGTTCTCAATCAATAAACTGTTCGAAGGAACAATAATTCGCTTAAAGTGTTTGCCCGTTTACCTTTGTTGAATGCTATTATTCAGTGGCCGCCATTTGGAACTCGATGATAAATGCGCCCGTCGGCAGTGTAATTTTGTACTATAACTATCAATATTGATTTTGAACAGGGATTTCCATTTATATAAAGTGTTTACGTTCCTGTAGTTTTGTCATACTATTTATTTTATTCCATTGGCCAATCGACGCGGACTAGGTATCATCTATTCAGGACTATGATTATATTACATATCGAACAATGTGAAGTCCATCACTCAGAAAAAAAACAAAACTTTGTAATGCCAACAATTTTCGTTGGTTAAATTAACTCAATTATCAAAATGCTTGATTTAAGAATGCAAGTGTTGCCAATGCTTTTACAAAATGGTTATGAGGGGTATGATGTTCTTACGCTGAATGACTTGATTCTTGAAACCTTAAAAACGAGATCTTGTTATAAAAATAGTATTTAAAGCAAGAACTTTTAGCTTACAATTTCTGAAACCTCAAAATTCTTCGCTTAACGATATTCTTTACTTTCTCCATTACGTTTAAGAGAAAGATATTGTTTTCGTAAAAAATTTCCAACTCGAGATGTTAATCAATTCTGACATTACGATGTCTGTCTGTCCGTCTGTTCCGAGGCCTACAGCCCAAACGGCTGCCCTGATTTCGTTCAAACTTGGGATTTACAGTTTGAGGGCTTACAGTTCGGGGTCGTTTTATTTTTTTTTTGCAAAGTTACATTATTGTTCATGGGAAGTACTTTCCATATACACTTTTCGTACCAGTTTGATTTGTTCAAAACGGCTCTAACGATTTCAAACAAAATTTATATTTAAGCTTAAGTTTTTGGCTGAAAAATCGAACGAAGGTAGGTATTTTTGAAATTTGGACATATCTCGAAAACGGTCCATACGATTTTTACAAAAATTAATTTATAAAGGAATATGGTAATTCTTAACTTAAAAGCAAACTCAGTTTTTGTCTATATTATAGTGCAATGGATTTTCGAAGAAAAGGAATTCTTGAAAAAAAAAAAAAAATGGTTTTCCTTAGTTTACCAGAAATATTATTGCGTCCTTAATTTTCAATTCGAATCAACGAAAACGCTAATTTATAAAACTTTTCATGTCTCGAAACCCCATTTTCTATTTCGATAAAACTTTAAAAACCAACTAATGCTTCAATTTCAAACAGCATGTATGTAATGTTTAGCTTTTATATAAATAGTTAAGTAATGGTATTTTTCAAACTAAAGATTGCTGTATTTGTTACTGTTTTGTAATATATTCAGGTCAAAAACAATAACATGCCCCAACAGATCAAAAAACAGAAACTCCTACTACGCTTGTCCTCGTACTCAAACGTCTTGTTAAGTGTCAGTGTCTCAGATTTTTACCTACATACGAGTAGGTACGAAAACATCCACCCACTCTTTTAATGAACGAGAAAGTTTCGTTCGGTCCAGTCGTGCACTTTATTTTTTTTTCTGCGTAATGGCAAATCTGCGAAAAGTTGAACCAGTGTGAGTATTTAATGGAGCGTTGGAGGCTTCATTCGGTCAAGCAGAAAGTTTCCGGATGGATTTATCCATTTTTTTTATTTTCCATGCAGCTTCGGCAAAAACAGTTTGAATATACGTCAAGCAGTGTTAGGACTCTCTCTTCATTTATTTATTTTCCCATAAATAAATAAATAAATGAATAAATTCCCTTAAAAATCCCACGATCCTTTTTTGCGCACAATTCGATTTTTTAAAGTAAAATTTGTACAACACGGAAAAAACAAAATATTAAATTAACATTTTTTGTTAACATTACTTTGACTATTTTTGGTGGTACTAGAAAATTTTCATTAAAGACAATTCGCATGAGCAATTTTTTATGGACACTTTTTGATGGTAAATTGTAGAAAGTTGATGAAATTGCAACAAAAATTTATAGTTTGAATGTTTTTTGTTAGATTCCTAAAAATCCCACGGTTCGTGCTGTTTCCCTTTATCCTACGGAAGGCATTTTATACATCGAAAATCCCATAAAAACAAGGTCAAGCCGTGTTGCTTTGTTCTTCCTTTTGCGAGACAGAGCCTAGCATTGACCAGCTATTGAAGCATTGCTATACGGTCCTTCGAGAGGGTCAAACTCAATGACATATGTCACACATGTACACATTGAACTGCTTTCACCAAATACTTCCCACATGAAGCTGTGGCACAAGTTAAAAGGAGTTCGTCTCTTGTGATTAAACATTTGTTTGTCATTAATCTTTCATACATCGTTTTCTTGAATGTCCACAAGACTACATTGGACTTAACTAGGTACGAGTAGTGGCCTGGGTTTTAGGTTTTATCCGTTCGTTTCGTCGATAGTCGATATGAGTAGAATTCGACTGCATTTGATTTGGTTTACAAATAAAATCCACATACCTCAGTGCGACAACTCAACCCAGGGTTGCCCCCAGATAAATCTGAAAAACCCCCAGATTTGGCTTTTTTTCTTAAAAAAAAAAACCTCAACTTTTTGTCAATATTTTCCTAACATGTTTTACTACTTAAAAGTAGGAATTTCAAACTTGAATCGCGAGTATGTTTGGTCTTACGAATGCAAAAGTGTGTCCCAAATATTTATGACGATGAAAATGTCAACGCATGATGCTTTTTGAAACCATTTTGTAGAAATTTACACAGCTCCAAGGCTTGCACGAAGGATAGGGCGTCCCTACCAACAGCAGGAGGGACTTTCCGCAAAATTGCTCGTGAAATTGAGAGCTGAGGAGCCAGAATTGTATCGCAATTGTTTGAGTATGGGTGCCAAACAATTCGATGACCGTTTTGCGCCTGAGCGGCTACCGGGGATCATTTACGCTCCCTGTAATATCTGTTCCGCATCAACGATCTCGTCCACCATTCCAGATGCCAGGACAACATGCCAATCTACAAAGTGCTCGTGGATAAATATCTCCAGAAAAATTTTTCATTACCTAGTTCAATGTACAAATTAAACTAATTTGTATTATTAGTTCATAAAAAAAACTTTATTTAATACCAACAAATGCCTTCATGTCTGCTTACGAACTACTGTCTTCGTGGCTACTTAATGACTGAGATCACAACATGAAATACCTAAAACCTAACTTACTCTAAACCCAATTATTCTGCTGACGTCTGCATCGTTTCCAGGAATCTATCCCACACTCAGTACAATTTGCTGACGTCGCGTCTGCTTGCTCCGCGCGTGGCTGGGCTTGCTGCGCGTGTCGCTGGTTTCTTGATACGTTTCACGTTAACTTACAAAAAGCACAATTTGAGTTCTAGACGCCGAGAACACCAGAGGCCTGGGATTATGTTGCTACTAAATTTACGAACTTTGACAATGTCCAAACTGCATTGGAGAAAGGATTATACCTAAATATTTCTAGATCTTTTCGCTAGGGTCATAAAAGGAAGAATACAAATGACAAAACAAAAAGTAATTAAGAAGGGACCATAATCATTTCCAGATACTTTTACAAGCAACATAAGACGGAAAATACTCGTCCCTAAACAAAAAGTGATTAGAAAGGATCATACATATTTCTAGATCCTTTTAGAAGTACCTATCATTGAAGAAGGAAAAGGTTATTAACTTTCATAGATCCTTTTCGATGTTATTTCGTCCACGTACATATTTCAAACTATTTAATTCACACATTTTGCACCAATCTACCCAAAGTGCAACGAAAATAACACCAAAACTTCATTCAAATTATGAAAAATATTTGTCTTAAATTTGCAGATGTCGCAACCACTGCACATCTGCCAATAGCAAATGAATCTGCAAATGTCCTAAGCGTCTGGCAATGGTCTGACAGTGATAAAATGTAGTGTTCAAACGATTGGCAGATACCTGACAGTTTCATTGTCAGATGGTGGTCTGGCAAATATCTGACAATGACTTCTCTGCAAATATTGGTAGACAAAATTGCCAGTTCACACGGTAGGCAGACATTTGGGACCATTTTTTCATTTGTAGACCTGACAATATTCTCAGATCTGGCAATCGCCTGTACAGAGTTTAAGTTTAAGTTACTCAGCGTTTCTTACGTTCGCAGAATGTCTAACAATTTAATTTTTCTGTGGAAGCACATTTTAAGCTTACCAAAAAGGGATATTATTACAAAATACACATAAAATAGAATTTTGTAAGACCCCAGGTTTCACCCCAAACAATTTCTTCCCCCAGTCGACCAAAACAACCCTCAAACTGGGGGGAAAAACCCCGAAACTTTCAAACAAGTACAATAATGACAGACTCATGCAAAAGTGCACATCATTGCTTTCCTTTCCATTTTGTCCTTTCATCGGGTATAATTAAGTTTTTCTTTTTCTTGTGACATTAATATTCCCATTGAAGCTGTCACACGCGTACCAAAATAATAAACTAGTCACCCAACCAATATCGTTCAAACTTTGATTGATTGAATGGTGACGAGGTTCGTTCGGGACACTCGTATGTACGCGCGGTTGCCAAGCGAGTGCACGACATTTGTCAATACAATTTGCTGCTTTATTGTTCGCTCACTTAGAAGAACTACAATCATCAAAATAATAATTTCATCCTTGCACTAGGAGCTGGGAGCACGCACACAAAATTGGTAGACATTAGAGCAGTGACAGCGACTCTCTACTACCTGCGTGGATGTGTGCTTTCGCTTTGTACATTATATCGCATTTCGAAGGAGAACAGAGTGTCGACCCAGCCGCAACTCATTTCGATCGATTTGAATTTGGATTGAACCGAAATAGAAGTAGCAATAGGAATGTGGAATGTCGCATGCTGATTATGATTATGATTGCGCTGATGATATCGATCAGAGCATACAACGTCAGTTTAGTTGAGTTTTCATTTTCAGTCGTTGTGCTCGGCAGTCGGGTTCGGGATTCGTAAGGATGTGGTGGTACATATTGAATAGGGGGGTACGCCACACTCTCTTCGATTGGTGGGTCTTTTTTTTTCCGATTTATCGAACAGCGTACGAGTGGAGTAGGTATAAAAAATGCGAACGCTAGGGTAGATACGAATGCCAGCTCTGTTTCATTTCATTCGGAATGGGTCTTTTGAGAAGGCGTTCAAGTGGAAGGACATCATTTTCAAGATTGATTCTGCAAATTAATGAGACGGAAGCTGATATGGTCTTTCTCGTGTGCAAGTACCATTCCTTTAAACGCTAAAAAGTGTAGGGAAGGCGAAGCGAACTCGTTAGGAAGGTTGGTGAAAATAGGGTATGGTTCTTCGTTTGGGTTTTGTTTAAGAACAGTGCTGTTTACTCCAATGTTTTTGGGCTAGTGAAATCACAATTATAGATGCTCAGGAAGTATAACTATTTCCGTGTCTGAACTATTATATTTTTCTGAGGCATGTAAGATCTTCAAATTGATTTAGCTCTTTGCAAGCAGTTATAGATAAAGACAGCTAAAAATAGAACCGCAGATCAAGCTTCTCAGACCCAATCATGTGTGGAATTCTTGTATTTTTGGAGCAAAATGGTCTTTTGCAATGTTACGCTAACACCTGATATTATATAAAGAGGTAATGTTTGTTTGCAAGAGGTAATTTCCGGAACTACTGAACCGATTTCAAAAATTCGTTCGTTTATAGAAAGCTTTATGGGATAGAGTATTCTGATTTTTTGCACTAAATGAATGAAACACTGCGAAGAAGCTTATACGTGATAAAAGCTTTACCTATCCATCCATCCACTCTATATTATTTTTTTAGTTTCTGTAGTGTATATTTACCTAGTTTTAGACGCGATAGGTCCAAACGAAAGGCACGGGCAAAACCGGGTGGATAAAGCTATATATATAAAAGAGATTGACGTCCGTGTGTGCACTCATAACTCGAGAATGGATCGTTAGATTTTTACGATTTTGCGCTTGGTGGATTCGTATTGGCCCAAGGAAGGACATATGCTACTTTTTGTCGTTGAAATAAAAGTCTAGGGGCATGAGATTAGAGATAGAACTTTGTATGGGAAACCGCACTTTGAAAAAATTAGACTGGATAGAAAAACGGGTAGTGTCACTTCCAATACAACAAAACCTATTGCAATTGTTTGATTTTTAAATTCTTTGGATGTTCCGGGCTTACCGCTACAGAAATCGAAAGTCGGCTCAGTTATAATTTTGTCGAGCAACCCGAATCCAGCGAAACTTTTTAACGGATCGCGTTTTATTGGATTCCGAAGAATTTGAAATCAAATGTCATTGAAGCGATGATTTAGACTGGAAAATTCAATGCAAACATTATAATTCCGCGGATTCCGCTTATTCAGAATGATTTGCCATTGGTTTTTAAGCGTCTTCAATTTCCCATGCGTCTCGCTTTCACTATGACAAATAAGGAAAGGAAAAGTGCTGGATATTTGTGGCATCAATTCTTGAATTCCCATGTTTCTCACATGTGTCAATTGTATGTGGCGTGCTCATGTGTGAGCAAAACCTTCCGATTTGTACGTCGTGTACCGTAAAGCACTTTAGTGAAAAAGTGGACGGTTGGCCGACACGTCAATCATTCCGGTTGGATGGAAACACATCGACTTTGCTATACTTTAGTTATTTCTATTGTTAGTTATATATTTATTTCTCTAATTAAAAAATATACTAATTACTGAACCATTGCGAATAGATGAATACTTGTATTCAGAGTAAGCTTGCATTCAGAACTCACTGCAAGAACTTGCCAGGCGCCCTTGAAAGACCGACATGAACCGGGATCTTAACTCAATACGTCTGACTCCGTTGACGAGCTGCATTGTGCAGACCTTAACTAATAAATACAATAGCCACTACAGAACTTTGAGCACGAGGAATTCCCCATCTCAATGAAGCTGTACCTACTTTTAGGGCGATAGCTGGGTAGCCATTTAATAGGATATCAAGAACTTTCCAATTACTGATTTGATTAGTTAGATAGCGCTACAGTGCGAGGTCACCTTGGAAGTTGGAACTCATCCAATATTCCTCCCTCCAGTCTTTAGACAACTGATTCCGGTTGCGCATTCCAAGTTCCCTTCCAAAGATGTGCATGCAACCTAGATTCCAAGCCTCTGAGTCGTAAGGCAGAACTGGGATGGTCAAAGTAATATGCAGAATCTTCTTACTATAGTCCGGGCTAAGGCTCTGCTACTGAATTCCCTTCTCATCTCAAAGAGACAGCGACTGCACTGAGCCTAAAACCGCACACTGGGCTAATCAGTTAGCAACGCAAATGGCTTGAAGGGTTCACAAAATAAGGCTGACTGGATATCTTAAATGCGATTTGTAGAGTAAACAAGAGGCTAAGTCTCTAAATAGTTGATGCGCAGTGCATTAGGCACACGACGCTTGGGTTCTTTTCATCAGGCATAAGTGGCTCCGAAGAAATCTTAGAAGTATGTACGGTCTTCAGCAAGTTACCAGGTTTCCGTGCTCATGTTTACCGGTCTTTCTTCGAGTCTTGAAACGTTCTTGTTACCTTTTGGTAGATTCCTTAAACCTTGAAGATTAGGAACTCCCGATTTCCTCAATCGTGTGTTTCGCGTGCTTGTACCACCTCATCTGCTTTGTAGAATTCGCCGCATGGTCAGGGTTATTATATTCCACGTGTGTGTGAATTCGAAATTATTGCCCACAGGTCCGTAGACCTGGGCTTCTCCGTAGTCAGTTTTTCCGTAATTTGGAAGTTTGTCCCATGCATTGTTTCCAACCCGGAGCACCAGACCCTTGCTCGGTCCTTAGACAGCCGTCCAGATAGATATTCCCAGACCAATAGCACTGCTCGGGGATGTGAAAGCTGCGTTCGCTTATGAAGGGTTCGTCTGTCAACTCTGATGTTTCCGCCTGCTTACTTGTCATGAAAAATCCTCACAGACATTAGCTTCAAATATGTCAGAGTGGCGCATGGAAGGTTTCTCTTACCTTGGCTGTTATTTCCTCAAGGAAACTCATCCAACGTTCGTGCTTACTTGGAGATGCTTACTTTAGGCTTCTGAGACTTATTTGCTTATTTCAGGCTTCTGAGACTTATTATTCGTCAATAACAACGGAGCATCATATAGGTTCGGCTTTCCACAAAGGACTTGAGATCTGTTCGATTTCTGGTCCCTTGCTGAACAATGTTTTGCCATATGATGCTTTCTAAGTAACATTTTTAAAGCTTACCTTCAAACCAGTGAAAAGGAATATGAATTGCAATATTTACTTAGATTTATTAAGAGAAATAGACTGTGCCGAGTCCTCTGCAGTATCTTCGAAGGAAATCAATTTCAAATCACTGACGGCGCACATCTACCGTGCAACCATAGGTACCTACGTAACTCCTTCTTGCCATACAGCAAGCTGAACTTAACTCCAACATTTTATGCTCATGCTCAATAATTAAAAAAATCTTCCCTTGAATTTCGGAAACGGTAGAGCATTATATTCCCAGCTATTATGTGTGTACCCTCTGCTCGGATAGAATCAAGTATTCACCCAAAAAGTTAATGTACACATATGTCAGATACAACACATATGTACAGCGGATACATGCATCACTCAGATGGCTGCACCGTGTTATGCAAATTTTTATTAATTTTCCACCGTTGAGATGAAAAGCAAAAACCGGGACCGCACAGCCTTTGCATTCTGTGGAAGCAAGTGAAAAGGGTCAAGGGTCGTTCAGGCAAGAGGCTATAAATGCATGTTTCATGTTTAAAAGTTGAAGGTAACGCGGTGCCGCCGTGGCGGTGGTGGTTCGACAGCGACACGCTCTCGCAATCAACGTTGTGGTCCGTGGTCCGTGCTCTGTGCCCCGTGCCCGTTGTGCATTCAATTTTCGTTTCCATCACACGTGTGGAAATTGGAAAACTTGAAACTTTTCCTCCCCATTAGTGGTCAGCCGGCAAAAATGCCCTTCCAGATACATTATGTACATTTAATGGAGATGCATATATTTTCCGCTGTGATGGTTTGGAAATGTAATATTTTTCGGAGGCTGTCGACAGCTGAGATGGGGTTTCTTTCTTTGTTAGGAAAATCCGGAAATTCTAGTTTTCCCGACAAGATTTACGAGGAATTTTGAAAAATTTTTACATGACAGCTTTGTCATTTGAACTGTAATCCCTTAAACTGTTTAATATTTACCATTCCAATTTATGACAAGGAAAAGTCAACTGTTTTGTCTAAAATATGGAAGCCCTGTAACTTTATTTGTTAGTTTAACATTTATTCTTACTACTCGTCTTTTATGCGATTGCAAAATGACTTTTGTAAAAGTGGGAAGCGGGAAAATAATATTTTTCTTATCTTTACGTCGGTTTCCATTGGGATTTTCAGATTTTGCTTTCAGATTTAAGATTTTTCGTGCCCAATGGGAACATAAAACGCGATTTTTCTTTTTCTCACATTTGCGGTGGTGCGTGTTGTAAGGGTCAGCTGTTCTTAAATTGTAATTTATGCTTATAAAAATCCACTCAATATATGTTTAGCCGCTGCTAAATGTAAATTTTTCTCTTTTTTTATGTTTAGCCGCTGCTAAATGTAAATATTTCTCTATTTTCCACAGACTTGTCTTCTAAATACGTAATTAATAACACACTTTAAAGTTTGACAAATGACAAATGTTTTGGTGTTAGTGTAAGTAGATGTGAATCTCGCTCCGAAACCGAGATTCGCAAAATTGGCCTGACTCTCAAAAAAAGTTCTTTTTTGCGGCCAATGGAACATGAAATCTGACAGCCAGCTGATTTCGAGCGCAGAAAAACTGCTCTGAATCTGAGTTTGTCCGTCCCAATGGAAAACGTCATTAAATAGTTTGCTTTGATAGCCAGATTATTTTTCTTAGCTGGTAAAAACTTCAAAACTAGTATGCAGCTGTTTCGGAAAGAAAAATCGCTTATAAAAGTGACAACGAAATGATGAACGAAACATTTCGCTCTCCTTTTCGGTTTGCAGTCCGCTGCTGCGAAATATGGCGAAAAGTGGGTAATTGTAGTAGATTTCTTGGTACAATGCCAAACTATAGCTTTCCGCACACATTTAATATCCGGGACATAAATTGCTTGCGAAAATTTTACACTTGTACTCAGTTTATCCAGTCAATTTTAAAAAAATGTTTGAGCCGAAAATAGGCAAACTCAAATATGAAGACCAAAAACATTGTTTTGTTATTCTTTAGGTACATTAATTCTGATTTAATTGTTTTCAAAGACGACACAAACTCGTAATTGAGGGACTTTTCTAGTTTCCACTTTCCAATTTTTTTATTTTAATTCCCAATGAGCCTTAAAATTATTGGTGAATCAAAGAATAGCATAAACTAGGATAATGGAACACGCTGCCTTTTCGCAGACATTTCGCTGTCCTATTGGAGAAGTGAGACCACCGGAAAATTAGGCTTAACATTAAGATCATTTATAAAATTATTTTAATCTAGAAGCAGTCACAGAATGAACTTTCTTTTAAAGAGTTTTTCAATAAGGACGGTTCGATGTTGATGTAAGGATATAACGCACTTACTTTTGTGTTTGAAATTCTCAAACCGTTCTACAAACTCTTGAGTCGTTACAACAAATCATGACAGATAATATTGTTGATATTTCCTAATTCTACAGCTCTAGCTATTCTTCAAAAGATGGCGGGAAAACTGTTAAGGAGTTGGAATGCAATTTCAATACCTCTCAAACAATATTTTGTGGGTAGTACTTGGTGACCCCTTTTTTGTGTTCTCTAAGCTTTACGGATTTTGTGAAAATATTTGCACTCTTTTCAGAATAATTTACGTGTAAGTTAGTAGTCGAACTAACTTTCTGTATAAAAAATATATTTTAAAGTTGGCATTATATTTGTTTTTATATATTTAATAAGATTTCAAAATAAACACCTTGATTTTATGTGCAACGGGTAACTTTGACCGGCGGTTGTGAAACATTAACTGGATGGTCAAGGTAAGACGCATGTCGTTTCAAACATTGTTAACTCTTATTTCCGCCTTTTTACACAGAGCCGTTGAGTTGGCTAACATTGACCGCTGGGGCAACTTTGACCGAAATTCTACAAACTTTCTTTTATTCATAATTTAAACGTGCGGTCAATGTAAGACTTAGGGTGGTGAAACTTTTACCACACGGTTTTTCTAAAGTCTAAAGTCTTAACCCTAAAATATGAATAAAAAGAACAAACTAATATTTTAAAATATGGTATTCAAGACAGCCCCTAAGTATTGATTACATAAATGTGGTTACATATGTTACTTCGTTGATGTTGGCTTTAAGAGTCATTTGCGGCTTACTGGTAAAGACTTACGACTTTAGGAAACCGCACAAGAAAGAGTCTAGCATACCTCCATATCGTTCAATTTGGGCTTAAAGGAACCAGTTAGGATCGTTCTCTAGCGCGATGGCCTCACCAACGTAACTTTTAAAAAAGTATGGACCAAGGAATAGTAACTTTTTGTAAATAGATCCAGCTAAAACCAAAATATTGTAATTTTTGGTTGCTATAGACTTCACGGTATGAGTAAAGATGCGTTTATTGATGAGCTACGGTCTTTATTATCTGACGAAAAAGTTAGGAATCTTATTTTTGTTGGTGATATCAATCTGGATATCTTAAGCGAATCTCCAGCTGTTTTGAGATACCTATCAATTGTGAGTGCAAATGGACTAGAGTCATGTATAAATGTCCCTACTAGACAACCCTCTAATACGTGCATTGACCACATTTTCGCTAGGCTTGATTGTACCTCAAAATTGTCTCTGATTAGTAGCACTGCCGACTTCAGAATCTCTGACCACTCAATGATCTGTTTATTCCTTTCGAATAAGGTACAAAGTATTGACAAACAACATCCTTATTGTTCCTCTAGAACCGTTAACCACTCATATTTAAAAGTTCGCTTATTACAAGAAAGCTGGGCAAACATACGGGAAATAAATGATCCTAATGTTGCTTTTCAGTTGTTTTTCAATGTACTTCACAAACATGTTGAGTTATGTTCGGTGACTTTGCAAAGGAAATGTAAAAAATTCAACAAACTCAAGCCTTGGATATCTAACTATCTGGTAAATAAAATACATGAAAAAAATAAACTAAGAATAAAATGTAAAAAGCATCCATTTAATAGTCAATTTCGTAATGCTTACGATAAAATTTCTAAAGAAATTGCTGTTGAAGTTCCTATATGCAAAGAAAATTTTTACATGAACAAATTCCATAGCGTAAAAGGCAACATAAAAAAAGAATGGGGAATTGTTAATGAGATTTTTAACAGAAACACTCCTACAGGGATACCTTCTTATAAATGCCACAATAATCGTGATATTACAAATTGTACAGAAATAGCCAATACTTTCAACTTATTTTTTACTAATGTTGCAGCCAAAACAATAAATGATGCAGGGATAAACACCGGTTCTACCCAATGTAAGGCGTGGTGTATTAACAGAGAAGAAGTTGAAGTTCGAAGCTTTTCATATGAATTTATTTCTTCCTTTGAAGTGTATAAAACTATTATATCATTAGACAACTCGAATTCCGTCACTCACAATTCGTATTCTAATGCATTTATCAAGAGTATTGCTTTCAATATTGCTGATATTTTGGCTCATATCTTTAACAAAAGTATCTTTTGTGGTAAATTTCCTGATGCGTTAAAAATAGCTGAAGTTATACCAATCTTCAAAAAAGGTGATAAAAAAATGTTAAATAATTATAGGCCTATCTCTCTGCTTCCAGTGTTTTCTAAAATTTTTGAAAAATTAATCAAAACTAGAGTTGTGTTATACCTTGAATCTATTTCTTTTCTTAGCAATAAACAGTATGGATTCAGAGCCGGTAGATCTACGGAGGATGCACTTCTAAGCTTCTGCAGCAGGATATACGATAGCGTCAACAGCAAGAAGTTAACTGCTGCTCTCTTTATCGATATTTCCAAAGCCTTTGATACTGTTGATCATACTATCTTGCTAAATAAATTAAGCAAAGCTGGGTTCAGAGGGTTTATGCTCAAATGGTTTGAATCCTATCTCACTAATAGAAAACAAATGGTTAGAATAGGAGAAACTTTTAGTGAAAGCTGTGATATAAAAATTGGTGTTCCTCAGGGCTCTGTTCTGGGACCAATATTGTTTTTAGTTTATATCAATTCTATTTTCACTTTGAATATGAAAGGGAAACTTACTGGGTTTGCCGATGACATAGGCTGTTCCTATTCCAACAACTCCCTCTTAGATCTGACAGCCGATATCAATTACGACTTAGAAATATTGCGACATTGGTTCAGTTTTCATAAGTTAGTCGTTAGCGATAAAACTAAAATAATGTCTTTTAGCATATCTGCTCTGAACTTACAACTTCCAGTTTTCACTTTTCATAGTTCGAACTGCAACAACACATTAATAAGTTCTGATACCTGCTGTAACCCTAGTTCTGAAGTAACGTATTATGCTAACAATAGCTGTTCAACGAATTGTTTTCTTGTTGAAAATGTACAGGTCTTCAAGTATCTGGGTCTTGAAATCGACAGTAGTTTAAACTGGAGCTCTCATACTACTTCTCTAAGGAAATACCTTCTAAAAACCACTAAAATACTATACCATTTGAGGCTTTATTGCTCTAGAAAACTATTGGAAACAGTTTATTATGGACTTGTCCAATCTAAACTGCAGTATGGGTTGACGTGTTGGGGAGGTACATATAAAAACAAATTACAACCTTTGGTAGTAATACAAAAGCATTTACTCAGAATTATCTGGAACAGAAGACGCCATGAGCATAGTTTTCCACTTTTTTTGCATTCCTTTATATTGCCTTTAAAGCATCTTTACTTCTATAAAGTCCTAAAAATATTTTTCTTAAGAAGCGGGTATTCTTTATATCATGATCCGAACCACTACGGTCTTCGTAGCTCTGTAAGGAGTATTGCTTGTGTTCCCCCGCACAATACTCATCTCTTCTTAAGTTATTACTCTTCTGTGGCACCGCGTATCTTTAATAATACCCATTGAAATAAGGCGTTCTCAGAATTTCTTGTCGTTTATCAGAAAAGTTAAACACTGGCTCTTTAACTACGACTTGGAACAGATTTATAATTTATCTAAAGTAATTATATAGTTACAAACGTTCATCAATCATTGCAAATCACCCCTCTACACCAATTTCTTTTTAATTAAAAATTGAATTATATCTTGTTGAACTGAAACTCGATACATTCGCAACTAGTTTTTAGTAACTAAAGAATGTATCTAACTATTCATTCCACGATGAAAAACACTTATAATTTACTAATTTGAAACAGTTTTTCTTTTTTCTTTTTATTTAATTATTACATAGTTAAGTAAATTGTACTAAATATTTTATCTATTAACTTCCAATGGAATGAATAAATCTAAAATCTAAAAAAAAAAAAAAAAAAAAATCTACTAGATCAGATAGAATCCCACAAACATCCATATTGGTTCTAGAGGTTAGAGAAAAGATGTCGAACCCATTGCAAGAATTTCATCCCACCTACAGCCTACCTTATACTAAGACTTCCCTGGAAGATCGTGGAAACCCCGGCTTGGGGTATGCATTTAACATATTCTGGTGTTCCTCACACGATACCTTAGTAGTTCCAATTTAGTTCTTTCAGTCTGTATTCCCAAATAAAGTCCAAAAATGGGGCAAAGAAACAAAAAATCTTGGGCAAAATAGAATTTTTGTCAGAGGGAATCCACTAGTTGTAATACTAGTTGCCTTACTGGACTTTTGTTGCTGGAATTCCCAAGTCTCATACATTTGACTATCCCCTCTTCGTGACCCTAAAGAACCTCAACAGTTCTTAAATTAAACCTTCTAGGTGACATCACTACGCGCATTCTCTACAACTCATAAGCCAAAAAAGAGCCATATGTCTTAATTAATGCCACATAGCAATGTACCATGTCGCACTGCCCAAGCAAATGTCAAACAATGTCTGCTCGGATAGAGCACACAAAGTCCAAATCTTTTTCCCGGTCAATCAATCTTCATTTCGGCACAAAGTGCAGGCATAATTTAAAATTCAACAACCGGCAAACACTGTCAAGGCCCCGATTGCATTTCTCTGTGCAAGGACCAGCCCATATTCTCCGCTATATGGCAATCGAAATCTCCCGTGCTACCCGAAAAGGAGTTCATTTCAAAGCGAACCCGCTTTTGTTTTATGTTTTTATTCTTCTTTTACCCTAACAAAAACGAAAAGAGAATTAGAAAAGCTGCACACACATGGTACAATAATAAATGTTTCCCTGGAGGGCGATCTCACCTCCTCCTTCATTAGAATCGTGTAAAAAAAAGGGGCGAATGGAAATCTCATTACAAACCTGGCATACGAATGCGAGCCAGATGACAAATGACACTAAAAATACGGATGTCAAAGGAGTGTTGAGGAGCTGCTACCTGACGAGATTTAATTTGGGAAAGGTTTGAAATCGTTTGAGCTGCATGTGATTTGTTTTGGGTAATTCTGCGCAAGTAGCTCAAGGAAAGCTTACCCCTAGCTTGAACAGGTTATATATAACGTTGTGAGGCATGCAAAAGGAATTCGTAAACGAGAACTAGTAGTGAGATCCTAAAACCAAACCTAAAAGCGTTGGAATAACTATCCGAAGTAGTTGCCAATGTTCGTTCACAGTGTCGCGACTTTTACGTCAGGTTAGGTACAAGGCCTGAAGCGACGAGAAAATGTTGGACCCGTCGCATTACGATCAATGTAAATTAATTAATTGATTTCCAACGGGTTATGAATTATATACAGAGCGAACTAGCTTCCGGTAAGTCGAGGTTGGTAAACAAAAAAAAAAACAATAGTTGGCGCAACAGGTCTGTAGGGACCCAAGGCCTAGCTTCTCACAACCATTCGTACTGTGTGAGTTTTTTTTTGAAAGGGATCTACAATTTTATTCCGAGTCTAAACGGATAATTGAGAAGCTCTTTCCAGGGGTTGTACTCTCGGATGTTTGTCAGGCGTTCGTTAGAGGTGGCGCAGTGGAAAAAAGACCTTAAGTTGGAATTTGAGTCCAGCGTTATTAGGACTCTATCTTCATTTATCCCACGTAGCGTAATAATTTTTTCCATTTGTCCCATTTCAGAGTCCTTAAATTCCCTTAAAAATCCCACGATACCTTTTTGCGCAAAATTCGAATTTTTAAAGTTAAATTTGTACTACACGAAAAAAAAAAAATATTAAATTAACCTTTAGTATTAAAATAGAAGATAGTTAACATTCCTATGACTATATTTTTGGTGGTACTAGAAAATTTTAATGGAAGGCAATTTCCATGAGCAATTTTTTATGGACACTTTTTCATGGTAAAATGTAGAAATTTTGATGAAATTGCAACAAAAATTTGTGGTTTGAATGTTTTTTGTTAGCATAAAGGACTGTTTCCCTTTATCCCACGGAAGTTTCAGACATCGAAAATCCCACAAAAACGGATAAATCCCACGATATTAAAACACTGCGTGTACTTGCCGTGCAGTTTCTGTCAAACCTGACCAGTAAATTTGAATTTTCGAATTTTTCTTAAGATTCTAACGACTGGAAACTGAAAAAATAAAAAATAGAATTCAGAAACATAAATGCAATCTATAGCTTCAATTGCACCTGGAAATCTGATTTTGGTTGACAAATAGCTTTTTGATGCTTCATTTGTTCTTCAGGTGCCGAGAATTGTATCCGATATTGTTGGAAATATCTATTTCGTTAGCACACAAGATAATTATTAGTAAAGGAAGAACTATGAATTGCCGAGAGGATTTTTAACTGTCAACCTTAAATCTCCGCTATAAATGATTCTGTCTCAATATTTCCATCTGTAGGAAATATTAGCCAACTAGTCCACAGTCCATACTTGGCGTGAAACGAAACAGTTGCTCCTTTTTCCATAGGGATTTAATTGGTTTTCCTCTACAAACAGAATTAATCTCAACTATTTATTAGAAAAAAACAATGACAATTCACAATTCCTAGATTGTTTTATGTTAAAAATGTGCGTCAAAAATATTTAGCAAAAGGTCTGAGTCAGTTAAATAGCAGACTCAGAATTTGCATAGCATTTGCTTTGTCTGACAAGTTTTATTCATACCGGTCTGAGTAAAAGGTCAGTGCCGCTGCTTTTCGAACATGCCAAAAGTTGGAACTAACTCAAATTGGTTTTTATTCATACGAAACGCAGCAAATGCTTCGATTTTGACACTTCTCTTGAGTAAAAGCAATTAATAATTAATAATTAATAATAATTAACACAACCATTCGTTTTGTGTGAGTTTCATTTATGGAACGAATGGAAGGGATCTACAATTTTATTCCGATTCCAAACGGCTAATTGAGAAGCTCTAAAGACAGTTATACTCTCGGATGTTTGTCAGACGCAGTGGAAACAACCCTAAGTTGGAATTTGGGTTTTTTGCGGGTTTTTTTGTAAAAGCAATTGCTGCGTTTTATTCATACGACCCATTAATGATTGCATTCAGAATCCTAGATTGATTGAAACTTGTGTTTTGTCGCGTATAAAGGACCTTGTCATACTCAAGCGACGGAGCGTTGCGTTCAAATTTTAACTGAAGCTTCAGCTGCTGTCTGAAGTCCGATGAGGCGTGATGGATTTGTATTTTAAAAAAGATCTAAAAATGTTGTAATCATTTTTTTAACCTTTAACTTTATACCTTTTTTCAATTCTTGTTTTAACTTTTTTTGATTTCATGAGAAGTTTCTATGACCATGGGGCAGTAGAAGATCACAATTTTTTTCTAAATTTTTAATTTAAGTACCTGAAACAATGAAAATCAAGTAAAAAAAAAGAAAAAACAAAGTCGAGCCCCCCTAATGTACATGCACCCTGTGGTGCTGCCTTAAGAAATGCATATGGCAGGCAAATGGCCGTTTTCTAATTATAATTTGAAACCACGGAAAAATTAATGTAGCTTCGAAATAAAATTGAATATTATAAATACTCATTATTTCTTGAGCGCGTGAGTTTTTGCCACTACAACTTTATTGATATATACCTACCTACCTATGCGGTAAAACGGATTTTCGTTTGAATATTTCGCTTTCGGGGACGAAGAAATGCAATTTTTAAATTCACATAATACCTAGATGCCCACGAGTATTACCTGCATTGCCATTTTCATGACATTATCCTCGTTTACGTATTTAACCATCCCCAACTAACAAACACATGAAAACAAATTTGACAGCTCACTAAAATTCGGTCACATTTTGGTTACAAGTCATACTCAAAAATGGTATTATGTGTGTTTCCCGAAATAGTAATTCTAAGAGCTAAAACTTATTCCCCACTTTGGTCAACGTTCCACACTGCACTGGAAACAGTACGCACTTGGATAGACTACACAACACACTGTTACTGTTACGGAAATATTTCTTAAATGTAGGAACAGAGCTTAAACTAAAACAAACAATTTCTACTTCCTGACGTTTGGTACCCAAAGTATTATGTAAAGACTTGCCTGGCATTAAGAATAAAAAGATAAATCTACTAGCAAACGATGAGGTCTATAAGGTAATGTAACATTCGAGCTGGGATAAGAAAAGATAAAACACACTTTTATTACACTTTTATCGATTACTAAATATAACAATTCACTTATTAAGTCCACCAAAACAATACCACTTAAAACAATTCTTAAACAATTAAAATCAATCACTTAATTCACTGTGTTACTTTACACTTTTTTCTTCACAACCGATTTATTTCGAAGCCACTCACTGTTTAAAAATCAACTTTTTCTCTCTGTTTTCAAACCTGGCTTTTTGATGTGTAATCATCTAAGCGCGCGTTGTTCGAATCTGGTGGAGTTATTCCACGCATTTAACTTGCGGGAACGGAAATGCGTCACGGTGTTTTATCATTGCATACATTTATGAGCTGGGGCATATTAATTTCAGCTTTTTGTTGATGTGAAATAAAGCATGTTTTTCACATATGATGGTCTCACATTTCTCCGTGTGACGGACATCTCGAGGAGATTCAGTGCCAAATCTTTCGTGAATTACCATGCACGCAGAAATCACAGCTGGACAACAACTAACAAAAATGTCGTAGATCAGCACCTCTACAATATGCAATGCAAGCCGAATGAAATTCCCACGACACTTTCATTTACTGTTTATAGCTAAGTATCCTGCTCGCGCTAAATTTTAGCGTACCTAGTCTCCAATCCGTTTCTCCACAAGCAAAGATAAATGGTCGCTAAATTTTGAAACATGATAGATGGGACAGACACCATATGTTCATGACAGATGTCGGTAAACGTCATTTTAATTATACACGTAAAAAGAATTTCAAACTTCAAAGACATTGCAATATTTAAATATCTGCAAAACAATGGATACAAGAAGAATTAAAGAAGATCTTATAATTGCTGCAGCAGCTGAAATAATTGCTATAGTTGCAAGTCCTGCAAGTTCCATATAGTTGGTCGCTCCTCCACAAGCCCGGCAAGTTTTTTTTTTTTTTTCATCGCATGAAAAGGTTATTTCGGTTTTGCGGCTTCTTTTACTTATACCGCTAATGTTTTGTGCGGTTTCCTCCAAAAAATCTATAATTAGCTCCTTTTGCACTCCACTTTCTGTCTATCGATGAGTTTCTAGTTTATTCCAGCTGGTTCTAGAATTAGCTTGGTGGAGAGTTACACTCATTTGACTGATTCGAGTCTCCAATTGGAAGTGGAACGTGTTTGGTGACTAAAGGTATGCTTGCACTTCACCATTTTAGGTTCCACGTTACATTCCGCACCACAGTATTATGTCAAGACTTTCCTGGCATAAAAAAACTAAACAGATAAATCTACAAGCAAACGACGAGGTCTATAAGGTACCATCATGCATGATGGGCAGCCCCTTAACTCCGCACTTAATGTTCCCCAAATGCGATCAAAGTCAATGAATATCGGAAGATAAAGCGTTCTCATCTCGAACCTATAACTGATCCAGATGGTACGCACAAAAGAAGCTCTAACTGTGTCTTTAAAAGCATGAAGCTTGAATATCGCCATCATTTATTGTGTCATAAACACTTCAAAACGAAGGGAGCTTGGTACTCCCTCGATAGTTTTCACCTGGAGGCAAAGCCACAACGCGGAAGCAACAAAAAAGAACCATTCTTGATAGCACACACACACCACATCTGTATCCGAGGAGACCAAGCTAAAACACAGCTTGAACGTTCAACCCTATGAAGCATATATTTTTCAAACTGTTACAACGCCCTATTTCACAAAAAAACCTAGAGGCAACAAATTAATAGCACACTTCCACACATCATCCACTCGAACGGCAAAAGAGAGAGAGAGAGAAAAAAATCCCATGCATAAACGAAAAAATTTTCCATTTTCCTCAAAGAGCTCCTTTAATTACGCGATTATTTGCCAGATCTCCCCTGCCCGCGACAGCAGCGCAGGGCACTCACATGTGTGCGCTATTTTAGGTGAGCTATACCTATAATTAAAGGAAAAAAGGATATTACATCACTACCGGTATATTTGTATGGTGCAACCGCCACCCCCTCATAGCAACGGCTTGGTACCCAAACATAACAACCTCCGTAATGCACCAGGGTGTGCCTTTGTAAACCAACTGAGCCCGTACCCTCACAGAACTATATCAATAATTGGTACTTGCGTACTAACTGCAAGACAAGGTGGAACAAATCCGGCAAAATCTCCTCACCACACATTTATAGAGTTACTGAAAAGGACGTCAGAAAAATATATACCAATACCAAACCGGTAACGAGACCACCGCCCTAAATGTTAAATGCCGGAGAGCAACATCATCCGTGCAGCAGAGAGTACGGTTTGCACTCGTTCTCTCGCTCCGGACAGGAAATTTCCTACTTCCCTTTTTAGTTATCGTTTTTATCTGAATTCCTATCCTATAATCAAGATTTGCTTGCCATTGCCAACATCGCATTATCTGCAGCCATGTTAACCATCGCGTCGTCAACGTCATCAGCACACCAGGAAGCCAGGTATGAGGCAACAGCCAGCGCGCACACAAAAGGATTTGAGTTCAATATCCTCGAGAGTTTGCATCAGCGCCAGCAGCAGTCTTCACACAGGTGACATAGGTATCGCTCTATATATAGCCGCACGAGGTACTACTATTCCATCCAAGGATATTCCCATTACAAATCCTTTATTTCCATTCCACTGCCGCCAGCATCTTCATGGATGGGAAATTCCACATACCCACTTGTGCCGTTCGTTTTCTTCCATCCTGTCGGCCTGTCCGCTCATCCCTGCTGTGTTTATATGCCGGTGCAAAGTAAATGTCGGCCTTTGCTACACTGGTGTGGGTGGGGAGCGTGCTATTGACTTGTATGTGTACCAAAATGTCTGCCGGGTGTTGGCAGAATAACCGGGTAATGTAGGGCAAAAGCTTCGCGCCACCATTCCTTTGGTGACAAACAAGGGGCTCCGTCGATTTGCACAGAATCCTTAAGACAAGACAAGGAGGTTTCTTCCAGTACTCTCGAGAGCTTTCGTTGCAGCGGCATGTAATAACATCTGATCGCTGTGTGGGTGTTTGTATGTTTGTCGAGAACCGTACCGGCGGCGGCTCTTTGGGGAAATCGATTCCCCACATGCGCAGCAAGGCGTCCGAATAAATTCAATTCCAAGGAAAATATTTCGTTATCCCTGTTCTCAACTGGACTCGTTTTGAGATGATTTATTTATGTGTCAAAATATTCGGTGGGATATCAAGTGACGGACCCACATCGCCCTTTTTTTTTATACAAGTCATTGAGGATTTGGTTCTTCGTTGTCTCGTATCCATGCATCGCCTCAGGAAAAAAAAAAACTACCTACAACAAAGGTGGAGATGTTCAATAAAGGTGCGTGTAGAATGTCAAAGGACGAGAACGTGTTTCCCACACATTTTCCTTCTTTTTCTTGACAGCGTGCAGGAATTCGATATGGGTATAGTAAACTCTGAACGAAATTGGATTTTTCACGACTGGTAAATGTCAAAAGGATATTTAGTGAGAGAAAATATGAAACCGTACCGAGGAAGTTCATGCACACGTACTTGGCGAATTGAAGGAAAACGCTCAAGAATGTTGGTTCGATGTCTATGGTAGATGGTAGTCGCACATTCCCGCTTGTGTTTTCTTCATCGATGGATTTTTTTTAAGTAAGCTTAACCTCAATTTATCTATATGGAATTGACCTCAGTCGGGGTGTGGATAAGTCGTGATTAAAATGTAAAATTTGTCGACTTGTTTGATTCGAATATGAGCTTGGTGTTTGTGTGAGATGTTTGGAGAGTTTTATAGATTTAAAATGCTAAAAAGACCTACTCCATTTGAACAAATTTAATTGCTTGCCGATTTAAAAGCTATCCCGTAGGTAGAAGTTCATGGGAAGAGGTACTGGCGGTTCTAATAAGGAGATCGGTTAACCCATTGTACAAAGCCAAACTCGATGTGTGGAAAACACCAGTCTTGAAGTAGAATTGAGAAATCCAAAGACATTAACAATTTATATACCCAATGGACTTTAATCATTTGAAAAAAAGGTTACCTCTCGAAATGGACCTTAGAAACTCATTTCATATTTTGTTGCAATTTCAGAAGTAAAAGAAACGTGAAAACACGGGACAATTTTCTCCAAAAGCGGGAGATGGCGGGACATTTTAAAAATATTTGTAAATGAGAGAGAAAATAACAATATTTTTACTAGTTCTTTTTAAAAAACAGTTTATTTGTATGTTACTCAGTCAGCAATGTAACTTTTAAGATAGGTCTATAAATAATTATGTAATAAAATAAAACTAAAAAGATACCATGTAACTGACTAGGCAACGTAAGAGTCAGGAAACAGATCTTTAAAAAGTTGTGAAGACCAGGACGAAGATTTGAAGGATTATGCGTGTTTCACAGTGTGATACGCAAAAGTTGTCTCCGAAACCGATTTTGCGATATCTTTCGAAGAGGTAGTTACAAAAACTTTGAATTGGTACACTTGATGAGTTTTGTTCAACAGAAGATATAATGTTTTAATGACTTCATATGCTTTTTATGTCATAAACGCCGGAATGCGCGGTTGAAGATTTTGTGGAACATAACTCGCACTCGGCTACGTGAACGTCAGTTGTTTTTTCAAGCCACAAAAATGTTTCCTCCCAAATTTTATTGTAGATAACCATTCGTTTATTGTGTTTTAATTTGTTTCCACTTGTGTTGTTTCTGTATTTGTAGCCACATGTACTGGCAATTTTTTTCTATTTTTTTTTTAGTACTAAAAGAAAACTAGAAGTTTAACGAGCGCACATACCAACTGACAAGTGACACTGCAGATTAATGTTTTGACCACAGAGAGAGAGTGTAGCCTTATCAGTGCAATTTGGATTTTACGAGTATTTTCGACCCAGTCCTTGTGTCACCAAGTATAAGTATAATTATGCTAAAGAACACTATTTACAATAATGTTTCTAACGTTCATAACGGAGATCTTAATAATTCTTTTAATTGTTTTTAGATACTGTTAAAGTGGCAATCGATATGTTTACACCTAAAGTAAGGATTGTATCGGGCGTTAATCCTATTTGGTTCAATAAAAGGATCATGAACTTAAATAATCGAAAAAATAAGACCTACAAGCAGTTCCGAAACAGAAATAATGATCCGGAACTTTTGTTAGTTTAGAAGAATTTAATGTTCTTAGTAAATTTCTTTATGGACAATACGTTCTCTCCGTTGAATCTAATTTAAAGACTTATAGTAATCGTTTTTGGAGCTTCATCAACAGTAAAAAAACAATCTAATGGTATTCCTGATTGTATGCGCCATAATTATGTATCCTCTGCCGACCTTGTGACCATTTGTAATATGTTCGCAAACAACTTTCAACCTGTATACTCAAGTATTTAGTACTACTCCTGCTAGTGTCTCGAATGAAATGAATGAATATCTGGTAGTTCTTAAAATGAGCGTTCAATTCCAGAAGTTCAAAATGCTCTTTCCTTGTTAAAATTAGATGCAAATCCTGGTTTCGATGGCATCCCGCCAATTTTACTTCAAAAGTGTTCTTATGCGTTTTCCGTGCCTCTTTGTTAAAGTCCAACTTGTCTCTGCGGACAGGAAATTTTTTCAAAGTTTGGAACACCTCGTTCCTAGCTCCAATTTTTAAATCTGGATCGAAGCACGCATTACCAATTATAGTCCAATTTGCAAAATTTCGCCTATACCTAAGCTCTTTGAAAAAAATATTTATGAGAAACTTACACCTCTCGTAAAGGGAGTGATCTCTCATTTGCAACATGGATTTGTAGCTGGTAGATCTACCTCTACAAACCTCGCAGTCTTTGGTAACACGGTGTTGAATGACTTTGAGAAAAGCCTACAATGTGATGAAGTTTATACTGACTTTGCCAAAGCTTTTGACAGCGTTAAATACCATGCTTTATTTTCCAAACTTAAAAGATTTGGATTTCATTCCAACTTTCTAGAGTGGGCTCGCTCCTATCTCACGGAGCATATTCAGTACGTCCGTATAAAGGTTGTACTCCGGAGTACCTCAGGGTAGTCACTTGGGCCCTTTACTTTTATTTATTTAGTTTTTGAATTCACAGTGTCGGATTTTTGTTGACGATTTAAAAGTGTTGCGACATATTCGGTCTGAACATGACTGCATACTCTTACAGGAAGATCTTAAAAGACTTTCTTTGTGGTGTCATAATAATGACGTTCGCCTTAACGTCTCTAAATGTCAAAGCATGTACATGATCGATAATATCCCACTTTCTATTAGACTAGATTTTTGTATACATATTGACTTCTTGGTTGCTAAAGGTTGGGTTGCTATGTTGGGTTTCATATTGCGGAACTCTAACGACTTTCATGATCCGCATACTCTTAAATGTTTGTTCTTTGGCTTTGTCCAGTCTAATCTTGAATACAGTAGTATAGTTTGGAATCAATTCTATGAAGTGCATTCCAGTACAATTGAGAAGATCCAAAAACGTTTTACTGGAGTTGCCGTTCGTAGATTACGCTGGAATATCGAAATGGTATTAAGCTAGACATTAAGTTAGTAGGTTTAGGTTTAGAGTAGGAGGTCTTTTCTGAGGGGCCTCGCTCGAGGCTCGGCGGCACGGATAAACCCGTGTTGGGGGCTTTCAGGCGCCCATGGACGCGATATAGATAATTTAGGTTGAGTAGCTTAGGTAGTTTTAAGAAGTATTTAAATAAAACAAATAATAAAGAATTCAAGTTTTCTAAAGTTTCTTCGAAATTAAAAAACAAAACAAATTATAGATTGATAGAGTTAAGGCCGAAAGGCAATAATTTTAAGGATATTGTTAAGTTTAGAGCGCTCGCTAAGAGCCAGTAAGCTAGAATAAGATAAATGTTAGTTTTAAATTAGATTTAATCGTTTTTGTCCAGTATATGTGTTTAATTAAAGATAAAAATAAAAATGAATTTAAAATGAAATTATTTGGTATATCTACCTCTTTTAAAGCGTAGGTAATATTTTTCACTTATGTTTATTCGGGACTTTATGGACTGCAAAATTTCAATTGGTAGCGTTCAGAAAATCCAATGGTGAAAATATCTTTTTATAAGATTTAGTCAACTCAGAATAAAAGATTCACGTTATCAAAACATAAAAAAAGTAAACAAACAACTTTACGGAAACAAAACATGTAATTGTCGAAAAAGCGGGATACTGGCTCGTCATTTCCTTAAGCGGGACAGAGGTTGAAAAGCGGTACTGCCCCGCCAAATGCGTGACATCTGGCAACCGTATACTCAGTAGGTATATCTGTTAGCAACAAGATTGGGCTGGTATTCTGTCAGATTTCTCTACGATCTTCCTGCAATAATAAGAACATCTGTTTTGTTTTGATTTCTCCGAGCCCTACGTATTTCTCTGCTTACCTCTTGTGGTCCCCCATCTGTATTTAAGTTATTTTGTAACTTTGTTTTGTCAATATCAATAAACAAGCCTTGCTCTGATCGTAGTCCGATTATTTCTCTAACTCCTTGGTCGGTTGAATCCAAAGTACAATATTTTCTTGATCTATGAAAAATTGTTTAATGTCAATCTTCGCAGAAACAAATTAAGAAAGTCTTTCAAATCAACAAAATTTTGGGCTATGCTATTCAACTAGCTATTGCCGAGTATTTCAAAAGTTGTTTGAAAGAAAATCAAATCATAGGAAGATTCCTACCCGCGACTTGGGACTTGGTAATTGAGAAACATGCATAGACGCAAGCGACAAAGGTATAGGCAACCTATCTTCCGAAGCCAGATAGGTCATTTTTTTTTTATTTACATTTTAAATTCATTTTTATTAATTTCTTCTTTAACTTACCTACTAGACAAAAACGATTAAATCTAATTTAAAACTAACATTTATCTTAATCTAGCTTACTGGCTCTTAGCGAGCACTCTAAACTTAACTATATCCTTAAAATTATTGCCTTTCGGCCTTAAATCTATCAATATTCATTTTTGTTTGTTTTTTTATTCCAAGAAACTTTCTAAAACTTGAATTCTTTTATTATTTTTTTATTTACAACTACTTAAAACTACCTAAGCTACTTAATCTAATCTACCTATAATCAGGGTGGTGAGCAATCTCGATTGGTCACCATCCTGATCGCGTACATGGGCGCCTGACAGCCGCCCACAAGGGTTCATCAGTGCAGCCAGATAGGTCATCTTTATAGACCAATTCATAAATTGTGCTTCAACTTAATTCTGACAGTTGGAACATTTTTACTTAAATAAGTTGTTACATCAATGAAGAATATAAAAAAGTATTATATCATACTTTGGGGCATTAAGGACACTTATTGTATACCTTTGAAATGTATTTCAGCCCTTTGAGCTTGGCAAAAAATTGCAGGTCCCATCCATTCGTTCAAAAATTAATAAAGGTTTCTACACGAACCGACTACTTATTTTAATTCCGTGAGATCTACGTGCGCTCCAAATGTTGGCCTTTTTACGGCTAATAGGCTGTTAGTTATTTTTCTTGGATAGCTTACAGATGGGAGACCAATAAGTGGCGTTTGGATGTGAACCCAAGTAATCTCATATTGCCTTTTTGTTACTAATTATTATAGGTGAATGCCTGCTTGACAATATTTTCGACATTCCTGAAAGATGCCTAACGTAAAGAAAGGTGCAGGCCTTTTGAATAGTCTAAGATAAATGTTTAAAAGGTTAAATCCCCGCCCTCAAAGCCCGTCAAAGCGAATGGGACCGAAACTGCACAGCTGCGCCATATCATAAAATGGGCCTCAGTACCTCTGAATATCCGGTATAAGTCCCCATGTGTTGTTAGACGTTCTTAAAGGCCATGGATGTCGTTTACGGTCTTTTATGTTCTCGTGCCAATTGAGCTTAACATCCTGGATGACGCCGAAGCATCACTTAGCTCTTCCACGCCCTGGAGTTCAGTTATGACAGCTAAACCGTTTGCCGAGGACATGTATGAGATTCTACTCTGGACCCACATCGTCAGCGTAAAATGAAGCCCTTCAGTTTCAGTGTCTTCAACAGTTCTTCAACTATACCAGGTGGCGTAAGAGAAAACTGTATCGTGCGTCAACTGATTCCCTCGGCTTTTAGGTTCGACTTTAACCATCTCGAAGTCACTCAACGGTATTCTAGTATTTTTGAGAAATAAAGCGTGGTTAGGTTTTAAGGTCCGATGTTGATTTTGAATAAAACACAAGTTATTTAGGAAATTACTGTCATTTCTTTTTATGGTTCAATTATGTATGGAACAAAATATCGGCCAAATGGCCACCGCGACCTCGGCGGCACACGTCCATCCGTTGGTCCTAATTTTCAATGACGCTGAGGCATAATTGAGGTTCTATGCCGTTAATGTGCCGAATTATCTCATCCTTTAGCTCTTGAATTGTTGCTGGCTTATCGACGTGCACCTTTTCTTTCAAATAACCCCAAAGAATGAAGTCGAACGGTGTCAAATCGCTTGATCGTGGCGGCCAATTAACATCACCACGACGTGAGATAACACGGCCATTGAATTTCTCCCGCAAAAGGGCCATTGTTTCGTTAGCTGTGTGGCAAGTGGCACCGTCCCGTTGAAACCGCACATAGTCCATATCCATATCTTCCAATTGGGGCCATAAAAAGTTCGTTATCATCTCACGATAGCGAACACCATTCACAGTAACTGCCTGACCGGCCTCATTTTGGAAAAAAATACGCCCCGATGATGCCGCCAGCCCATAAACCGCACCAAAGAGTCACTCTTTGTGTGTGCATTGGTTTTTCGACAGTCACTCTTGGATTATCATTCGTCCAAATGCGGCAATTCTGCTTATTGACGAATCCACTGAGGTGAAAATGTTCCGATTAAATTGACCGAAAAAATCACGACGTGCATTTTGATTTGAACGCCCATTCTCACAATAAGCCTGAATAACTTTAACGCGTTGCTCGATTATGTATCTTTCGATGGTTCAAATTGAGTTAGTCTGAAATTGAGAAATGTCAAATGAAATGCAGAAAAAAACTTGACGTTTATGTGTGGTTCGCATTCAACATCGGCCCTTAAAATTTAGCCACCCTTTACCATATATCAGTATCAACCTCTGTCGAATAAGTTAATTATTTATAATACCGTAAGTACCTACAGTTGCAGAGAACTGCCAATTATGTAGTTTGTTGTAATCGTTCTAGTACAACAGTTATTTCTTCTAAACGTGATGTAATGCAGCAGAACACAAAGCGACAGAAGAAGAAGATCTGGCAAACCCTCTTACATAGCTTAAGCAGCCGCGCATACCTTACCTATTCGTATCCTTCAACCATTCACACCGTGACCCTTCCTACTCGTGCTCGAAAATAGTTATTCAAGTCCTCTGAACCGTGTTCATTATTCATGCGCAGGTTGCAATTTCCCACAGGACGTGTGCCTCGGTTTTTTTTTTTCATTCTTTTTATTATTATTATTTTTTGCACGTGCACGCTAGAGGGTCCCGGCCTTAGTAATTCCTAAGGACGACGATCGTATCGCTCCACTACAATCTCAGTTGCAATTAAACACACGCAGCTTTATGTGTGCAAAAGACAGCGCACGCGTGAATTGCATTAGCAACCCCCCGTTTCCAAGGCTTCCTCCTTTTTGTCGGTAGTAAAGGTATACACCGTGCGTGTATCCTTTTGCTTCATTAGTTCTTCAAAAAATCTTCCATCTTCCATATCTATAACAATGTGTTAGCAGATTTCCGATTTTAATCGTAGCCGTAGTTCAACCCCTGTTTTGGGCGAAGGAGGACCAAAGAGGAATCAGACAAAAAATAAAACCTCATCCGATAAGGACAACGAACTCGATTTGGTGTATTGCACTTTCCATAAACGCACACCACTGCATCAGTATGGACAGACATGACGAGTAATAACTATAAGCGCAATAAATTTGGATCAAAATGGGCTGTGGATGTAAATTACTGCCAGGATACAAATATACACACTGCACCGCAACAGTGTAGAACGCGTAGTCCTTGCGAAAAGAGAGGAAACAAATTCCAGTGTGTGTTGTGTACGCACTATGCCTGTGCAACCCTCTGCGTGTTTTTTGTCCTCTTTTGGAAAAAATAAATAAATTTAAACAAAAGAACACACGGACGTATATATTTATTGGCAACAAAAGGACGACGACGATCGGAAAAAGTTACGTGTAACGAAACGAATAGGATCTGTTACCACACAGCCGGGGAACTCGAATTCGAATCATGCCCAGGGACACAGATACGTGGATGTATGCGTGTCAGGCAGTGTAAGTCATTGTTTATGATGACATAAAGGGAGAGAACGCACAGGATTGTATTTTGTATGGGCCCGGGTGTGGCTATGGCTATAATTTGATAGAGAAAGGTGTTCATTGAGGAGGGGGAAATCCAATTCCTTTCCAGTTCCACATAAAATGCATTTTGCATTTTTAATGGTTTTTCTCTTTTTGTTTGCAATGCGTGTTAACGATCAAGAATCTCCGATAAAATATATTGCAAGGTGTTGCAGCAGGATTTTTTTTTTTTGCAGCATAGATCGGGCATACAAATTGTTTGGAAAAGGGGTTAAATTGCGGCCTGACATTTGGGTCGGTTTAATTTTTGTCTGCACAGTCGCAAAAGGAAACTCTGTTCGTAGGTGTGCGGTTGTGCGAAAAGAATGCACAGGAGGTTGAGGTAGAGTCAAATTAATGCCTTTTCGACTTAGAAAAGTGAAAGTTTCGGATTTAACGACCATTTCCCTACAAGCAGTTCGACTTTTTTAAACACCACCCGCTGGAATCATATAAACATGGGCACAGATCCTGGACGATTACGTGGGGAATATACCTACTGTCACATGCGACTACATGCGTCTCCCCACCAAACCGATTGTACTCTGAAATTATATTTTCGACAGCTTTAGTCTTCAAGTTTGAAAATCGGCGTAAATTGCCCCCTGGAAGCATTCTTCAAAAGGGGCGTTGGACCTCCACGGGCAAAGCCGGGCGGGTAGCCACCCAAGCAACTTACAATGGTTAAGAATTCATCAGTCACGCGATCCTTTCGGAATCATTTATATCGTAGGCAGTAAAAGAAGATGTATTTTATTTTTTTCCAAAACTTTTTCGTAATTTTTCAAATTTGAGAGGTTTCACATCCGCGGTTAAACAAATATTTTTGGTAACAGAAATGACCCGTCAAAAAACGCAGACAGTTTCATCATGGGTTCAGTAAATTTAATATCATCGATTAATAATGCGATGTTAATTTAATGTTTTTGTTTTCCCGTGGGCTCTCCTCGAGTTCTTGGTCACTGCAACTTTGAATTCTAAATTGGTTTGAGCTGTTAAATCGGACAAAAAGATCTCTTCCTGGCGACGTCGCTTTATCTATATCTTTGCATTCTGATTCTAGCATCTGTGCCCGGCTCCAGTTCAACTGAGACATGTGCCCAGTTTCACGTCTCAAGCTCGCAGCTCCGAGGCGGCCAATTGACATCGCCAAGAAGGCTGATAACACAATTTGGGAATTTCAGGACTGATTGTGGGATGAGCTGTGTGGCATGGCGCGCCATCTTGAATGAACCAGAGGTCGTCCAAATCCATGTCTTCAATTTCAGTGAAAGAAAGTCGGTTAATACGGCTTGGAATTGAACAGAATACAGAAAATAATGGGAAACCTATGATTTCAAAAGAAACCACAAGACTACCTACCCTTTAGTTTATTTGAATTAAGCTAAAGTTCTCAATTACTTGAAAGCACAATGAATTGGAATATATATAGTTTTTTGTTTAAAGAACTTCTTCTTCCCTGGAAACAGAATCCTTGCTACGGCACTGACTGGGGGGCCAAAAAGCGGCATACCGCTTCTACTTTGTACACGTCGTATGTTAGGTCGCTGATTTTTATTCGTTTGTAACACAATCTGTTTCAAAACACTTCCTAGTTCCTACTCTAAGCAGTAGGCGATGCAGCCTTTGGTCGACGTCGAACTGTAGCCACACCTAAGAAAGCGATCCCGAAATCCTAAATTTGTTCTTATTAGATTCGCAGTCGTTATTTTAATAGAATCATCTGCAGAGGAATCGAGTTTGTTCATAGAATTGTGGTTAATCCCAAAAGACAGAACGGTTAATAATCCTCAACAATGTTGGCCTGTGGCCGAACAACTGCAAATTGAGATGGCATCCCATCATACGACAGTATTTTTCTCGATGTCAGATGATTTCAGTTCGTAGCAGCGTAGTGGGCTAGAGATTATTTAAAGTTAATAGACTAATGAACGAAAGTTCAATTCAAGGATTATGTCCAATACTGTTATTACTAAGCCACTGCGGGTTCAATCGTTAAAAGATCGTTGGTACCAAAGAAAAGTATACTTACAATAAAACGGGCTCGTTTTATGGCATTTTTCAACACTTCGGCGAGAACTTCGGGCGACAGATTCTCGCACTCGTGTCGAATGTTGTCCTTGAGGGCTTCAAGGGGCTCGCGCTTGCTCACACGGGACTTCAAAAAACCCCACAAAAAAAAGTCTGGAACGGTTAAATCGGGCGATGTTGCGGGCCAGAGTAAATCGCCAAAACGAGATATGAGTCGACCCGGGAACGCCGCCTTCAGAATATCGGCTGTGGCTCGCGCAGTGTATGCCGTAGTCACGTCCTGTTGGAACCACATGTCCTTCAGTACTAAGCGGTGTTCTCGAAAAATAATGGCCCGATGACGCCTCCAGCGTGAACAGCGCACCATGCAGTAATTTGAGCGGTTGTAATGGCTCCTCGTGCATTACTCGTGGATTTTCGGTGCCCAACAAGCGATAGTTTTGCTTGTTCACGTACCCGCTGAGGTGGAAGTGAGCCTCATCGCTACAGTTTGATAGGTCATCGCTATCTAAGTTAGTGGGAGCTCTGACTGGACATAACTTCCTACGTAACCACTTAATAAAACTAAATCTCAAGGATGACGACATATGTAGAGGCTGCGAGGACGAGGAGGTTCACGAGGACACACCTCACTTCCTTTGTCATTGCCCGAGTCTCTGTCACTTGAGGAACAGAACACTTGGAAGTTATTACTTTCATGAAGTACATGAACTTTCTGATGTCTCTCTGTCTGATCTTTACAGGTTTCTGAGGACATCAGGATGGCTAGACAGCGTCAGGTAACCACGAAGGAGGAGGATGGAGACCACCAATTAACACCAATGGTTAACCCCTAAAAGGGCATCACAATGGGTCCACAAGGACCTAAGTGAGGTATTGCAGGGTTCAACCTGCCTTACCTACCCGTTTACCTAACCTAACCTAACCTGAGCCTCATCGCTCATTATGATTTTGGTCGAAAAAACGACCACTTCGTTCTCGAGATTGAGTATGGCTTGGGCGTAGGTTACACGCGTTTGGTCGACATGTAGCAGCTGATGCACGGACTGGACTTTGTACGGGAACATGCGCAAGTCTTTGACCAAAATTCGCCTTAGGGACGACCGGCTGATGGCTAACCGCGAGGCTCGGTGTCTGGTCGATGTTTCGGGCGACAGCTCGACATCCTCGTCAACAGCCGCGATATTCTCGGCACAACGGGCGCTCCGGGGCCGGCCACTCTTGGCAACGTCTCTTGTGGTTCCATACTCTTCAAGGTTGGTGGCCAAATGAAGCAGTGTTTGCGCAGTCGGTGTCGGACGGCCGTGGAATTGGCGACGGAATTCGCGCTGCGCCAACACTACAGACGAATTGTTACGCAAAAAAATAGACACGATTACTCCGCGTTCTTGGGGAGTGTATCGCTCAGGGCTTGTTCACTTGTATTCTACATCTGTCTAGTCCACAAATGTCAAAACAGATTTGACATTGGCGGCCATTTGCAAAAATAAGAGCATCTTCCGATAGGGTGATGCCTTTTGACTCAACTTGTATATAGAGGCTGTAGTTTTACGCCTTGTTTTGGTGCTGTCAAGAAAATCAAATTAGTTGGATTGATGGCTGTGTTGACACCAAATCCGTCATGGTAGTGTGGTACTGTCAATTAGTCCTCTTACCGTCATAGCTTCTCCACAAATAAGTGTCATGTCGGACAGCGATCTTATGATTGATTCTATTCCACTATCATCCGAACTGTCACTGCCACAACTCCTGAAACAAAGTCCACTATCACTAACTCGAAACTATACAGCACTTGGTGAACATAGTCCCAGCTAAGTAACAACTTTTCATTTGCATAGTAAAGGTCAATAGCCTGTGCCCACCACGAGTTACACCCCAATGTCCTTCCTGCAAAATACGCACACACAAACTAGACACAAAAAAACCTATTAATAGCATCAGCAGGGGGCCATATATACTCGCAGTCGCATGCCGTATCCTATTTTATGTTCTCACTTCCCCACACGACCACCACCCACACACACACACACATACAACCATGTAACCAAAAAATATCCGATTGTATAAAGCAATCAGCGCAAAAGGACGGGCCGCAAGTCTGTCTAATGTCTCGGTTGTCTCTTCTCCCTCCTCAGCATCGTTCGGGAATAGGCAAAAACGGGACAAAACGAAAGCAACTTTTGTAATAATCGTAAATTTGATAAACCTTTGAGGCAGCGAAAGCGCGTATATTCGGTATACGCGGATAGGAACTCGTGTTGTATGTACATAGCGACCGAGACAATTCCTCTTAAAGGGATGTTAATGTGAGTTCTGATGGTTTGTTTGTGATGTCCATTAGGGACGTGTATATCGCAGGGATATCTCCAAAATGGAAATGCTAACAATGTTTGATGTGTGGCGTAGAATATTTTTGGATGGAAAAGCTTTGGCAGATGGAAAAGTACTTCGTATGTGTGCTATTTGTATCGATTCGCGAATAATGAGAAACGTTTTTCGAAGGAAAACAAGCCTAAGGCCGTTAGGGTTATTAAGGATTGTGGTTGGTACATCGTCGTTAGATACAAGAGTGGCATATGTAGGATATAAGATAGATACTCATGGAGGGAGGAACGTATGAGTTAAAAAAGATCTCCTCGAAAGTTATGAACAAATGCGAACTTTATTGCTCAATGAATCACTTAAGGCTGAGTTATAACAATTTTTCCTAAATAACAAAAGCTTGCAGTTCCATTCTTTACTTCTTACAATTTCATTTTCCCATAGCTTGCATTTTGATTTGTCGTGTGAATTTCGCCAGAAATTAGTTTCGTTGCCCTAGACGCTTGGTCAGCATTTCCGTTGCGCGTTCAAGTGGTTTGCGGCGTTAAGTTATATAACAACCAAACAATTCGGGACGTCATTAGAGAGGAGGCACCTTACGCTGGATGTAGGCGTCTGGAGTAGTTTTTGCGCAAGTGGGCTGGTAGCGACTTATTGTCTGTTCTGACCTGCTCCATCAAACGAAAAAAACCTCTGCAGTTAGTCTGTGTTCTATCCGAAGTTTAAAACTCCTTTTTAGTACGTGAGAAATGTAAAACGTCGATCAAAAAAGAAGTGTGACTTTATTTCTGCATCAAAATGACGTTTTTATAAAGGTGGTGTTATTTTGGTATTCAAAGAAAAATGACATTTTTTGAGATAAATGATCGGATGTTTATTTCAAAATAAAGAGGAAGGTATGCTGTTAATAATGAAAAACAACATCAGCCAAATGGCCACCACGAGCACGCATACAGGACCATATCTTTTCATGAAATTTTCCATAACAAAATCGCAAAGTGGCTGCCCTATGTCCTCGAAAGCCTCACGCATTTTATCTTTGAGGTCTTGAATCGACGCTGGGCTGTTGGCGTTGTTGATGGTCGGCCGGCTTGAGTTCTTGTGTTAACTGAACCTTAAAAGCCTTAAGACCCAAGTCTTTATGCAAAATACGGTGTAATGACGTTTGTGGAATGCCCAATTCCAAAGAACCACGAGGAATGGACAAACATGGGTTTTCTTCAACACTTTGGGCTACAGCAGCAATAGCAATCTTTCTTCTACCGATCGTGAATATTGTCGATGTTTGCAACGGGTTGAACAGGATTTTGAAAAAGCCTATCGAATTTTTTAAAAACTCATCCGATTTCAAAAGCCTCCGTAATGTTGTTACCGAACTTGATGTAGCAGCGATCTTTTCCATTGTAATTTTTTGTATAGATCGGCTTTTTAATGTACCAGAGCAGGAAGCTGTCCCAACGATAAGTTCCTAGGTTTGGGGTGGCAGAAAGCGACGCAATTATGAGTCTTTTTCTCTGGTTAGAGTAGCAAACAAGGGTCTTACGACAGAGCTTGACCTTTTATTCAGGTTGTCAGAAAGCCGGCGAAATATTTTTGTGGATATCCGAAGAATGGGCAAAGGGGGAGCTGGCATACGCAGAACAGGACGGGACGAGTTGGTGCTGCCAAATTAAAACCAAATGTCAGTCAAGTCTTATCCGCTAGGCATATAGAATTTGTACTCAACCACGATCTTTTTCCAATAACAACAGGCTACTAGTGTGAATTGTATGACGAATACAAATATTTTATTTTCTGCACAAGCCAGTGGTGTGTTTGTGAATATATTTGACTACAACTATTAAGGTCATGTATGGTGTGCCGAGGGCAACCCTCTGTGAAAAGTTTTAGATCAGATATTTCCACAAATATGACAGTTAAGACTTGTCCTAGGTATGGGGCAAATTTTTCTCTACGGATGTCGAGTAAATCAGTCGTCGGCAATTTGGCAAACCGACCGACAGGGTCATAAGTCTCAAGGAACTCAGGTTTAACAGACTTTCAGATACCAGAAGGGCTGTACTTCATAAAGATCAGCAACTGGTTCCCACGCCTGACTGGGTTTAGTTTGCCTCAAAATTACAGTCTTACTTATAATTGTGAAACCTTTTTAGTTTCTACTTCTTTTTTCCATCACTTTAACCCCATATAACCTAAGCCTAAGAATTCTGACAAGATTAGGCGAATAGTGAAGCTGAGGTGTTCGAGGTTAGTTCGTCAAAGCCGCATAGAAAGGCCGGTAGCTTGGTAGATAGAAGAAACGGGGATAACAACGATTAGGAGGGCTAGTGCTTAAGAAGACAGAGCTGCACAGGGATATATTCAGTAGATGGAGCCTAAAGTTGGCTAAGTCCCTAAGTTCCTCGATGCTATATAAGTTTAGAGGATCGTTCCGAGAAAGCCTTAACAAAGAAAATCTGAGAAAACTATGTTCGAAGCTCTCGAGGCTGAATACAAAACCTTGTTGACGATCTTTTAATGCCCAATAATAACTATACTAGTGCAGTTTCACAATCAGTAGTTGACCGAATTTAATTTTGCATGAAAAGTTTTGCAAGACTCTTCTAAATTTCTGAATTATCTCCGAATAGTCTTCGAATAGGAGTGTACGTCAATGTTGAGGACTTGTCTCGAGAACGTCCGGATATAGGTCTCTGTTATTGATCTTGCCAAAAAGGGCTACAAAACACTCACATACGGGATACTTCTTAGATTAAATTGACTGGGAAAAATACTTAGTTGAGCCAAATGGCCGAAGTTCGACGTTGTATCCTCAAGGGCACCATTATCTTGAAAAGGTTTGAAAGTACTCGTTCCAAAGCCAGATATTTTAAAATTATTTAAAATTCTACAACCAGGTTTTATCTCTGTTTAGGTCTTGTTGCCTTAACCTTTCAGTAGACCTTTCGAACACTTTTGCTGGAGTCGTACTATATTTTCTCGCGAATAGAGTGATTTTCTTCGTTGTTTTTCTATCAATAAGTCCATGTTCTCACTGTCTCTTCTGCTCGTAGAGCTCAGGACTCGTTTCCGTACTTCTGTCCAGAACCGCTTGGAAAGCAATATGAGCCACTGATAGTTTTTATTGACACTCTTAACCAAACAAGGTTTTATTTGGCTGATTGGGTGAAGCTAACATATCAGTTGAAGCGTTTTTTCAATGAAAGCCACAGCACGCTCAAAAATTGGCTCGAACAGAGTGCGATTTTTGCTCGGCTAAAAAACAAAGAGTTAAAATTTACCAAGACTCTGTTGAACAAAAACGAGTAAGCTTCACACTTTATCAGTTGTTAAGAACCAAGTTTCTAAATAAATATCAACCAGTTGGTTAATAAAGGGTTTTCCAATGAGAGGTGTTATTGTGAATGACGCGCTATTTCGGTAGCTGTCACTTTTGAAGCTTTTATTCTTTGAAACTACGCCATTACTAAAAATGGAACGATACACGCTTCAACAACATCGTGTCTTTGCTGATTGGGTCCTTGAAATGCATGAAAATGATCCGGAATTCCATCGAAAAATCATCTTGACTGATGAGGCCCATTTCCACCTCGTTGGCTACGTCAACAAGCAAAACTGTCGCATCTGGGGCTCGGAAAACCCAAGAGTTATTGTTGAGAAGCCTCTCCATCCTCAACGTGTGACTGTTTGGTGCGGTTTATGGTCCGGCGGGGTCATTGGACCTTACTTTTTAGAAAATGAGGTTGGATCAACAGTTACGGTGAATGGATTTCGCTATCGATAGATGATTAATGATTTTTTTATGGTCGGAGTTGGATGGTATTGATCTGGACATCGTTTACTTTCAACAAGACGGCGCTACGTGCCACACAAGCAACGAAAGCATTGATCTTTTACGGGGAAAGTTTCCGGACCGTGTTATCTCTCGATGAGGTGATCACAATTGGCCACCGAGATCTTGTGATTTAACACCTTGCGACTTCTTCCTTTGGGGCCACGTGAAAGATAAGGTCTACGCCAACAGCCCAGCGTCGATTCAAGACCTCAAAGATAAAATTCGTGAGGCTATCGAGGACATAGGGCAGCCACTTTGCGATTTGGCTATGCTGTATTTCATGAAAAGGATATGGTCCTGTATGCGTGCTCGTGGTGGCCATTTGGCTGATGTTGTTTTTCATTATTAACGGCATACCTTTATTATGAAATAAAAATCCGATCATTTATATCAAAAAATGGCATTTTTCTTTGAATACCAAAATAACATATCAACAGATTTAGTTTGTTACCAAGAAAAATTGATAAAAGGTTATTTTTAACAGAGTTTCGTTAAACAAGTTTACTCGGTTATTTTCAATCCACTAACTCTGGTAGGAGCTATATCAACAGTATCACTTGGTTGTTTTTAACCGAAAGTTGGTTGATTTTAAATAAGCGATTTTTCTGCGTGTGGGCCGAACTTGACGTTTACTGCATCTAACTAGGGGGATAGAATTAGCCACACTCGATTGAGCTCATACAAATTCTTCCATTTAACATGATGAAATGAGAATGGAACTGTGTTAATTGTCTACTTATAAGCTACAAAGAGATTCCTTCTTGAATTTGGTGGTAAGGCAAGAAGCCGCCATAGATTAGGTGGCTATTAGTTCCGTTCGCAATTCCGTCCAAAAGGGTTTAATGACAAATATCGTAAACTTTAATTTACCTATAATGTAAAAAAGGCAACTCCCTTAAAGATCAACAAGAGTTAAGCTTGTCACATCAGTTCGGGGTGAAAAAAAAATGAACGGTCACTCCAGTAAGCCAATAAGCACCAATAGACCTTATTTAATGAATTGAAAAGAAATCCTCAAGAAATGCAAAACAAAACACAGTTTTTCGGCCGAAAAGCCTTTCAAAAATTTCAGCCAACCCACACCCTTGTCACTATAGTGAATTGTAAATTCCCACCTCGCCCTTTCGCCTGTGCTACACATTTCTCCCACTCTAACAAGGGTGGTTGGCAGCAGAGTGACTACTCTTAGCTCTCACCCCGACACGACCGTCGATAAAAGTTCCTCGGGCTCAAACAAAAAAAAAAAATACCATTCAACCTGATCCTTTTGAAATCACATGCCCAGCACAACAAACACAACCTCACTTCTATATACCTACAATGTACACTATATATTCACCACTATACTATTGCAATCATCCCCCTTAACAATGGGGTGTGAATTGATTTTTGTCTGGAACTACTACCCTGGCCGGCCGGCGTTAGCAGCAGCAGCAGCAGTTTTTGTTGTTGTTGTCCCGAAATTTCCTTCGGCGGTTTTCCGAAAAAAGGACCTTCAGCTAAGGCTGGCAGCACGACGACGCACACAAATCGAATCTGAACGGCAAGCGGAGAGGATCGTCGATTGAATTTTTTTGTTTTTTTCCTATTTTCAAGAAAAATCATATTTTCCTCTGCACATTTCAATTATAATTTCTCTAGTTTGTTTCAACTACGGTTTTCGGTTGTTTATAAATTTCGTCCTGTTTGTTTTTCCTCTTGTATTCTGTTTGTGAGACATTCTCGTATAATTTCATCGCGCCGTGTTCAATTGTTGTGAGTTCTCTAGAAAATTGCAACAAAACAAGTGGACTGTGTTCAATGTGCTAATATTTATTTTTCGTTTGTTTAATTTAAAACAAAAGTACAAGTTTTGTTTGATTCGGTGATAGTTTATGTGTACAAAAAGGAGTTAAAAATTCTTCAGTTTTTCGTGTGCAAGAAATGTAAGTAAACAGAGGACAAAGCCCGAAGCCAGAAAAGAATTCCACCCAGCAGATGTGAGTTTGTTTGTGTGGTGGGTTTGTACCGAGCCGAGCTAATGTATGCCCGCAATGAAAGAATGAGGTTAAGTGACTTTTTTTTTGTCCTCTGAAGGAGTTGAAATTGAAATATGAGCTGGGAGTGTTTTTTTTTTCGTCGAATAATGGAAAAAAAGGAAAGAGAATGTGACAGAGAGTACAATAAGAGCCGCAACTGGTTCAACAATTTAGTTCAATGCTAGAAGTGGCGACAGAAGCAGGAGGAATCATTTTTGCAAACAAATGAATTGAGGCCTACGATACCTAAAGTGTTTGAGTGGTCCGTGTAGGGGTACGATTCGGGAAACGCAAAATCAGAAATAGGTGACGCTGGTTGACCTTATGCGACCTGGTAGCGGAATTTGTTTGAGCGAAGAACCAGTGTGGAACTTTGTAGTACACAGGGAGCAGAACGGAGTAACTTTTGGGTATCCCAAAACTTTTAACAGGGTGACACCTAGTTTCAAAATTTGACTTGCAAAAGCAGGCTTTCTAAAATCTATCACAGTCATGAGGGCAGAAAAGTACTTTGCATATGGAAGGAGAGTCGAAATATACGACTTCTTGAATAACCGTCACCAATTTAAGCAATCAGGTTCAAGTGCTTTTTGGTTGTTCTCCACCGAAAATGGGATCAAAAATACACTAACCGAATGGAGGCGTTAAAAAAATCTTCAAGCTCCCCGCTTTTATTGCGGACTTCTCCGGGAGCATAGGTTAATAACCACGTCCTTTCATCTTTCTCTGTTCGTAGCTCGATACGTGAGCTGTGTCCATAATCTCAAATTTGGGGACTGAGTTCCGTCATGTCATCATATTTATATTATTCTTGGGGCATCTACCAACTCGCCTTACACATTGAGAGTTCTATTGGAAGCACTGCTTCGCTTACAGAAAATTGGGAGCAATAAAATTAACGAACGAATGTATGTAATAAGTTTCTAATCCACACTGCTGCACTTTCTATACCAAGATTTAACCTCCAACTTCAACTCTAGTACGAGGTTGGCGTAAAACCCCAACGAATGCTAAAATGTGAGTCTTCCAGGGTAGCTAAATATCATCTTGTGCATTTAAGATGCCGAAGTGTTTATTAAATTCGACAATCGGTGTAAGCTTATAAATATTACTGAGTCACGAATTTCTTGACTACATTCGTCGGCTACCCCTCCATAAATGTCAACAGATAAAGCAGTTTATATCGCCGATCTAGGCCAATCAAAACTGAGACACATCAAGTCAGCCAGCTGTCAGACTAATTTACTAAACTAGATACTTGAACGTCCCCAAAGTCATGCATTTTGAAAAACAGCCGAACAAAATAATATTAGTTGACTTGTTTTAAAGCTCGAGACTTTCAACCGTTTGCGAAACGTTGCGAAAGGTTAAAGTGAGCTTGTAACTTGTATGAGGATCGGAGTAAACGCCAATATTTTATGAACATCTGACGGATATTTTATCCACGATCGTTTTCGGGGCGGGTTGTTCGCTTCGCTAGTGGCAAGGCTTTAAACATGCCATTTTCGGACATTATCCTATACGCTGTCCTTAAGAAATTATACCTTTATGCAAGAATCGAAGTTGGATGAAATGTCCATGGATGAGTTGTTCTATAGATGGATTGTTCCATGCAAGAGTTGAATGGGTTGAAATGTCAATTGAATAGTTGTGGGATGAACCCTGAGAAACCAAACGTTGTCTCCAGGAGCAAAATTTTATAGCATGCTATATATCGTACCATGAAAACTGCCCATATGGAAACCACAAAAAGATTGCTATCCAAAACATTGTTCTTAGTTTATTGACTGGTCTACATAAATACTTTTTAACGATGACGTTTTCAATCTATAGTGAGAGTACTCGAACGTTCTTGACCTAGGCTTGGATAGGTACGCGGGTTGGCGTGGAGTAGTCCGTGCAACACTCAGGTCAATACTGACCCATCTTGATGCCCATTGGAGGAAAAGGTTGTCCCTTACCCGTAATAACCCTATCTATAAATACTTGTGATTAAGTACTCACTCACTTCTTGAACTATCTGCGTTACTAAATATATTTTTTTACAAATTTCATTTAGCTGAAAGATCTTTGGCAGAAATCCTGATGAAATGAGACATTTTATAGCACGTACGTCAGCTCCAATATTATAATAAAGGTATATATACTTCATTCGGCCCTAGCGAGGTACCCGTCCGAACGGAAAATTCTTCGCACCGCATACTCTGTCGGAGCCTGAATTACATACGAGTTCAGTTTTCGAAAAAAAAAAAAAAAAATTGAAATGCAATGACGCATTGACTTGACGTCCTCGTAATGTTTGGTTCTTGTTTTTTTTTCGCTTGAGCTTGCACTGGAAACGCAAATTGAACCAATAAATACAAAAAATTGCGTTGCTATATTTTTTTTTCTGTTCACATTTTTGTGGTAATAAGTAAAAGTAGTTATGGATATTTTTGAGTGTGAGCAAAACAAATTTATCTTATGGTTTTTAAATCGAATGGCACCTAGAACAAAAGAAAGCTGAGGAAAAAGAGAACTTTGTAATGCAAAAAACTCGAATTTGGCTTATGTCGAAATATTATTGCAGTTTGTTAACACTTCACTGAAAATCATAAATAAATTCGGCGACTGATTGTTGTCGGATATCGGAAAACAATTCTAATGAATCTATCAAAAATGTCACTCAAAAACGAACTGGATCATTTGGGTTACACTTGTATCGGAATAATGTTCCGAACAGAATTTTCCGTTCTGACGGATATCACGCCAGGGCCGAATGCAAATACTGAATTGGAAAGCGAGGAGTATCATTGATTCTCGATTACCGAAGTCTTCCCCTGACATTTCATTTTTGCAGTGATTTACCATACTAATGTAATTTATACCTGTCAACCCCGAAAACTTTTAAACCGATTAACGCTTTATGCATCTATCAGGACTAGACAAATGTTATCCCCGCTCTATTCTAGTTCAACTTCTGAACGTCAATTTTTTGTTAAAGCCACTAGACTCTGTGAAAGTCTTTCCCTGGCCAAGAGAAATAAGACTGAAGAAGAGTTTTCCAACTGTACTTAAGATCTTTCTTTTCTGCTAATTAACTTAACATTTTTCCTTGTATTTTCTTTATGTATTGTTTCTTTTTTCAATATAAAAATCCTTATCGTAGGTATTTGTTCATATAAATCGGCCGTTTATAATTTTCTATTTTTTTTTTATTGTTATGCGTTTCGTTTAATGGTAGTCTTCACTGTTTCTTTCCACTCAATTATACAGCTTATCACTATTTTAAAAGATGTGATATATCTTAATATGTAAGCCTAAAAATGTCAATGTACTTAAAATAAAATTACAAACGTTTGTCTGGGAACATTTTTGTTCGAATATTTGTCTTTGAATTATTGTTGAGAGAATAATAAAACAACTCTTAGGCCCGTTTGCTGATACTACTCGTTGCGATTTAAGTTCCGCTTAAAATGTTATGTGACAGTTTATGTCGTGGAAAAAGTAGCCCATAACGTATTTAATTAGAACTTAAATCGCTATGAGTAGTATCAGCAAACGGACCTTAGTCAATTTGGTAGTTATTTTAGATATTTTGAATTTCGCCACTCAATTGAATCCATAGACTCCATAATTTTTAAAATTTTTCGAACAGTCAACTGTCCGAATGCACTTGAGAAGACATTCCTATTTTTCCCTGTCACGAAGTGGATCTTTTGTCAATTGACTAAGCGCCTACAACTTGCGCAAATTGAGCGATCAGCACAAAGCCACCGAGCACGGTCTTGTGATAAGAACGGAGGATCTATTATGTTAATAAAGGAGTCAATGTCTTGAATTTGTATTCAAAGTTTTGCACATTTACCTTATGTAATAAACAAATCATGGTGGTATCATTCCTGTTGTACACACCGACATTTAAACACAGCTACTTTCACGCTAAGTAAACAAACCTGGATAAGGATCACTGAATTGGTATACATACTGACTATAGGACATAACAAAAAGGATACCCTGACACACCTCAACAAAGGCCAACAGATGTTTAAGACCACAAGCACCAATTAGTGTACGGGTAGTTAATACACACAAATATGGAAGTGTAACGCTCTCATGCACTTGGCGAAACCATATCAACACGAAGGACAATAACCCAGGCATTCTATAAAAGCATTACTACATGCACTATATGTATCCAGATGTTTAAGGCAATTATAGTACACATTTCCATTTGCTATGCCTACATCCTTTCAATAGGACGACGACGATGACGACGACGACAACAATCAATGAATTTCCTTTATTATAAAAACTGGGCACAAGTGTGTTGTACGATCAGATGTTTCCTGGCGCACACCTCTATTCAAGCTGATACATTCGTCGTCGTCGTCGTCGGGGTCCCCTCCTGTCAATTAATTATGTCAACCAAGTAAGGAACAGACAAAAAACAGGATAGTCCCAACAAAAGATGAAGAAGTAGAATCCCAATAACCATCAGGATCAGATACACACGAGTTCAATGACCCTCGAGTTGGTTTGATGCAAACACCAACAACACAGCAAGGATAACAAGAATTTTATGTTTCCCCGAGGATATGTTGTTTTTCTCATCCTCTTCATGGAAATAGTTCAATGTACCATCGGTTGCAGTTCACCAAAGCAAATTGCAACACCAACGAAGGGGGAAATCAAAAGAGTATCCTTGACAACAGCGTGTGCATTACTACTGTGTTCGTGTTCGGTTTTCATGGATTGACCCTTGTTCGGGTAATCTGGCTCGCTATAGCAAAAAGGACATATGCAGCGCGTAGGGAAAGAAAGAGCGAGTAAAATGCATTTCCTCCCAATCAAATCACATATCGCATATGTCCGGATTTAGGTAGGTACTACACACACACACACACACAGTGGCATATAATACAATATTCAGTAACCCACCCCGCCGCATCGACGAGAAGACCCTTTTTGCTTTCTGTGCAATTTACAGGATATATGCACGCATGGAATTAACGAGGAAAGGAAGTGCCTACCTAAATCAATTTAATGCACTCTGATGATATCCTTGTCCGAGGAAAATGAATAAAATGCAAACGAGGCAACTTCCAACGTCGTTTATTATTTATCCTAGCTGAAGCTGTCCCCCCCCCCAAAAAAAACATCTTCCACATATTTCTCTTTCTGTCTCTTTCAATTGTCAGTCGTAGTCGTTGTTCTCCTGTTAACTGAATCGAATGAAATTTCATTAGAGCTCTGTATTCATAATCCGTCTCTCCCTGGTAACACGATGCTTGACTGAGTTTAACAATAAAAAAACAAATGTGTGTGCATGCAGAAAGAGGTCCGGACTCCGGACAGAGTTATCCTGCTTTTCGTTGTGTCATTCTAATCCTGCGCTGGTTATAATCCGAATTGTTGAATTATGAAAAAGTTTTGTAAATATTAAACTTGATCTTCGGTAGTCACAAAAGGATTATTGTGAAGGGAATGTCATTTTCAAATACTTGTGCATGTTATCGCGGTCCGATGATTTCAGTAGGATGTTAATTTCGCAGGATTGAAAAGGGATCTGCATTCGAGTTGAGTTCGTCTTCTTTTGTACGCAACAATGGTTTGTTTTGTACGTAATCTGAGACGCACTGCGCTGCACATGGGTATGACCCAAGATGAGGGGCTTTGAGCGATGGACTTTAATTTACTTTTGTTCTTGCTGGGATTTAAAAAGAGAAATTTGACTTTTGAAATGCGATTGGGAGGAAGGCACACATGTTTGCCGAAATCAGGCAGTCACAAGTAGGCGCATTTGTAGGCACAAGCCGGTGTTGTGTGGGAATGGCATAGCTCAGAGGCAAAGTTACGAGTGCAGCCGTGGTCAACACTTGATGACTGTTTGAGATCCCAGTTCTCGGCTGAAAATTGATTGCAAAGAGTTTTATTACAATCACAAAGGTGAAGCTACACTGTCCACACTAAATGGTGGATTTAAAATTTGAATATAAGAGTCTCATAGGCCGTGCGTCTTTTACGGGTTATACCTATAACAGCCGCCTGACCTTGTACGTGGAAGTTCAACACGGATTTGTAAAGAGGGTGTTTCCAAGCGATTACCTATGTAAGTAGGTTGGTACTATACGCGTGCGTCACTATGCCTCTTTCTGGGGCTCTAAGTGAGCTAGAGCCTATGTATTTAAAGGGGTTAGACATGGATATTATAGGTCGCTTAGGTCCAGAGGCGTCAACTCGTACACAAGCTGAATTTTGTAATTTTTTAATGGATTCCTTAATACCTACTTCTCGAAATCGTAGATGAGGACGAGCGTTTAACATGACCATACCATCCTTGGGTAGTCTGGCACACAGACGGATCAAAAATCGATTCAGGAGTTGGAGGAGCTGGCGTCTTTTGAACCCAACACCAAGGTCCTGATACGTATGGGAGTTTACCCCACGGTTTTTCAAGGGGAAATTTAACATCTGTGCCGATTGAATCTCCAAAAAGGGAATTATAGCTGCCATCATAAAAATCATACATCTCCGACTGCTTGCCAGCTTTGCAAGCTATAAATCATGGACTGCAAGACAGTAAAAGGTATATTCACGATGCCCTGCCATCCCTAACGAAACATAGTAATCCAATCCTACCAATCTTGGTTGATTACCTAACCAACATTAAGTAGGCAAAGAACATGCGGACAAGCAGGCTGGTTCAGAATTCGCGTTCCTCTTGGACGGGAACTCCCTGATGTGCTTTTTGTTTAGGGCTGAGATTGGCTTGTCGGATCGTCAAGTTTCTTCCAGGTTCTTCCTTAAGAAAAACTAACCTTAGTTGTAAGAGTGTCCTTTATTACGGTTTTGTTTACAAAATATATTTCAAATAAATTTGTAATTCAAGGCTTACAATTCAAATAGTTTTAAAATGATTGTATTTGGTGTTCTACAATCTACAATCCTACGACAGTCCCGGCGGTCTTCAGGTTCGTCTTGCGGAGCAGTCGATTGTATGTATCAGCGATCGGCTGTTAGAAAACAAATAACAAACACTGGACCAATGCGGGGATCTCCCTTGTATGTTATTGTAAGGAGTGCGGGGCGAAATGGTTTGAACCGGAGCGTGCTAAGTGCTCGTGGCTTGTGTCAGCGGTTGTACTTTGTACATAATAGAAGATCTGCGGCTGTGCCTGTGCATTGCTCCAGCAATTGCTGAGCAGAAAAATTATGGGACGAATGCATCGTTTCAACTCTGCATTAAGGCTTTTCAATAAATGAAAACAACTGAGACAATCTTAAAGATAAATTAATATAAGGAAGCTGGTGGGTTTCCTCACAGGCCATTGTGGCTTAAGATACCACCCACCTTAACAAAATGAACCCGTGTCCTGAGAGAGACAAAAGGTATAGGTTCTGTCTGGAGGATGTTGAATCATCTGAGCAAATTCTTTGTGATTGCCCAGCAGCTTTTCATAACCATCTTTAACAGAGAGACACTTTCACCAGCGGATTGAATAAACTTTGCTACTTCAGACTTGGACTTCGCTATTAGAACAACTTCTCTCCATTGATATAAAATACAATCGATATTTTAGGTCGCGGTGTCAGCCAACAGGGCATGGGAATTTATCTAAAGAAAAAATTGTTAAACTCTTAGAAATAGCTGTTCGACATGGGTACCTCACGGATTTTGGTTTTTCTTATACAATTACTGGAAGTGATCCCAAGAACGCAATGGATAAACTTCATTTCCGCAGCTTGTATTTGGAATCTTATTCTTTCGGTCACGACCAACATTTTATTACCATAGGAAACAAACTCTGACTTAGCTTAGCTTTCACACCAAACTCGATTCTCCACCAATAGATCACATAAATTGCATGATTGGAAGAATAGCCGTAGGGTTCTTTCTTCCTGTGCACTCAGACTCGAGTACCTCGCCGTTTTGCTGGCAATCAGTGTTCCCAGACCATCAAAACATTTTTCCCCTTTTTTATGATCAAAGCAAATTTTACATATAAATTTATAAAATACAAAATGAAACTAGTTAAGAACGTTGTTAAGGATTTGGTGTAGATTTGCTTCTAGTCAAGATTGAAATAAAAAAACCTTTTCAATCTTTCACGCAGCTATTTTGTGCCTTTAATAAAAAGAGTCTTAGTAAAAAAAAAAAGATTTATTAATCTTGATACTTTTTATCAATTACGCACCATAAAAATTCTCTAGTTCCCTCCTCAGTCTGCTTCCAGCCAGAATCAATTTTTCGGTGTAGTGATAGAGAGTCGTATATTTGTCGTTCCTTTTCATGATCAGTGTCAGTGCTGCTACCCGAGCAAAAAATTGCAGTAGCTATTAAGTAAAATCTATTAGAAGACAACATTTTATGTTTTACGAGGACTTTGTGGGGGAGAATGAGGATGCCGAATGGGTGTGCTAAACGAAAAGTGCGTTCAAGAAATAAGAATAGTTTTACAGTGGTTTTACGTCGTGATTTTTTAATGTAGGTAGTTTTGAAAAAAAACTGCAGTAGATTTAATTTTGTGGCAGCAGATTTATTGACATAAAGTGGCAGCCCTGATTACCGATTCCGTCGGGGTTCGAACCTACTCCGCTCGGATAACAAGCAAACATTCAAACCACTACACCGTGGCCACCGGGAGAGCAGTATTTACTTGGGTTATACTCATTCAAAACAACTAATATTTGCGTTGCTCCTGTCTCAATATTTGCAAGGTTGCAGTGTTTCACCACTGATGTCAAAAAACATATTTAATTTTCTTCTTGATCTGATCAGGTTTTGGGTAAAACCATAAACAACTAAAACTGAAAAACTCTCAAGTCACAACTCCAACGTAACACTGGATCCATAGATCACCGCATTTTCATTAACCTGAAGGTGTTTCCAATTGCACCTGGCGTTTAAAACTAGCAAATTAGTGCGGAGAATAATTTCGAAATCGAACAACAGTGTGCGATAGATTCGAAAATAAAGCAAAAACAACACTAAACCTTGCAATGCCTTAGGCCAGCAGTTCCCAAGTTTTTTTGGTAGCGGAACGCTTTTTAATTCTTTGGCGAAAGAAGAGCCTTTGGGAATTTTTTTTTAAACCTAATTTATGCCAAGAAAATCTTTCATTTGATATTTAACTATAAATGTCATAAGTCCGAAGGTTTATTCGAGTTCGACATGGATGCCTGTTTGGTTCTGCATAATGCAGCAACATCTGGCTGCATTTGCGAACTTACAGGTCTCCCTAAATATTTTCGTCCATTCAAAGAAAAGTTTATTTTTCCGGGACTAGGGTTGTCTCCGTTTACAGTAATCCACCCATCAATAAAAAAGTAATCGTGAGAATAGATCGATAAAATATTTTTTTGGCTCCTCCGTCATTTTGGTTAAAGAATATTTTCAGGCCTTTAAACAGCTAAACTGACAGAAGAACCAAAATCTAGACCATAATTAAATTTACCCTTAAAACTACAAAATTTAAATGAAAAAACTAACAAACAACTTTCCTTCTCTCTTTGCAGATTGATATCTCGACAGCTAATAATAAAAACGCAGCTAAAAGAAAAATCTTCTTGCGAATCAACACCACCAAACAAAACCAACTATATACTTAAATTCAAATATAAATATTGTGCAAAACCAATATAGCAAAAACAAAAAACAAACGTATAAGAAACCGTAAAACTCGAATGTTCCATAATATTAAAGAAAACCAGAAATCTATATATAAAACAGAAAATTATATATATTAAATTAAACAGAAGAAAATCACAAAAAGATATTAGTAAAGTAATTTTGCTGTCTTTTTGCATTTTTGCAATTTTTATATAACAAAGATCTTATACATATAGAAGGATATTTGAAAACCCAAACAACACACACAACACTCAAAACACAAAATAGAGCAAACATTTCCTAGTTTGATGATCTCAATTCCCAAGTCAAAAGGAGAGCGAAATTCCATTCAAATAAATTCCAAATCTTACGAAATATTTAGTAAAATTTTACTCAGCGCGAAAAAGAAATTCAAGAGCTAGGTGACGCTCACTTGTTGAAACAGTTGTTCTTTTCGTTTTTTTTTTAGTAAATTTAAACTAAAGAAAAACCGATCAATTTGATCTAAAAATACACTCTCACACTGATTAACGGATAAAAGAACACAAAAAAAAAAAAAAAAAAATCGAATAAATAAATTATTTATATATATATACATAGAATAATAATTTAAATATTAAAGTTTAAAAAATAAAAGAAAAAAAGAAGACGGGACTTGTGCAAAGCGCAATCAATATAAATATAATATACTATATATATATATATTTTTTAAAAATAAAAACCTAACGAAAAGTTAATATATATTATAATAATTAACTAGAAAATAAATGAATAATTTTTAAGAACACACAAAGATAAATCCCAAGAAAGTGAGATAATTATAAATTAACTAACTACCAAAGTCTACAACACAATACAACACGATCATTTAAATTAATTTCATTTGACGTGTGTCAATCTATAGTCAGTCGGTAAAAGTAAACAAACGGAATAAACAATGACAAACGCCATGGAAATTGCTATCAAAAATGGCAGCACCAATGGTTCGGTTGACGGCAGCCAAGACGAGTCGCGCACCAATTTAATTGTCAACTATTTGCCACAAACAATGACACAGGAGGAGATGCGATCACTCTTCTCCAGCATCGGTGAATTGGAGAGCTGCAAGTTGGTCCGTGATAAAGTATCAGGTAAGCAGAAGTTTCAAGATATTTTTATATTGTTTTTTAATAACTTTTGAATGCTGCTTGGAATCGTAGTTTTTGTCTCAAGTGTATTTACCTTCGTCAATGATGTGTTGGCATCACTCCGAAAAGGCTCGACACTAGCCAGTAAAACATAGGCCTGTTTTTATAATTCCGGGGCCAACATTTCAATCAGAAAAAGCAAAAAGAAGGGGAACGCATGGAACCGCAAATAAGATAAACACGAATTTTTGCTAAGCGGGAAAACTTAAATATCAATATATATCAGAACAAGTTAGTACGGTTCCTCCTAAATAAGAAATTAAAAAGTTGCTCTTTTCCTTGTTAGGATAGGTTTGTGGTCTGGCGAGGAGTAATCCGCGCCATACTTATGTCAATACCGATTGTGGTACGTGTTTCCCTTATCGCCTCATCTCGCAATGAGATGGCGGAACAATCCAAAGTTATTTTAGTGTCGGGCCATAGGAACATGACAAAACTGTGCCGATTCTATACCGGAGAAGAATAAAGAAGAATTAACGCTTCTAACTGGCAGGCGGAATTTCTAGCCTAATAAAACTAAAGAGATCCTCCATAAGTAGGTACACAAGTAGGTTAGATATTAGGCAGGCCCTTAAGTTGGGTCTCCCGGCACACGATTTCTACAGGAGGAGTAGAAGACTTCTATGCAGCTGCCCAGCTCTTTGTACTCGAAGAAGATTGCGTCGACGAAAATTCTTCTTTGAGGGTCTATGCTTACACACCAATATAAGCGACAGCTGCTACAAGAGCTTCATTTGAAGCTCCTGGTGGCTCAACAGGTCGTTTTTAGATCATTGGATCCTGTGGTATCACAATGGGCCTAGGTTGACTTACATAATCTAGGTATGGTCTCAAATTTGTCTGAGAAGATAACCTGCTTGTCATTGTCAATAAAGTACCTTTCTCCTCCGAAATTAAGGACCACAGGTCGTATTTAGCACTTCAAAGAAAAAATAAAGCCCTTGGGTGTTATTCCCTGTTATTTTTTTTTGGGAAATAAGACCCGTCAGCTTTAATTCCGTGGGGCTTCACCCGTTTCTTCTGTCTTTGACCTTCTGCTACCAATGATAGACACTTTCACCTGCTGCCGAGATTGTCGATTGGGATCAGTCTCCCTAGGACAAGCCGCTTCATCCAAAACTGTTTGCACTCCGCTTATTTTTGCTCAGAACCTGTATGCTGGCAGGAGGCGTCATTCTGTTGTCGAAGTTGTAAGTGCTTTGTGCAGTGTACTAAGTTGGCGTTTCGGACGTTTTTAATCTTAATTTCCTCTTGAGCGTTACTCCTATGTACCTGCATCTGTCTGATTAGACCTCAGGGTTTCCTTTCCGACCCACAAAATCTGCATATTTCACTGTTTTGGGTTATCAAGACAACTTTGGGTCTTGTGGTAAGGTGGTTGAAGGTCAAAGTAAAGCTCACGTTAACTGGTTGGCGCAGCGTTAGTAGCAGAACTCGTAAAGGTAATGTTCTAATGTTCTAAAGGCCAAGTTAAAAAACCGAAGCCTTGGCAACTTAGACCAATGGGTATATTTTTCACAGTAAAAAAATGGTCCAACAGGTCCCCATTGAACTCTAAACCTGGGTTGCCAGGTCTTCCACTAATTCGGTAGCTCAATTTCAAAATTTTTGTGGCCCAAATTCTGAGCAAAAAAGTAGTAGTATTCGCACAATATTGTAGAATTCGTAAATTATATGTTTAGGCGGAGAAAAGCGCTATAGATAAATGGTCGCCCAAGATAAAAAATGCGCAGATTTATAGCCCCATTCTGATTGAGGTTGGTCTATCATACTAATTTGGTGTCAGAAATTTAACTAAAGAGAGATCCCAATTTCCCATAAATAGCCCAATCTGCCTGCTTTGAGTAAAAGAGCTTTGAACTTGAAGTCCATGTGTTCCCTAAAAAATTCTGTTTCCCTAATCCTTATATATTATATATCCCTTACTCACGAATAATTTTTTTTCCTGTGTTTGCAGTTCTGCCAGCATCATTGACAGCATTGAATCCAGCCTTGCAGCAAGGTACGAGTAAGTTTGCCAGACCACGTTTTAGTTTAACGACATGTCCGATTGCATAGGTCCACTAAAGCTCCGGTACTTTCAGGTCAAAGTCTCGGCTATGGTTTTGTCAATTATGTCCGCGCCGAGGATGCCGAAAAAGCTGTCAACACTCTAAATGGCTTGCGTTTACAAAATAAAGTCATTAAGGTATCATACGCCCGTCCAAGTTCGGAGTCGATAAAGGGTGCTAATCTATATGTATCGGGTCTTCCCAAAAATCTATCACAACCAGACTTGGAGGCGATGTTTGCATCATTTGGAAAGATAATTACATCTCGTATACTCTGTGATAATATATCTGGTAAGTGTTATCTAAAGCAGGTCCTTCCGTTCAGATTCGCCTGATTAGCTTGAGTTTTTCAGTTTTATGATTTATTTTGTGTGTTTTCTTTTTTTTTAGTTTCTGATATATTTGGCAATGTAAGCGTAGCCAAAATCGACGGTACGTTATTTTTTATTTTCTCATTTGATTATGCATACCAATTTCATTTATAAAAAGCAATACCTTACAATCACATCAGTTTGTTAACGAGTGCGGGTTTTCTTTAGGTCTATCGAAAGGTGTTGGCTTTATACGTTTCGACCAACGCAACGAAGCCGAACGTGCTATTCAGGAGTTAAATGGTAAAACACCGAAAGGATATACCGAACCAATTACTGTGAAATTCGCTAACAATCCAAGCAATAGTGCTAAAGCTCAAATCCCACCACCGTTGGCTGCATATCTGACCCCACAAGCTGCAGCGGCCACAAGGAGATTGGCCGGTGCGCTCCCATCGGCCGGTAGAATTAGGTAAGTGCTCCGCAAATGGAGCAGTTTTTTGTTTCTATCATAAATCACTAATAGAACATGAACCGAATGACTGCGCGCTACAAACGTCAACAAAAACATCTTCAAATTTCAAAATAACTAACAAAGTTAATATTTAGTAACATTTTCGATATTTTTTTTTTTTAACTTTTTTATTTGATTTGAAGTTTTTTTCTTTTTATTTTTTACTAAGAGTATACTTGGTTCTGAATTGTTTTATTTATTTTTTCGGTTTAGTGTGGGTTAAATGTGGAATTTATTCTTACTGCAAACTTTAACTGAAATTGGACTATTTACTGAAATCGATTTGAAATTTTAAGTTCTAAGTATTTGCTTTTTGCTATTTCTAAATGTTTAACTTTGGAAAAGCATCAAGAAGAGGGTGTTGACTAACAAAATTAGGGGATCGTTCACTCTTACCTTGGATCTGTCTCATATATAGATATAATTGTTCGACAAAAAAAAAAAAACCACGTTGTTGGTTCAATTTTCCACTGGTCGATCGTCTTTTTTGACAAAAAGTATTCAAACAAAAGCGCCATCTGCAATTCGACAACGATTCAACCGCGTTAACCATTATGCCACTACTGCTCAACGATAACTATCAGTTTATGAGCGCTCATTAAACGTTTAAGTGTTCCCACACCCTACCCACTCTCAAATTTAAAACGACCTGGATTTGTTCGAATGTTCCATAACTGTTGAATGAGCCATCTCAACGAGTTCGTCTTGTGGAGGAAAACGTTAAACGTTGTGTTAACTTTTTAATGTTTTTTTATTTTTATTTTTTTTTATATTTTTCATTCAGTCATATCCTTGATCCTCCGCATTGACAGCCTTGCTTCTTCGAGTCTGATTACCACTTAAATTTTGGCTTGAATTTGTGTCGTAGAAAAAAATACATCCCCTCTGGTGGATAGGAGATCGATTTGAGCTATTTCTACAACTGCAAAGACAGCTGTTTCCAAAACCCTGACTAGATGAGATTCGCCTGAAAGTTCAACTGTCTCATGACCTTTCGGCGTCTTTTTCCGCTGCGATATTATGCGCATTAAACATATAAAATAAATAAATAATTGGTGCAACAGGTCCGTAAGTATTCGATTGAAAGGGATCTACAATTTTATGCCGAGTCCAAACAGCTAATTAAGAAGCTCTTTCATGACAGGTTTACTCTCGGAGGTTTGTCAAACGTTCGCGAGAGGTGGCGCAGTGGGAAAAAACCTTAAGATGAATTTTTTTTTCGGGACTCGAACCTGTGAACCCTAGCTCTGGCCACTGCGCTGACGCATTAAGCAAAAGCCCCGCTTTAAACGTATCTTCAGAAATCTACGAGGTATAGCATAATTTTTTAAGAGGTCAGATCCCGATCGTGTCGTAAAACAACCCTTTTGAAACCATGTCCTCGTTCGAACAAGCCTCCTTCACATTTATTGTTGTTTTTGGACAAGTGCCTTCATAATGTATCCCTAATACTGCCATCTATTCTTTTCACCTACTCCTGTTTTTAGCTACCAAAAACCAAGTCCAAAATCCAGATCATTTTCAAAAGTCTCCAACTTTTGATGTCAATATCACAGATTGGAAATCCTAGAGCAATGGGCAGTGGGCCTTACTAATATTATCATTTTTAATCTTCACAATAAATATTTTGTAGGTCACAATGGATAATTTTGTATTGAAAATGTCCCCATAGTGAGTTCATAAAATTTAATCCGGACACTAAATATGATTGCTAGTACCGCGCAGTGTTCATAAATGCGGCAACTGTTTTTCTCGAATAGTGGTCGCTTATTTTTAAAACTATGAACTCAATAAATAACTAAGCGATTTATTTTTCGTTGATAGTTACAACTCTTGAGGTATTGCAGATTAACCAATAAAGGACTTTTCACATGAGAGCGAACTGCGAACAAGCGAATATTCGTAGTTTCTGACATTTCATTCACATAAAAACCTTTTTTAGTTGCAGGTACCCGCGAACCAGTTTCATTGTTGAAGGTTAAGTACGAACGAATATTTCATTCGCGGGTTTGTGGATCGCGTCTCTTTTAATGTGGATTGTGAATAAAGTGTGACAGTTCGCGGGAAAATTGGTGTAATTGTAAATTTAGCTATTTAAATCAATTGAGACGCAGTTGTTTTTGTAGATTAGATGTTAGATAAATTAAATAGTAGTAAAACAAAAAGCAAATTCCAATTCACAAACACAGTCAAATTGATTTGTTCGGAATTCGCCTATTCGCAGTTTGCGCTCATGTGAATGGTCCTTAAATGGTAAATGTTACTTTAGTTCGTGTAGGAAAATTGTTGTCCAATTCAGTTTGACAGTTTTATTTAAACCGGATTTTAAAGATTTTTCAATGGAAATCAAGGCCACAGCTCATCCCTTCCTTCAGTTGTTACCTATCTGTTATTTGTTATTTTATGGGTGCACATTCTTCTTCTTTTGCAATAGGTATTATTTCCAACACTCTAATCTAGGATCCAAGCCTATTCATTCTATAATTTAGCTAAGCCATAATCATGCAATTTTATGGAATCGGCCATCTTTTGTTTGAATAATTTAATTTAAATGCTAATCACTCGGGGCGAATTCTTTTACACATGTCAACCTCTTGCTTACGTTTTTTCTTAACTATGTATGTCGCACAATAGGCTCCTTTAAGAGACCGCAGTGCCAGAGCCCCTGGATGGCTCCCCCGCTTCATAATCTAAATGTCTCCTGTTACGTAAGAGCGAAGGGAACGTAAACAATTAGAAACAAAAATGTCTTAATTTATATTTTTCCTTATCATCCGTTACGTACAACTGGCGGCAAATTGAAAGCTGTTGTGTATTTTGTGACACCCTTTACTATATGGTCGTATTTTGCATTTATTTTTAAAAGGAAATCCTTGTAATAAATGTACTAGTAGTTTAAAAAAAAAAGTCTATGACCTATATTTAAAACAAATATTTCTAAATTTATTAGAAAAGAAAAACCCACACTAAAGTGTTTACATAAATAACTTAGTTCCTTATTATCCTATTTTGTATAAATGATTTCAATTACATTCTTGATTTTGTACTTTCACTTTTATTCGTTTTCCAATTTTTGTTATTTTTTATTTTAATTTTACCAAGTAGCTTAACTGAATTTAAAAAAAAGAGAAACTGCCAATAACCACCAAAATTCGTACGAAAACTATATAAATTCGTTTTTTAATTTGTTCTTTTATTTGTTTTCTTTTTTATATTTTAGCATTGGAAAAAGCCCGATGTTAGCCATTAACAAGGGTTTACAAAGGTGAATTAATTTATTTTTTTTAAAACGAAAAACAAAACCTATACTTTTATTATACGATTATATATATTTTTGAAATATGTTTTAAAACAACAAATTTATGATTTCGATTATTGTAACTTTTCAATTCAAGTTACCCTCTATCTAAGTGTCATTTTGATTTGAACTCTTTTATGTTGATTTATGATTTTATGTTCGATATTTTATCTGTTGACTGAGAGTATCTTTGCTGAGTTTTTATGTTTAATTGAAATTGTGTATTTTATCTCTTGGAATGCGCAATTTATGTTCTGCAAAATACCATACTATACTAACAATGTCTTTTAGTTTAGCATAATTTGGTTGTATTATTAGTGACTAAATGTTATTTTTAGTTGTTTTATATTTTTCTTTTGCATCACTCACTTGTGTTGATAAAAAAATGAAATATAAACAAAAACAGATAACACAATTAATGTTTTCCACACAGAAAAAAAAAAAAATAAAATGTAAGAATGGAATTGTTTTCGTAGTAAGCGAACAACAATTTTAATTGATAAGTAGGACGGCTTTTGTAATTCGACATGTTGACATTTGTTGTACTAGGAAACACCGACGCTTAAATATTTCATCCGCAGTAATACCCCCGTAGAAAATATTTGTATCATTGCTCATTCCATTCTCATAAAAAAAAAACAAATAGTACACAGTAAATGGGTAATTTATTTTTTTAAGAAGCTCAATACTAAACTGCGACCATAGACTCAATTATTCATCTCCGTCGACTTCTTTTTCAAATACCTCTCTCAAAAAAGCCGAACCTACAGTGCTTGGAGAGACTCCGGGGTGCGTGCAGATATGCACGACTTGTGCTTGCATACGCTGTAGTCCAGTAGTCCTGTGGAAATATTTCTCTAGAAAGCAAGGCAAGGTCCCTTCGGTACCTAGAAGAGGATTGAAATACAAGTGTTGTCATCACCATTGTCAGGTGTTCCCTTAGGTTATCTGCATAGAGTTTCCGTCTTGAAGGTCGAAGAATAATTTTTCACCCATAGGTTTCCTAACAAATGCAGAATATCCATCGTGGTCCTGGTAGAACTACATTTCTTCAACCTCCATTTTGTTCAATTTGAAACAAAAGAAATCGGTTAGCATAGTTCTGTGGCGCTCGCCGTAGATGTTCATGGCCTTACCAACGTCACTTTCAAAAATGTACGGACCAATGAAGCTGTCGGCCCAAATTCCGCACCAAATAGTAGCTTTTTTGGATGCATTGTCACGTGGTGAACCTTGACGTCGTCCCATGTATGAACATTTTGCTTCCTAATATAGCCATTCGTCCAAAATGCGCCTTGTTGCTGAGAGTGATTTTTCGGCCAATATTTGTGTCCTCTTCCAAACGCTCCGAAGCCCAGTCAGCGAACAGTCAATGGCCAGTAACTTTGAGCAAAATTCGCCAAGTTGAAGTCTGCGAAAAAGCGACTTCTTGTGCACGGCAAGGGTTCTCCAACACACATTCGCGACCGCAACAATCTTCTCGGCCGATCTGGCTTTCCTTTGACGAACGGGTGTTGGTTAAATATTTTCCGAACCGTTCGTGTCGAATTTGGCCACTAAACGTTGGAGAGTCGCCTTTGAAGTCGTCTTTGAAGGGCCATCACGTCTGCCGTAAAACGAACGATCAAAAACAATCCTTGCTGAAACAATGGTATAAATTCAATTTGATCATTTTAGAGTTTGGTCTGTTGCTCAGCTTCTGGATGAAGCAGAAAGCTTATTGATGCAATAGAATATTAAAGAACATGCGTTTTTTCGAACTGATTTTTACAAATAATTCAATGTTGGCAAGGTAAAAAAATCACATTTTGGTGAAAACCGGTTCCGAAAGTCTTAAGTCAAAATTCAAAAACAAGTTTCATCGAAATCTTTGATTTTAAAGCTAACCGCGAACTAAAGATCCCCTACAGTTTTATTTTATGTCCTTTTGTCCGGAGAATGTTTTGAATATTCCTCCTGGACCTGAATAGTTACTCGTTTGCTTTTCCAGTTGGTTTTTCAATGATTTTATAAAGCTGTTATCGAGAATAAGATGCGATAGTGTTTCTTTTCGAAAAGCTAGCAAGTACCCTTTCTTTAGAAATTTCAGTTTGGTACCTAGTTCATAAAACTTGAAGGTGAATTCAAGCACTTTGTTCATCGAACATTTCGCTGATTAAGGAATATACATTATGATTAAAAAAGAAAACACGATTTGCGTTAATAGCAATCTCTTGCATTTATCGATTTTGTCCTCCAGGGTGTAGGTCAGGTACTCAGAGTTGCAATATCTTCGGAGGTTAATGCCATTTACCTGTGAAAACATACTTAGATAAATTTAATTTTGCGTTCCACACGATTTCATTTTGACTATGGCAAAATATTTAACAAGATCTTATATAACTCTCGTATAGAGTCTTTGGCGCAGTTTCAACTGGCAGTAGCATTTTGCTTAGGTAAGGTTTTAAATTTAAGGGTTCGTAAAGCAGATAAGACCATATTTGAGTCATTGAGAGATGAGATGAGCTGAAATTTAAATAGGATTGAGGGAGAAAAAATCGTTCCCAGCTTTACATTTCTAAAAACCTGAAAGTCTTCCTCCTTTGCTGTCTTCCGTACTCCATTCGGTAGCTGACTGGTGTCTTGTCATCCTTCATCAGTCATCCTTCTGCCCAGAAACCCACAGATATCAGAGGATCACGTAAATATCACGGCAATGAAAAAGTATATTGGATTTAATTTTTGTAGAAGCGACTATTTGTAATGGCTACAGGAAACATGATTGAGCTGAGTATGCTTAAATTACCCGAGACCGGCTCCATAGGTTTCCTGTGTAGATGAATATCGTTCTTATATAGATTTTCGAAACTTATTTCACAGTTCGGTAAGGACCAAGATGTTTCTTTTATTGAAGTCTAGGTTATAAAAGTCCTGTGTACACTTGAATAGTATAACTGGCTTCTGGAGTGGTTTCCTGTATTGTTTTGGCTTTTCCCGGAATCGACTGCTTTGTCCGAAACTCTTAACAAACGACTACACCCGTATACCTAGTTCACAATTTAGAACAGAGCACACTAACACCTCATACTCCCCATTCAAGATCATTCCCCCTTTCCAAACGCATGCTAACATTTGTATTAAGTACATTTTACAAAAAAAAAAAGTACCTGCTGATATATTTTATAAGTAAAAAACATACTCTAAGAAACAATGTAGACAAAAAAAATATACTATACATATCCGTAGGCTAAATGTTGAAAACAAACAAAACTTGGCAACATCAAAGTATTCCTAATACAATTCCATTTCTTTCTCAATTCCAGATATTCCCCATTGGCCGGTGATTTATTAGCCAACTCCATTCTACCCGGCAACGCAATGACCGGTTCCGGTTGGTGTATATTCGTTTACAATCTGGCCCCAGAAACCGAAGAGAACGTCCTGTGGCAGCTGTTCGGTCCATTTGGCGCCGTCCAATCGGTTAAGGTGATCCGAGACCTGCAAACGAGTAAATGCAAGGGATTCGGTTTTGTCACAATGACAAACTACGACGAGGCCGTTGTTGCAATACAATCACTTAACGGCTACACACTTGGCAACCGAGTGTTGCAAGTTAGCTTTAAGACTAATAAGACAAAAACCGCTTAAAATGGGTTCAAGTATGATTTACAAAATTTGTATTAATTTATTTATTTCCCTATTGTAATTTTGTTGAACTTTCCTTTTCTCAAAGACCATTAGTCAGTCTTTAAAATTAATATTAAAATTACAATGTAAAATAAAAAAAAAAAAAAAACAAGTTTCCTTTCAAATTAATTTATTTAATGTAACCAAATAGCTAAAATGTGTTTGATTTTATTTTTTTCTATATAATTAGTAAAGAAATGATAAAAAAGAACACCAAATGAATTTTTTTAACATAAAAATTATAAGAAAATAAAAAAAAACAAAAAACTATTTCTACACGTGTAAAAAAAATGCATTTTTAAATGTGAACAAAAAATATATATATCTAAACGATGGCAATATTTTTGGAGGTTGAGGAATTTCAAAACAAAAAAAAAAAACTTTTACAAATTGATATAAAAAAATGAAAAAAAAAAAACAAAAGAAAAAATCGATATCAGACTTTATATAAATATTAAAAAATAAGAAGACATACGATATATGTGCATATATATATATATTTTAGAGAAATAAAACAGGAAATCAAGTCAGCGTATTTTGAAAGTTTACCACACTCACTCACACACACCCTCTCAAACATCTCTGTATACAAAAAAGGACGATGCAATCAGAAGAAAGCAATCTAGGCCCGCGAATATAATACAAAACCAAACACAACAATAAACTAAAAGTAATGTCGAGAAACAAAAACCTATATATGTATAAATATATATAAATGGCAACGGAACTTCACTCAAATAAAAGGATATATGTATATGTATATGTGTTTGAAAAAAGAAACGAGAGAAACAAGAAAAAAGAAAACCAAAAAATCCAGCTTCCAAATTTTTAAGATACTAGACAAGTAAGTGTTTTAATATTAGAAATTTTCTTATAGTGAATTTTTACGCGCAAAAAACAAAGATGAAAAAAAGAACAACAAAAATAAATCAACCATAAAACATGAAGAAAATAATAATAATAAAAGAAAGTCTTATAGTTTAAAAAAAAGAAAACACTTAATTTCTCTCTAATATCCTCCGATTTTGTTTCCTCATTAGTTTTGTTCATAATTTATCAAACTCTTGTCTCAAATCGGTTTTGTTCTTTGCAAGAATATAAGGAATCTTTTGTTTTTTTGATTTGTTTTTTTTTTTTTTTTTTTTAACTTTAAGTGCAATATAAATAAATTAAATGCTATAGACATAAAGAAGAAAAATCTGCAACGAGACTTAAACAAAGAAACTAAAACTTAAATGAAAACAGAAACTCTCTAACATATTTATAAATTTACACAACACAGAGAATTCGTAGTTAAAATGAAAGTAATTTTTACTATATATTAACAATAATTTTTAAATTTAATTAATTAATTGTTAAATTGAATGATATAATGCACAAAACAAAAAGAAGTTTATAAAATTTTACTGAGAGCACAATTCAGTTGTTGTGATGCAAATTTGTATAGTTTGCAGTTTTATTATGTAGGGGCAAACAATCGGAAGGGGTTGGGGGAGATGAGTGCGCTCCAAATGGGGCAAGAATAATTTGAAAGGGAAAAGCTATGACAGGTTTTAAAACAACTTCTCTTAATTGGGGGCCTTCTAGTTAGTATAGGTCAGTGAGGGTTGAGGCGTATATTGTTAGACAAATGTGTCAAGTTTTGCCTTTAACATATCCTTGGAACAGCCAGGTTTGAGCTAGCTTCAAACTTTGTTACAAGAGTTTGGACATTAAAAGTATTTTCGCTGTCACCTGAAGGGAGGTAAACCATTAGTAAGTTTGCTTTGTAACTATATTGACCCAGAATATATTAGATTATAACGCGAGGTTAGGTAAGAAAAAAAGGCTGATCTTGCTACAAATATTGTAGCAGGCAGAAAGTTTGGAGTGTCCTCATATGCGTCTGCCCAGGTCATCGGAGTTAAGCAAATGTTACAAACGCACATAGCAGACAGGTCATGGACTTTATCGAATCCATAATCAAATCGAAGAAGTACGTTAGCACCGCTTTACGACTTTCTGAGATGGTACTCCCAACACGGCAAGGTTTCCTTAAAACTCTACACCCACAGCTTCATCTATTTGCCTTGCTATGAATTAATATCCCTGTGAAAAACGGAAAGATCTACTTTTAAGTACACCTTATGGTCTTCCAGACTAACCAACAAATTTAAAATTTTGCCCCATTAAAAATCTAGTGAGTGTCTGAAATGGTTTGAGGTACGTCTGCAGAATTCAGTACTTCTGAAAGAGAATGCCACTTAAAATATTTAAATCGTATTGTTCGTGATAACCTTCATTTGTGGGACTTGATAAAAATCAGGGGCATAATAATAAAAGAAGAGCACTTTCGCAGAACGAACTGTCAGAACAGCTGAAACGCGGTCTCCACTTGATATAATACTGTCGATCTTTAGTATAATTCATAGAAGGAGCTGCAGCAAGTTTTTCGATGCTCTTTGAACTCTCAAGGAAGGCTTTTCCCTTACTTAATTTGTGCAAGGTCGACATGCTTGTAGTCATTAAGAATACTTCTTACTTAGTTGTTAGTCCATAAAAACAAAAGAAACGTTTTGTTTTGCTCAGGTAAGTTTTTAACGCCGGTAACGACCCGAGACGGAATTTGAGTGCAGAATTTCCAACTGCATCCATTTAGGCTGATCCAGTCTAATAGAAATACTTTCGAAGCTCTTATCCCAAAGATTTACAGACGACGTTTTTAACAATAGAATTCTATTTATCTATATCAACTTCTCGGTGCCAATGTTAGGAGTTTAAGCGCGGCATAAAATTTAGTCGTCAAGAAAGTAATGAAACTTTACCGACAACAGAAAGTAGCTTTTATGGTCGGTTCAATTGTGTAAACGGTGTCGTCATAAGTGAAGTGATTTCAAGAGTTTAACCAGTAGTAAGGAAGGTCTTGCTTCTGAATTCTCCACAATCTACACGTTTGAAAAAAAAGGAAAAGCTCAATATTCAACATTTTGCGTTGATTTTCAATAGCTTGGAAATAGGTCAAGAAAAGAAAAGTAGGTTGTGGATATTGGATATGTGTCAAGAGAGGTTAAAGTGTTTTATGGAATGAGTCAACCTAAATGGTAGGCTATGTATAGGGTTGCCCTCCGAGCTTAAGGTTAGAACGAACGAATGACCGATCTAGGAACCTTTGCTATGAAAAAAGAAAGACAAAGTAGTACGCCTTTAATACGGCCGTTGGTGACTGGTTAAAGTCAGGAATAGTTTGGCTTCCTGCCAAATGTACCATTTTCGTAATCATACCTTTTGAAGATATCCTTCCGAGTCACTGAAGAAAAGCTGGCTCAAAACTCTGTCTGATGTTTTCAAACGATAAGCTGATGGGTGGCTATCGATTCTGCATCCTAAGTCTCAGAATGTCGGCTTAGACCTCTATTGACAGCAATCAAAGAGTTGGAGCCTGAATTTATACCCAAAAATATCCTTGACAGACTTGATAAGTGGTTTAAATAGTTATCAATTTGATGGAAGATTTCATTTAACTGCTAGGACGAAGCTCAATCTAGCATTTGGCCTTCGATGGGAGAAGTCAGAAAATACCTACGATTTTCACCGATCTTCGAAGGACTGAAGGTGCGCGGTTTAAGCCTACTTGAAGGTGTTTCCATGCATTTTTGAAATCTTCAAAACTTCTTAAACTTGTAAGTCTAAGAACACTTCGTATATTTTATTACATTTCCGTTCATGCCACAAGAGCAGTTTGATTTTTTCAAAAACGGACTCACACCACCATTTTTCGAACGTACTTCGGACAAGTATGAAGAGTCGTACGGACTTATTCTTATGCAATCGTTGGAGTACTGTATGAAGGGACAGGTCCTTTCTATTGGAAATAATGAAAAACTTACAAATGATTGCTGAGTTGATTACGTGACCGTATGACTCGTTCCAGTATGTGTCAATTCGGCACCTGATTTAGATATAAGTCTCCATTTGGCTGACTTCAATTCTTTTCTGTGATCGTATGGACGCGAACCACCATCTTCGGAAGGCCAATACAAGAATGTTTCGTTTAAAAAAAAAGCACTGATATATGCAGGTCGGAAATACTTCTTATGGCAATATTAAGCGACACAGATAGTTCTTAGCAGTCAACACTACAAGGCCCTACAACTAATATGGTTTAGGTAGACAGAATTTCATCAAGCGGTTAGCTCTGCAAACTGGACAGTATTAGCTGTCCAGTACCGACCAATGCAATTCAAAGTGCATATTGTATAACTAGATTTAGAATTGTCACACGCACATTTAAGGTAGTTAGTGAACGAACGCGTTTTTATGGAAACAGAAAGTAGTCAACGCATTTAAAAGAGACAAGTTATAGTCTAGTCCCCCGCAAAGAGCGACACATCTTCCAGGGCCCTATTCCACCGCCCATCCTATGTGTATTTATTTCTATCTTGCCTCTAACTCAAATGAAAACAAAAAAATGTTCGCACAAATTCAAGTTAATTTAGTTACTTAAATACCTAAAGAGATACTCAGTAAATGTTAAACTTACAAAAATATTTGAATAAAATATTTTCTCTTTTAATTTACTAACTTAACGTGTAACCTGTACTGGATATTAGTTCAAATCCACGAAAACAAAATAACCTGTTTGTAAACAATTCAATTACATAAACAAATCCATACATAAAACAAATGCCATACACAATAACATAAAAACAATTTAACTAACAAGAAAAAACAAAAAAAAAAAAACTTAACTTATTTAAATGTTTCTATAAAGAATAATATATAAATAAATATATATATTTGGTGTGTATCGATGTATTTATTTTAAAACATATACAAGTACTAGTTAAAAATTTATTTATTTATTTATTTTCTAATCCTAATTTTAAATATATGGAAATTGCAAAAGATGCTTAACAAATTAAATAAACCAACTTTGAAATTCCACAAAAAGAAGAATTTAAATTAATTTGAAATCACTAAGAAGGAAACCAAAGAAAAAAACGTCACCTTAACGAGAAAAGAAAATGAAAAACAAAAAATAAAAAATAAAAAAATACATGAAAATTTAAAAGAAATTATTAGTAAGAAATACATAGAAGAAATTTTTAAATATAAATTATTCTCATTACTTAGTCTAATTAAATTATATTAAATGTACTAACAACTAAAGAAAAAAACAAAATGATACCAAAAAATTAAAAACAAATTTTCTTATCAATTACACTTTCTTATTCTCTATCCTGTAATCTAATAATTTATTTTTAAATTTGTTTTCAATTGAAACTTAGTTTTTCAAATTAGTAGAAACTATTACTATATAAATATAAAAAAAAACAAACAAAACATAAAAAAAAAATCTTAAAGTATATTAACTTTTATGTGTACCTAAATATAAAAAGAAAACAAAAGAAGCAAACACACAATAATTCTTAAAAATACTCTGTCGTAACTTTGTGTTTTTGTTTTTTTTTTCTTCTGTTTGGTTTTTCCTCACAATTAGTTTTAGATTTTATTTTCAATTTATTTATTTAGTTTTTTAGTGTATTGTATGTCATTTTGCTTACAAGTTTTTAAGAAAATCTATTAATGAAGAAACAAATTCATATATTATATTATTCTAGTCGATATAATTACCATTATTATTCATTATAATTATTAAATTAAAAAAAAAGGAAAAAACAAACAAAAAGAGAACACACGTAAAGAATGTATTTCTTCTATAATTATTATTATTGTCATTATCAATTTATTATATGAATGTAATTTCCCAAAGACAACTAAACCGATATACTTATTATTTTCAATCAAATTTTATGTGTTTATGTAACCTAAAATATAAAAAGAAAAGAAATGTGAAACCAACAAAACTCCCTTAGACCCACACAAAGATTCGGCGAATGAAGTGAATTAAAAGAACAAATGTCTTTTATGCAATACATTTTTCAACAAACGCATGATACTCTCTTCTCTAGTCAGAATATTATTGTCTCATTATTAAGATTAGAAAAGAAAATCAGAGAATAGAAAGAACATAAGAAAACACTGAAACAAGTCATAACAAAGTATATTTACTAAACAGAAAATTAATTTATGTAATTTAGTTCGTTTCGAAATAAAATGAAAAATCTAAAAAAAAAAAACAATACATCTCTGTGTTTTCTGGAAGTTAATTTTCGAGTTGGCTTACATTTCCAAATGAAATTCAAGCGCAGGTTGCACCACACTTTTGTGTAACAGGGAAGTATGGTTTAGTGCTGCTCGAGGCGCAGTGGATGATGTTGTGACAATTTTGTGCCTTTCTCACCAGGGGTGGCATCGGTTAAGCTGATTTGTAAAAGTTTAAGTTACTCCCATTCATACTTTGGTAACAAAAAAACCAAACAGGCCCAAACATTTTTGTTTTTATGTATAGAACGTGTGGAATGGACCTATTACTGGGAAGCCTGAATTGGGAAACCTTTCAATACTCGGATTCTTGTCAAAACGTCATTTTAAGTTTTTTCCGCTATTTCGACCTGGAACCGATTGCTCAGTAGCTAGTCCGTCCAGCCGCATTCCTCCCGATTTTAGCGATTAGTTATTCAAAGGGTTACCATGGGTTGTTTTTGCTTTCAGTTTTTTAGTTTTTAAAGAACGCCCATGTGCGGTATCGTTGTTTTTGCAAAAGCAGTTGCGTCATTATTTTAATTAGCTTGATATATGATTTTATTTAAATATGCTTAAGGTCCTTAACAATGTTTATCGTTAAAGGATATTCTGCTTGTCGTATTGTTTTGAACTGTCCGATTTCGATGAAACTTCGTCTAGTTGTTTTCTTTTCCTGCCCAGTTTCCTGGCAGTTATAAATTCAGAAATGGTTGGCAAACTTCTCGGGCTCTTCTTAAATCGTCATAGCCCTAGCCCTTCTCGAAGGAAGTATTTAAGCAAGCAAAAAACAGTATGACAGATGGCGCTGCGTTAATTTTTTTCTGAGTGGCGTAGCAAAGCCTCTGAAGCGTATTGATGCGCAGAGGCTGTCTCACTTTTAGGGCGCTCATGAGTCGAGCTTTTGGGGAATTATTTATTATAATTATTTTTTTTTTATAGATATACAGATATCCCCAAATTGACGCTTTAAAGGACAATATTCGTGAAGCCATTGGTGAAATACAGCTGCACACAATCGATAATGTGCTTAAAAATTCGACTGATCGTGTAGGCTACTGCATGGCCAGCCGAGGCAGCCATTTGAATGAAATTATTTTCCATTATTAACCGGAAGGATTGTACTTTCAAATGAAAAAAGAAATTTGAGAAAATATTCAGTAGTTTTTTTTATAGCAGTTTTTTAAAAAAAAAAGTTATTTGGCGGACCCTTTATTAAACAACAAAATAATATAGTACAGCGCTAGCTACCATTGCTTTCGGCTGATTTTGGGGAATTATTTTGCTAAGTTCTTAGGAACAAATGCAATGATGGCACCTATTAGAATAGGCTTTGGCCAGCGACTTTTAGAATGTTAGTGTACGATTTTCTATAAGGTTAGGTTGGCGAGTTGGCGAGGAGTACCTCATGCTCATGGGGAAAAAAGTTGCCGATACCAAAAGCAACCCTATCTATATGTTGTCTGTTGATGTGCTGGTAATTTTGTCTAGATTTTGGAAGATGAAATTCACAAGAATCTTGTTCTTGGTTTGTTACAGAACTCGGCAGTGGCATCGGAATAGGGGTTTGTCCTCAAGACCACTTTCAAAACAGCCTTATCAAAAGTCATCCGCAGAAAGATATTTTCTATTAGTCGAACAGTTTGCCCTTCCATGCTGTCAACTAGGTTAAAGAGGATAAAAAGCTATTACAAGGTTTTAGTAAGTTTTTACCTTTACACTTAATATAGGTAACTCAACTTTAGGGAAGTTGACCATGGGATAGTAATTTAATAATTAATAATTAGTTGGCGCAACAGGTCCGAGGGACCCAAGGCCTAGCTTCTCACAACCATTCGTTTTGTGTGAGTTTCATTTTTTGGAACGAATGGAAGGGATCTACAATTTTATGCCGATTCCAAACGGCTAATTGAGAAGCTCTTTCAAGACAGTTATACTCTCGGATGTTTGTCAGACGTTCGCGAGAGGTGGCGCAGTGGAAAACACCCTAAGTTGGAATTTGGGTTTTTGCGGGATTCGAACCTGGGACCTCTCGCTTAGTAGTCCAACACACTAACCACTAAGCCACTGCGCCTCGACCATGGGATATTGGCTTTAAAAACTGACTCCAAATAGGTGCATGGATTCCTTCGGATTGATAGACTAATCTTCCGTTTTATTTTGTTGCATCCACGGTGCATTCTTCTTCTTAAAAACGACCGAGTTTATAGTTTTGCCACTTAGAGATGTTTCTATGTTGACGAGCTATTTTTGCGGTGCTCCTCTCGCAAGAAGATCAAATGAAAAATGGGATCATGCCAGCTCCTGAAAGTAGTGCATGGTTGGTTGTTCTAAGGACGTTATTTATTCTAAGAGCCTCAGTTTTATTTCTCTATTATTCGATATTCATTGCGCTATTTCATGTATCTTTCAGCCATCAAGAACTGTAGACCTTGAAGCTCTTATTTTGAGCCGTATTTGCTTATATTTGGACCATGCAAAACCATGTATGTCCTTTGTTAACGTATAGTGATTACTTTATGCTACCTTTTAAGCTGCGAAATGAGTTCCACAAGGAAGGAGACCCTCTAAATTGTGCCTCCTATAGAGGAATTAGTCTTCTAAATATCGCGTAGAATATCGTATCTGCCGTAATGTGTGAACGCCTGAAAACGTTCGTCAACAACCTGATTGTCCCCTATTAGAGCGGTTTCAGGCCCGAAACTCGTCCGTCTGCGCAGGATGACGATGGAGAACTCTAGCTACTCCGTCGAGTTTGGTACCGACCTCACAGAAGTTTTCGATGTCAAAAAAGGATCCCGACAAGGTGATGCGCTATCATGCGAGTTCTTCAACACTTGAAAGCTGTCACTGGTGCGTTTGCTAGTATTGAAGCTGAAGCGGCAAAAATGGAATTGACAGTTAATGAGGCAAAAACCAAGTATCTGCCGTCGACAAAAAGGGACACACTACGTCGACGTATTGGACAAAACGTCGCAATAGATAGCTACAACTTTGAGGTAGTCTGGGACCTTATTTACCTCGGCTCCGCTAAACGATCTGACAAAAACATCTCCTCAGAAATTAAACGAAGGATTACTCTTTCCAACCGCTGTTTCTTTGGGTTAAGAAGGCAATGGAGTAGTAAGACCCTCTCCCGAAACACCAAGCTAACCGTATACAAGACCCTAATCATCCCAGTCCTGCTGTACGGCTCTGAAGCATGGACTTTATTACAAGAGGATGAGAATATTCTTGAGCGTTAAATCCTTCGCAAAATTCTAGAGAAGAAGATTCAACGACGAACTTAACGAGCTGTACAGCGACATCGACCTGGTGAAAAAACTGCGCATTGGGCGCCTAAGATGGCTAGGACATGTATAGAGCGAATGGAGCGAATGCGGGCTCCGGCCCGCAGAGTCTTCGACAACACCCCAGAGGGACGACGCAGTCAAGGAAGACCTCGACTTAGGTGGCGCTCACTGCGCAACTGGAGGCAGCTAGCTAAGGACCGTTGGATAGGCATGATGATTGAGGCCCAGATTCACCCCGAACTGTAGCGCCACCTAAGTAAGTAAATAAGTAAACGTTCCCAGCTATTCTTACTTCATGTTTGAGCTGGTCTGATTTAATATGGGTTTTATTACATGGATATATGTTAGCATCAACCTGGCAATTGGACGTCCAAGGTTTGTAAACTTCATGCTCTTTTGTTAGAGGCTATCGTCTTGGTGCTTGTCCGTTTATGTTACGACTCATGCTAGATCGACAGTCTTGATCGCTTAAAAGCTTTGTGTCCCACTTGCTAGTGAGCGCTTACCACGAGGTCACAAAGGTGGCTTGGACTGCTGGTCCTCTTATATGTTTCAACTGAAGGTGTGTTCCAAGAGTTGATAAATACGACCTCCTCAACAGATGCCAACAAATAAAGGAATGTCTTTCAACTTTCATTTTTATTGCGTGCTATTCGATTCACCGACGATTCATCCAGGTCGCGCTCTACAGTATCAACATGCCTGGGCCGAAAAAGAACCTCCCTAAACTTCGGGTGCGCTGTTGCGTATAAAATAACTTGAGCTCCACCAAAGTGAGTCAATATGCATAAAAAGGGTTTGCATACTTTTGAGGGATGTCGCAGTTTTAAGTCGTTGCCGGTTTGCTTGATTTTGGTACCAAGAAGTAGAGCTTCTATCTCGTAGAATGCTCTCAACCAAAATTTCAAATTCCCTCAATGTCGTGCTGAAATATTCATATTTTATCCCCCGCTACGTCTGCTATCTGGATATCGTATCATCATCGGTTTCCCCGTCTTTAGCCGTTTATCTAAATCGCGTCTTCGCTTTGTCTTGCAGACAAACTATTCTACTATTTTGAGGGGCTCGATGATGAGGGCCCTAGCATAAACTAGGAATCCTGTCACCTTGGCAATGATTAAAGTTAAGCTCGATAAGCCTCATATTTATATGCGTCCTTCTAACACCAGTTAAAGCGGTGTACATTTCGCTAGTTTTCCCCTTCTCATGCATGGATATAGAAGCTCAGATCAACTAACCCCTCTCTTCTGCTCGTTTCCACCAATTCGCAAGCAGCTTCCTGATACGATAACGACAATGGAAAGTGTTTTGAATCGGTCGTCTCTATAGCCCACAAAAGTTATCCTATCCTATCATTATGTATCAAACTTAGTCTACAAAATGAGTTCCTCAAATTAATAGTGCAGACTCTTATTTCGCTCTTCGAATACATGAAGCAACGATGTCGTTCGAGGACTTCCATTTGTGGTCGTTGTTGTACCCAAACACACTGAGGACAATGACTACTCCTTCACGACCCATTTCGCTTGATATTTCCTGCATGAAAGTCGTATCCGGTATGCCCCAAGTTCACAACAACACACCGATATGTAGGTTTATTTTATTCACAACTTTACATAAATATATATCCATTTGACTTGTACATGAAGTGGCTTAAGAATAGCTCTAACATTTCTATCATAAATTAATTCATTCATTTTGACTATCAACAAATTTAAGCTTACGATAAATTAATACTGTTCACGTTATGCAATTCAAAACATTACGCTAGTACACTCGCCATAGGATTACCAATTAATCTACAAAGTGGAACCAATTGTTCCCTTTAGACGCCCAATTCCCTGCTGGGGGTTGTCGTTGCCATTTGTCCAGTATTGCTTCCTGGGGGTGGCGGTGACACCAGACCCGGCATCAGGCGATTCATGAAACTCCTTATTGCAAATGTCACATCGTGATTGGCAAAGCAGAACAAACACGACACCACAAATCCCTGCAGGCTCACCAGTATGACGGACATGATCTGATAGAAACGCTCAAGTGGAGTACCACTGTCGGGACGGTACGGCAGCAAGAAGTGCTGTAGCCCAAAGAGCGGGATCTGCAAGGGGGAGAATTAAGCTGATTACCATGCAACCAATGGTCTATGTGTAGTTACCAAAATAATTGTTGCTCTTACTGCTTTTCGGATCGCTAATGGGGCCGGTTGCGCTGACTGGGGATGAAGTTTTCTAACAATCACCCGGAGGACATTGACAAGGAAAACTAAAAAGAGATGGAATGAGGGTATAAACACAAAATGCGGTTTCCTTTCGTTCGTACCGAATGATGACACAAGCGACACGCACACTGGAACCGTCAGAATCCACATGATTTCACTGTCCGACATCCAGCAGCTAATAGGGAATGGTTGCAGTCTCAAATTTAGAATATTAGTTAGGTATACTCACTGTGCTAAGCCGGTTTCGTGATAATACCGTGCAGCTGCATAGCCTCCAATGAAGAGTAGCGGTGACAACCATCCCAAAAGAATGAACCATCGCATAACCACCGTGTCCTTTACAAATACCTAGAATTAAAGCGGAACATGATTCGGAGTGACTGCGGGAGGGGCGTGCATTAAGTCTCTATGTAAATTGTTGTGGAGATGGAGTATGTGTGGCGGAACGTGCTTCGGCAATATTTCCTCCCCAGTTTCCTTTGATTTATATGTTTCTTCTTTAGTTTTCTGTAATTGGAACTCTTAATTAAAAAGCCGTAGACTTCACTGAGAGCAGTCTTAACTCGAAGTGCGTACGGAACTTGTCTATTTAAATGGAATTTGGAATTTCTAGACTAGGTAGGTACTTAAATTAAATTTGTCCATTGTAAAAACTTCGACAAACATTTCCAAAATTGAAATATAAAGTTTTTTCTATAGATTGGTGCAAGATGGGTGAACTAATTGATTCCGAATATAGGTCAACGAAGAAGACGATTCAACAACGAAAAGGATCTGGGAAAGTTTGTAGCCCATCTTGAAATATTTACGGTACATTTTAATCGATTTTTGTTTTATCTTTATTTCTTTGTTTAGCTTTGCATGGACCGAAAATGTTCGCCGCTAGCTTGGTGTAGTCAATACAACCCGTTCAACCGCTGAAATGCTCGTGTGCATATTGGTTTCTTGCTTTTGAAGATCTGGAGTCACCAAAGCTAGAAGATCATCCAATTGGTTAGAATCCATACGGAAAAAATTGAAATACTATTCTGGCTCCTATGCTGTCAATTCCATTGGCAATTTTGCGTAAAGTCGCTCCTGCTGTCGGCGGTCCAACACTGCGACGTTTGTGTGGCAATTCAGATAATTGATAGATCTGACAATATTGTCAGACGTCGTAGCCTTAGAGACCCAGTCTGTGTTTTGAATGCTTCTTCTTTCAAATTGCACATTGTCAGTTTAACCGTGGTCCCGAATTCAAGCATCGCCTTATAGAGCTCTTGACGTTGACGATGTGGACTACCTACTGCTTTATATAGCTTTGAAGTCGATAAAAAGGTGAAGATTCTTAGCTTGAATTTTGTTGGCCTTTTTCAGTCTTTACTTTTATTTAATCGGCAGGACCTGTGTTTCAACTGTACATTGGAAATGATCCCATCTGCGACTGCAAAAAGAGATGTGCACCGATAGTTTTTTTAAGACACAAGGTCCCCGCTTTTGCAGATGAAACGTATGGAGCTGAAAGTTGTTTTTTTCTGCCTCTTCTGTTACTTACCGGACGCGGGTTGGCCAATTTTATTGAGCAGTACCTTCCAAGCGGAGATAATGGCAGTGAAAACAGCAATTCGACAAAAAAAACTGAAGTAAAATCAAAGTTTCTTAAATGCTGCCGGTCAATGTATATGAGGCTCCTGAAACATGCTGGATCCCTGGACATAAAGGTATTCAAAGAAATAAGGACGAATCATAGAAAGACAAGGTATCTGTTTTAGAGAAAGCTGATCCCTTTTTAAATATCCCGCCTTGCGCGCTCAAACTTGAAGAAGGGAAAAAAACCCTAACAACTCCACGGGAACTTGTATTACCACAAGGTTTAAAATAAATAAACAAAATACATCAAAGTCGCACAAGATCATGAAGCTCTTCCTCAAAAAACACATCGTGCTGTGTCGCAGCAATGGGTCTTTAAACGTTATAAAGAGAAACTCCCGGCCAACTCAATGCAACCAGTTTTGGGTCTGTTTGCGATTTCGCTAGCATCAAATTATTTTAATTAAAACGTCTGTTTTCAAAATGGAAGGATCATTTCTTCTAATTTGTCTAGTACTGGAGCTTTGTTTTAACCCTACGACAGCAGCTCAGATATTTCGATATATGAATTCCACTGTATAAATTTGAAAGTCTCCACATCATCGGCAAAAAAAAGTGGAATATCCGCAGTTAATTCCATCTTGACTAATTACGACACGGTTGATTCAATTTAACGCGTTTAATTAATTAATTCAAAAGACTAACACAACAAGTCATTTAGACAAGGCATTATATCGTTTAGCCCGCGAATGAACAATACCAGTAACTGGTGGACATCCCGGGGAGCTGAATAAAGTCCAATCAATGCGTATGAGACAGTCGAAGTTTACCCTACTCAACACTTTACCGTCAGTCATTCATGACAGGATTCAGATACTGTAGAATTGGTTTCTAAAAAGGCAGTCATTTGTTTTATGTTGACTCTCCAAGAATACTTATCCCCAAAAGACTTTTTCTTTTCACTGAGAGACAGTTTCGATTCCAGATAGAACGCTTGTCGTATTGCTTTACTTCTAGAATAGCAAAAGGTTTAAAGCGCGGCCGATTAGTAAGCGAAAGGTGGTACGGACCTAGCAGCCACTGAAGAAATAAATGGATAGTTCTTCTTGGGAGTTTTGATTTTGGGGACGAGTGTGAGTGTGACCTATGATTGTCTGTGTAAATGAGATCATTTGAGACCCATGGCTGAATAGCTCAGGCTTATTTGTGGTTAAAGTCCGAAATTTTGACTCATGGTTTTTTTGACGAAACATATTGTTATTGTTTAAATTTAAATTAAATATGATAGATTTAATGTGTACAGGTCCATTTTGATTAAAATGTGCGAATAATGACAGATTTAAATACCTATGGAAGATCGACTAGCTTTTGTAGCAACATGCGACTGTGGTCTTCCTGTAAAAAAAGGGGAAGAACTTAATTTGTCGAAGCAAACTGTAAATATCAAAATCAATAATCACATAAGACCGATCACTGTGCAAAATTTACCTCCCTCGAATAAAAAAGGAAAAAGTTATAGCGAGAAAGGTAGAAGGTGGTAGATATTGTTTGCGGAAGTTTGGTAAAAATCCAAGCTGAAGTCCAAAACTCTCGAGCTTAATATGAAAAAAACTTGCCAAGTGCGAGTGTCACTCGCGCCCCGAAGGTTCCGTACTTCTTTGGAGTTGGAGATGAGGTAAACTACATGAATGTAAGTGTAAGAGTAGAGAACACGCATTAATTGGAAAAGTTCCAAATTCCAATGGAAGGAAAACGATTAAGAGAACTCGGTTTAATGAATGTAGAATTAGAGAATGGAGATGACCGAGAGCACAAACACTAGTGTGGCTGTGGAGTGTGGACTGTGGACATGGACATGGAGTGTGGGTGCGGGGCGATGTGGCCTGTGACTGTGGTGTCGGTATGTGTGAATGAGTATGAATAGAGTTCAGTATGCATTGAAAATTCCAATTGGAATCGATTAAGAGAATGGAATCGATTAAACGAATGAAAAATTTAAAAATGGTTTAAACGGGCGTTCTTTATTATAGTGATTGACAGTTTTTTGTAAATATCTTTTAAAATATTTACATTTCCATAAAACAGTCTTCGGCAAATATATACCTACGAGCATGATCTACAAAAAAGTAAATTTTTCTGAAATAAACAGCTTTTTGTGCGATTGAAAATATTTTTTTCACCAAATCAATTATTACTCTAATACCAGTCGATGTATCGCTACCATTGGTATTTGTTGTATGCAAATTTCAGCCTTCTACGTCAATTAGTTTCTGAGATAGACCTTGGTACAAAATTGGTCTAGTAGTCGGACAGACGGACAAGAATTTTAAGCCAAAAGCGAAACACTAATAAGGTTCCGTTTTATCCCTCTGGGTACGGAACCTTACAAACGGTCTGAAAACCTGATTATCTATAGAATAATTCAGAGGCGCGAATTTTATTTCAGCGAACATATTTAACAAACAGCTAGAGAGCTGAATTTAGTGGCGAAAACCAGAGGAAAAAAATATTATTATTAACAAAATTTAAACTATAACCGGATTTTATACCAAGTGAATTATAGTTTCCAACTGAAGAAGATTCGGATTTCCTCAACTCAAATGTCTTGAATTGTCAGAAAAATAATCTTAAGCCAAATTGAGTAGTAGTCCCAGTTCCCAGATGTCACAAATTCTTTACATTTATAGTATCTAAGTAAATAATGGAAAAACGTATATTAAAAATAATTTTATTTAGATAAAAATAACCCTTTTGAAAATTTAGTTTAATAAATGATTTTATGTTATTGAAAATAACATTTTTAAAAAATTTAAATTGTTGTTAAGAAAGATGTGTACTCAATGTATCAAATTATAAACGCGATATTTTCAAAGTCTAAGGAGGTTATGTCTACGTAGCATCATGGTAAGATTAAAGTTTAAAAATGCTTATTCAAAATGGATTCACTTTGAATCAATACCGGAACGAACTTAAATTAAAGCTCAAACTAAGTTGGATTTGTTTGAATACACAATGCACAGTGATTACTTCAAAATGTATTCGTAGCGTTTTTAAAGCCAAATACCTACATTTGACTGTACCATGAGTCATTGTCAAATTAAAATTGAAGCATAGTATTTTCAAAGTTGAATGTTTAAATCTACGATGCATTATTGTTGGGTCGAAATTTATAAACATTGTTTTAAAGATGGATGAATTTGATGTGAGAATGATTCCACATCAAATCAAGGTGAATACGTGGTTAGATCAATCTGCAAATATATTCTTTTTAAATTACTGAAACACTTTGAATTAATGTCATGCCACTTTGATTTAAAAATGTTCGTACCTAGTCGAAGCTTAATCATTCCGAAAAGTATTTAAATCGAAGTGGTTTTGTTTGTTGCTTTTTCTCTGGGTGTTCCTGCAGAAATGCTGCCAAAACTCGTCGGAACGGTTGCAATACAATTACAGGATATTATTGGGACTAAAGGCGATATAGGTTCCTTTTTTAATTTCAAAATATATGTTTTCTAAGTAAAATTGTGGGTCTAAGTGTGTCGGCTAGCCGACAGCCACTTCAACCTAACCTAAGTAAAATTTATTTGTCAAAACAATTAAAACATAATTAATGCTTTTAAAAATAAAAAATTCCATTTATCTTCTGTTCACCTGTTAAATAAGTAAGCAAATTGTGAGTTTATTTTTTTCATTTCTTCCTGGAATTCATAAAATGTAGTTTTGTCAAAATACTTCTGGCGATGTAGGTATACGTAGTCTCGGATGTTTGTCAGACGTTCGCGAGAGGTGGCGCAGTGGAACAAAACCAATGGAAATTGAGACCCTCGCTCAGTAGTCTTGCATTATTTTCGATATAAAGGGCTTGCTTTGAGGGAAGACGAGCGAAGGCCAACGACTATTTCCGATTTCTGTTTTCATTTCCCTCGTCCTTAGAACTAAAACTAAACTTTGTTCTTGTGTGTTATAATTGAGTGACGACGGACCCAAGTTGTAAACAATTTCCGTCTGCTTAACGCTTCACTACGCACACTGTCTATTGCTTTTCAATAACTTTAGCCCCGATTACAGAGTCTTGCGAGCAAACTCTAAATTAATTTCTCTCATAAACACGAAACTTTTGCCCAAAAATGTTGAACAACTCGATGTTAACTTACCACAACCAGCACCAGATGCAAGTGCAAGCCTTCGCAGAACATCCAAAAGTAGTTGACCAGCATGCAGTAGTGCACAACCAAGTGAAGTCCTATGCACCAGGGCTGCAAAAAGGAAGATTATCAACTGGTAACTATTTTCAAAACTGCCACTTCTCACGGGGTTCGGACGTATATCCTCGGGCCTTTCGACCACCAACTTGTACCAAACAATCCATGCGATGCATGTTAGTGCCAGCGAGAGAAACAGATGCACGTGTATCCTTATCCGCGTGCAACGAAGAGATCTACGTGTGTCAAGAGGAAATTATTGATGACGGATTTTTTTTCGAATCACTACACCCACCTAAATCCCAAAAATATTACCAAAGACGCCACCAGCGCAGCCAAAGAGAGGGCATATCCTTTTATGTACAGCTCATTGATGAAGGAACGAAACTGCAATAAGGATTTCGTATAAGAATGGTTACGTGCCCATTACGAACCCACTTACCTCGAGATCACGGTAATCAATGCAATTGGTGTAGTTTGACCACTCCTGTCCGCTCGTAGGATGATGATACCAGGAGCCGTTTTCCAGGCAGCTGCAATCGAAATGAAATGCGATTTGTAATGAGAGGGTGATTGTGTGGATGTGGATATCCTACTTACGTTTTGTGCGCCAAGAACTTTCGATTGAATCCCTCGACAAAATCCGGACAATATTGACTGAGAATCGTGCCGGCTGGAGTGCGTGGCCAACAGAGATACCCATCGAACCGTACCGGGCAATGGGTTTGAATTTCAATGTCTGCGTCGGTTGTTTCGCCCTCTGCGTCCGGGAGCAGTGCCAGTGGTTCAATGTTCGAGGGAATGGTGCTGGTTAGGTAAACTGGATGTCAGGAAGTTATAGCAGAAATTAGCAATGTAGTCGAACGGAGGCTTAGTAAGATCGAAAACGGGTTTGCAGGAGCGATAGAGATAGTCTTTAGTGAGACACAGTGGCGGAAATTCGGTTTCAGGTTGTCAGAAGTTTGTTTTTCAATTTTTTGTGGGCGTCAGAAACAGAAGAGGAATTGATATCGGGATGACCAACTAATGGTAGGTTGTCCGCAATTGCGTGCTACAGCATTTCGAAGACTCCGATAAAAATTTCATCGGAGTGCCAGTTATAGGGAGTGGCAGCAAACAGAAGGACAGGTCCACGCACTCGGAGCTGAGGAGCTGTCAGTAGTTCTCCTCAAATCATTGTGGTTGTATGCCTGCATCGCTGGGAAATTCGAAAAATCTACAAACCCTTGGTGAACTTTCCTTACAGGGCAAATGACAAAACAAGTTCTCCTACTAAACCCGGTATTAGATGGCAATGCAGTGTGATCACCTTTGACAATGTATTTTCATATGTCTGGCCCCAAAAAACAACAAAATACAGCCGCATAGTTCCCACTCACGAACTTGAGCTTCAACCTTAACCGATTTATATAAAAATTCCACACAAATGTCCTGCAGTTCGAATCAATATTTCATGTATGTATTGCTTGCTTTCCCGCTGCTGGGTCAACACAAACCCTTTTCTTTAACTCATATAGACTATACTTACATTCAGTTGGCGTAATTGTCGTTTCATTACCCTCCGTCTCATTCTGGTACTTTGTCATACAGTCAAGGAATAAATGCGAAAGGAATTCCTTCAGATACCCCGCCTTGTACTCGAACGTCATGGTGAGCTCCTATCGGTGGTCCCTGGTCCGGCTGAAAAATGGGGAAAAAACGGATTTAATTTGTGAACGAAAACAAACCGGAAATAAGAATTTAATGAGACCGACATGGATGGTATCTCTTAACAAGGAAATTGTCAATTTGTATAGAATTACACACGGCCAATCCGTGTCACAAATATACGCAATTCGACTGGGTCCTTCTCGCACAATTGTGTAGTGGCATTCGTTTATCTGGAGTTGGAATAGTTACTTTAAAAAATAGGCGAAAATAGAGCGGAATCGGTTTCACTATCTTAAAAAAAAACATAACATTCGCTTGATTCTTTGTTGGGAAGATTGTGTGTCTTCCAATATGTTGTGCATAAGCCAGGGGATTATAATGCTGGAATTTCTACTCTAGTGCTCATAAATGGGGATACTCCTTAACAAAAGGGACCTATTCAAAAGAGTTTTTAAAAGTAAAAATCGATTAAACCGGAAATTCTTTCTATTAGAGTATACCCAAGATTGAAAATCAGTTATGAGTCTAGTCTAGTGGGTCGTGAAATGTGCTTGAGAATTTAATTGTGAGGGATCATTGTGTTTACTCAGGCGATTCACTGATGTTTACGGGTTTGTCGCTTTGAATGGAGATTACTTATATTCAAGTTGACACAGTCCCTAGGGACTTCCAAAGACAACATTCAACAGAGCTGCCGATTTTTATGACTCGAAGGGCAACTTTCATGAAAGACCCGACTATGGGTAGATAAGACAAATCGACATCAACCCATTTGACTGGCAGGAAGTAGGTACATTTTTGGATCGTATTAGGATAGGGATGCGGATGGCACTTTGATGCGTGCAACAGATGAAATTTCTTTTTTTTTCCAGCGATTAAAGGACTATTTAAAGTACATTACACTATATCTTTCTCAATCAGCACTTCTTTGAATGTATCCGGAACAATGGGTGATACTAAAAGATGTCGCTACTAGTACCAAATCAAGAATATGGTGGCGAAGATGCGCGCTTGACAATTTCAATGCTTATGAGATAAATCTCGTCAAAAATGGCATCCATCGTTGTTTCGGAAGTCGGAACCATTGGGGAAAGTTATCCGCTTTCTTCTGTTTCTCAAATTGATAAAATTAGTTGTGTAAATGTGTCGAGCTTCCGAAAATAAAATATTTCAATAGTAAAAACCAAAGAGGATCTAAACTAGAGGGTCAACTTCCGGTCAACCCGATTTTCCCCGCAAATTTTGAATGACAGCCCTCTCTCGCGCGCTCTTTTTTCCTGTCTGTGAATTCGTGTTATTGATGGCCGCCGGAATTTTTTCAATAACAAACAATTTCTAAATGAATTTATAACAAAATAAAAGGAATAAATGTTGAGTATATTTTTTTTTAGATAGCTTTACTTCTTCTATATCCGTCTTATAGGCGCCAGAAAATGTTTATCCATTAACATTTCAGTTTTTTTTAAGTTCCTTTACATGAAAAATATTTTTGACAGTTGAATTCATGCAGTTACCCTTTGGAGTTGTTCCAAAAATAGGTTAATACCTTCTGTTGGGACAGAACGCCATCATCGTCATCATCAGAATCTCGGAATCATCGTCATCATCAAAATCATATCTTGAATTATAATTATATACAGCTCTATACATTCAAATCTGGCGGCCAATTAAGACCAGTCACCATAATTAATTGTACTTTGAACTCGCCTCAATACAGGGTGGGCCAAAAGAAGTCATCCGATGTTGTTTGGCACTAACTTTTTTTCTAAATGAAAAACTTGGATTCTGTTTATTTGAACCTTTAGAATTTTATTGGTCAAGTCGAGAAGATGATATCGGCCAAATGGGCGCCGTCACAATTGATTGCCATACGGGCTCGTTTTCATCACTTTGGCGAGAACTTCGGGCGACAGATTCTCGCACTCGTGTCGAATGTTGTCCTTGAGGGCTTCTAGGGTATCGAGCCTCATCGCTCATTATGATTTTGGTCGAAAAATCGTCCACTTCGTTTATTCCTCGTTCTTGGGGGAGGGTATCGCTTCATGGCTGGTTCACTTGTATTCTACAACTGACTAGTCCACAAATGTCAAAACAGATTTGACATTGGCGGCCATTTGCAAAAATAAGAGCATCTTCCAATAGGGTGATCTCTTTTGGCCCACCTTGTATTTGAATTTTTGAATGTAACGTAGTCTCTTTCACTTAAGTCAAAAAACCGTTTGCGCACTTTGTATAAATACGCACAGAAAATAAAGTTGAAGAGCTTTTTGTATTTGAAACCCTAAGAGGAAAGAACCGTCTTTTATTTTTGGCTACTTCTTCTCGTCGTCATTGCATCGGTCAGCTAAAGGTCAAAGACGCAAGGCCGGTAAATTCCCTTCGTCAAGTTGTGGTATAAATACAATCTGTATCCGTTGACAGTCGGTCAACGCACACCACCAGGATCAGCTCCTCCTTAATCGAAGGATTCAAAGAGATCCCTAGAGCAAAAGTTAATTTTATTTTAAATATTCCCGAACATTGAATAAATTTCTGTTACTTGGTAGGTGTGTTCAACTTTGTTTTTTTTTAGCACCATATTTGTACAAAATCAAAATATGATGTTACTTCGAAACAGTAAAAATGCAAATTTTATTCAGATTTAAAAAAAAATGTTATTCTCGGAAGGTAAATTCGTAACAACGAGTACATATAAACGGTTTTCCAATAACAGGTGTTATTTTGGTATTCAAAGAAAAATTTTTAGAGATAAAAGATCGGATGTTTATTTCATAATAAAGAGGAAGGTATGCCGTTAATAATGAAAAACAACATCAGCCAAATGGCCACCACGAGCACGCATACAGGACCATATCCTTTTCATGAAATTTTCCATAACCAAACCGTAAAGTGGCTGCCCTATGTCCTCGATAGCCTCACGAATTTTATCTTTGAGGTCTGAATCGACGCTGGGCTGTTGTCGTAGACCTTATCTTTCACGTGGCTCCAAAGGAAGAAGTCGCAAGGTTGCAAATCATAAGATCTCGGTGGCCAATTGTGATCACCTCTTCGAGAGATAACACGGTCCGGAAACTTTTCCCGTAAAAGATCAATGCTTTCGTTGCTTATGTGACACGTAGCGCCGTCTTGTCGAAAGTAAACTTTGGCCAGATAAATACCATCCAACTCCGACCATATGAAATCATTAATCATGCCAAATACCAAAGAACGACAGGGAATGGACAAACCTGGGTTTTCTTCAACACTTTGGGCTACAGCAGCAATATTCTCAGTTGTTCTTGAGCGACGTGCACGGGTTTTATTCTTCACATCACTAACTTGTCCCAACAGCTCGAATTTTTCCACCAATTTCTGTATTGCGGTCCGACAAGGTGCTTCACGACGACCAAAAAATGCTTTAGTTTTGCGAACTCTGATTGCAAGATTTTCACCATTTTTGTAGTGAATTTTAATAATTCCAATGCATTGTTGAAGCGTGTATCGTTTCATTTGTAGTAATGGCGTAGTTTCTACTTGTCAAATGTCAAAGAATAAAAGCTTAAAAAGTGACAGCTACCGAAATAGCGGGTCATTTACAATAACACCTCTTATTATAAATGATTAAACTCCTAACTAAAAGAAAATATAATGCGGATTCAACGATTTGATCCGATTTCAGATTTTGCGTATTCAATCGAACGTGTAAGAATCCAAATTGTTTTGCTAATTTTTAGTGTTCTATTTCGTTTTCTGTAGATATATTCGTTTGCATATTTTATAATATTGAAATAATGTTTGTACATATTGTAAATATAATAAAATATTTTTATGAGCCTCTCTTAATTTTTAATTAAAAAAAAAGCAAGTGCACCTTATATGTATTTGAAACACAAAAATTGATGTTGTGCCGAGTATATCCCTGTTTTTTATAGCATATCATACTTTACGATTTTCAGCACGGAATTACAACAACTACACTCTACTTGACACTTCGAGGACTCGCAGTAGTTGTTTTAATTGCGTGTTGAAAGTCCTACTCTTCTTTTCTTTCCTGAGTTAAACACGCTCAAGAATTGGCTTTAACAGAGTGCGATTTTAGCTCGGCTAAAAAAATTGGGCTAAAATTAACCATGTCTCTGTTGATAAACTCAGAGTGTTCGTTGTTAAATACTACCGATACAAATAGGTAAAATGCATACTGTTAAAAATAACACACTTTATCAGTTGTTAAGAACCAAGTTTCTAGAGAAACATCAACCATTTGGTTAAATTCAACAGAGTTAGTTTTTTATTTACAACCAAGAAAAATTGATAAAAGGTTTCTTTTTTTGAGAAACGGATACTGAATATGAAAAATTTCCACGTAAACTATAGTTAGTGTTGAGGATGTTTATTATTATCATTCAAATCATAACATAAAGTAAAATTGTGAAGTAAAATTAGTATTGCATATAAAGCCTTAAGCTACAACTGACGTTTGTCAGTAAAAAGTCTCCACACTTTTTATATAAATAAAAGTATAAATGTCAAACATTTTTATATACATAAGACAATTAGAAAGTAAAACCCGCTTTGTAACATTCAAGAAAAATGTCTGCCGTTTTTTAACTTATCCGTTTTTCTTGAAATAAAGTTTAACAACGTTTTTTTACATCAATTGTGCACCGTTCGACTTGTGCACTTCCCACACAGTTTTGAATCAATCGGAATTTGCGATTACCAGATTTCATAAAGAAAGTCTTCAAAACTTTAAAACCGCACAAATGACGCACAGGAAGAATTTTCAAGACACAGAACAAAGGGTAAGAAGGATGCCTAACAGGTTTCGGCATAATTTTCGTAGGATATATTTCTGTATTATCAAGAGCGGCTGTATTTTATTTTTATAAGAACCTCGCCAGCAAGTAATTCCATATTGTAGTTTTGAATGAACAATGCCATAGTAAATTAGTTTTAGTAAGGAAGTTGAACAAATACTGCTCAGATAAAACAAAAAATTCCGAAGCGTACAACGAAAATATGTCCTCAAAGCCTCTGCATGATTCGTGAAGCTCAATCTTGAATCTCATATGATACCCAAGTATTTAAATTCAATAACTTTCACTGCAGTTCAGGCTACTATAAAAAGTAGGAGAAGAATCAGACCGACAGCTGTAACATGCAAGTTTGAATCTTTGGCATACTCAGGTGCGTGGAAAAAAAATTTACATTAAAATCAATTAGAGACGACAAGCTTAAAATCATAATTTTAGTCTTTGAGCTAATAACCAATTTGTGTCTCGAAGACCAGATTCTTATAAGGCTTAGATCCCAGTTTATGTCGGAAACACGATTAAGGCGACTAGCCATAAGCGAAACCGACTTCACAGTTGGAGCACCTTTAAAGTCAAGCGTAAAAAGAGAGTCTATGTAGATAACAAAGAGAATCGGACCTAGGACAGAATCTTGGGGTACCCTTAAGTTGATAATCATTCTATCCCTCTTTATGTCATCCTATTTGGGTTAAACATTCGAGAAAAAGTAGAATATTCGGTTGTTTACCATTTTTCTGCGAAAAAACGTTAACGAAAAAGATTTCATTATATCATAGGAGTTCACTTAAACCAGTAAAAGTTGTTGTGTAAATTTGTTAAGAATCCGAATCTTACTGTCCGATCTTGTATGGAGCATTGTTTACGCAGTCCTCAGAATTTTCCGCGGAAAGACACTTAAACTGACAAAAGCCAAATTTTGAAAAAAGTTGTTTAATTTTGGAACGAAAACAAAAAGGAATTTAGCGAAATACATATCGTTTTCTTTTTTGTTCCAAAAGTTTCTCATTTATTGCACTGAACCAAAAAGGGACATCATATTTATGACAAAGTTCATCAATGTGACGAAAGAATCATCAATTTTGGTCCAGGGAACTTTTTTATTGATAATATTATAATGAAACGGATTTTATCAATATGTTGAACAAAAAAAGGAATTCATCATTCAACTTTGTTCATTTATATGCGCAGGACATTTACGTAGAGACTCTGCCAAATGTTGTAGATTGCAAATCTTTAGGGAATTGTCAGAGTAACAGATAAGGAACACGGAATTCATGGTATAATTAAAAGCGCACAGCTTGTAAGGGGAGATCCTGATGGGCACTTTCGAATTACACAAGCAGAGAAAACTGGAGAGAACAAGACCCACAGGGTTATAATTTAACTTTAAAAAGTGGATGATTGTAGAAGATTGCTTGGTACAATTCTCCACTCCTCTTTTCGCACACGTTTTTTGTCCGGTACATTATTCGCTTTCGATATATGTTGCTAGCCGGTGATGGCAACACTGATGGAACTCTCCGCAAATTATTTTCCGCTGCCGTTTCGCTGTCTATTTGGAGACCACCGGACAATTTCGTTTCGCACCATCTGCATACTAGGCTTAAGTGCGGAAGATCGTGGTATTCCTCCTCAATCCAGCTACAAGACTATTCCAGTGCACATCACTGATGCCAACGATAACTCTCCAGTTTTTAATAGACAAATTTATGAGGCATCTGTACCAGAAACGTCTCCACCAAACACACCTGTAATTCGTTTGAAGGTCACAGATCGTGATGAAGGCAAAAATTCGCAAGTACATATTTTTGGAAATTGTTGGTGGCAATGAAGGAAGTAAATCCGTGTTCGACATTAAATTACAACTATTTGGATGGATGAAAACGAATCTGCTGGAACAACCATAATAAAAATATCACCAAGAGATAAGGATTCTGGGGAAAATGCATGCATTTCGTATAGCATTGCCAATTTAAATGAGGTTCCTTTCGATATAGAACATTAAAGGTTATCGATTACGAAAGAATGCCAAGGGAATATGTTTTGAGTGTACGCGCATCGGATTGGGGGGCCTACCATTTCGTCGGCAAACTGAAGTGGAACTTTTGGCTAAAATAAAGGATGTCAATGACAACCGCACACAGTTCGAACGCATTGATTGCCATAAAGCGCGCGAAGTAGCTGTCGGTACAGATATACTTACACTCACTGCTATTGTTTGTGATTCTGGAAATTATATAACGTATCGCATGGTTTCGTGTAATGAAGATAGCTGCTTTAATTAAGACCAAACTTCTGGGGTAATATCCTTGGGATGTGATTTGGCGGATGTGGGTGTTTCTCAACGTAAAATTAATGTGATACCTACAGACGGAACGCACTTTGCCGACACAATGAATATAAAAATACATTTGGTGGATGAAAAACAAAGCTCATAAATGGGGGTTCAGCGTTCAGGCGTTTTTCTTGGTCGTAGTATGTCTTGACAAGACTGTGGAAGCTCCGAATGTCGGGATACTGGAATTGCGCGTCGACAAGCTGCGGAAAAAAATAATATGACTGGTCGCGATTATAATCTTCAAGAGGATTTTCCAATGATGCCCATCCGTTATGGGGAAAATGTACATGCGCCTAAATTCATTGACCTTCCACAGGAATTGAAGATAAATGAGACAGTTCGCTTGAGTGAAACGCTATCTTGGATAAAAGCAAGAGACAGAGATTCAGGATACAAGATTTGTTTACGGAATATCTGGTGGCGACAACGACTCTATTTTTCGAATCGATGCCGATTCAGGAGAACCGCAAATTATACAAAGGGTACCTTGACCGCGAGCGACAGGATGAATATGAATTAAATGTCACAGTTTATGACCTTGGTAAACCCCAGAAATCGTCCTCAAAATTGTTAGTAGTAATGGTCCTTGATCAGAACGATAACTCCCGAAAATCTTTGGCTAATTTTTGAGTAGCTGAGCATGCTAAAAATGGAACTATAATTTTTCATTTAAAAGCTTATATCGGGGAGAATGCTAGAGCAACGTACACGCAGAAAAATTGACCTTAACCGAGTGGAATTTTCGCTCGGTTAAAAAAAAATGTGTTGAAATCAACTAAGTCTCTGTAGAAAACAAATGAGTTATTATTGTTAAAAACTACCGTGTTAAAAAGGTTAAATACATGTTGTTAAAAATAACACACTAAATGTTTGTTATCAATTAAGTTGCTTCGTTAATATTAACCAACCAGTCTCGTTTTCCTGTTTGGTTAAATTCAAACAAGTATCTTGGTTAAGAAAAACCTACTAAATTTGGGGTTTTAACACATTGATTGGTTATTAATAACCGTGCTACTCATGTAAAATTAACCAAACGAATGTGTGTTAAAATCTAACAAGCTCTCTGTTAAAAACAACCAATAAACGTTGCTTAAATACAACCAATGACTTGTTTGTTTTTAACCCTTTTACTCGTGAGAATTTAACCAAGCGAATGTGTGTTAAAATCTAACAAGCTCTCTGTTGAAAACAACCAATAAACGTTGCTTAAATACAACCAATGACTTGTTTGTTTTTAACCCTTTTACTCGTGAGAATTTAACCAAGCGAATGTGTGTTAAAATCTAACAAGCTCTCTGTTGAAAACAACCAATAAACGTTGCTTAAATACAACCAATGACTTGTTTGTTTTTAACCCTTTTACTCGTGAGAATTTAACCAAGCGAATGTGTGTTAAAATCTAACAAGCTCTCTGTTGAAAACAACCAATAAACGTTGCTTAAATACAACCAATGACTTGTTTGTTTTTAACCCTTTTACTCGTGAGAATTTAACCAAGCGAATGTGTGTTAAAATCTAACAAGCTCTCTGTTGAAAACAACCAATAAACGTTGCTTAAATACAACCAATGACTTGTTTGTTTTTAACCCTTTTACTCGTGAGAATTTAACCAAACGAATGTGTGTTAAAATCTAACAAGCTCTCTGTTAAAAACAACCAATAAACGTTGCTTAAATACAACCAATGACTTGTTTGTTTTTAACCCTTTTACTCGTGAGAATTTAACCAAGCGAATGTGTGTTAAAATCTAACAAGCTCTCTGTTGAAAACAACCAATAAACGTTGCTTAAATACAACCAATGACTTGTTTGTTTTTAACCCTTTTACTCGTGAGAATTTAACCAAGCGAATGTGTGTTAAAATCTAACAAGCTCTCTGTTGAAAACAACCAATAAACGTTGCTTAAATACAACCAATGACTTGTTTGTTTTTAACCCTTTTACTCGTGAGAATTTAACCAAGCGAATGTGTGTTAAAATCTAACAAGCTCTCTGTTGAAAACAACCAATAAACGTTGCTTAAATACAACCAATGACTTGTTTGTTTTTAACCCTTTTACTCGTGAGAATTTAACCAAGCGAATGTGTGTTAAAATCTAACAAGCTCTCTGTTGAAAACAACCAATAAACGTTGCTTAAATACAACCAATGACTTGTTTGTTTTTAACCCTTTTACTCGTGAGAATTTAACCAAGCGAATGTGTGTTAAAATCTAACAAGCTCTCTGTTGAAAACAACCAATAAACGTTGCTTAAATACAACCAATGACTTGTTTGTTTTTAACCCTTTTACTCGTGAGAATTTAACCAAGCGAATGTGTGTTAAAATCTAACAAGCTCTCTGTTGAAAACAACCAATAAACGTTGCTTAAATACAACCAATGACTTGTTTGTTTTTAACCCTTTTACTCGTGAGAATTTAACCAAGCGAATGTGTGTTAAAATCTAACAAGCTCTCTGTTGAAAACAACCAATAAACGTTGCTTAAATACAACCAATGACTTGTTTGTTTTTAACCCTTTTACTCGTGAGAATTTAACCAAGCGAATGTGTGTTAAAATCTAACAAGCTCTCTGTTGAAAACAACCAATAAACGTTGCTTAAATACAACCAATGACTTGTTTGTTTTTAACCCTTTTACTCGTGAGAATTTAACCAAGCGAATGTGTGTTAAAATCTAACAAGCTCTCTGTTGAAAACAACCAATAAACGTTGCTTAAATACAACCAATGACTTGTTTGTTTTTAACCCTTTTACTCGTGAGAATTTAACCAAGCGAATGTGTGTTAAAATCTAACAAGCTCTCTGTTGAAAACAACCAATAAACGTTGCTTAAATACAACCAATGACTTGTTTGTTTTTAACCCTTTTACTCGTGAGAATTTAACCAAGCGAATGTGTGTTAAAATCTAACAAGCTCTCTGTTGAAAACAACCAATAAACGTTGCTTAAATACAACCAATGACCTGTTTGTTTTTAACCCTTTTACTCGTGAGAATTTAACCAAGCGAATGTGTGTTAAAATCTAACAAGCTCTCTGTTGAAAACAACCAATAAACGTTGCTTAAATACAACCAATGACTTGTTTGTTTTTAACCCTTTTACTCGTGAGAATTTCCCAAAAATAAAGTAACATTCTGTTCAAAAAAAGAGAATTCTCCTCGATTTATTTTACATTCCATTTTTCCATAAAACAATTCTATAAAACATTTTCATCGAAATATGTACCTATCTGATATTTGTTATACGTAGAAATTGTGTATCTGTTAATTTTATCATTCAACTTGGTAAATTTCAACAAACACATACTGTTGTTTCTTAACAAGTTATACGCACACCACGAATTACGACGCTGCTTTTTCAAAACGCAGAAACCAGGGATGAAAAAATAATCGCAATTGTACTTTTATCGACACAGTTGATTTAAAGATATATACAAGTACGATTTGCCCAAATTCAGAACTTTGATGAATATATTCTACTTCTGAAAATACGTTCCGACATTCCTTCCGAATTTAGTACATTCACATTTCACGAACAAACTAAATTCTAAACAGGCTAATACAGCCTTAAAAACAAAGTTTTCTCTACTACTTTTTTGGCTTGCAATAGGAAAAAAAGAACACAGACAAAAATGGCCAAAGCAACAATTTTTTTTTTACATTTTTGTCTGATAAAATATGGCTTTTACTCTTAATTGTAGCTAGGCACTTGAAAACTAATTTAAGATAGGTATCTAATTGTAAGAAAATTTGCCAAAGGTACAAATTTAATGCAAAATAAATATTAGCTTTTTATTGAGTCCAATTGACATAATGGCCTTAACGCAATATTAATCTAATCTGTTTCTGTAGATATAATGAAGTAAAGTAAAATTAAGTAATTTTTCACTCTGCGATTCAATCATTTTGAGAACCAAGCTAATGAAAAAAGCTACACTTTTGCACATGCTGAACAAAATGGTATAGTCTTTAGTTTAGCCCTTTACTTCAAAATTTGTAAGTACCAAACTCGTTTCGACCTATGCGTTGGTGAGAGATGATAATAATAAAACTTATATCGTTTTCCACGCGGCAAAAAGAAGCGTCCGGCAGAGTCCGGAATCAAAAAGATAGATTCTGAGATTTCATCTAATTGTGCTCTACAATATGGTATATATAGTCCTGCATTTATCACTTTATTTCAAAATTTGTTAGTACCAGACTTGTTTTGAACTATGCGTTTTGTGAGAGTTGATAATAACTAAACTCATAATGCAATTGGTACATACACATTTTAAAATAAAGATACAAACAGAAAATTATATATACCATCTTGTAAAGCACAGTTAGGAGAATTTGAAGAAACCAAGGAAGTATTGGTAACCAATCTCGACTTCCAGGAGCAGCCTTGAATAAATCGTCTTTTTCATTGCTGTGCTGCCTTTGCTAGGCCTTTGCGATCACAAATTATTCACGCACAATTGAACCCATTTCGGTACAGCACCTAAAAAATCAGTTTTGTCATCCCTGGTAGAAAATATGTGTGTGGCTGTTGATACAGATCATTCACGAACAATGGAAAACATTTGGGTACAATACCAAAAACTCGTTTTACATTCCTGGTAGGTAGAAACAGCGTTACCGTTGAAGAATTTTGAAAAGTCGCAAGAAAAAGGGCCACGGAGAAAAAAAAAGGGCCAATGTTAATAATATTAAGTAATACCTAAAAATCAAAAATTGACATAAGAAAAAAACAAGACATTAGATTGGTAATATTTTATTATTAATGCTTAACAATTCAATCGAATAAAACATACCATTAAAAACAAAATAACATTAAACGTAAAATCGGTTTTATAACATACATTATACTACTTTTTTGTTAATGTACTTCTGTACTTATTGACTAGATCAATACTTGGCTCCCAATCTTCCAAATCTAAGCGTGTGATCAAATTTAGTGCAGAAAGCATTGATTCACAGGAACTAATATTAAGCCTATTGGTTTGTTTATTTTTCATTAAGGCTTATTTCGAGAATACGCGTTCAGCACAGGCACTACTGTATGGCAATGTCAGTATTTGAACAAAAAAATGCTACAATTTTCAAAAAGGGCCAAAATCGTTAAATTTTAGAAAAGTGGTCTCATTGTGGCAAGGCGACGAAAAAAGTGCCAAATTGCAACTTTAGTCGCACAACGGTCACGCTGGGTAGAAATATGTGTGTGGCTGCAGATACAGTCAACTCGGTTAATATCTACAAACACAAGGCTTCTCGTTCATCTGTAAAACAGTGTGTCTCGGTTGATTTTAACACATACATCGTGTTATACGCATACGCATACTATCGCGAATTATGAACGACGCACGCTGCTCGCGACTAGTAATTGAGTCATTAAGTGTTGAACCTTTGTAGTGGCTGGTGGTGTGAAATCTGTGATAAGTGAAAATAAAAAAAACAAAAAAGACAAGGAAAAATAAAAAATTCATATTTATTGGTGAGTACATAATATTATTATCTTGTTTTCCTCTTGTTTAAAACAAATTATTGTCAATTTTGGTGGTTTTTATGTGAAAAAAGAAATAGAACTAAAGCAACGAATTTCAACGTAGTACTCGGTTAATAATTGCCGAGTTGAGAAACACTCGGTTAATATCAACCCTTTCAGTCTGGTATCGTGTTTTGACATGTTTTTTTCTTCTGGGATTCAGGTTCTTTATTAGCGAGTGCATTAACTATGTTGTTTTTCTCGAGTTTTAAACAATTTATTGTCAATTTTGGTGATATTCAAGTGAAAAAAAAATAGAACCAAAGCAAAGAATTTCAACCTAGTACTCGGTTAATAATTGCCGAGTTGAGAAACACTCGGTTAATATCAACCCTTTCAGTCTGGTATCGTGTTTTGACATGTTTTTTTCTTCTGGGATTCAGGTTCTTTATTAGCGAGTGCATTAACTATGTTGTTTTTCTCGAGTTTTAAACAATTTATTGTCAATTTTGGTGATATTCAAGTGAAAAAAAAATAGAACCAAAGCAAAGAATTTCAACCTAGTACTCGGTTAATAATTGCCGAGTTGAGAAACACTCGGTTAATATCAACCCTTTCAGTCTGGTATCGTGTTTTGACATGTTTTTTTCTTCTGGGATTCAGGTTCTTTATTAGCGAGTGCATTAACTATGTTGTTTTTCTCGAGTTTTAAACAATTTATTGTCAATTTTGGTGATATTCAAGTGAAAAAAAAATAGAACCAAAGCAAAGAATTTCAACCTAGTACTCGGTTAATAATTGCCGAGTTGAGAAACACTCGGTTAATATCAACCCTTTCAGTCTGGTATCGTGTTTTGACATGTTTTTTTCTTCTGGGATTCAGGTTCTTTATTAGCGAGTGCATTAACTATGTTGTTTTTCTCGAGTTTTAAACAATTTATTGTCAATTTTGGTGATATTCAAGTGAAAAAAAAATAGAACCAAAGCAAAGAATTTCAACCTAGTACTCGGTTAATAATTGCCGAGTTGAGAAACACTCGGTTAATATCAACCCTTTCAGTCTGGTATCGTGTTTTGACATGTTTTTTTCTTCTGGGATTCAGGTTCTTTATTAGCGAGTGCATTAACTATGTTGTTTTTCTCGAGTTTTAAACAATTTATTGTCAATTTTGGTGATATTCAAGTGAAAAAAAAATAGAACCAAAGCAAAGAATTTCAACCTAGTACTCGGTTAATAATTGCCGAGTTGAGAAACACTCGGTTAATATCAACCCTTTCAGTCTGGTATCGTGTTTTGACATGTTTTTTTCTTCTGGGATTCAGGTTCTTTATTAGCGAGTGCATTAACTATGTTGTTTTTCTCGAGTTTTAAACAATTTATTGTCAATTTTGGTGATATTCAAGTGAAAAAAAAATAGAACCAAAGCAAAGAATTTCAACCTAGTACTCGGTTAATAATTGCCGAGTTGAGAAACACTCGGTTAATATCAACCCTTTCAGTCTGGTATCGTGTTTTGACATGTTTTTTTCTTCTGGGATTCAGGTTCTTTATTAGCGAGTGCATTAACTATGTTGTTTTTCTCGAGTTTTAAACAATTTATTGTCAATTTTGGTGATATTCAAGTGAAAAAAAAATAGAACCAAAGCAAAGAATTTCAACCTAGTACTCGGTTAATAATTGCCGAGTTGAGAAACACTCGGTTAATATCAACCCTTTCAGTCTGGTATCGTGTTTTGACATGTTTTTTTCTTCTGGGATTCAGGTTCTTCATTAGCGAGTGCATTAGTTTTGTTTTTCTTGGGCTTTTTTTTTTCTTTTATGGCGATGTTCGCAACTTTTCTGGGACGAACTATTTAAAATGATTTCTGTCTATGTTTTCATCATTTCGAATCGTTTGTCACCAATAAATGGCGAACATCGTCTTAAAACCAGGCATAGCCTTAGTTCTCAATGTTTCTGTCAGTAGTAATTTAGTAATTAAATGATCGTATTTTGATATGCACATGCTCATATTAACACGTGCTTCACAGTTATCTAAAATGGATGAAGAAGTGTCAACCTTACTAAAGGAGTGGGGCCTGGAAGCCTACGTAGACATTTTTAAAGGTTCGTTTATATACCAAAACGTAAATTTATACAATATTATTCGCATATAAGAAAGTTGTAATTTGCTTAAAGTATTTTTGCTACACATGTGTTTTGCATTTTTGATTTCGATTCCTTACGGCACGAAAATTCTTTTGCGCTTGAAAAGCTTTTTAGAAGCTTGTGTTTTTCACAGACGATTCTTTCTTATACGCGACTTTCTTATGCAAGGTGGTGCAAAATTAATCCTCCAATTTTGTTTTTGAATTACTTTTTTGCTAAATTAATTTGATTGACGTACGAAGCTATTTGCAAAAATTATAAAATCTTCCGAAAGGGTGATTAAATTTGCGCCATTTTGTATATCTGATAAAAACCTATACTTTGCAAGTGATTAACTACGTGACATTGGTTAATTTTCATTTATAACAGAAAATGCTATAACTTCAATGTCTTTGGCGCTGCTTGGTGCCAGAGAGATAAAGGAAATGATCCCAGTTATAGGGCATCGGGTTCTGTTTACACGGAATTTCGAAGAATGGCGGAAAGCTATGCACCCTAATGCGTCCACGACTTTGGTTGGTTCATATTATTTAACCATTTGAAATGGTAGAAATAAAGTCTTTTTATTTTTCAGACTTTTGAAACTTCAGAATTATCTCTTGCTACAAACACACAAGAACAAAACGACTGCCTTAATTTCTCTTTTAGTGAGATTCTGCCAAATTTCGCTGTTAGCGACAGAGGGGATGCACTAGATTCCCCTTCAAGCGTTGTTGCTGATGATCAATTCAGCGAAAGTTTAGATGTAAGTACAGGGTTTAAATCGGAAAGGTGATTAGTGTTGATTGATGGTCTCTGCTTTCAATTTGCGTTTCTTTATGCATTCAGAGATCAATCAGAATAAATTGACTTATCTATCAGTTTGAGTAAAAAACACTGCATTTATAATCAACTAAGAGAAGGTGATTATAATAGGTGATTGCCACTAATAGCTTTAGCCGATAGTACAAAGGGTTTTTTTTTCACTTATTTTATTAATTATTAATATATTTCACTAATTTTTTATATTTATATGCACATTAAAATATTTTGTTACTAGGAACTTAACAAGCTGCTCGAAAGCTCACTGGAAGGAACCGGTCTACTGTCGCTGGATAAAACTCGACCGCTGGATAACGTTGCTCGACTGCGATTGGTGCGTATTGTCTGCACCAACATTTTAAAGAAAAACCCGGAAAAAAATATCACAGCTCAAATTTATGGGCACTGGACAAATCAGATTGTTCATTTGTTCCCTACCGAGAATAGATCGGTATATTTTCACAACAAGCTGATAAATTCGAGTCGTGGGGTTGTAAACAGATTGGCTGGAAAATTGCCAGATCACATCCACAATCTAAAACGAAAATACCGGGAAAGTGGTGTTATCACTAAAAGGAAGCGTTCGTTTTCCGCTTCTGCGACGTCGTCACCTTCCTCCAGTCGAGTATCCTCTCCCGCATCAGTATCACATCCTATAAAGCGCCTAGCAACAGCTGCCAATTTCGAAGACTTCGAAGGACAATTCCAAGAAGATCTCCAATGGCTAAAAAATTCTAGCCATCCATGGGAAACAACCGAGGACAAATGGGAGAAAACGACCCATGCCCGACTTCACCATTTAAAGGATATGAGCATATCCGAGTATTTTGAGGAATATCCGGCCTTAAAAAAACCATTGGGATTTAAACTGGTAATATTTCATAGAAGTATAATTATATCAGAAATACATTATACATATATTTAGTCTTTAACCTGAACTACAGTTTCACATATAATATTATGTAATTCTTCTTTTCTCTACAGCTGGTAAGGGATTTCGATAAAATATACAGCGACAACTGCAACGGACTGGTTGAAAATTTTCCAAAATTAAAAAAGGACATTTTCCAACTTGCTAGAAGCAAGGGAAAAGGAGTAAGAGGAAAGGATAAATACTTCGCTCACCTGCTGACTCGGGAAAATCGTAAGAAAACGTCATTTGTTAATAAATACATAACCTGCTAATCGAAATAAATCGAAGAATTTCCGATTCGATCGAATTTCAGAAAAAGCGTGGATATTTTAGCTTTACTAGATTGTTCCGAAAAATTTGTTTTTGTTTTGACCATTATGTTTTCTTTAGAAGAAAAAAACAAATCTGCATCATATTTTCTCTATATTTTTTAGCGCATTCTCTATATAGGTATAATTCTTCGAATCAGATTTGCACACATTTTGTGTAGAAAAATTAATTGGACGCATATGACTTATAATTGTTTTATTATTTTATATTTTCTCAGTTTCTGAAGAGATCAGCAACCTCGCGGCATTCCTGCTAATCCCTTCATTGTTGACCACATCAAACGTTAAGGTCAAAGGATCGAAGCAGAAAATTTGGCGACCCTCTAAGGCGGAAGCAAGGGATGGATTCATAACGAGAGTTGCAACGGATGCAGAGATAGATGCAGCAATTACCAGCAGGCGAGAAAAACTACAAGGTATTGGCCTTACATTACAGCCCTTCATTATAGTAGTAGGTAACTCAATCGATGCTATTGGGTCCTATTTTGTAGTTGTAGATGAAACTAAATATTTACTACCTACCATTTTAGAGGCAGTAGATGTTTGTTTCAAACTAATTTTTATTATTAATGCTGAATATCCGCCAGAGAGTAGATGTTCTTGGCTGTTTATTCAAAAAGCATTTTTTAAAATTAAGACAGAGTTCGATAAGGAATCTACCGCGGCCAATACCTTGTTGGGAGAGTTAGGTGTCAAGGAAAGTTAGAGTTTTCCCCTTCCAATTCATTTTCTTACAATGGTTGTTTGTTTCTTATGCAGATCCTACTTAAAGGATCTCAAAGTTCTAAGGCACCACTTTGATTTCAATCACAGTGACCATAACTTCACAACTTATAAATGTCGCGAAGGAGATTGTAAGCGATCGTTTCCAATTTTCAATTCCTTTAGAAGACACTTTAAAAAAAAACACGATTTTCAATGTTCAAATAATCCAACAAATTCTGAGAAGAATGCGGATATACTTAATGAAAGTGTTGTTGCAGAAAAACAATTAGAACAAACCAATAAAACTGAAAATACAGAAACCCTGTCACTTGATAAATCACTATCACTTTTTATAGCATCCCTTTATGCAAATGTGATCTTGCCTAGAAACGTAGTGCAAAAAGTGATTGATGGCTTAGCAGAATATTTCGGTTCATTAAGTTCAAATTTGCAGAACTGTGTAGACAATATATGTATTGAGCATTCTCTATCTAATGATGTTTCAAATCAATTAATGCAAGCACTTGTTCCTTCAATCACCTCCCCCTTAGAATGTTTCCGAACAGAACAAAAAAGAATTTCTTATTTCACAAAACAAAAATCATACATTGAGCCTAAGGGAATAATAATCGGCCAAAGGTTCGATTATGTCAAAAAAGGTGGAATAACACGTATGGAACCTATTCCGTGCCAAGAACATTTTATATCTTTAAGAGATATATTGCAAAGATTTTTCTCCCTCGAGAACGTACTTTCGGAAACTTTTGAATATATGGACAGTCTTCGAAATAAAGATGGAATGGAAAATTTTATTCAAGGTTCACATTGGAAAGAAAGACTTAAGCACCATTCAAATCGCATTGTGTTACCTCTATTTATGTACTTCGATGATTATGAAATCGGAAACGTTCTAGGAAGTCATGCTGGTGTTCACAAACTAGGAGCTGTGTACGTCTCAGTTCCATGTCTTCCACCTTGGCGCTCCTCAGTTCTGTCCAACATATTCCTTATTTTATTATTTCATTCATCCGACAGAGTATCTTTTGGTAATAATGTTATATTTCAACCAATTATTGATGAGTTTAATTTTTTAAGCGAAGTGGGCATAGAAATAGATATTCCATCTTTCAAGGGATCTTTATTTTTTGAACTAGCTCTGATTCTTGGTGACAATTTAGGAATACACTCTCTGATTGGGTTCGTAGAGAGCTTTTCAGCAAATTTTTCTTGTAGAGTGTGCAAAGTTACAAAAGATGTATTGAAAAAGCAACTTTACGAAGATACAACACTTCTTCGAACAATGGCAAGCTATGAAGCAGATCTGGCTTTAAATAATTTATCTTTAACCGGCATTAAGGAAAAGTGCGTTTTTCTGGGCATAAACAACTTCGACTTGTTTCAACAGGTGGGCGTCGATATTATGCATGATATGCTAGAGGGTGTTGCCAAATACATTTTGAGTTTTATACTTTCAGAGTATACCGAAAAAAACAAATTTTTTTCTTTAACAATTTTCAATGATAAGCTATTAGCTTTCTCATATGGCCCTGATACTAAAAACAAACCTTGCCCTATCGAAAGAGAACATCTTAGGCGGGGAAATGTGCGTTTATCTTCAAGAGAAACGCTTACTCTTTTGCGGTTTTTGGGTTTACTTATAGGTGACTTTGTGCCGAGGGGTAATATTATTTGGGAAATGTATATAAAATTAAGACAAATTGTTGACATACTTCTTAGTATAAATGTTTCTGTTGGAACAGAAGATTTCTTGCAAGTATTAATAGCTGAACTTAATGAACAATATACTACACTTACCGAGGACTGTCTTAAGCCAAAGTTCCACAATCTCATTCACTACCATACCGCTTTTAAAAAATACGGCCCATTAACATCTTTGTGGTCAATGAGGTTCGAAGCTAAGCATAGGCAATCCAAAATGTCGGCTAGATCATCATGTAACCGAATGAATATCACTTTAACCTTAGCAATGAAACATCAACTTCAACTTAATGAAATGTTTTTAAGGGGAAAACTTTCTAATCTACTTGACGTTGGACCCAAAAAATATGGCATGTTATTTGAACTTGATAATATACGATCACAGCTATCACTGGACCCTAATAAAACGTTGACTATGGTCAGTTGGGCGACCATGTCTTCTGTACATTATAAAAAGGGATCCGTCTTAGTAAAAAGTCTTAGTTCAGATTGTTATTTGTACGACTTTTTTGTATTGGAAAAAATATATTTGTATGACTCAAGTCAATTGATTTTTGTTGGTATAGTACTTAAAACTAAATGTTTCGATGAACACTACTATGCATATGAGGTAGAAGTTCCATTAATACCTCAACAAATTGTTATTCCACTTGAATTTTTTCTATCGCCAATTCCTAACACTTTAAATATTTTATCTAACTCCAAGCAGTACGTTATTTTAAGAAGTCCACTATAAATAAAAAATAGATTAAATTATAAATGTAAATGATTTCGCTTTAACACTGCAGATTTCATAAATATGCTAATTAAAATAATATTATGTAAATTAATTTATAAAAATACACAATTTTGCACATTTCTTTTTAAATGATGAAATTTATGACCCATATATTTTAAGTAAAATTAAGTTTTGCATTAAAATTAATAAAAACATGTAATAAACAGAAAACATATATTTTGTATTCAAAAATACATTACAAACGATATTATAATAAAAAATCTATGTACTTAATATGAAAAAGATTTTTTTTTTATTTTACGATAAAATTATCCCTTTTAGATGGTTCAATTTTCAGGTGCACTCAAGTTCAACCAAGTAAACTGGTAAATTGGTACCACATGGACTGGCTAATAAGAAGTAAGTAGTTTGGTTAAATTCAACCAAGTAGATGTGCTAATTCCAACCGAGTAAGTTACGTAAATTTAACTTTTAGTTGGTTAAATGCTACCAAGAAAGTTGGCTAATTTTAACCAATTGGAATTGTTAAATGCAACCAAGTAGGTTGGTTGGTATCAACAGAGTAACATGGTTAAATCCAACCAAGTAGGTTGGTTGGTAACAACAGAGTAACATGGTTAAATCCAACCAAGTAGGTTGGTTAGTAACAACAGAGTAACATGGTTAAATCCAACCAAGTCGGTTGGTTAGTAACAACAGAGTAGCATGGTTAAATCCAACCAAGTAGGTTGGTTAGTAACAACAGAGTAACATGGTTAAATCCAACCAAGTCGGTTGGTTAGTAACAACAGAGTAACATGGTTAAATCCAACCAAGTAGGTTGGTTAGTAACAACAGAGTAACATGGTTAAATCCAACCAAGTCGGTTGGTTAGTAACAACAGAGTAGCATGGTTAAATCCAACCAAGTCGGTTGGTTAGTAACAACAGAGTAACATGGTTAAATCCAAGCAAGTCGGTTGGTTAGTAACAACAGAGTAACATGGTTAAATCCAACCAAGTAGGTTGGTTACTAACAACAGAGTAACATGGTTAAATTCAACCAAGTCGGTTGGTTAGTAACAACAGAGTAACATGGTTAAATCCAACCAAGTCGGTTGGTTAGTAACAACAGAGTAACATGGTTAAATCCAACCAAGTCGGTTGGTTAGTAACAACAGAGTAACATGGTTAAATCCAACCAAGTCGGTTGGTTAGTAACAACAGAGTAACATGGTTAAATTCAACCATGTGTATTGGCTAATAACAACAGAGTAACTTGGTTGAATTCAGCCAAGTGGGTTGGCTAATAACAACAGATTGAATATGTTGAATTCTACCAAGTGAGTCGGCTAATAGCAACAGACTAAGTAGGTCAAATTCTAACAAGTTAGTTGGTTAAATACAACCAAGTAGGTTGGCTAATTTCAATCAAGTGAGTTGGATAATAACAACACAGTTACGTGGTTAAATTCAACCAAGTGGGTTCGCTTATAACAACAGAGTAACTTGGTTAAATTCAACCATGTGTATTAGCTAATAACAACAGAGTAACATGGTTTAATTCAACCATTGGGTTGGCTAATAACAACAGAGTAATTTGGTTAAATTATACCAAGTTAGTTTGTTATTTACGACCGAGCAAATTTGGAGGGGAAATTGATAAATCGGTTATTTTTAACAGAGTTTCGTTAAACAAGTTGACTCGGTTTATTTTAATCAACTAACTCTGTAGGAGCTATATTAACAGTATCACTTGGTAGTTTTTAACCGAAAGTCGGTTGTTTTTAAATAAGCGATTTTTCTGCGTGTATACTCTCGTTACTCGGAGACAAACAAATTTTAAGGTTGAACCGGAAACAGGAATCCTGTACGTATGTCATCCATTAGATAGAGTACAGAAAGAAGTTTATGAACTTCAAATTCGTATTTCTGATAATGATTCACAAAAACCCCTGTCTGCAGATGCTATTGTTCTTGTGATAGTGGATGACATTTATGACAATGTACCTAAGTTCACGCGCTATCCGAATATACATTTCGGGTTCGCGAACACATTCCCACAGGAACAGTCATAGCTTTAATATGTGCGACCGATGCAGATGTTGGAGCTGGAGGAGAAGAATAAGACGTCGCTCAAGAACAACTGAGAATATTGCTGCTGTAGCCCAAAGTGTTGAAGATAACCTAGGTTTGTCCATTCCTCGTCGTTCTTTGGAATTGGGCATTCCACAAACGTCATTACACCGTATTTTGCATAAAGACTTGGGTCTTAAGGCTTATAAAGTTCAGTTAACACAAGAACTCAAGCCGGCCGATCATCAACAACGCCAACAGCCCAGCGTCGATTCAAGACCTCAAAGATAAAATTCGTGAGGCTATCGAGGACATAGGAAGCCACTTTGCGATTTGGTTATGGAAAATTTCATTGAAAGGATGATCCTGTATGCGTGCTCGTGGTGGCCATTATTAACGGCATACCTTCCTCTTTATTATGAAATAAACATCCGATCATTTATCTCAAAAAATTGAATTTTTATTTGAATACCAAAATAACACCTCTTATTGGAAAACCCTTTATAATAAAACTCTAGGCGTTTTCATGTGTTAACTGTTGGCGTGAAAACTACTGCACAGAATTCGATGAAACTTTTTTTGAAATGTTCCTTAAGATGCTGAGCAGGACATAGGGTAATCCATTCATTGCCATTTTTGGGGAGAGTTTTGGACTAAAATGTGTATTGTTTGTATGTGTATAACTGCAAGGCGGACGAACTAGCCAGGCAAGGAAGCGGCCTTCACTTAACCAACAACAGTGAACCGTACACTCAAAAGCAATCTTCTAAATTCTTCCTATTTGAAGAGGCAGTAAAAGCAATAGCGATACATTCCGGCAACTTTGCATGCCAAAGGGCTCACTATATAAGTAGGAATATTTCAGATCCGTAGTGGGAGCATTAACAGCACACTTTTTAATATAGATAGACTGGCCCGTAGAACGAGAACACACTATACAATCGGCCTTACCAATAATCGACTTTAATCTGGCAGTTTACGCAAAGACTCCACGCTTTCCAAAATCCCTTTACCAATAAACAAATATAGTTGCCAGAATATCGCTCACTGTATGGTTAAATGTTAGTATTAAGATCCATGTTTATCTCGGTCGTTAATTAAATGTCCCTTAATGTCATTTTGAAGACAAGAGTTGCCCAACCCTCCAAAATCATGGTATTACATTTCGTAATAGGAGCGAATTAAATACGCTGTTGTAAAGCCTGAGATTTTATCTTATTCAAATGCAAATGGTTTTAAGTCTCATAAACACAAATTTGTACAAATGAATGCAAAAAATTTAATAGAATGGCATTTTTGTTATATTTCTAAACACTTGAAGCATATATTTCTGTGTTTTTCTCTGTTTTATCTTGTTTAACCGCTAGTTCTTGCTTTTTGATTGGTTTTCCGTTTTCAAGCAACGAATGGATGCTTTGGGATATTTCCAAGAACTTCTTGACAGAATAAGAAATAGATTTTTTCACCATTTCTCAGTACCTTAGGCGACTCAGGTATTTGGCTGCAACCAAACCCTTATCCAACTCTTTGCAAAAGGAGTTTGTTTACCAAGAATGAGGATCTCTAATGAAACATTGGTTGGTGTGAAACGGTTCACTTCGCGGAAAATATAGTTTTAAGAATACTCAGAAAAATACACGCGAAATAACAAATTTATTAACTTCTGGAGGAATAACGGGTAATACAAAAATATGACGTGTGCATTCATAGAAGAAGAAACATGACAGCTTTCGTGCATAAAAATGTGCGCTTTAGATTCTACGAAACTTGTCGCACTAGTAAATGTGGAGGTCTAATTGTTTATCGGTACCGTTTCACAAATGCTGTACATTTTTACTAAAGCTGACATCCAACTAGCTGTCGACATTAGTGCTTGATTATTAGTAAGGCCGAATAAGTTTCGCGGAAGTTGTACGGATGAGGAAGAAGAAGAAACCATTGCTCGTCTTCTGTGCACCTGTCCAGCTCCTGCCAACTTGCGCAAGGCCAACTTAGGAGACTACTTCTTCGAAGACCTGAGTTACTTGTCTCGCACAGATGTGAATGCTGTATCAGAATTTCAAAATGGCTTCACTGAGCTTCAATGTAAAGCCGCTGCAAGTAATAGGTCTCACCAGCTACTGACCGAACGCGATGTTTAAAGGTTACAATCGGGGGTAAACTGTTTAGGTTACCCTTCGTTTATTGTCACCCGGTCACATCCACCTTCTGATCAACTAAGCACCATAACTGTTTGTGTAGCAGTGAGATTGATTACTCCAACCACTACTGCTACAGCGCATTTGTACTATCCGCCCTTTCTGACAATCTGTCAGAGGATATAGATGAGGGTTTGAATGTCTCCGTCAGCACTAACCTTTCCGAAGACTTATTGTCAACCAGTTATCTCCACAGTGAGAAACCCCAAGGGCTGATAAACTAAATCACCGCTTCTATGAAAAACTAATTTTCACTCTTTTGACGAGGTGTCGAAGTGTAATAGTCGAGGGGTCACCCGCTTTACCCATTACTCGAAAACAAATCGTCAACAAACATACACGAAGCAACAAAGCGCCCACCACTAGTATGTCGCCGGCTTAGACATTATTCTGGCCATCTCCCTTCCCCTTACTCATGGGGTATCACAAAGGACCTATATCAATATGGTCTAAGTGTGTCTTTTTAGACAGTCACCATACCTAACCTAATCTATCCTGCCCCCAGCCCGTTCACAATCACACGAGATGTCGAAGTTCTTATAGACGAGTTGTAGGCTGTGATTTCACTGAAGTGCTTTGACGTAGCTACTTCGATTTTACTCGAAGAAAAATGTATAAGTTAGAGAATTAAAGGCAAGAAAAACAAACAATTTTTAAACACCCGATTCAAGGTTACAAATTCCGTATTCGCATTAATCTTGAAACCTTCCATCAGCTGCAGTAAAAAGGTTCTTTGATGTACCTAACCAATTGAATTGCTCGTGCACACATACTACCCCCTGATTGACATAAAGTCGGTTCCATGTCCTTCCATCTCCTTTTTTCCACGAAGAGCCACATCATTCAATTATACCCTCCCAGAGTAGATTTATTGATAGAGTAATTTTGTAATGAGAGGCATACACCTATGTACGACCAGCAGCTGTGCTCTTAATGAACTTTTTTGATTACTCTCTCTATAATAACTTTAAGAATAAAGTACGAGTACATGCAGGCCAAAGTGTCAGTCGAAATTGGCTCGCATTGTTCGGGACGTGATTTTCATGTGCGCTCCCATTAACAAATTTGCCTAGAGTCCTCAGAAAGGATGTCACGTCCGGTTCGGATCAGCATTTCCATTTCAAAACAAACCGTATGGATTAACATGCATGAAATTTATGTAAATCAAATTTTCCCGCATAGCAAATGGACTGGACTAATCCGATTTTCAATCGAAGAATAATTACTTGCTGACATTCGAGCGGTGACACTATCATGTACGTAATTAAAGATTATATTCGATTTGCATTCATGTCTTTGCTTGGAATCTCTCGATTGGATATTGATGTCAATTTTGGTGTGGGAGATGGTTTTAAATTGGTGTAGGTACCTGTAGGACTAACATGGATATTTGGAAAGGCGAATGAGATCCACAGGAGATGCGATAAGCCTTGTTAATACATCTGTTAAGGTATAAGGATTTACCCTTTCGAGTTGCTGTAGGCATTTGGTTCAGTCATCATTCTCTGGACATTAGATATAATATATAAGTGCCTACGGTTTGTGCTTTCATCGATAGTAACTCCGTATTTGTAAGGCTTAAGGGAATAGGCTTGAATAATTTATCGATCTATCAAGTAGCGATGCCACCGCTATGGATTTGCCCGGGTCATATACTTCGCCTATGCGGGACAGTTATTCAAGATTGACCAGGTTTTTCATAATTTAGCAATTAGAATACTTTTCTCATATTTTTCAAGAAAAATTTTTTTCGAAAATTACTTCGATTTTCACGTGAAACAAACAAAATCACGAATTGAAATGGAAATTTGAAATAAACAGAGTCTTTACAGTGGCAATCGTCAATTTTATCAACAAAAGCATTAGTTTCCCCTAAATTAAAAATGTCTTAAGTGAAATTAGCATTTTTTTCCAAATAAAAATATATAAGTCGTTTTCTTACAGCTTAAATAACATAACAGCTGAATGAATCACATAAAAAACTAAAATATAATAAAAAAAAAATCATAAATTAAATCAAAAAAATTCAGTCTTTTTTTATTTTCAGTGCTTGAAATTAAGTAAAATGCAATTAATTTTTTTACATGCAGGTAAACATCTGATGGACTGCTTACTTTTATGCTTATCATAACCACTAATTTTGAGTAAATTTTTAAAATTCTTTTTAGTGAAAATACTTTTGGAAAATTAAAGTTTAACAGAAATTTTTGATTTTTATCCTTTTTAAGCTTCTACGAGGTAAAAAGTACCGCTTTTTCCGAAATTGGTGCGTGAACTTGTGTTGGCATCTTCGAATACGATGCGACTTCTCGTTCCATATCTTTACTGCTTGCTCACGAAATTTGTAAGTAGAGAGATTGATACGTAGACATACCTATAAATACCTACGGATTAACCATAGGATATTTTTATACGTATACACTTCACGCCCTATATAAACAGACACTTATACTATATTGGCTACGCCTGACGAAGGAAAACTAGAGAGGCCCTTACACATAAAAAACGTCTTCAAACACTGCAAAGTTTGAAAAAAAAAAAAAGACCTTCTAGTCGGTAGTTTTGCATCGACTGACAGGGACAGTACTTGGACAGACTGACAAAATTGCGAGACCCACTCTTTGAAGATCAACTATCATCATATTTGGATGGTGTCTCAGGCTTAAACTTAGACTTGACAACAGCGTTGCCAGACGGTCAAAATATATCCCCCAGATAAATCTAAAAAAAACCCAGATTTGGCTTTAAAAAAACCCCCCAACTTTTTTTCAATATTTTCTTAATCTGTTTTACGACTTAAAAGTAGGAATTTCAATTTTGAAGCGTGAACATGTTTGGTTTTACGAATGCAAAAGTGTGTCCCAAATATTTATGACGATAAAAATGTCAACGCTTTTTGAAACCAATTTGTAGAAATTTACACAGCTCCAACGCATGATACTGTTGCTTACAACATTTACTGAAGAGGTTGGTGCTTATCTCCGGAAAAACACTTAAGGAACTATTAAAAAAAACTATAACATTTTCGTAATGAAACTGGCATTCGATTTTTATTGAAAGACTTGTATTGAAAACGAAAATCGTACAAAGATATCAGAATTTTCACACGTAAAATTAGATATGGAGAATAAATTGATTATTTAACAGCATTTTAAAATAACCCACACACATTTATTTCATCCATTATTTCAAATTTGAGTCATTTGGCAGTGGACAGAAACGAACGACGAGTGTCTACGATACCTCATTGTTCAAATTACTTAGAGTTTTTAACGTTCGCAAAATGCGGATGCATATTTTAAGGTTATCAAAAACGAATATTATAATCGAATACAAAAAAATAAGAACTAAAAGAAAAACCCCAGATTTAGGGTTTTTTTGTTTTTTGGTTGACGGGGGTAAATTTGGGGATAACCCCAAACTGGCAACGCTGCTTGTCAAAATGTCTCTCATTTACCTACCTCAACAACACCTACCACACCAGTGATGCAAATTGACTTTTCTCAATTGAACATAAAACTGAAAAGAAATAGTACTGAAACTTACAAAATAGTACGTAATTTTTTTTAAATCCCACAACATAAATATTGCATTTAAGCAAAAATAAAGCATATTTTATATTTTATATTTTATTGAATCTAACGGCCATATATTTCCTCTTGGAAATTAGGCTTGAATTAATTTCACGCCCTCATCCGTGTATTTTAAACGAGATGATTTAAATTAACATTTATAATATTCACTCAAAATCACGCACGAAGCCCGCTTGGTAACGCTGCATTTAAAAGCGGAGCTTAAACCGATCTTAGGTCGATTTAAACCCAAGTAATGTTAAATTTCAAACAAGATGACATTTTTATTTTTTGTTGCTTGTCACTTGGCAATTACTTGGATTTGCTGTGTGCTGAGTTTCATTTTTAGTGTATTAATTATGAATTTAGCATCCAATATGGCTCGTTTTCCGAAAATACCGAGCCCGCTTGTGCATTCGATAAAGTCGAAGATGAGGACGACGTTGCTTCACCATCTGAAGTTCCACCAGCTCTTTGGTAAATTCATCTTCCGACGACGAAGCCATCAAAAATTTCATCCACTTTACAAATGAAATCCATTTTTTTGGCTTCTATCTACATTTTATATCTATTCTATTTCACTTTTACTTATTTAATGAACGAAGAAATGTCAATGTTACGAAATTGAGTTCTAACCCGAATTAAAATACTTAAACTGGTCTCGGCAGTGCAATTTAAATTCAATCGAATAAAACACCGACATGTTTAAATAAGTTTTTTTTTTGCGGTTTAAAGACTGAATATTATGGACTTTGGTCTAATTTTTGGAGTGAATAATATGGCCGTAAATAATATAACCTCATTTATGTTCGATAAATTTAAAAAATTAAAAATAGTATACAGATAGTACTCAAAGTTGAGAAGTGGTCCTTGCGTACTCGGGAAAGTCAAATAGTACAGAAATCAGTGCAATAGTAAGCCGCCTACACTTACCAGCGCACACTCCCTCCTTATTAAATACCTACCTCGTCATTTCAATCGTCATGCTAAAATAATTCTACCCCCACCCTACAACTAAACACAAAAAGAATCCGATCGACGAAAGTTAAAGGCCCAGCCCATAGCATCTGTTGCATACGTCGCATCGAATCCGTCACATACGGTGACAACCAGTGTTGTAAGTACTTTATCCTCTTTCTTCCCACGAAACCCTTTTTCGCCGCACTCGAATTCCCTTTTAAATAATAAACTCGGCACGTACTTTTTTTTGTGAACAAAATCTTCATAATCGTGGTAATATGTAGGTCCAGTTTTTGATGAAATTTCACCAAAAATGTCCAGTTTGAATGGTTTTTGCAGAATTTATCCATTTCATCTGTCAAGTGCGCTGCTTAAGGGTCAGCTTCCTCTAAGGTCCTGTGTATACTATCCACCTGTGAGGTGACACTCGAATTAGTTGTCACAGCGGATGCGACGGATTCTATAGGTTGGGCCCCTCGTGAAGCTCATACCTAGAGTTAAGATGTTTACACATGGAAAAAGAAAAAACAGGAATGTCAAAACTAGCAATGGCTCTGTATATAGCTCGTCGCTATAAAGGCTGTCATAGACGGCTTTTAAAGGTATGAGAGATGGTCCATATCGATTTGGACTAATTGGGTCTTATTCAAGGATCTGTGTTAGTGTAAAAATCTCAGTGGGCACTCATAGTTTTTCCGAATTATATTTAAGGCGTTCACGCAATACGATATAGGTTCTATTGTATGATGGTTATAGGAGACTAATTCCTCTGTTGGCGCAGCTGAATGTGCCTCTTTTCTTTTGAACAGTAATAGTTTCTTACAATTGCAGCTTTCCAAAGTCATTTCTCTCACAGTATTTCAAAGTATTTCTTTGCTGAAGCTTGTCGGACGTTGCTATAAAAGCAAAAATTGGTTCTGCGTGCAAAAGGAACATTATCTATTGCTAGCTTATTAATATGTAAGCTGTAGAGTTTTGAGGGCCTATTAGGAGTGATGACACTTTGCTTACAGAATTCCCAGCGTGTTTTCAAATCATAAAGATGTCTCAGAGGCATAACTCACACTCTGAACAAAGGAACACTATGAGCGAATCGAATTCTCCCACAGATTAATCTAGCAAAATTTGTTTTAAGTAAATTTGCTTTAAGTAAAGGGAAAAAACTGTTCGCATAAGAACCTCCCCAACTCGTAAAAGCATATTGCAGCTTAGAGCTTGCAAGACCATAGTTAACCATAGTAAACACTTTTTTGGAACAGCATACATGTTGCGTAGGCGCAGTGGCTTAGTGATTAGTGTGTTGGACTACTAAGCGAGGGGTCCCAGGTTCGAATCCCGCTTAAACCCAAATTCCAACTTAGGGTTTTTTCCACTGCGCCACCTCTCGCGAACGTCTGACAAACATCCGAGAGTATAACTGTCTTTAGAGCTTCTCAATTAGCCGTTTGGAATCGGCATAAAATTGTAGATCCCTTCCATTCGATCCAAAAATGAAACTCACACAAAACGAATGGCTGTGAGAAGCTAGGCCTTGGGTCCCTACGGACCTGTTGCTTGCCCCGCGCATCAATTGAGCTTCAACTGACTGCGTATGACTTTTCCAATTTAAATTGAACTCAATTAGCACTCACAGTTTCTATTTTAAAGCTTTTACAGGAACATGAAATATTTTCCCAAGTATGAAGAGGTCGTGAGAATGAAATTGCAATCGGTAAGAACATTTCCCGATAATTGGACTGACTGTCCCATAAGTTTCTATGAACGTTCTTCACCTCATATGAGAGATTGATGTGATTGAGCCATCCCAAATTGGACCTCTTCAATGGCAGTTGTCAAGCAAAGCCGTGAACGCCGTATAAATGTCAATTTAAAAGCTTCTCAGAGCACTATCCCAACTCTACAAACTACAACTTTCCGAGAGAAGTGTATTAAAATACAAATTTTTACGAAACGTCAAATATGGTTGCCAATTTCCAAAACGCCAAACAAATTCAAACGCCTACATCATATTACAACTTGGTTATGAGTAAAAAAGATGTATTGTCTGCCCAATAAAATGTTTGATTAATTGCCCGAAAACTCACATGTTGACTCTCGAAATTAGGCCAGGTTCACGAGGTCAACGGGCGAAAGTACTGCCGCCTCTATGTGTGGTGGTCCTTCCGACGATTCATGCCGTGAGCAGCATGAGCCGCGTTAGTTGGTTTCCTATTTCAGCTTGAACATGAAAAATATCGATCAACTATAGTACATAGGCCTTTTATTTTCGTACTTGTACGCACTTGCGTCACTTTGCATTCAACTATAAAAATTAAAATTGATTACTGCTGTGTAAAATCTATTTATAGCCCGCGTCTAATTATATTTGTATAAGATCCTTGGAATCGGTTTGTGCATGCTACATCTGTTTACTTTAGATAAGTTGAAATTAATGGCGACCAACGTTTTGGAAAACCTTGGAGGCAGTTCCTTTTTTGCAGCCACAATATGCTCAAATGGCTGTTGGCCCATGTGACATATGCCAGCTTCATGTATCTACCTCACGATAGATGGATGGATGGATGGAAATAAAACCTTTTTACATCTCCCATTTCAATTAAATACACCTAAGTGTATTTTTTAAAACTTTCTCTGTACTGTCTACTGGCAAGGGCATAGGCAACTGAGAGATAGGAAAAACCGTCTGTGGCCATACCTTTTTGTTTTTCAATTTTCCCTCGTTTTATGGGTTCATTCCTGACGTGGGGTTCATGGTTACCTCTTTGGAATCATGTTTACATAGTTGCGTGGATTTTCCCTTTTTTTTTTTTAATAAACCAGCACGATTGTCCCGACATAGGACAGCTTTGCGGAAGGTCTTAATTCAATTTGGAAATTAAAGTTCTACACGAAAGTGATTGCATGTGGAATGGGCACTTTTCTGTCGGTTGGTTCTTGGGGGACCACGAATTCAGACGGTGTTGAAGTACAGAGGGAGTTCGAACTCAAAGGGACACATAAACAAGAAAGGAAGTGGCGAGGACGATAATAATGGTATGTGTACGGTTTTCAACACTTAATGTTGCACGGATATTAAAACTGTCCAGGCATATTGAAGGTCGGTGGCCACTTTAGGAAAATATGGTGGTGGTTCCCGGTCTCTACCAAGTTGCGCAGTCTTATATTGCGATTAGAATAAAAGCAGTGACAGCGTTAAGCACCAATAAGCGAAAAAACAAGGACTCTCTCATCTGATCTAAGATGAAAATGATTCATTATTTTTTTTTTCATTTTAAATAAATTTTTATTCAATTCTTTCTTTAATACTAGACAAAAAGGATTAAATCTAATTTAAAACTAACCTTTATGTCATTCTTGCTTACTGGCTATCAGCGAGCGCTCTAAACCTATCAATATCCCTAAAATTATTGCCTTTCGGCCTTAAATCTATCTATATTTAATTTTGTTTGTTTTTTAATTTCCAAGAAACTTTATAAAACTTGAATCCTTTTTTTTTTTTTACTTACAACTTTTTAAAGCTAGCTAAGCTACTTAACCTAAATTACCCTATAATCAGGGTGGTGAGCAATCTCATCGATTGGTCACCAACTGCTTTAAAGTATCAATTCTGTCCCATTCCGCAATTGCTGTAGTAAAACGGAGGAGCTCCTGAGGATTGGCGGCGTACCCGTCGTCGATGAGCCGCTTATCCCTCGCGCCGCGGTGGCTGTGGTACAATACCGGCACAACATCTTTTGTCTGGACTAACCCTTTCATGCCTACATGAAGAAATGCCTCAGGCGGGATGAAGCCAGACCGAAGCGTACTCTCGTGGAACATTAAATTGGGGAAGTAAGCCCCTGGTACACTTTCAGGTTTGAATTCATTTAATAGATGCTGTTATTTTTGGGTTGACTGTATATAGGTAAATTGCGATTCTATTCATCTTCATCTTCATCTTCCTCTGGTTGTCGCTAATACTGAATAATGATAAGTTCAGTTGCATTTGCAGTACCATCGTTAACAAAGCAAAGTACGTCCCCAAATTTTTGCGCGCGAGAATTAATTTTACATATTAAATCCGTGCGCCCGGTTATTAGGTCGGGCAACCACAAAAAGCAATATTTTAACCAGTGGCCCATTCCACGCCCAATGACTGCACCTGACTTATTTCCCCAACAGTTGCTTTTATTTTCAACTCAAAACAAATCGCAATAAAATAAACGCTTCGAAAACATCCACGGCACGCAGGAGCTACGCACCTGTTTAATTTCGGAATTTAAAGTTTATCTCGACTGAGGTAGCGATTTAGCTTTCTAAATGATCAATGAAATGTTTCACCCCATGTCTATAAATTACCAATTAACATATCCATCAACACTAGTTCCGAATCCGGACTAATTCAGTTTGCGCAAAAATAACGCAACAGAAACAGACATTTTTACTGCCAATTTTTGTGGATTCTGTTTGTTAAAGAAAAATTATAATTTATTATCGTTTGGCGGTGTTGAAACTTACTTTCCTGGCCCAGAGTGCGTTAATCATCATATTGTACAGTGTTCGGTTTAGTCGAACTTGTGTGTGTGCCCCCGAATAGGATCCGAAGGTTGATTTCGTGGCGACGATGTATTATACTCGGATGCGTAACTAGTTACTAATTAATTAAAAAAGAACATATGCAACTAGGTTGAGTAACATTAATTAAACTGATACCCTCAGGTGGCATAGAGACGGGATATGTTCCGTTTCATAGAGAGAGGGTGTAGTTCGACAAATTTTGGTCGTCGTATATCTAGGTGCGGAAGTTGGTTCAAATTAGTAACCGAATAGCTACAGAAATGCGGGGCATTGTGCTTAAAAGGCAGACAGGTAGGAGGGTGGACATTCTTTACTGAGCAACGCACGCAGTGATTCAATTGAGCAACAAACTCATTGTCGTTTAAAAGCTATAAGAGGACTTGAGGCCGTGCTGTGCAGAGGAGGGTTGGGGAAGAAGTTGTTAATTATTGTTGCATTAGGAGAGTTTAACTTGTTTATTTATTCCGCGGGAAAGTCGGCTGCAACGGCTTGCAGATATAGATACTTGTTCTGAGCTTCTTTTGTTGATTATTCGGTCACTAAAGGTGTTTCGGAGAACCGAGGTCATTCCTTTTCGAAGGTTTTCAAATCATGTGCATTAGTTGTCTGTATTAATTCATTTTTTGACGAATAATTTAGTCGAGAGCCTCAGAGCTCCACAGAATAGACATTTGTACGAAATTTGAGCACAGAGTGTAACTAAAAAGATCGTCTAGATTTGTATTTGAAGTAATCAAGTACAAAAATAAGTCAACACGATGTGGCTGAAGGGGCGAAGTGTTTGGCAGAAATTCAAAACCTGTACTAAATTGAAAAAAAATCCGAGGAAGAAGTAGAATATTTAAATTACCATTATTTTTTAGGCTATTTTGCTGTACTTTTAAGAAATGCAATAGTAAGAACGTCTCAGTATGAAGTGTGTTATCTGAGCAGCATGCACCTAAAGAAAGTATCAAACTTTTTACCTAATTGTTACAAGTATTAGTAAATTTTCGATATTTGCGAGAAAATAATCCTCAATTTTATTGCTGAAATGCGTCTATGGACATAAAGGGGGGGTTAACTTAGAGTAGCGTTTAGAAGAACCTGCAACCCTGTACCAAATTGTACGAAATCTGGGAATAACATTTGCCTTCAAGTCAGCATTCTCAGCAATAATTTTTGGAAGTACAAAAAGAAAATCTTGCTGAAGTTAGAATCAGAGAGAATCAGAGCGACACAACCTCAAAACTTGTACCAAATTGTTTGAAATTTGAGGAAAATTTGAAGGAAAAAACTTCCAAATTGTCTTAATTTTCAGATGAACTTTTTGCAAACAATTCCACAAACAGAACATGGAGGAGAGAGAGCTATCAGACGGGGTTTGATCAAATTTTGGAACTCGCTTCTAGGAGATATATTTTCATAGCGAGGGGACTAAAACTTAGAATAATTTATGTGCAGAAGTTACTCCAATCTGCAATAAACTAGTTGTGGTGTAGAAGCACCATCTTTAGGTTCGCTCTTACTGACAGGAGTAGGGGAGCGTCGCCAACAGTGAGACCCTTTTTTCAAATGACTATATCTAAAAAAGTATTCCGAGTAATTAGTTGATCTTAATTGTGTTAGGTAGTTTTATTATTTGTGATCTGTTTATTGCATACTTAAAATTAAATTCACCTTTACCGATAAAATAATTTAAATCCAAATGGCCGAGTACCTCCTTTGTCTCACTGTTGGTACACCTACTTCAAGATTGAGAGAGTCCTTCCCAACAGTGCGACAGCTTCAACAAATATTTCAACAAAAAAAGTTTTGTTTGATAAACATTTATATTTTACTATGCGAAAAAAGTCTTATGAAAAAAAGTAACGAGATAAATATAAAAAAAACAAAAAAAATAAAAAAATAAAAAATGTCTTCAGTGATGAATAAATAGATAGTAAAAAAAAATCAATTTCATTATTCATGAAAAATTTAGCGCACTTCAATTTGGGCAAATGTGATTGCAAAATGTATACTGGCTTGTTGCCGGCTGGTGTGGCCGCAAAGAATCTGCTCTGGGAGAGTCACTTTTATGTCTTATCTTCGGCTACAAATGAAATATCTTCAACATTTGGACAAGCGAACTTAAATGTTTTATTTTGCCGTCTAAGAAAACTTATTTCAATGTCTCCGTCGAGATCCTTGTCCGGTATTATTTTGTCGATACAGAACATTTTTTTTTCCCGACTTAAGGAACTCGACGAGAACATGGCCCCATTTAGTTGGATGTCTTAAAAGCTGATCAATGGCGAGACATTGAAGGATCCTTCGATCGAAGAATCTTTAAGCTCATAGTCCACAGCGGACGAAGTGGAAGAAATGAAATGAGTCATGACTTAATAACGGGTGATTTTTTAAGAGGTTTAGAACTTTTTTTAAAAAAAAAACACAAAAAATTCGAAAAAATGAATGAAATATTTATTTGAATCGATAGTTTGAACCTTGCAATTTAATGTTTAAAGATAATTTCATGCAAATGTTGACCGCGGCTGCGTCTCAGGTAGCCCATCCGCTGAGTCCAATTTTGGCATACTCTTTCACACATATCGGCCGGTATCTCACGAATGAATGCATGGATGTTGGCTTCCAGTGCGTCAATCGAAGCGGGCTTGTCCCTATACACATTAGCCTTGGCATACCCCCACAAAAAATAATCTAATGGTGTCAAATCGCACGATCTAGGCGGCCAATTGACCGGCCCGAAACGTGAAATTAACTGTTCACCAAACTCGCCTCGCAATTGCGCCATTGTTTCGCGTGCTGTGTGGCATGTGGCACCGTCTTGTTGAAACCACATATCATGCAAGTCAAGAACTTCCATTTCGGGCAAAAAAAAGTTTGTTATCATCGCTCGGTAGCGTTCACCATTGACAGTAACGCTGCGATTCGCATCATCTTTGAAGAAATATGGCCCAATAATGCCGCCGGCCCATAAACCGCACCAAACAGTGGCTTTTTCGGGATGCATTGGAAGCTGTTGCAATGCTTCTGGCTGATCTTCACTCCAAATGCGGCAATTTTGCTTATTTACGTACCCATTCAACCAAAAATGAGCGTCATCGCTGAACACAATTTTTCAATAAAAAAGCGGATCCTCGGCCATCTTTCCAAGAGCCCATTCACCAAAAATTCGGCGTTGTGGTAGGTCGGCTGGCTTTAGTTCTTGCACCAGCTGTATCTTAAAAGGCTTTACGCCCAAATCCTTCCGCAAAATGTAACAAAGGCCTAACTGCTGGGAACGGCGCCGAATCGACATTTCGCGGTCTTCTGTCACACTAGCTGATACGGCCGCAATATTTTCTTCACTACGCACAGTACGTAAACGTGTTGGTGGTTTAATGTCCAACAAAGTAAATTTGGTGCAAAATTTGGTCACAATCTTCCGAATAGACTGCTCAGAAGGTCGTGAATGCCGATCATAAAATGGAAGCAGCGCGCGATGAACATTTCGAACCGAGCACGAATTTTGATAGTAAAATTCAATAATTTGCAAGCGTTGTTCATTTGTAAGACGATCCATGGTTAAATTCCAAACCAAACTGAAGCTGTTTGACAGTGACACAAGGTACTAAACACACGTCAGCTGTCAAAACCAGTGTTGCCAAAACCAAACCAGCTTAAAAATCACCCTTTATAAAGGGATAGTAGACAATTTTATTTAATTAATAACCAATGAAAATATATAAATAACAGTGAGACACTGTCCCACTGATGTCAACGGGATTTTGTCTCACTGTTAGTAAATCGTCGAAAATATATATAAAAAAAAAATAAATAAAACAAAAAAAACTATGCATCGAAATGCCTCAAAATCTAGTTAATTGTTTTCTCCATAATACAATCCATAACATATTGATTGAAAAAAACTCACCTAGATAAAAAGGAATTTATTTTTTATTGAGACACTTAAAATTTACTTTTCAATGTTTATTTCCACTGCCCTATCACGGCGCGACTGCTCTTCCTATCAAGTAAACACAAACTGAACCAATCGGACGAACATCTGTTGCATGACCTACAAAAACAAGCGGGACGTGTTCGTAGGTACATGTTTCTTGGGATTTATTCAGAATGTCTCGATGTTGTTCCCCTTATAACCTAAAAATAAAATTATGTTGTCCAAAATTATAGAAGACAACGTTATTACTTGAAATTTGATGGCTTGGTTGAAAGTTAAAAACTGACCGCAATAGTTGTCCAAAAATATAACAACAAATAATGTGTTAACTCGACGTAATTTTTCACAAGATTTTTTCAAACCAGCATGTGCAATAACTGTTTCAATGCCAAAACAAATATGAACTGCTCGTCTTTTTATGCCGCCAGAATGGTTAGGTAAGAAAGAATGCTTTGCGGCCGAGTTCTATACAAAGGAGTGATATTCAAACGCAAGTCTAATATCTGCTTTATAGTAATGGGAAAGTTGTATAGAGCCTAAATTTGCAGAGGCTGGCCTTGCGATGTTGAATCCTTACTCCTGCCATATTCCGCCCGAATTGGCTGTGACTAGTGGACTGAGTGCGGTTTTTGAAAAGAAAGTCCACTCATTTATGTTTGTTTGAAAAGCAGCAACGACCTTACCGAGACCTTTCATATAAAAAACCGATTCAGGCGAGACAAGCTAATATTAGGGGCACAAATTTTCACTTCCATATGCGGATTGTATTGTCATAATTGATAGAAGGAAGGCAAGCTGTTACTAGTGCGTTTGCGAGTATAGAAACGGAGCGCCTGAAATGGACTCACCGGTCAACAAGGGCAAACACAAGTAAATGCTGTCGACAAGAAAGAGATAACCGATGATCGAACAGAACGTCTCAATCGACAGCTATGGCTTTGAGGTGGTAAGGGACTTATTCTACCTCGGTTCTGCTATGAGCTCTGATAGCTAGAAAGTATTTGTAGCTGAGTACTTAAGTCCAATCTCGAACAACTACCTAGATTTTGCATAAAACCTTGATCAGCCGTTCCCTTATTGCGTTGATGGCTTCAACTCCATCTGAAGGCACCCACTGTCACTTCGAGAGAAACATTATTCGTAAAATTGCCAGTCCCGTTTACCCAGACGACCTTTCGAAGGACTATATGAACTTTACAGACCTAGTCAAAAAATGGCGCAGACAGATTTTGGTAACGAAAGGTTCAGTGAATGTATTTGGAAACTACCTTTCTGGCTGTTAAAATCAAGTTGCTATGGCTGATTTTGAGTTTGACTCTCACCATTTAAATAATGGAGCTCCCCAAGCTTTCAGTTTGCCTTTGATGATGGCAGCTTGTTATATTTATTGCAGGCCTCACCTCCTAAAAGGCGTCCATTCCTTTATATACTTGAGTACAACCCTCATATCCGGTGTGCTCGAAAGCACATTTCTCTAACTGAGCCCCGTCTATGCCAGCCTTCAAACACAACCAAATGTGCATCGCTACCTCCTGTTTTATCTATCACCTATCCCCGTTTGAATTAGGGTTCGCTCTCCATTACACTTCGCCATAAGGGATGTCTAGTCACATCCTCTTGGGATACTTAGCTAGCCTAGTACGGCTCTGTCAGATTCACATTGTAATTCGCTTGCTTGCGTTGACAAGTGGGTTACTCACCTCAACAGGTCTCATTTGGAACGAAGGCTGAGGAATTTCCAACCTCGGTGGCTTATTTATCCGTGATCTTTGACACCTTATGCCTATCTTATTACCTTGGGAGTCTTGGGCGTAACGCTATTGGACGGAAGTTTTAACCTAAGTCCGACTTTCTATTTTAGGAAATCGTTAGGTGCTAGCGATCTTTAAGAAAAGGCGTATAATTCCGAGCTCTACGTTTTTAAATACTTTTGGGTTGGTACTCCATTAGGTACTGAGGACTCGCAAGATTTGTTAAATAGGTATAATAATGTAGAGGGTCTCTTTCATAAGCTATCTAAATATCTGACTCTTATCTAAAGCTTTGCTAAACAAGTTGACCAGGCTTAACAGCACCGTTTGAAAAAGAAGTTCCTTACAGGTTAAGTGACGGAACTTGGCACGAGACGATAAATATTTACAATCATTTTATTCTGCGGTTGGGGGGATAATTTAAAATCAAATAAAAAATATTTAAAAAAAGTTAACAAATCATGGCAACACTTAAAAAATGGAACTATAGCATTTTTAAAAGCCAGGAATCTGTTTTTTATATCAATTTATTTTTGTCAATAGTTTCTGAAAAAAAAAAAAAAAAAAAAAAAACGTTCAGACTTGAAGTTTAGGGAAAATATTTTAAATTTTCCAGGCTTCCAGCCTTCATCATCTCAATCCTCAAACTCCATGACCAAAAGGAAGTTGAAATGTTATTACAAACAAGAAATCAATTCGAGTTGTCACAATCGCCAGGTGCTCAATAGTTTACCTTTCAATATGCTGTATGAAAACATGCCTGGGACAGTCTCCTCTATCGACAGATGCACGTGCGCAAATCTTCAACAAAACTCTGTTGCATTGCTAAGGAAAAACCAAACACTAAGCCCAACAATCAGTTGTTGAGTAGAGCCTGTCGCAGCCCCCGCACAGCACTGGAATATGGAAACGACACCTCACACTTTTTGAAATATGTATAACCAAATCAACGCTTTGTTTGAGTTCGCACTCGTTGAATGGCATATTTTGTCACATATTCAACATCGTCACCAAGAGCACGGCAATGTGTGAAGGGTGTACCCCAACATGTGCCATAAAGGTGAAGTGAGTAGCGAAAGGGATTTCCTTTCGATTTTCAATGGGAAATGTGATGTGAACAGTGAATAGTGGCGAGATATATTTATAGAGATGTTTGACACAAGTTGATGGGCTGCTGGCCAAGGAAAAACTTCGATGGCGTGGTAATTGAGTTTTGTTGGGCTCCCGTAGATTGAACGTGCCGATAGCTACTTGTGGGAGTTAGTAAATCCAATAAAGGCCCACATTAAAATTCCGAACAATGACCAGGGTCACTCAGCGATTTAAATAATTTCTAAGAAGCGATGGTAGCAGTAGTGACTTTTTGGTTGGTTTGCTCCTGTCTGCTGGTCGAATATTGATATGGATAGACATGAAAGGACAAAACTAGCGGTCCCACAAGCGCAATCCGAACCAGGAAAGGATGATACTGTGGTTGGAGCTCGTTGATGGGACTTATTTGGTAAGAAATAGCCGACATTTTGAAGCCCCACCTTGAACAATTCATGTGGCAAATGTGGATGAAGAGTCCGGGTCAATGTATTTCGAGCAAGCTTTGGGATCACCTCATAGAATGATCTAATACGCTTAAGTTGCATCCTGCAGGTACTTGTAACAAACTTTTTTCGCCATTAGTGATATTTTAAGATTACCTATGTCTGAACTACGATTGTACTAGGCAGAGCGATCCTTTCTCTTCAAATAGTCTGTCAAAAATCATGCAAAGCTTGTATGTTAATGGGGGAAAATTTTCTCTTAAAAATGTTAAGCAAGGAAAGGATAGGATAGGATTCACAAAATAAACTACAGAAATGTAACAATTTCAATGCACTAAGGCAGATCTCCAAACTCTGCCTCGTAAAATTCGTCACACGAATATTTATTGTGCAATGCCAAGACGGTGATTAGGGGGCATTACTGTGGTGTCCATTTCAATACTTACTTAATGCTCCTTAGAGGTTAGTTCATTCTCTTACGCTCCTCTTTGGCCTTATACCGGTGTTTGGGTCTGCCAGGATAGGCTTTTATTTCCGAGTGGAACACAATTTGTTTTGATATACAAATGACAAGAATATTAAAGATGGGAACTAACAAAAATTTACTGATCATAGGAAAACAGTGACGACCAACATGCGAAAAGCATTTCGCACCTTCAACTGACAACTTTCTCCATCAAACAATTTTGCAAGAAAATACAAGACACAAGAGCTCTTCACTGCTCACTTGCGGAATCGGTTCAGGTACCGCTCGGAGAGTCAAAGCAAAGATCTCCTCAGAATTCTTATCGAAGGCAAACCTCAGATGGAGGAGGCTGACGAACTGTATCATATCCAGAAGGATGTGGCCAAACTACAGCACGGAAAAAACAACCCACCTTCTAAGAAAATCACGGAAAGATATTGCCAGAATAACAGCGATAACTACAGGCCATTGGCCAATAGGGGAATACGCAATTAGATTAGGAATCCCATATAATACACTCTGCCGCAGCTGTAATGACGCACTCACTACCTTTGCGCCTCTCCGGCACTAGCTAGGGTCAGACAGCGATCTCTGGGTAAACCCTTCTTCTACTCCCTTGAGGAGGTCCCGAAATGGTCAATTATACAACAAACTGCTGCTACATAAGGAAGTTTGGATCTTCGGACTTCAACTGTGGGAATGCCTAAGAAAAGCTACAAAGCAAATTAGTAGTTGATCTACTGTCAACAGTGATTTTGCTTTGTAAAAATTACAATATTATTTATCATTTAAATCAAGTTTAAAACGTCTGACTATCTATGTTCACTGTTTAACATCGTTCATGCATCAAGAAAAAAACTTCATCAAACAAGTTAAGAGGAAAAACCAAGGAATTCAGGATGACAATTAATATATGCAAATACTTTAATACTTTCTTCCATGGTCGTACAATTAGAAAGTCGCTGCGAAACTATAGACAACAAAGTAATATATAATTATGCAGCTAAAAGGTCTCCGCTTTGGGATCGTAAGTTTGGAGTCGTCGTTTATGTATATTCCGGTACCGTAGACAAGAGGTTTTATATTAGAAGGATGTATTAGCTTCCCAAAAATACACCGGACTACATGACAATGGTTGAAAAGGATGCTTCCCCGCTTTGGTAACAGACGCTTAAGACGCCTTTCAACATTGTGCCATTCAGAGATCATCTGCCAAAACTATGTTCAATATGGAACTTAGGTCAAGGAGAAAACATATTACACTAATTGGGAGTTTTTTTTCAATATATGTGTCTAATTGTAAAGCTTTTCTATCATTTTATGTGAAACAGCCTTATTCTATCGCAAGCGAATGATAAAATAAGAATTTTAAATTTTACTGCTGATTTTTCGAACACTTAGTTGATGTTTTTTGAATTTGTAAGTCAATCTTAGGGATTTTTTTTTTGCAGATCCGTTTAGAGTTGCTAACTATTGCAGGAGGTTCCCTCGCATATAAAGAGTCTTCGTACAGCGACTCATTACACCACCACGTCTTTTTGCAGTGGCTTTACATTGCTCATATTTTTAGACAATTTCCAAACGTTCGAAAGTCTTAAACGCTTCTTGAGAAAGTTATGCTGAATATTTGACTGAGAGGAAAGTAAAACAAATTTATATCAGGAACGGACACATCTGTGAAGGAAGACGTTACAACAAATCTGCAATTAATGTATAGCTGGCAATACCATCAAAGATACAGTCGACTGTGACCACATTTCAAAATATATTGCTGACATTCTGCATCATGAAATTGTCACATTTCAAACCTGAGACTAAGCCCAACATATGTGACAGAGTCATAGCTTAGTCTTATTTACAAGATACGCCACAGTGACATCGAATGTTCTTTAACTTGAAATAAAAAATAGTCGGCGCAACAAGTTTGCAAAGGAACCTTTAAGCCTAGCTTCTTACAACCAATCGTTTTGTCTGAGTCATTTGTGCGGCGAATACGAATGGCTAATTGAGAAGTTCTTTCATGACAGATATACTCTCGGATGTTTATCAGACAAGCAACCCTTCCTTAAATGAAAATAACCAGCAAAAAAAACATGATTACTCGCTGAATATTCTTTCCATGAAGCAAGAGTGATTTATCAAAGGAAAAACATCAACTGAAAGTGCTAGCAAAGTGCCACCAAAGACAAATCGGATCGCTTTTTTGTAAAATGTACCCAAAAGGTACATTGAATCTTAAGACAAAGCACAACGCCAAATGTAACCATGAATTTCAATACCAGCACTCACTCTCCCGCCCATCGGCAGTGCGAACAAATTTGAATACCTACTCAATCCCAGGGTCAATGATGCTGAAAACATATTCCGTACACGAACTGATGTACAGGCGCCTTCACCTCCACTTCGAAGGAGGTAAAGTTCAAAAAGGTAGCCGATGCCTGAGTAAACTCACAAAGCAAACAGCAAAGTTGGACTGTGCAAATTTTAATTTTCACACATTACCTTGGCTCCAGACGCCATATTAAAATTTCATGCTTGGTAGGTACCCACCTTCAATCCCTCTGACACAAATCGTTCCCACGAAGAAAAACAATCGGCAAATAACAGCAGAGCCGTGTAGTCCGTCCTTATGCAAAATTAATTAAAAACTCTGAAACGTTTCGCCGAATGGTAGGTGTGCCATCTAATCAAATGCTGTTGAAGTATCGGCTTCGGCTGCTGTGAAGCTTCCTGTGTGCATTTATATTCCCTCCGGGCCCCACTTACTACGCAGGAAGCGGGAGTTCTTTCGAATTGAATTTATTCTCCAAACACGCACAACACTATAACATCACTCGTACCAAACATTTTCTTTCAGCACTGTGTCGGTTATTCGTACTAGAATCCGTATCTTCAACTTCCCATCTACATGCTGGTCGCAATGTCTGATTTTACATACGATACGCACTGCGATGTGCTGTCACCCACATACTGTGATTTGAGTCGCTCTGCTAATTGAATTTAATTCACTTAAAGAAGATTCAAATATCACCCCACCACCCGACACTTTTGTTTATTTTCGATACCGAGTGTGTTGTGTGTGCAGCCAACTTTGGGGATGCCAATGTCAATGTCTCCGGAATGTGTGGCACACTTCCGGCTGTAACAAAATAGAACAACCGACGGCGTTGTTAAAGCGAACTTATTCCCGGTAGAACGCAAACTGAACCGTATTGCTATCCGGAGGAGGATGAAATGGTTTCACTGCGAGATTGCCGAGCGCGAGTGGCTGTGTTGATGCTGTGATAGAGCAACTGGTCGTATGTATAACAGTTTATTACACTTTTCGTTTTGAAATATACCGACCACATGTTGCGTGCTACCAGAGCTTTTAAGCAATATCTGCAAATGATAACAGCAGAACTTTGCTACTTACCTGTGTCGGTAGGGTAGAGCTGCAGTGTGGGAGAACTTTTCCAGCTTTTGCAATCAAGTTCAATTCAGTGATACCAGATCGTGGGAAATTACCCATTTCGTGGGCATTTTGCCTTTCAAAATAAGCTAAAAGGGCAAAAAATTACATATTTTTAGGGCTCAGAACAGCATAAAATTGTGTATTTTGTTCTTTTTTAACGTCGGAATGGGCGAAATGGGCATTTCTGGTAATCGTCGTTGGCAATCCAGTCCGAAAAGTCTGGCGTCACTGGTTCAAGTCAAATCAGATGAGGTTTTACATTTCAAAAAGTTAAAAAAGCGAGTGCCAACTCCAACTTATGAATCAATTTTCCTTGGATACAAATTATCATAGAAGTAGGACAAGCTGTTCTACATAGGAGGTGGCATTTAAAAAAAGATGTCTTTTACTGTGTTACCGAATTAAAACGAATTATACTCGGGTTAAGGATGATCCTCTCGATCTTTGTGAACGCACCCAAACGGATGACATTTTATTGGTGGAGAACCACGAGAAGACTTTACTTTTAACTAAAAAATATTAAAACAATGAGTGGAAACGTGAAAGAAATCAATTTATTTGAAAACGAAAACATCAAGTTGATCTTACAGTCAACTGGGTCGTCCAACGAAATCAGGCGGCCTATGTTGGAAGAAGGCCTAGGCCATTTCTATATGCATTTTTACTTTTTTAGTTCGGAGTATTGTCGGAACTGTCACAAAAATAAAAGTGTTTCTTGAGCTCTGAAATCGTGTTTCTTCTTTCGTTGAGAACGCCCTGAGCTAAGAATAAATTGACTTATTTAAAATGTGAGCACAGATTATTTTGATAGTTATTCATATTACAATTGCTGTTGGCAAAAAAAAACGCGTGAATAACACTCTTAAAATGTGTATAAAAAGGGGAATAAAATTGGATAAAAGGAAGCTTCGCAATAAACTGCGAAGCACCCATAAAAATAGTGTAAAATTAAACGGGTCCAGATAGAGTCGAAATAAAAACGAGTGAAAAATTGTTTAAACAAAGTTGAGCAATGCGTTGAAAAAAGGTCGCGAAAAAGCGTCAATAAACTCGTTAAATGCGCCAAAAAAAATGCATGCAGGAATGCATCGCAAAAATCGTCAAAAACCGCTGGGTAAGCGTTTCAGAATACATGTTCAAGCTGTCTCAAAAACACGTCTCAAAACTCGAAAATATCTTCAAAAACCGCTAGGAAAATGTGTCAAAATCATGCTAACAAAAACCTTTTAAAAATGAGTCCAAAAATGCACCGATAAGCGCCATCTTCGTTGCCTCAGACGAATAATAAATATTAGATATGCAAGATATGCAAACACTTGAAAATACGATGTGGGGTTTCGAATAACATCTTATAAATGCTCCGACTGTTATTATGTGCGAAAATTTGGAATATTTTCGAAACTTGTTCGAAGTTGTCGTGCTTTTTCAATATTTGTATTTTATGGTGTTTGCATGGAATTTAAAAGCTTCTATCACGATTTGTAAAGCTTAAAATGTTCGTATGTAGATGGCTGAGCAATCGGCTGTCACATGAAAAATAACTTGTATCTTATTAGGACTAGGAACCTAAATTCTAAACATAGGTATACATTCAGAAAACTGCAGAGTTACATTTAATAAGGAAATGCCACGACAGTCTGCATAAAACCGAAGGCGCATTTACTCGCAATAGGGCTATCGTCTGCAGGTTTGACGTCAGCTCTGATGTCATCAGTATGGCTAAGGCGCATTCAGCAGAGCTAGGTTAGGTTAGGTTAGGTTAATGGGTGGGTACGGCAAAAGCGAGTCCTGTCGCACCCCACTTAGGTCCATGTGGACCCATTGTGATGCCCTTAATTGGGGTTAGCCGATGTTGTTGGCGTTAGCGTTGCTCCCTCTCGGTTACTCGACCTTGTCCAGCCATCCTGATGTATTTATGAACCTGTAAAGATTGGATAAAGATACATCTGAGAGTTCCTGTATGTCATGGAAGTAATATCTTCCAAGTGTTCTATTCCTCAAGTGACAGAGACTAGGGCATTGACAGAGGAAGTGAGGTGTGTCCTCATGTACCTCCTCGTCTCCGCAACCCCTACATATATCGTCATTCTTGAGTTTCATTTTCATTGTGTGGTATCTGAGGAAGTTGTGACCCGTTAGGGCCCCTACCAGTTTATACATAGACGTTCTATCAAACCGCATAAGCTTGATAGTCCGACTTGGATTATATTCCGGCCATAGCTTCCGTGATATTTCGCAGGTAGTTAATTCTTTCCACCTGTTGTTGGCTTTCATCCGGGTTTTGTTTTCCACTCTCGCTCTAAGATTGCAGAGTGGTGGTTTGATTGAATCAATCGCCCGGTTTTGATCCATAGCAGAACCATTTCTTGCCAGTTCGTCAGCCATCTCATTGCCGGTTTTGTCCCTGTGTCCAGGGACCCAGCAGAGACGCGTGATGTGCTGCGAGCAGAGAACCTTGAGCTCTTCGCGGCAGCGGCGAACCAGCTTCGATTTTATTTCAATAGCAGCTACTGCTTTTATAGCTGCCTGGCTGTCAATAAATATGGTAATATCATTGTTTGGTATTGCTAAAATTGACACCATATGGGCAGCTTCGGCGATTGCCAGAACCTCCGCCTGAAAGACACTACTGTGATCGGGTAGTCTTATTGAGTGGTGTATGTTTAACTCTTCAGAGAAAATTCCAGCACCTGTTCCACAGTCCATCTTAGATCCGTCTGTGTAGATGGATATCGATGTCACTTTTGTGGGTTCATCTGTGCTCCATTCCTCCCTGCTGGGAAAATAGCAAGAGAATGGTATGTCGAAGTCAAGGTGGGGAGACAGGTAGTCAGATGTGACAGCATCTCCCACGTATTTATTCAGAATCTGTGCATGTCCCGGTTTGTAGGGTCTCCAGCTCTTTGTTTGACTGATCCTGAGGGCGCTTTTGGCTGCAGATTCTTGCATGTATAGGTCTAGAGGTAGCAGGTCGAGGATTGCCTCCATGCCAGCAGTAGGTGTTGTCCTTATTGCGCTGGTTGTACCTATACAAGCTAGTCTTTGTATTTTGGTTAGTAGTCTTAGATTCGACGCTTTGTTCGTGGCTTCAGCAGAGCTAAATAAGCAATTTAATAAATTTAAATTCGTATAAGAAAATAGAACACGATATAAGGTTTATTTACGATACTATAAACAGCAAAGAATTATTTGGAATTGTTTATGGTTTTGGATTTGGAAATAGGAAACAATATAGTAGAATGTGACCAAGTTTCATGAATCCCAAAAAAATGCATACATAACCTTAAATGCAACATAATTGATAGACTCATAAGAGATGAAGCCCTGAAATCTTCTCCGCTAAGCAAATCTCAGCATGCCTATCAACCAGGTAGATCCACCGAGTCAGAACTCAACGACTTAGTCATTAAAATCGAATCCTCCATCAATAGTAAGGAAATCTGTCTGGTTGCTTTCTTAGATATTGAAGGAGCTTTCAAGTAGACGTCTTTTGTGTCCATCAGCAGGGCTCTCAACAATATGAACCTATCTCCTATCATAGGAAGATGGATAATGTCAATGCTGAATAGTAGAAGAATTCAGACCCGCATCGATGATGTGGAAATCTCGGCGCTCACTACTATAGGGTGTCCTCAGGGGGGTGTCCTCTCGCCCCTCTTATGGTCCTTTGTCATTGACGATTTACTTCAGCCCTTGACAAATCAAGGGATCTATGCCATAGGATATGCCGACGACGTAGCACTCGTTGTCAGTGGCAGTCGCGTTTGCGGTAAGAACTGGGCTCTTAGACCTCGGATGAAATACTGGCTTTATTCGCTCGTCGTAAGACCTGTGGTCACCTATGCTGCCGTGGTCTGGTGGATGAAGTCTTAGAACGAGTTCAACGTATAGCCAGAAACTGCATGACGGGCTGTTTACGCTCCACTCCGACTATGGCACTCAATGTCATCCGAGGTCTAACACCTCTTCAAACGCACATACAAATGGAAGCTAGACTAAGTATTCTCCGTCTTTTCCATTCGAATAACTTTGACCCCTATTGGTATCAGGGAGGTCATCTGTCTTTACTCGGCACCACAGAGCCTTAAAGCCCATTCAGCATGCCTCTGTTGACATGCTACAGGAATATGGCTTCCATAAAAACGTTTCTATAATCATCCCTCCTTGGGATGAATGGAAAAAATATAAACCCAGTCCATCACAACTTGATATCATCTGGTACATAGACGGTTCTAAGATGGAGTCAGGGACTGGCTCTGGAATCTACGGTGAGTCGAACCAGGTGACTTTGTCTGTCAGCCTTGGGAAAAAACTTATGCCTATTCCAGGCTGAAGTCCTCGCAATTTATCAATGCGCTAGAATAAGTCGAAGTTCTAACACACGGGGAAAAACCATATTTATCTTTTCAGACAGCCAAGCAGCTCTCAAAGCTTTTGACTCATCTGTCATAAATTTATAGCCATCCGCGAACTTACTAAGAAAAACCTAGTCATCCTCCACTGGATCCCAGCCCACAGAGGATTTGAGGGTAACGAATCAGCTGACTCACTGGCTAAAATCGGAGCAACTCCACTAATCGGACCTGAACCTATCTCGTATTGAGTCGAACGAGATTTGGCAAAATACAGCTGGGCAGATCTGCACCAGAAAATTTTTCCCTAAATTCTCCCTCAGAAAATCGCGCTTCTTCATTAATCTGGACAAAAATAGTCTGAGGATCCTTACAGGAACAATCAGTGGCCATGGTCAGGGGAAAAAAACACCTCCACCGCATTGGCGTCTCACCGGATCCTATCTGAGATCTCACAGCTTGTCCGGCTCTATGTCGCCTTAGGAAGAACATCTTAGGGAATGAGATTGTAGATCCAACAACCCTTGCTGACCTACACCCAGACAAGATTCTTGTCTTCCTGAATGCCTCTGGAGTGAAAATATGGCTCTAGGAACCTACCTGAGAAGGCACAATAGGCTACTCCAAGAAGCCGCAGTGCCAAAGCCCTTTGAGGGCTCTCCCGTCTTTTAATCTAATCTAATCTAATCTAAATGCAACATTCATACACCTGATCCTCCATCTGCTCTTGCTTACGACTATAGCAAAACTGATGCCTCACACCTGTATGCCACACATCCCTGTCGTATCCTTTCTTTCTATCATTTTTTTTTTGTGGCAGATTCCCAAACGCATTCCCGACAGAAATAACGTAAATAATTGTCGCAGCATCAGAACGAGATTCTTCCCTTTGCGCAGTCTTTTTTATTAATTTTCGGGACGGATGAATTGCAAGATTCGAATGGTTTAATTGAGAAAATTTTTTGAGTAGAGTTTTACTCTTGGATGTTTGTAAGGTGCCGCTGTGGCAAAAATACAATAAAAATTGATGCACTTTTTCGTCCATTCTAGGAACTCCGTAATTATGTATTTGATATTCTGGTAATTTATTCTCATCTGGATTTTTAGAACTATTCCATTCATGAACATAATATTGTTCAATTGTCTGAGGTACACACAACGAAATACTACCAATATGATCATAATATTTTTGGGCCATTTCTCTTGGATTAATATTCTTCAATCCAGTGGGCTTCATTGGATTTGTACTCTCAACTGAATACTCTTTATTTCGACCGTAAAATTGAACATTTAATCCTTCACATACTAATCCAATTGGTACATATTCAGAAGTAGCAGTTCCGCTTAATGTTGTACCTGTATCAAATGCAGTTCTAGTTCCCAATGGTGTAACTTTACACGAAACTTCTACAATTTTAGATCGAAATGGTAAACTTTCAAATTCTGCATGGCTTAAATAAATTGGTAAAAATCTACTGGAATTAATGCCAATGGAGTTGTAACACATTCGACGAAATCTGGACTTTGCAATTGAATATTTTCTGTACTATATCAATAAGTTATTAAAATGCGACTTTTTTTAAATTGAGCTATACTCGACGGAGAAGGAGTACTCGGATGAATCCATGTTAAATTTGAAACGGCTGACGATTACGGTACCGCTAATCATTTCGCTCAACAAATAGTTCCCGTCCTTTCTATTACCTTGTACCACTTACAGTTTCAACACTTGAACGTTGAACCCTCTAGATTCACGTGCCTAAGTAGCCGCTCATTGTCAATTAGCAGAGTTAACGCAACCAAGAATTGACATTCAATTATACAAATTAATGGTATATCTTACACCCCTAATCTTGTTTCCAGCATCATTTTGATCCTTATAATTGGTAATGGAAGGACGACTACATCCATTTAATTACCCTGCGTCATATTCATGTTATTATTTCAACTCCGTACCGTCCTTTCTGTTTGTCTTGTGTGTCTGAAATGTAAACGTAAAGCTGTCCCAAATATGTAAAAGTCTCAAAGTAAGCAAAGAATTGTCAGAGGCAATTAAAAAAATGTCATATCCTGTTTCCATGTCAACTTTTCATATACTGAAAAGCAGCACCACCGCTATATGCGAATATGCAAGTTATTTAGGTCACAGCTTCCCTAAATGAATTTCAGTATACCGAGTACACCGACTCTCTTCATTAGCATCATCTACCTGTGGGTTCTCTGTGAAGAAAGAAACCCACTTTATGCTGGCCCCCACCAACCATTTCCCATACCCATTAGCACTAATATTAAAAACACATAGAACCAGGAACAACATAGTTCTTTATTTCGCGCGTTTAAATAAGTGGTTGTTGCCTGAGGGGTCCTTCGCCGTTGCTGGTCCGCACTTTGTTCTTGTTTGTGCCTTTTATGAAAATGAAATTCTCGCGGAAATAGATGAAAACGAAAAAACAAAAAACGGAAATGAAAAGAAAGCTATAGAGAGAGATGCAGTGCGTCCACCGCCGTAACGATAAAGGCACCACAGGCGACTGGCAAAACAATCTGTTTAAAGAGGCAAAATATATATTCTATTAAAGGAAGCTGAGATAAGGATTGTAGCGGAGCGGGGATGGAGGTATTCCCGTGTGTCAAGGACTCTAATGAACATAGTAGGGGCTGTCGTGTAGTACACGTAGAAGGGGGGTTTAGGACATCAACAGGGGTAAGTCTGAATTGGCTAATAAAATGGAGTCGTATAGTACATCTTTTTTGTGTAGATATTATTCCAGGAATCAGCTGAGAAGAGAAGAGAGGAATTTTCCACACAAACAGGCATCAGGTTTTAGTATTTTTCAATAACTAAAATGGATCGCAGTCAGTCCTTTTGTCTGCATAGCAGGTCGTCGTCTTTTGAGGGAGAAACCCTTTTGTGCGAGTTACAAAGACGACGGTCTTGTCTTGTAACGGATGACGGAGCTTTGCTACACCCGTCGCAAGTCAAATGCCGTTCGTTGAGTTACGACTACTTTGAGTAAGTATTACCTTTTCGCTGAACAGATGAGATTATTGGTTACAAAAATGTGAATAATGAATGGTTTCGTGATTTAGGGTTATGCTTGCATGAAAATGTTTGCCCTCAATAGGGATATAACTATGTTGCGTGGAATCAGTTGCTTTATACAGCGTATTGTGCTGTGAAGGCAGCTTACAATGGAATCCACAGCCTTGCGAAAGTCAAACAAGTCATATAAAAGCCTTTCCACAAATCAGAAACGCCAAGAATATGTGAATCCGGTCGAATCTGACCGAATGACCGATTTCTATTTTACTAAATTCGGTGAAAAAATCCGTTTAAAAGTTATAATAAGAATTTTTGTCCGGTCATAAATAGAACATAGTAATATATTTTTGCTAAAAATTTAAAACAAAAATCGACTACTATTATATTACTATTTATTTTTCCAAACTAATCTTAAACCAAATAAAACAAAAAACAAAGAATTCATTCAAATGCTTTGCATCACTACGTTTTGCAGAAAAAGGAACCTTCAATCTAATTCAGTCTTCTTAAATACAGCTAAATGTATATAGATATTAATGGAAAAAAATGTTCATTTATAAATTACTAATAAATTCGTCATCTTCAGCTATCGGAATCGCTTGAATTATTATATTTATATACCTTCCTCGTTTGTCCCTATTTTTCTTATGATTCCATCAGGAATGAGGCTGAATTGTATCCAATCCGTCTTACCTTCTCTCCTCAATACATCAAATTTCACAACACAAATGCAATATAGTAGAAATAATTTGCAGTAAAATAGCGGTTCATATTCGGATTCACTGCCTATAAATCTTGCATGGTAGGTGTACTCCCTTCACTTCAGTCTTGTTTGAATGCACACCCCCAGTCACATTTTTGGTGGGAGCATTCAAATGAGATGTTAGACTGCTGCGTGGTCGTGGAGCTCCTGTATTCTAGGATTATTCACAATAAATTGGTTTCTGTATGAAATCGTGAGCGTGGTTGTTAAATATCCTTACGTCTAGTCATAGAGCAATATTATTTTTCCGGTCAAAGATCGGTAAGAGCGGATTTCCGAATTTTCTCCGGTCAACAGATATGACCGGAATGCGGTCAGAATGGCAACGCTGGTTGTCAGCATTGCGGATCTTTATTACCTCGCACAAAAGCACACCCAATGTTGCCACCTTTCAGTTGCTAGTCGATGCACCGCAGGCAAAATCTATTAACAAAGCTATTTGGATCTTGCGACAAAGTTTCTATAAGAGACTTTAAGTATCCTGCGAGCTTGAACAGGTTTTTTTTCTATACAATATTGCGGCGGTACATGAAAGTGTACAACAGAACCCGAGGCAGTCAATTCCTATCCGTGCACAAGAAGGCGGCCTTTCGCAGATAACATACATAGCTTCGTGTCCTTTGGATTGTAACCATTTCCGTTCAGCCAGATCAGATCGCAGGGCGCTTTAAATATCCAGGTGATGGTGCTTTGATCGATGCTTTTAGTGCAATATTGTAGTCCCCTACTATAGTCCAAATATTTTTTGATTCGAGCAATTGCTCCCAGCTGCTTTTTCCAACCTCTGTTGATGGTTTCTCTCTTTGACTTGTTTTACGAATTCCATATTTCTGCCATATCTTTCACCATATCATCGCTATTTTTGAACTCTGCCCTGATCTGAAAATCTTTTTTGACAGCACCACAAAATCCATCACTAAAAGGACGAAATCGTCATCATTCGTTCCTAGTGGACACATAGTTTGACCTCTGGAACGAACTCCTTCCAATCAGTCAATTTTAAGGAGCTTACAAATCCAAATTGATTTTTCAGGGAAACCATTATTTATTTGGGAAATGAAAAATGCCATAATTCCTCCCCTGAAATGATAAGTATTAGGATACACCCAAAGAACACAGATATACCTTCAATCGGCAACAACAAAAACAGTCTGCGGGGTGGGTGGCTTAAAAAGAAGGTCCCAAACAATTTAGAAAATAAATTAATTTTAATTATATTGCAGCCCCAGGGAAAAAAGGCTTCTTCTCTTCCCCCAAAAACGACCGGCGGAAAAAGAGGAAAAGATACACCGCGAGGGAAGGGGTTAACCTGTCAGCCTCTCTGTGAATCTAGTAATTAGCGCTGATAATTTGTGTGTATCTATAACAAAAGCCAGAGCCGTGTTGGTTTGGAACTTTTAATTTGTGTCCATTAAACATCCCTTTATACATACTCTTGGCTTCCGCTCTGGCGATTTATTGTTCTCCGTGTTGTCAAGCTCTAACCTAGACATCATACAACAAAGAACGGGGACGATAATATTAATTAATTAATTAATTGAAAAGCAGGTTCACGCTACAAGTGTACTTTAGCGAAATATATATATATATATCTGCTATCTGCTGACAATTGAGGATATTTTTGTTCTTTCCGAACATCACGTGAGAACATGCCAACGGAGAGGATGGAAGTCAATTTAGTTTGCTAATTTGTCCTTAGGAATGCTCTTGGTGGCAGTGTTTTATTTGGTAAATTGCACTTAAGAATACATTCGTTACGTTTATAATTCCAGCGACAAGGATGAACGACTGAAGGATACGATGTTCGGTCGACATTTTAAATTTATGAGATACCTTATCCACTGTTGGAACGAGAACGAGGAATGCGAATTTCGAAAAGATATTTTCATCAACATTTGCTTTGACGCTTTTAAAGAGAGCAGAGGATATATTATGCAGCATCATTGGGGCGGTTGTGCCCCTCGGGGTTAAGCAACAGATCAACATGTTATCTAAGTAATGCTTCGCTCATAATTTATTGTTAAGAAACGAACCGGCAAGACGGCGTTTGTATGAAACATTGGCCGCTGTGGCAGTTCGAGTAGGGCTATGAGAGCTTCTAGTTATACCCTAGGGTGGAGTCGGTAAAGATGCTTTAGAGTTACTTCAAAGTGTGGTCTGGTTGGCTCTGCTGTCGGAGCGTCGTCGTGACGATTTATTGTCCCATTGAGAGCCTTTGGAATGAACTATTCTAAGTCAAACTGACATCTGATTTATTTTAGAAACTTACATTCTGCCCTAAGATCCAGAAACTTATTTGAAAACAAACATTTTTCTTAACGCAAATCTATAGTTCTAATGAAGTTAAGCCACCTAGCAGGCTTGATCTTAGGTTGGAGCGGAATTTTTCGCTTTCGCCCCTCGCATTAGCAACTAAACCCTCATACTAGGATTTTGGTGTTTCAATTTCTGGCTTCAACAACAGCAAACAGATTTAGTACAACCCACCTTCCATTCCCCATAAGCATTTCAATTTTCTTTCTATCGGCGTTTGTGATTTTCTCAGGCAGTCAGCATACAAGACCTTTTTTTCAAGGACACTTCGCTGTAAACTCAATCAAAGCACACACACGCACACAGTCAAGTCATATTTGTTCGAGTTGACTGTTGATAGCCAACAATTTGCTGACGCGTTCATAATTTATGTTTAAAAGCTGTGCGCTGTTCTGTCCCCCCAAATGTTTTCCAAATTGAAATTGAACTTCTGTCCCGGGGATGTTTTCGAAAAATCGTTCACGAGAACCGACAAACACACGATTAATTGTTAATGATGTTTATAAAAGTTATATCTTCTGGATTGAGCAACAGCCCCGACGAATGCCCTCCGGGAATGACCGGACCTTGTTTTTTTGGCTTCTCTCCTTACGAATGAATACATTTGAAAATCATTTGGGAGAGTTTTTTTTCGAACATTAAATGGAAATAATGACCTTTGGATGCGGAGAAGGAGCGGGAGGGGTTGCGCCACCAGGATAACAGCATTTTAAATTATAAAGCGAGGAACTTATTAATTCGTTTGAAATGTGCGGTAATGAAGGTTGATGTGACGGTTTCGGGTGCGCTACTATATGATATGTACATTCTGGGTCATGTCCTTCTTGCATGTTGTTTGCAAACGTTAATATGGGTACTATGGATGTAGGTCCAACAGTGTTAGGTCCAAAATGAACGTATGTTTCGGGCGAATTGAGAATTTCCGGTCTATGGTTTAGATATGATGCTGAAACTTCTGCTTGCCTGAAGGAAGACCACGTCTCTACATATACACGCACATAGAACACGTGCGTATAATAGCTGTGACCATTAGGGCAAGTTAAATGAAGTCGGTTGGATTGAAACGGATTCAATTAACAAACGGAACGCACCGGGAAGATTTTTTTCCACGGAGAATGGCTGCAGGTACAGAGTACCTGTGTATTATCGAAACGGGTTCAGCTTGGTAAATGTTTCGACTAAATAAGTAGGTTTTGGTCTCGGTAGACATCGAGCAAACAATGCGTCTAGAACAGATGTGGCATTAAGCCAATGAACCGTTTGGCAAAATCTGGAGAAGCTTTAAAAATCTAGTTACCCACGAACCGCGAACTTCTAAGGCACCTGCTCTGATAGACGAATGCATAGAATCGCGTGTCCGGTCGACCAGAAAGAAGACCCTCTAAACCGCGCCACGTATAGAGGCATCATAGTCTCCTTTGCATATTAGATTCTGTCTGGTGTGCTATGTGATCAGCCAAACTCCGTTATGACCCGATGGGTCCCTACCACTGCGGTCTAAGGCTCGGAAAGTCCACAGACGGACAAATATGCGCACACCTCTGCAGATCCTGAAGAAAAAAAGTCCAAATCGCTACTTTCCATCTGATTGTCGATTTCAAGGACGCATATGTCAGTATTTCTAGAGCCGAGCTATAAGGAGCCTTGTCGAACTTTGGCATCCACACTCGTTCGCCTGTGCAGGATTACGCTGGAGAACATTTGCTGCTCTCCATCAAAGTCGGTAACGACCTCACCGAGTCTTTTGATGTCAAAAAAGGACTCAGACAAGGCGATGCGCTGTTATGACATAATTATAATACGTGTATCTTTTAATGAGTATTCCTCCTAAAGAATTTATTTTTACTTTAAACAGTGTATTGAAAATTGTTTGCCGTTGTAGTGCAACATCGAATAAACTTTTAATTGTACTTTTGCTATGTGCACCGCGCTGCTTGCCGACGTTTCAATATTTTAGTTGTAAACAAATAAGAATGTTTTCCGATTTTTTTGCATAAACTGCAGCAGAATAAATTTCAAACAATTAATGAATTGCGAAATAATTAAATTTGAGTGTAAAAACAATTTTCTAACTTCTATCATTCACATAATGTTAAATGTCATCAATATTTTTTAATAAATAGCAAAATGAATATGAAATTGAAATTATTCAAGAAATATCATAAACTTTCTACACCGATTTTCTTTGGTAAGAAAATATTCCCATATGGACTACAAACTTTATATTTTTTTAAGTTGTGTCTCCGTAACATATTCCTACATCCACATGTATGTATGGCCACTTTATTGTGTCGCTTTTAACAAATTAGCTTAGCAGTAACAAAAAATAGAGGCGAAAAATCAAGATGTTGGGAAGTGCAGGAGAATTTCTCTCTTTACGTATCCCAGCCGGTATAATGTCTGAACATTTTTAGAAGGCGTCCAAAAAGGTGCCCTGCATGCAAAAAGGAGTCCCATTCCGAATTTAATATTTTCTTTTTTATTAACGAAACGCACTATTATTTTTTATTAGCGATATAATAGTAATTCAAAATCAAGTAAAAAGTAATCCTTTCGAATTCACTAAATAGGCTAAACAATTGTGAATTTTAGGAAAAAACGTCCTGTATGTTTAAAAGGAGTCCGAATTCACTGATTTTTGAAAAGGTGAGGCTGGAGTCCAAGCGCTCGGAAAGGAGTCAATATGACTCTAAAGCGTCCAAAGAAAAACTCTGATCCCAGCGGAGTGAAGACTTCCTTCGCATGAGACATGCACAGAGCAGAGCCACTTCTGGGAAGTTCACCGGTTTTCTCATTCCCCTCAATGTTCCTATCGTCGGGAACCCAGACGAGAGTGATTTCAAGCCGATGACAAGCCCTGGTCAGTGTCTCCCTGCATTCCACAACAAGCTTGGACGTTGACTTAGTTGAACCGACGGCCTTAATCGCGGCCTGACTGTCGACGAAGATGCCAATTTTTTTTCTGGGTGTCGCTATGTTAAGCAGCAGTCTACATCTACACGCCTATTTAATTGCCAGTACTTATGCTTGAAAGACGCTGGCTGCATTGGGAAGGCGAAGCGTTTGAGAGAAGTCTATTTTTGTCGAGGAAATGCCCGCTCTCGCTCAACAGTTCATTTTGGAACCATCTGTAAAAATGGGTTTCCAAATTCATATAATATTACCTGCATTATTATTATTTTATTAGGTATTTAATTATTTTCGTGCAGGTATTGAAGCATCCCCATTTAAGGGGGAAGGTTATGTGTCTACACGTTTTATTTTGCCATCAGTATTTCTATTTCGCATTTTCTTTTTCGTGTGAACCAACTTACAAACACATGAAAACAAATTTGACAGCTCACTAAAATTCGGTCACATTTCGGTTACAAGTTATAAGCAAAGGTTCCTTCCTGCACTGCAAACAGTACGCACTTTGAAAGCCTAAACACACCGTTTTATAGTCCTTTGTGGTTTGGGTGTGAACTCCTGCGAACGGGTGCTCTTTGAAATACCAAATTAAAGTAGACACAAAGGACGCCCATAATCAGTGGCCAGTTATTTACGAACTGCTTAAGAAATAAACCAGGCTTGGCATATGGTTGTCAATGAAGTCCGGTAAGAGTTTCCCAATAATGATGCTAAATGTTGGCAGTCTATTTGACAATACCGTCGTGAGAAAGGTACGGGAGCTCCCATATACCGTCTATTTGAATTTAACAACTCTTCTTTCTTTGAAAGTAAAGAACTTATGCCCCAACCCGTTGATTCAACTTTCTGCTTTCGAAACTAACAACTCCCGTCGACTGCCGACTTCGGAAAGTCAACTGCGACTTTTCCTTCTCAAGTAAATTAAACAGCTCTTCAAATAAAAATACAAAAACAAAAACAAATACGATATCAAATGTCAACACGATTTTGCGGAAGTTTTAATGCATCCCATGAATCGTTAATCTGATTGCCTGCAGCAGATCAGATGGAATTACCTAGCTTAACCGCTGAACAACCGCCCCAGTCCCGTAACTTCAAGTTCATAAACGCTACGAAAAGTTAAATTTCCCACCCGGACTGGTGTAAAAATTTGTCTGCGACTCTTTAAGTGACACTTTTTCCGTGGTAACATTTCATCGACTCAGCCAGAATAGACAAACTCCCGCCGAGATGAGCCTACTCCATCGTAAATCCATCCTCGGTCACATGGACCCATATATGCTATTTTATTTCATTCAATTTTTTACGTCACCCCCTCTTATGGCCCCATATCAAAAGATTATTTCCATAAATTTTCTTTGTCAACGTGTTAAATGAAAAACTCTCCGCAGAGAACAACGACGGTGGACGAGGGACGAAGGCGAGAGAATGAAAGGGAATAAACATATGAGCACCACGAAAGGGAGGATAACACCCTATGCTAAAAGTAATTTTTCTGCAGGTACTTTCCAAAGATAAATCCACAAAAGTCACACAGAGGCACACATTATGTGTCAGTCAGAGTACACCCATGATACATGGGGTTATCTGGGTGAATATTGATGGCATACCCTCTAATGTCAGCCACGTAATAAAGGTAATAACGACTAGGTTACATGTTGAATCTACATGGTCGTTCCTACCGCTTCTACCTTATGCGCAAGGAAATGGCTGCAATCTGTTCCTTTGAAGTGTGGCCGAACGGCTTTTCAATACGAATAGTTGATGCAATCGCTTGCGCAGGGTCGGTTCGGAGACTCGCAGGTTTTACGCTACCGAAGTTAAATGGACTCAACCCTAATTGGAAGTGCGTTATCTTGATATCATTATAGGCCCAGACTTATCTTGGAATATAAACAGAGAAGAGCAATCGAAAAGAGGACGTTTTCAAGTTCTTTGTCATATCTGGGAAGTACACTTCATTCGTCGGCCTCTTTGTTCCTTAGAAATGTCTTGTTTGGAGGTCAGTCACGATGTCACGAAAGCAAATTGCCAAATGCGTGTCGTAATTAAACTGCGCAGACCTGTCGCTCTTTGTACCAAAGAAAAAAAGCGCCACAAGCGAGACCTGGAAACTAGGTGCACCTCATTTTCTTTCCCTAGACATGGTTTCCAAACTAAATGCACCTTTGCTCTCAAAGTAAGAGAGTCCTAGCGATCTTGTCGGCACCGACGTTAGAACTGTCTACTTCGCTTCATTAGAAGCTCAAATTGGTTTTTCGAGTGACGATTTTCGGATCATTGATTCAAATGCTAATACAATGGACCTTACTAGTCTAACTGTACGGTGGCTTTCTTAGCTGGCAGGTGATCTAACCTTACCTAAGAAAATCGTGGAACTTGAAATAAAACACGTTTCTCGAAAGTCTCAAAGTCACCATGGAGCATTAACTGTGTACTAATTGTCTTTCGCACAGGTCTTCAATTCAAAAATATTGGATCGCTATATACACCGATCGGGAGATCTGTGCAAGAGCAAGTATTTATTCAGGAACGATGTACTCACAAAGTCCCTGAGTCTACCCGACTTGTGTTTAGGTAGTCATTGAATTATAGAGCAGAGCTATCATAAAAATAACTGGCGCAACTGATCCATATAGACACCTAGGCTCAACAATTCGCTGCTTTGAGCCTTAAATTTTTGTAATGAGTGAAAGGGACCTGCAGATTTATGCCGACTTTGCATTCGAAACAGGCATAGAACTAAAGATTGGCGAGCCAGACGCCTCAGATAATGCTAGCTAACTTAAAAACTTATCCTAAAAACAAAGTATCGAGCATCACATCTTGATCCACCAATAATTCAGTGAACTACTTTCAGGCGTGAATCATATCTCTATCTGCAATATCGGTAACTACGTAACCGAAGGGAGCTCCTTAGAATTGGCGGTATACTCGCTGTGGATGAGTCTCTTATCTCACTTCCCTGGTTCTGTGGTGTATGATCCAACTTCCTACATCGAAAACTTTTGCAATTTTATCACCCCAAATAGACGATCAGTAAGCCTATCAAGCTAGATCTTTACTACTGCTATACAGAGGCGTCGGAGACTAAGGATATTGCCATCTGTCCATTTGAAGACACATCTGGGGCCTTTGATAATACTTCGCATTTATCCATTCAAATCGCTGCCTAACGATTTAGTTCGTGCTTATAGGAGCAGAGACTTATCTACCAAATTCGGACTTGCAATTAAAAAAATCGGTTAAAAGAGGTTAACAAGTAGGAATACTATCACCATTTCTACAGGCAGACAGAAGCAGTCTTGAATCAACTCTGTTTCATGGAAAATGCCTTAGGTAAAACAAGGACTCAATGCGAAACCCTTAAGAATAGCGAAATTCTAATATATAAAAGAAGAACAATTCACCGCCACACTGGAATCTGTGGACCGCACTGTGATACTTGGTTTACAGGCCACCAAGGATTCAAAGACAGCTATTGGCCCAGAATCTTTTCGTGGTCCTCTAAAAATCCAATTGAGATATCGAATTGGAACTTCACTCGGGATATGTGCCAATCAATAACAGAAAACAAGACTTTCAAATACTCTCAATGAGCAAAAGCGAACCAAAAACTCGAACTCATTCAGGACCGGTCATTGACATTGCTCACTCAACTATCTACAAATGTGCAGGGTCTGCTTAGATGAGTAATTCTACGTTTCCACCGAACACAGATCCCGAGATGAAGTACAAGAGGTTTAAGATTAATCTTGAAGTGTTAACACCAGGGTTCGGATTTTACTCCTATCGGAGTAGATCTACTTAGCCTTTCGCAACATCTCTGAAATCTATTTCGTCACTCCGCTTGGCTAGCTACTTCGATTTTTTTATATCGATCAATCAGAGAATAATTATGTGGCAGCACTGATTGTAGGTTTAGTTTTGAAATAAACTTCAAATTCGCAGGTTATCTTACTTTCACGGTACCTAACATAAGTTCGTCTTTCTCTCGTGTTGGATTTAGTCAAGTTTTTGCTTTCGTTAACTGTCGAGGAATTTTGTTTATGAATTAATTTTAATAAATCGAAAAATCTACTTCAAAAATTTGAATTTTACTTCGCTTTTTCTTTTCATCTTCTTCGAAAGTCCGAACCCTGGTTTACACCGAATTAAAGAAAATTATGTTGTCAGTTTTCCATTTTTGACGTCTTTTTTTCATTTCGGTCAAATGCAGCTCTGTTTGTTTTACATTTTTGACATCCAGAGCTGTGGAAAGTGTCTTCAAAGTGGACTCTATATGCAAACTTATGGTTGGTTAGTATCAGAGATGAATTAATAAAAAGCGATGGATATCTTTCGTACGTCTATCCCCTCAAATCCCCAAAATTCGGCCCTGAGACTAGGAGTCAGTACAGTGGCATAAAATATGTTGGATTGAACAACGACTCTTGGTCGAAGAGCTATAGTGAACATTCTCCTAACCTCACCGTAAGCGTGAAATTCAGAAATTTGTTTCTGAAATTGCATGCGTTCACAGAAACCAATATCTGATGTCAGGCTGATGAGGCGTTTGGAAGTGTCGTTGCCCGGCGCCAAGTAATAATAAAATTTCTTAGCTTCCCATTTACCGATGAGGTTTGAAAAACCTTCACTAGCTCTACGAAAACCTGTCGAAACTGCCTGAAATAGAAATACAGATTGCATCTGCTCAATTATGCCAAAGAACATTTTGATCAGTCGGAATGACGATACGGTGCTAGCGCACAAAACACCTTTTTCCGAACGAAGGCTTCTAATACTGATCCAGCCAGTCAAATTCGACAGAACTGGGGCCCTACTATCTATCTCGTTTCGAAAGCAATATTTTTCGAAAATGAACGTTTTGTACTCTCTATTTCGAAAGCTGAATGAAATGTTCTACTTCTCCGATTTAGAATTCCGAAAGTATTACAGAGTACCAACTTTAAGCCAATTTCGAATAGGATTGACTTTCGGAACGAAATAGAGAGTAGGGGCCGTGGTCACAGTATTAACCAGTACATGTTGTGCAAAATAAGTACACAAATTGAATGGATTCATGTGGGATAGTTGCGACAACTAAACGCCAATCAGAGTCAACCCTATCGTCACCTCAGTATTGGAGTGACACATTTGCATTTTTGAGTTAGGAATGTTTTCTAAGAGACAAAACGGAGATCTTTCTTTTGGTCTAATAAAATCGATCCTATCTCAATTATTGAGATACAAAAATATCAGAGTTACAAATGATGTAAATGCACTTTTGAGAATTAATGGTCAGTATTGGTCCGCCAGATGAGCCTTTGTATGTGAAGGTCGCATTTTCGTACGAATTTTTCTGAAATTTCGTAAATATTTTAAATACAATTGAACTAAAACTATGCTTCATTTGAAAACATAAATCCAGTGCTTAAATGATCCAAACATAGAATTCTTTCTCAAAAGTGCTTCATGTGCATAATAATTGTTCAGTGTTTAAACTTTAAATGATACATCCATACCCTGTTCCCAGTCAAAGTAAGTATTAAAAATTATTTCAGTGCATGAGTTATACATACAATACAGTCGGCTTCATAAATGCCTCATAGAAAGTTACTGTTCACTTTATGTTTGGTTTTTCTGCATTATAATTATTTAATAATACAATTTTTAAAAGTATGATATGAATTGAAAGTTGTATACAATACAAATTTTGTTTTACTGTTCTCCTTTCTTAGCCTCTGAAGGCATTAAATTAATTTTTGAAAAAGCTGAAATATTGGATTTTTAGATCCCAGCTATAAGCAAACGTAGTCACATTATTACAGAATTATTTTTCTTTGAATCGATAACTTGCCTTGTTTTTTACATAAAAAAATAAGTTTAACAATAAAAACGACAAGGAAAATAAAATAACAGTTCTTAAAAAAATGCCTTTATTTTAACCTTTGTATAAAAATATCCCACATGCGCATTCAAAAACCACAGACTCATTAGATGTTTAAATGTCACATAGTTTGGTCAAAAAGTGCCTCATACCTACGGTGACCATATTTCCAAATTCCAAACAGTGAGAAATAGAAAAAGAAACAAGACAATTTCCAAGCATTGAATTCCTCCTTTCATTTGATAAATAGGTAATTTATATAAAAAAAAGAACAATAAAAAAACTAAAACAGAACACATTTTGTTGTACTAGATCAGTTGTTTGCTCGCGCAACAAGTTAGCCCACGTCAGCCATTTTGTTCATTGAATTTTGGTTTTCTAAAAGTGTAAGTTACTGCTTTTTGAGAGTTTAAATGAAATACAAAACAAGTAATGATTGACTTGTAAAATAACAAACATTTCTATGTTTTTGTATACAAAAAAAAAATGGGCAATGAACATCGTCTTCAAATAGGGAACTATTCATTATTGTAATAAACGGATGGTCGCCGTACTGAAAGCATACAAATACGCATTATTTGATAAAAAATCATGCCACATATGTAATTTCCTTTTTTTTCAACTTGAGATTACAAATAAACCAATTGACTAATTGGAACAAGAACTAAAACATAGGTATCTAGAAGTCAATAGCCACTTAATTAATTAATTTGTTTAATTGTTTTCTTACTGAAGGTTTTTCTTTTATTCGTATTCAAACGTCGTTTTCTCTAGGTTTTTATCGTTTAGATCACCTCAATACTGAGGTGACGCTATGCATACAACACCCAACCACCTTTTTGCCTTTTTTATTTGTCACCGGTTACAACCAACATTGCATTCCAATTCCAATTTTAAAACTGCACAACAAGTCGCCTGTTGCTGTTGGAAATTTGTTTAAGATTTTATTTCCTAATTTGAATTCAAACTTGTCCCACTTTTATGGTCATCTTACGTATGTCAAATCATAACTTGCTTCCAAACCAGCAAATTGAGTTTCTCGAACTCTATCTTAAAATTGATTTGCTAAAACCTTTGGCCCAAACTCAATTAAGGTTGGTTTTGCTTGCTTTGTTTGTGGGAAACTATTTTCAAAACTTGATGTGGATGGCTTAACATTGCAGAGGGGTATAGGCAAATTACTTTATTGTGAAGGACTTTGTGGGGAGTGGCTTTTGACAGATTGCTCTACCTTCTACGGGAAGTTAGCTCAAAAGAGAGAGGAGAAACTAGAAACCCATATTCGCCCCACTAAGTTATAGAGAAACCAAATTCCGACGGGGAGCCAAGCACTTGGGAATCATCCTTGACAGTGAACAATCATGGAACCCGCAAATAGAACAACGCCACTAGATAGAGGTCACCATGCTTTATTTTTCTTCGTCGAGTCTGTGGTAACAATTGGGATAATATGCTGGCTGTACACGTTCGTGGTTAGACATGATTATGCTGCCGCGGTCTGGTGAACAAAGTATAACGAAGTCACCCATAATGAAGACAAAAAGCCAGATAGTCAGCTATACGTAATAGCTGGAAATTATGTGACGGGCTGTCTACGCTCCATCCCGACTATAGCACTGAATGTCATCTCAGGTCTAACAGCTTTTCAAACACACCTAATTACAAGACTGGGCATATATTGACTGTTCCATTCGAACAGCCCCTATTCCCACCAGGTAGGTCATCCTTTTTTTGTTTGACTGCCCATTCAGCAAGATTCTATAGACGAAGTGCTACCGGAATGTGACTTCCACAGAAACTTCTTCACCATCGTCTCTCCAAAGGAGAACTAGGCAAATACAAACCCAATCCATCAAAGCTTGACCTCGTCTGGTACACAGACGGCTTAAAGATGGAGTCAAGGACTGGAGCTGACATTTATGGAGAGTCGTCAGTCAGCCTCAGCAAAAACATATTCATATTTCAGGGTCAGTCAAGTCTTCGACGGTACCCACTGCGAATATCTACACATGGCGTAACTATATTCATCTTTGCAGACAGCCAAGCAGCTCTAAAAGCTCTTGACTCATCTGCCATAAAATCGGAGCTTGGCACAGAGATATACATGGCCATCTACGAACTTGCGAACTTGTCATTGTCAACCCACAGGGACCTTGCCGGCAAGGAAACAGCTGACTCACACCACCAAAGAACAATAACCACGTATTCAGACGCAATGTTCCATCTGAATACGTGTGTATCGGCAGGGCCGCCTCCGGTCATGTAGATACCCACAAAAAGTTGCACTAACTCCTTGGAATGGTCGTCTATCTCCCCAAAACCAGTTTATCTCTCTGACTGTTTGTTTAAGGTCGCGCATAAAATGTCACCGCCTTCGTCTTGTGTCCCCCAAAGTGCTACCCTGTGCACAAAAATACCTCCATGCGATCCACAAAGGGAACTGTTGCCGTTCTGCGGTATTCAATGATTTAAATGTTCGTGCGAAACAAAACCTCCAACCGGGACACAAAATGATGGCAAAGACCCCCAACAGCACACCCAACAATAGACTGGTGGGTTAGTTGAGCGAGTGGAAAGGCAAGCGAAGAAGATCCCGGGTGAGGCATGAGCGTTAGCATGAGACAATCGAATTTTTTTTTTCTGCCGCGTCTATCCTTGAACTTTTTAAACGCCGTGATGCCTATTCATGAGTTTTCTGTTTTCTGTGAAAAAAAAAAAAATAAATAAATTCTCCCAGAGTTAGACTTTCACTCGTGCGCGACGAATAGAAACCGAATTCGATTCCGTTGCCGGGCTTACCACCTCTCGGATCCCTCCTGCAGAACAACAAGTGTTTCGAGGTGGCTCCGCGTTTGGAAGGAGGAGGAATTGCTTTTTACAACTTTTACGTGCGTCATGATGTTAAAACGTGCACACATACACTTTTCATGAAACACTTTCCAGTAACCAAGCAGTTTACATTATTCAAAACGTTTTTAACAACGACTCCGTCGAGCAAGGAGTGTGAACTCGACGGAGGGAAGTTTGTCTGCGGAGGAAGAGAAACAGTGACGTGGCACACTTTGAACTGACTATGGGCTGTTAGTCAAACGTTAAATCTATTTATGCCACCGCATAATGCAGTATGAGAACGGGGATCGAACATAGCCGACAGGAGGATGGGTTTTATATGCCTTTATAAATCTTTGACAAGCTCTCGCTGTGAGGAGATTAATTACATTGAGTGCCCAAATCAAGTACGCGTATTTGAATTCGATTTTCGATGGTGGGTCTTGCTATTGATTCACAGCCGAGCCACGTATTTTGAATTTGAAAGGATAACGATGGTAATCTTATGTGGGAAGCTGCAGTCGCACGGGGTGGGCTGGTGCCGCTGGTCTATCCATTTGAAGACGTGGAGGTAGGGTTTTAACTTTAAAATTGTATGGAAAGGAGCAAAATGAATTCATCGGAGTGTGGCACTGAACTGCGTTCTAATTAAGTGGTAACTGTTAGTCTTTCTGGCTGTAAATGATGCGAATTGCATTGCGAAAGAGCTGCACGTCCATTGATGTAAATTTATAGCTAGAGGATCTCCCTTTGGAAGTATGAACAGATAGTTGGTTAAAAATTCCAATTTGTGGGCAATGTTTGTTGGGGAAGATACGAGTAGGTCCATAGGCAGAGCACAATATTCTTGAACGGAATTGGGCTCGGTCTGAGATAGGTGGACGCATTTTTGTATATTTTATGCCCCAGTCTATAATGCGATTAGTGGAGATGGACGAAGTTTTGATTAGTAAGGAGTCAGCTCATATATTTAGTGGAATTGTCAGAACCTGGCTGTGACAAGGCCGGCGTTCTATCAACGACGACAACCATTGTCAGTCATGTGTGATAAGCCGCCAGGTTTTGGCAGAAGTCGATCCAACGAAGAATTTGTTAACAACTTTGATTTGAGCTCCATAAGTACCTTTTTTTTAGGCTAAACTGAAATTTTCGCTCTAGGGCGTGGTCATTGCTGCGTGCCACACCGTTGCCAGAACACATTTTTACTATTCTGCGCAACCTGTCGAGTTTGGTAGAGATGCGAAAACAAGAGTAGTCACTATAACTCCGAACAATTCCTGGATTACCCTCCATCCCTCTCTTATAAAAATATATCATCAAACGACCCACATAAGTTTGCCAGCATTTTATGGGAAAATCGTTTTAACAGTAGCGTAAGTGATACAGTAGTTTTCACCCAAAAGTTAATTTTGACTTTAAACTTAAAGCGTAGCTTTATTATTTAAACGCAGTTTTAATATGGTTAAATTTATATAAAGAATTTAATTTTAAATAAAAATTTACTTTTTCCATTGTGTTTCAATTAAGAAATACCTGCATTTAAAAAAAAATGCCCCTCAAAAACTACAGCAGTTGGCACCCCTGTACAGTGGTTGCCACTCTACGGAAGTACAGTTGCTGGCACCCAAAAAAAATTATTAAATAAAAGCTACCGCGTTTATTGAAATGCATTTAATGCTTCTTTATTAAACAAAAATCCAACAGTTTGACAAATTAATATTTGAATAAAATAAAAAAATTATACATTAATTTAATATAATAGCAATAAATTTAACAATTTAGTTTTTGTGTTCACCAACTGAATTTAAGACTTTAAGGGAACATAGCTAAAATGAATTTATTGCAATTTTTATATTTGAATTAAAAGGAATTATTGCCGAAGTAGCTAGTAGCATTTTCAAAAATCTGAAACAAATTACAGTCATATACAGTGGACGTCCAGTATAACGAATAAATGATGTTATTCAATATCGAGGGCGTTCGTTACATCGATCGACTTTTTATACAATTTATATCTTATATATAAAATTCTCGTGTCACGGGGTGCGTAATTGAACTTCTTCGAAACGGCTCGACCGATTTTCGTGAATCTTTGCAGGGATATCGGCTAGGGTGGAGAATCGGACAACATCTATTTTTACAAGGTGCAACGATCTAACCATATCATTTAGTGATGCAATGTACAATGAAGCATTGATTGCCATCGAGGATCATTGTATTGCTATTGCGAATTTACCAATCAGTCATTTCGGTATGAAATCACCGAATCGAAGTGCATCGGATTTACTCAACACAGATATACTTTCAAATAAAAAAAGAAATTTGAGAAAATATTCAGTAGTTTTTTTTATAGCATTTTTTAAAAAAAAAAAGTTATTTGGCGGACTCTTTACTGAGGTAACACAATCGCACATTTGAGCTCTTCGGGAAAACTTCCAGAGAAAACACTCCGATTAAACGGATGAGCGAAGACATCAACTATATTAAGAGACTTTTTTTTTTCAAAACATGGTTAGAAATGCCATCGGAACCATATGAGCAGGAGTTATCCAAAGAATTTATAGATACTTTTTAATAAAGGTGTTATTTTAGTATTCAAAGAAAAATGCCATTTTTTGAGATAAATGATCGGATGTTTATTTCATAATAAAGAGGAAGGTTTAATGAAAAACAACATCAACCAATGGCCACCACGCATACAGGACCATATCCTTTTCATGAAATTTTCCATAACCAAATCGCAAAGTGGCTGCCCTATGTCCTCGATAGCCTCACGAATTTTATCTTTGAGGTCTTGAATCGACGCTGGGCTGTTGGCGTAGACGTTATATTTCACGTGGCCCCAAAGGAAGAAGTCGCAAGGTGTTAAATCACAAGATCTCGGTGATCACTTCTTCGAGAGATAACACGGTCCGGAAACTTTTCCCGTAAATGCTTTCGTTGCTTGTGTGGCACGTAGCGCTGTCTTGTTGCAAGTAAACATTGTACAGATCAATAACATCCAACTCCGACCAGAAAAAATCATTAATCATCTCTCGATAGCGCAATCCATTCACTGTTACTGTTGATCCAACCTCATCTTCGAAAAAGTAAGATCCAATGACCCCGCCGGACCATAAATCGCACCAAACAGTCACACGTTGAGGATGGAGAGGCTTCTCAACATTAACTCTTGGGTTTTCCGAGCCTCAGATGCGACAATTTTGCTTGTTGACGTAACCACCGAGGTGGAAATGGGCCTCATCAGTCAAGATGATTTTTCGATGGAATTCCGAATCATTTTCATGCATTTCAAGGACCCAATCAGCAAGGACACGACGTTGTTGATGATCGGCCGGCTCGAGTTCTTGTGTTAACTGAACTTTATAAGCCTTAAGACTCAAGTCTTTATACAAAATTCGATGTAAAGACGTTTGTGGAATGCCCAATTCCAAAGAACGACGAGGAATGGACGGTCCGACAAGGTGCTTCACGACGACCAAAAAATGCTTTAGTTTTGCGAACTGTGAGTGCAAGATTTTCGCCATTTTTGTAGTGAATTTTAATAATTTCAATGCGTGGTTGAAGCTTGTATCCATTTTTAGTAATGGCATAGTTTCTACTTGTCAAATGTCAAAGAATAAAAGCTTCAAAAGGGACAGCCCACCGAAATAGCGGGTCATTCACAATAACACCTCTCATTGGAAAACCCTTTAGAACTGTCCACAACTGTGGGAGTGTGCGGTGCACCCTGAATTAAGTGTACTCGCATTATATTTACTTTAAATGAAAAAGCCTTCCACAAATTGTATCACTCATTAACGCTGTTTTAGCAAGGCCGCGAGGACGAGAATGTTTCACTTTGTAATTTGCTTCTGATATGACACCCTTCCCACGTAACCATCCTCATATCCTCAGCCACATTTGTTATTGAGAACACACTCCGATAAGATCCCCTTTCAACAGGACACTAGTTGTGGGAGAGTTGCTGTTCAAGGAAATATTATGCCAGTCAGCTCACCTCGTTGAGCTCTAAATTTGTAGTCCCCTGTAACACATGGTAGACCTTTTAAGTTTAATTAATTGTAATATCTAATAACCATTCTTCTTATATTGGCTAATGCACAAGAACACGGGTGTTATCTTTGGCTTTTGTCCCCAAGTCTCAGGCTACCAGCATCATCATCACCATCAGCATCACCATCATCATCGTCGTCGTTGTCGTCTATCGTTACGCTCCGAAGCAATGATGTGAAATTAATTTCCAACTGGAAATCAAGATGATTCGCCCGCCAGGTATAGCCATCAGCGGAAGTACTCCTGTGTTGCCGCTGCAGGCCACAGGATACAACTGCAGGATGCTGAAAGTTAACAGCTGGCAGTATATGCGAACTCCATGTGCATATATGTTTTGCTGGCGGTATAAAATTTGATGTGGATCCTGCCTTGCTGACAGTCATTAATTCCGGCCAACAAAGTGGACGACTGGGATATTCGTCACTGAGGGAGAATTTGTCTCCAAGAGCGCAAGCTAAACGAAAACAGTTGTGAACCGAATGCTGGTTGCCCTGATGTTGGGTGAAAAATCGAAACCAATAGCAGCAGCACTGCAAGGATCCAAAGAGGGGTTGTTAAAATACTAGGCTGGGTGTGCTGATGTATGTCTTGAAATATTTTTCAAGTCAAATGTTGACTAGATCTTTAAGCAGTTAGAGCTGCACATACTCGTGGTGAAGGGGCAAACCTATGACAGTTCGAAGTTTGATTTCACCACTGGATACTTGAACCCAGGCAGACAAAGTCTTTAACTACTTCGAAATTGCATCTGTCCGTCGTGACGTCGGCGATGCTGAGATGCGTTTCTCGTTAGCAGTATATGTCTCGTTTTGTCTTTATCCAGACCCATGCTTGCCGCCTGCGTTTTAATATTTGCAGATGCGCCACTGATAGCTCGTTGCGATCTTCCGATAGTGTCAATATCGTCATCATATGCGGGCAGTCAGACCTTAGAAAATTTCGTAAGAGCTCGTACGCAGCTCTCTTCGCAGCTGTGGTCCTTGTCTGCAGCAAACAGCATTGCTTGATAGGCCTTGTTCTTGGCTGCCGGAAGTTATACTCTTCATCAAACCAGGAGTTTCGTCGTCCCAGCACATCGGCCAACGGTGGCGGAACTTATGATGTCACCTTGACAGCGTTGCAACTGATAATAAGAAGGTACTTTGTTTAGGCGAAAAGCTGACTATAAGCTTACTGAAAGGTTTGGGTCGTCTTTTGCGATATAGTAGCCTTGGTTGTGTCATCCATTTCTGTGATTAGCTTTATTCGTCCCAAATGCTGATTGTGAGTAGGCGATAGTTTGCGTTGCGAAAGCCCAAAGCTTCTTGGATAAGTCTTCTTCTATTCACAAAACGGAGTCCAAGTCCAGGGTCTCTACTAATTGTTCGGCTGCACACATTCCATACGCAGTTCCGAAGTTCTCTTCCCTGTTTCTTTCGCCAGTTAACATTTGTATTATCCATATCCGAGGCTTGTAGTTTTTTCGTAGCTGATCGATTTTTCCGTGGAAGGGAAGTTACCCCGACGTACAAACTGGAGGGCCAGGCCCTTAACTAACTGTATGAAAGTTTGTCGGTGTTAGTACTATGAGCGCTGTCGTTGACCCATTAAGGACGCTTCCGCCACCATCTCTTCCTAATGACTATAAGATGAGTCGTGGCACGGGTGAACCCTTGTTGGCGGCTGTCAGGCGCGATGGACGCGATCAGGATGGTGACCAATCAATCATCCTGATTATAGTTATTTTGGGTTAAGTAGCTTTTGTAGTTTTAAATATTTTTAAATAAAATAACAAAAATAAAGAATTTCAGTTTTTCAAAGTTTCTCGAACAATAAAAAACAAATTAAATTAATTATTAATGGATTTAAGGGCGAAAGGCAATAGTTTTAAGGATATTGTTATGTGTAGAGCGCTCGCCAAGAGCCAGTAAGCTAGAATAAGATAAATGCTAGTTTTAAATTATATTTAATCGTTTTTGTCTAGTATAAAGTTTAATTAAGGATATAATTTAAAATTAATTTAAAATGTAAAATCTAAAAACTACAAAATGAGTCCAAGTTTTGATTTGATTCAATCATTTAAATTCATCTATTAATTTTTGCTGAAATTTCATCAAAATACCTAAAATTAATCATGATTATCAACACAATGAATTAAAAAAAAAAAAACCTGCTAATGTCAAATGTTATATCAAAATTTTCTAGTAACAAAAAAATTGTCGTAGTAAGCTTAACAGTCTTTGATTTTTATATTAAATTTAATTTTAATTAATTTCCGTGTAGTACAAATTATACTTTAAATATAAGATTTTTTCGCTAAAAAGAATTGCGGGATTTTTAAGGGAATTTAAGTACGGTGAAATGGGAAAATTAGCCAGGATTCATGAAATAAATGAAGAGAGGGTGCTACAACACTGTAAGACGAGTGCTTCTCTTGCTTTTCTATCACCGTGCGAACATATTAATTCTCACCAAAGTGACAAGTGGTTTTCGATGTTTAATATACAAAAGGATTTCGAACTAACGTCATTAATGAAAAAAATTGAGTCAGATGAGGATATGAATAATGTTTATTTAGAAAAACACTTTTTGGTTTTATCCATTGAATTGTGCCTGTTCTTTTGTATACTATTTTGGGGCCCTGCTGTTGGCTTCATTAATATTTTTTAATAAATCTTGAATAATAATATAAGCTTAAACATAGCACAATGACAACAATTTTATTGCACTCTAATAACAAAAATGGCTCATAGATATAGTTAACGAAAATTTATTTATTTTCTTAAAATTATACTGGAAGGAAGCGAAAATATAATGAATAGCTATCAGTAAAATTCCAAATAATTATGTTTAGATACTGCTTTTAATTAATTTTTGTAGATGATCCATATAGTTCATCAATTTCCATTGTTAGCAACCACAATGTCCGGTACTGTATGGATTACCTATGTAAAATAAAAGAAGTCCTTGTAAATAAACCACACCACACCCACCGTTTTCTTAACACGTCCCGATAACGGCCAATTATTTGAATTGTTTGAATTTTTTCCAATGCCACCACAGAATGAACTGTCACTCATCTGGCAGGTTGCGTGCGTCTAATTTACCTTAACATGTAACACGGAAAACAGCTTGTAGGGAAATTCTCTTAAGTGGGCGGAGCTGACGGTCTATTTAATACTTAGTTTATGGTTGAAATCTAGCAACGAACTGGACAGGGTTCATTTTTAAACGACGAGGATTTATTTTCTTTTCGATATGCTTTTAATGGGCAGGCTGTGGCCTTGTGACAAGAATCACTGCAGGTGCATCAGTTTCCCTCAGCTGTTTGCAACACTAACTTATTTTGTGTCTCCTGCGAAAGCGATTGCACTAAGCACCTACCTTATTTGCTTTTGATAAGAAATAGTTGCTCGTCCTACTAACACTTGGGATACTTTCTTTAAACTTGGAATATGAATTTGATGACTGGCTTAACTTATCAATCGTTTACCTACTCTAGAAAGCTTCCTCATTGATGAGGGATATAACCTTTAATGGATTCAGCTCCTTTAACCGGCGTCTTTGAATAAACTTCTTGTAAAGGTCGAGCCGTTGTATAAATACTTCTATCAAAAACTGCTGCAACTCGGATATTTTGTAAATTTCCGTCTGCCAGATTAGCCGAAACAGTCAGAAGGCTCTTTGCAAAAGTCGGTTGCTTGCCGAACCACGATTTGGGAAATACGTAAATGTGAATGTGTGTAGCGAACCTTGCGAATTCGCTTGAACCGGATGTCATACTCGTTGCTAAGTTCTGATACCACTGCGACGGCATCTTGAAACGAAATGCTTGTACTTTTGCGGTTGAGCATTTCTTCCTCCATCGAAGAATTTTCTTCATTATGGTATCCTTCAGTTGGTAGATAGTTTGCTTCCAAAGAAACACCAAACTTTAAGGCGATGTACATCGACCTTTATCAGCCCAAAGAAATACTTGTAACAATTTTGCTGATAATAACTTAGGGTACCTTTTGTCCTGTGGTATAGCTTCAACTATATACGACGATCGGCCTGGCCTTCCAAAAATTCAGCTATTCTAGCAGCTGACACCAGTCGATGATACCCACTCTGAGGCTGCCTCTTAGTGGGTTGTCATCAGCGCCAATTACGTTTCCACCGTGTACAATATTCGATGACTTACACTGAGCAGAGTACGGCGACCAGATGGAGTATGACAAAAATTCAGAAAACCGTCAGATGCATTCATTTCTCCTTCTCACCTGCCTCGCTTTCCCAAAGTGTGAGGCTTTATCTTCCTTTCATGATCTTGTGGTTTAATTTTCATTCATATTAGACGTGGTAAAGAGTGGGAGGGTTCCTTCTTCGCTTAAAAAATGAACTTCACTGGTTCAAAAAATGAAAACAGGTGTGTCTACCATTTATTTAATTTAAGAAAAGTTCACCCTTCTTTTTTTTTTTTTGTTAAATTCATTTTTATTTGTATTCTTAATTAAACTTATATACTAGACAAAAACGATCAAATCTAATTCAAAACTAGCATTTATCTTAATCTAGCTTACTGGCTCTTAGCGAGCGCTCTAAACTAAACCATATACTTAAAATTATTGCCTTTCGGCCTTAGATCTATCTATATTAAATTTTGTTTGTTTTTTATAAGAAATTTTGAAAAACTTGAATTCTTTATTATTTTAATTTTATTTAAAACTACTTAAAACTACCTAAGCTACTTAACCTAAATTACCTATAATCAGGGTGGTGAGCAATCTCATCGATTGGTCACCATCCTGATCGCGCCCATGGGCGCCTGACAGCCGCCTACAAGGGTTCATCAGCGCCACCGAGACTCGAGCGAGGCCATAAGCGTCGTTCGAGTCTCGGCAGCACTATTCATGCTGACTAGCCCGGCCCCTCCCAAAGACCCCCTACTCTAAACCTTAACCTACCAACTTAATATCTAGCTTAAAACTAGGGAGGATGCTACGTAAGTAGCGCACCTGCCCGGGAGAGCGTATCCACCCTCACCTGTTCCTCAAGCTACCAAAATTCGGTGTACTGCTTGACCGTATCGACCCTGTCCCGTTCCGCAATTGCGGTGAAAAAACGGAGGAGCTCTTGAGCATTGGCGGCGTACCCGTCGTGGATGAGCCGCTTATCCCTCGCGCCGCGGTGGCTGTGGCCTGTGGTACAATACCGGCACACCATCTTTTGTCTGGACTAAACCTTTCATGTCTACATGAAGAAATGCCTCAGGCGGAATAAAGCCACACCGAAGCGTACTCTCGTGGTACATTAAATTGGGGTAGTAAGCCCCTGAGATCAGGTTATTATCACTGGCCATCGCCCTTGCGACGTGCCTCCGAATCACCTTAATAAGGAAATTGTCAATCCTATTCAGTCGAGCCCCATTGTATAGGGTCCTGTTGGGATAGTATTTTATGTACTGCGATTCAGGAGTTCTAAACAACCCTAGACAGGCCCTGAGACATTGTCTCTCAAACACCCGAATCTTTTCCATATAGGACGGCGCTATAATGAACCACATAGGACAGCCATAAGCGATGATAGGCCTTATAAGGGCCACGTAGCAAATGACCTTCACCCTAGAGTCAAGTTGACTGCTGCGAAACAGTCTCCTTGTCAGAGCGTAGGCCCTCTTAGCCCCAGCAAGACAAGCAGCTATATGTTTGTCAAAATACAGATACTGGTCGAGCCAGATGCCAAGATACCGGACCACGTTTTTCACCGCCAACGACCGCCCCTGCTGTCCAACAACTGTTAATTCTCTCCAGTTTTTTCTGGTACCCCAGAGGCCCCAGCCAATGTAGTTCTGAACAGGATTGTTTCCGATTTTTGGAAATTGATTTTCAAATTTCACCCTTCTTTTGAGATGAACCCAACTGCCTATTCACGTTTATAGTTCTTCGAAAATATGACCCAGTGAACGAATAACAACATGCCCCCAATATCGAGGACACTCATCGGGCTAACAATAGCACTTCGCCTTTGCTAAGCCACTTAGTGTAGCCACTCAACTTTAACTAACTTTTCAAATTCGCACAGCGTCATCGAAACTGGACCAGTACTGCCCCTGAGATGTATGAAGGTAATCCCCGCTGAGCCACTTAATATTTTCGTCTTCTATAAAAAGCTTTCCCATGTTCAGTCAATGCGAGTAGGTCCCAGCATCCGTATACCACCCACTATAGAGGCAGACAATAATAATACCAAAAATCAATACATAAGAACAGAAAACCGGATGTCGTTGATAGTTGCTGCTGCAATATCCATCCACCTGATTTCCTGCATTTTTCTAAATATTTTCCAATAAAGTAATACTGTGTAGCGTTAACTGAAAATAATTTTCTTATTCCTCTCCCCCGGGTGGTCGCCCTTCACAGGCGAAGCATTCAGCTTGCACGAGTATGATTGTGTGGCTGTGTGTGTATATTGTGTTAACAACGGTGCGATGGGTTGTTATGGCGAACAGAAGTCTGGATCGTAAATATTCCTCTCGCGGGTAATAGCATGAGGAAGCACCCCCCGTAATGAGGCTGAAATAGGCGTACGAATGACTGGTTTCCACCCGCACCCGCCCACTGTAATCGGCTAACTGTTGCTTTGACAGAGAGATCATTTCTCAGTGTAGCTCTTTTCGATTGCGGCGGAGAGCCAACAGAGGAAGCACATGCGTCCTTCTGTGAGAGAGTTTCGAACATTTTTTCGAACATCAACGGGTGAGGATAGGGATTGTATTTTTAGCCTCAGGCGCCGAGGCTAACAAACTGAATTTAAAAATATGTTATGCCCTGCAGCTAGTTGAAGGACTCGCCCCATTTGTTTTCCATCTAAATGCCCAGGTAAGGAAGATTTTTACTAACGCAGTTGCATTGATGACTAGGACGGTGCGGATGTTTCCTTTCTGAAAATTAACTCCACGCATTGGCAGTGAGAATAAAAGTAAAAACAGATTTGGGCTCAATTTATGAACGAATTTACTTTCTCTGGAAGCACACATATTTAGCTACCCGTGCATGAATACACAAGGACTCTTGATTTATTCAAAGCAGATCAATACACCGCTTCAAGGGTACGTGGGGTATTTTTTCAGGGATCCAGATTTATGGTAAGCATCCAGCGGCTGCGGAACATATTTAGTCTCGCAAAATCCTGCTTTTAGACTAGGTGAGCTGTAGCGGTACGTGTAGCTTCCGCTTTGTTAGGTTTCGATGCGATTTCCGTTATAAAACAGACATCTGTGGAATGAAATACCTAATTTGTGGAGTTTGTTTGCTGGTTTGGGTGAACTCGCTTCGCGCACATCGGTGAATGATTAGCTGGTGAGAGAAGTACGCACGGTTTTGGCATTTTCCATTGAATATTTTTATATTTGTTTGGTATTGCAAAGTAATCCGTTCCAGTTCATTTTGAGGGAGTTTCCACGAAAATCCAGATGGAAGAGAGTCCATTATGCTTTTCGAGTCACCAGAGGAATTATCCTGCCCGCAGGGGCGAGTAATGTAAGCAACTACAAGGTAGGTAGATTAGTTACAAGTAGCGAAAAGATTCTCATCGGGCTGGGGGGAGATCCAAATGATGGTTAGCATCCCATCGAATGGGTCATATATGAAAATGGGGCGTACTGTCAGTGAAGATCTGAAGCGCCGCCCACACCAAACTTCTAACCGAACAGCTCAGAGAGCTGCGAAAAATGCGTTGATGGATTCCGTTGGAAAGTATTTCATCACAAAACAAAGTCTCAGTCTTTTCTAGAGGTAGGAAATATTTCCGTGGCAATAAGTTAAAGTAGCTTATGTCAATTTTGGTAATTTTAATGTGAGCAATACAAATTTATCTTGTGCTTTATAAATCAATTGTATTACATAGTCTCAATAAACTTAAGCTGTTCAGTTCTCTTCAGATTTAACGATTTTCAATGGAGAGTAAGTGGGACCTGGACTAAAATAAAAGGAGATCTTTGTAATGTAAAAAACTCGAATTTGGCTTATGTCGACATAAGCTCTTTCAACTTATTGCCACAGATTTAGTTCCGCATTTCGCCACCGTAACTACATTTTTTTTTTTTTATTCCTGTTGCACAAGGAATTACCGTCACCATTTATAAATTTAAATATAAACCAGACAGCCTCAGCTTGTTTATTTTTGTCAACATTTTCATGCTTACAAAAATATCTCAAAAGTACCAAGAAATCAAAACTAATTACCCGAGTCGACATTTTAAAATCATTTTTAAACTTAGAAGCTCTAAGTTCTTTAGAAATGTTGTTTTATTTTTACTCTGGACAAAATATTATTATTAAAAATTATTGTGTGATTTAACTTAGGTAGTTTAAAAAATATTTTAGAATTTTAAAATTGAAAACAAATTTTGTAAGCTTTATTAGGTATCAGGACAGAGGCGAAAACATTCCTTTATTTTGATGCTGAAGCCTCTGAAAAAGTTGATTTTAATTAATTAAATTAACTAAGAGTAATGAATGTTAGTTATCTTTTATGATTATATTATTTTTGTTCTTTTTATTATAGTGTCTAGCTGACACTCCGCTCGCTGACGTGTTTAACGTCCGAGCTCTTTCACTAGAATAGGAAAAACCCAAAACATCGAACACCAACACCTGTTGCTTGTTACAGCTACATTCAAGCTCGGGGATAGCGTTCGATACAGATATTGAATTCGTACAAAATTTCAAACTCGAGATGTTATTCAATTCTGACATTACGGTGAGAGGGGAACTTAAAAAAGGGGGCCCGTCTGTCTTTCTGTCCGTATGCTCCTGAGGCTACAACGATTTCAACCAAAATTGATATTTTAGCATAAGCAGAAGAGGTTACCATTACTGCATACCCATTTTTTCGCTAAAAATCGAATAACGGTACGTTTGAAATTTGAACACATCTCAAAAGCGGTTCATACGATTATAAAAAAAATTAATGTCGAAGGAAATATGAGGTATAATGGGTTTTCGATCGATTAAACAGCCGATGGATACAGACGTGTCCTTTAGAAGAATCAATCGCAAGTCAGTCGTTATTATCTATCTATCTATTATCTATATATATAAAAATGGATCTTGGTTTGTTCGGATGCTTAAAACTCGAAAACGACTGGACCAAATTGGATACTTCCTTCTGCGGATTTGTTCGTAATTGCTCCGCGAAGGTTTAGGAAAAAAGAAAAATTGAAAAATTCTCAACAGGTGGCGCTGTAGGCGGTCATTCCATTTGATAGCACAGTATATGTATATATATGAGGAGGGGGGGGGCAATGAATTAACTAATGTGTACTGATAAAGAAGTTGTACCCTTTTGTAAATCAAGAAAGAAAAATAAAACAACATTTGAAAGAAAGTCAAATTAATTGTAAATAAAATTTTTAAATTTACTATTATTATTATTGTTTTGTTACATCGTTAAGTGTTTTGTTCTGTTTTTCCAGTTGTATTCAAAATTTCAATTGCACCCTTTTCGTTCGTTTGCTTTCCGTATTTTGGCTATTTCAAAGGTATGTTAGTGATTCGTGAAAACTGCGTGCGATACGTTAAGAGCGCTACGTCCAATTTATGGTCGTCATTATTTCTGGCTGAATGGCTTCGTCAATAAACAAAATATGCAGTAATGGAACCTAAATGCTCCGAAAGTTTGCAACGGAACGCATTTGTTTGATTGTGAAGAATCTCAAATCGAATGTCATGCGGCAAACGATTTTGAGGGAAAAATTCAAATGCCAACATTTTCATTCAGCGGAATCCCCTTATTCAGAACGATTTGCCATTCGTATTTGAGCGTCTTAAATTTTCCGTGTGCCTCGCTTTCACTATGACAAATAGTCGCAAGGACAATCGCTGGATATTTGTGGCATCAATTCAATTCCCATGTTTCTCACATGGTCAATTGTATATGGCGTGCTCACGTGTGAGCAAGCCCATCGATATTGCTATAATATGTACTTCATTTATTTCATAAAGCAGCACGTGCATTCTGCATGCTCAGAATTATTATTTTTATTAGGTACATTAATGAATTTGGGCGGAACGAAGTTCGCTGGGTCAGCTAGTAATTACATATAAATAAGTCTAAAAGCTAAGGAATATATACGGACGTGTTTTGTCGAGAATAGTGAAACAGTTTTATTTTTCAGTCCACTAGCTAAAATTAATCATGTTATTTGTTTCCTTGCTACTTTATTTATTTATTTATGTTAGCGATTAAAATTTAAACCTCACCAATGCGTTATTGGGTAACGATAAACTACGCTATTCGTAGTATTAATCTTTTTGGAGATTTCAATGACCGTATTGCAGGAAACTACTCGTATCTTTTCGATTTTCTAGCAAAATTTAAATTGAAAATTAAGTGGCAACAATACCTTGTACTCAGTTTTTAGTTAAATAGTTGAAGTTGCCCATTAAAAAGCTTCGAGTCCGAAAGTTCGTATCACATATTTCTCAAATAATTGCAGATTTTGCATGCGCCTTAACCAAGTGTGAACACCGCTGTAACCCAAGCTTCGCGAAACATCTCTGTAAAGAAGTTCACACTGAACTATTATTCGCTAAGTACTTTCTTTTCAACAGGAAATATAGTGAACACGATCCCTTTAAAACGCTGAAGATTAGAGCTTAGAGTTTAAACCACTGGCAATGGGTTCTCTCTTATCTGATGGCCGTCGTAGAGTGAACAAGTGTGGTGTCAAAAACTACTTACTTGAGTATACACCTTACCAAAAATTGTCAAAATAAAAGTAAAGTCAATTTTAATCTGGCTATTAATGTTGCATAAAGAAACACATAAATTTAACCAAAAGTGATTCTGTGCAACGTCCCAAAATATTATTTTCGTAAGAATTGCCACCATAATCGAATTATTATCAAGAGAAATAATTCACTCTGGCGACCAAACATCTTCATCAGTGGATTGTACACGCCATCAATCGGCAGTCAAAACGTAGCAATCTGTACAATCCAGCGAAGTCCTATCGCAATTCTCAGTGAGACCGCTCCCCTGGCCCCAGACGCAACTTCAGCAACTCCACTTGATCCCACCATTATCCGAACCAGAAGATGGAGCCCCTTCGAAGCTTGTCAATAGGCCCAAGCATTGGGCTTATCACCGATCGTTTGACGGAAAGAAATAAACACGAGTTACATATTTGTGTATATGGTGACCTCCACGAATAAACATGCAGAGCAACAACCTTAAGTCGTTGCCCCATTTGAATCAGCATTTTGTTTATTATTTTGTATATAACAACGGATGCAAATATCAATTGCATTTCCGTTAACATTCCAAATTGCAATAAATGCAGTGTTAGGGATTAGTAATTAGTCAGCATTTAAGCTTGAATGAATGGAGAAACTTATGAACATCAGTCGGGAAGATCCGTGACGTCCTGAAAGCGCCATAGTGCTTGAGAGTTAGGCAAAAGTATAAGCTCTCAC